>JARQOD010000006.1:210698076-210807015 GCA_033576555.1 Oophaga sylvatica | reverse complement strand
TGAAAGCATTCATGCAGACCAGCAGAGCGGATCGTATTGAGAAGTCTAAGCTAAGAATACCTGTTGTGGTTTTCTCCTCTCCTCGCTTTATTAGTTATCTCCCTACCCGTTTGTGTTCCCTCTGTATTGGTAGTTTTGTATGCAAGGTGTACTTTTATTTTACCCCTTGTACTGTCTCGTTTTTCTTATACAGTGTGTGAAGGCAGATACCTTCCTGATCCCTGTGGTGGTAATCAGGGTCCTTCTCAGGACTAGATTACAGTGTTAGGGATTCACAGGAGATAGGGTTTACGCTGGCGGCCTGGACCTCTGTACCATCAACAGTACCTCCAGGTAGAGGGATTAGTGTTGTGAATGGACTTGAAATGAGTTCTGAGCAGAGGCTCCCTCTGGTGGTTACAAGCGGTATTGGACTGTCCAGTGAAGATTGTGAGGAGTGGGAATCAGGTGTTACTGACTGGTCTTATATAAGGGAGTCGCCTTCCGATCAGGGTTGCCGGTGATCAATTGTTCTGGTCTCAATCCTTGAGTCCTGTTTCTTTGTAGCCTGCTGTGTCGTGTCTGCATCTCCTGCTAACAGATAAGACATTTTCTTCTTTTTGTTTTTGTGCTTTATTTTTGCATTTTGTCCTGCACTTCTGTGGGGGCCTTCAGGGTCCCCTCCAGGGGCTTTTGCCCTCTCAGTTTAGTTCAGCCACTGATGTTTGTACTTTTGCTTTTTCCAGTTTTTTCAGTGGCTGCACTGGCTGCTGTTTTGATTTTGTTACACCAGAGAACTAATTTAGGTGGTAGAGGTCGTGTGATCTCAGATGATTTTGAAATTAGTAGAGTTGGTGCTTTTCAGGGTTTTTGGGATTGCAGTAAGTGCCCTTCCTATCCTTTTCTATTTAGGTAGTTTGGGCCCCAACGTTTGCTCATACTATTTTCTGTCTGTGTCAGTATTTCTTCTTGTCTAACCGCCATTACATGTTTGGGGGCTTTCTATGTTCTTTGGGGATCTGCTCCGGGGCAGATAGCTTTCCTCTTTCTATCTTTAGGTGTAGTTAGTTTCTCAGGCTGTGACGAGGCGTCTAGGACCAACGTAGGAACGCTCCACGGCTGCCTCTAGTTGTGGTGGTTAGTCAGGGTACTGCAATCTCATAGATTCCAACTGCTCTGGTTTATTGCCTTTTTTACCTGCACTCCTCAGCTACCGAGACATAACAGTATCACCGGCCTAAAAATTGAAAATTGTATGGTACTCACAGAAGGGAAAAAATATTGTGAAAGAAAAAAGGTTGTCAGAGATATTTTTCTGTTTGTTGCATTTTTTTCCCTCTGTATCTCTGGGTGCTGGGGAGGATTTTTTTTTTTTTTCTCTCAATGGAGTTTGCACAGTTGTCTAGCCGTGTGGATCAGCTTGCCACTGAGGTTCGGAGTATTGCTACCTATCTTGCTAGGTTGCCTGTTGTGGAACCTAGGATTCTCATGCCAGATTTGTTTTTAGGGGATCGAGCTAAGTTTCAGAATTTCAAAAATAATTGTAAATTGTTTTTTGCCTTAAAATCTAAGTCCTCAGGGAACGCAGCGCAGCAGGTTCAAATTGTCATCTCTCTCCTGCGCGGCGATCCTCAGGATTGGGCTTTTTCCCTGACACCTGGGGATCCTGTTTTGAGTGATGTTGATGCATTTTTTCAGGCTTTGGGGTTATTGTACGATGAGCCTAATGTCACTGATCAAGCTGAAAAAGCCTTGTTGGCATTAAATCAGGGGCTTGATGACGCTGAGTTATACTGTCAGAGATTCCGTAGGTGGGCAGTCCTGACCAAGTGGAATGACGACGCTTTGGCGGCCCTTTTTCGGAAGGGTCTGTCAGATAATGTAAAGGATGTTATGGTGGGATTCTCTGTCCCCTCTGGTCTTAATGATTCTATGTCATTAGCGATTCAAATTGACAGACGTTTGCGTGAGCAGAGAAGTATGCGTGGAATAGTGTTGCCTTGTGAACCTGCTTCTGAACCCATGCAGTGTGATAGAGTGGTGTCTGGGGCACAGCGTCATGAGTTTCGAAAGCGCAATGGGTTATGTTTCTACTGTGGTGATGCCTCTCATGCTATTTCACTCTGCCCTAAGCGGGGAAGACGTTTTGCACGCTCAGTTGTCTTGGGTAGTGTTCAGACTAAGTTTTTATTAACTGTCACTCTGATATGCTCTCTGTCCTCATTTTCTGCTCAGGCTTTCGTTGATTCTGGAGCAGCTATTAACCTGATGGATTATGATTTTGCTAAACGTTGTGGGTTTCCCTTGATACCCCTACAGAAGTCTATTCCCCTACTGGGGATCGATTCTACCCCTTTGGCTGAGAATAAACCTCAGTTCTCTACTCAGGTGATAATGAGAGTTGAACCTGATCATCAGGAGTGCTGTAAATTTTTGGTTCTGTATAATCTGCATGATATTATCGTACTGGGCTTCCCTTGGTTGCAGTCTCATAATCCTGTTTTGGATTGGAAATCTGTGTCTGTAACCAGTTGGGGCTGCCAATATGTTAATACCAACACTCCTGTTTTTTCTGCCTCCCCCCAGGCTCAGGATGTTCCTGACTTTTTGATTGATTTTTCTGATGTGTTTAGCGAAAGTAAATCTGCATCCTTGCCTCCCCATAGGAGCTATGACTGCGCTATTGAATTAGTGCCTGGTAGTAAATTCCCTAAAGGTCGCCTTTTTAACTTGTCTGTGCCTGAACATGACGCTATGCGGTCTTATATCAAGGAATCATTGGAGAAGGGTCATATCAGACCATCCTCTTCACCCTTAGGTGCCGGTTTTTTCTTTGTGGCCAAAAAGGATGGTTCATTAAGGCCGTGTATTGATTATCGTCTTTTGAACAATATTACTGTAAAATATCAATACCCGTTAACTTTGATTTCTGACCTGTTTTCCAGGGTGAAAAACGCTACTTGGTTTACCAAGCTTGACCTCAGGGGGGCATATAACCTTATTCGCATTAAGCACGGGGATGAATGGAAGACGGCATTCAATACCCCTGAGGGGCATTTTGAGTACCTTGTGATGCCCTTTGGGCTCACCTAATGCTCCTTCTGTCTTCCAGTCCTTCATGAATGACATTTTCAGGGATTTTGTGGATAAATTTCTGATTGTTTATTTGTATGATATCTTGGTTTTTTCTAATGACTGGGACTCTCATGTGAAACATGTTCGAACTGTGTTCCAGATTTTGAGAGAGAATGCTCTGTATGTGAAGGGATCAAAGTGTCTTTTTGGCGTACAGAGGATCTCATTTCTGGGATTCATTTTGTCCCCATCTGTTATTGAAATGGACCCGGTCAAGGTTCAGGCCATCTGTGATTGGGTCCAACCTACTTCATTAAAGGCTCTTCAAAGATTTTTGGGTTTTGCCAATTTTTATCGTAAATTTATTGGTAATTTCTCGGTTATTGTTAAACCATTAACTGATTTGACCAAAAAGGGTTCTGATGTAGTGAATTGGCCTCCTGAGGCAGTCTCTGCATTTCAGGAACTTAAGCAGAGATTCACTTCTGCTCCTGTTCTACGGCAGCCTGATGTTTCTCTGCCATTTCAGGTGGAGGTTGATGCCTCTGAAATTGGGGCAGGTGCCGTTTTGTCCCAAAAAGATCCAGAGACCTCTAAAAGTAACCCTTGTACCTTTTTCTCTCGAAAATTTTCTCCTACTGAACGTAATTATGACGTGGGTAATCGGGAGTTACTGACCATGAAGTGGGCTTTTGAAGAGTGGAGACATTGGCTGGAGGGAGCCAAACATCAGGTGGTGGTCCTTACGGACCATAAGTATCTGGTTTATCTGGAATCTGCCAAGCGACTCAATCCTAGACAGGCCAGGTGGGCCTTGTTTTTCACACGTTTTAATTTTGTGGTTTCCTTTCTTCCTGGCACTAAGAATGTTAAGGCGGATGCCCTCTCGAGGAGTTTCCTTGCGGACTCTCCTGAGTTATCTGATCCTTCTGTTATTTTGAAAGAGGGTGTGATTCTTTCCGCCATCTCACCCAATTTGAGACTTGCTCTGGAGGGGTGTCAGGAGGATAGGCCCTAGCGCTGCCCTGTTGGAAAATTGTTTGTCCCGGACCAGTGGAAAAAGAGTGTGATGTCTGAGATTCATTGTTCCGCGTTGGCTGGGCATCCCGGAATTTTTGGTACCAGAGACTTGGTTAGTCGGTCCTTTTGGTGGCCTACCTTGTCTCGTGATGTCAGGGAATTTGTGCAGTCCTGCGGGACTTGCTCTCGCTCCAAGCCTTGCTCTCGCTCTAGTGGTTTGTTGATGCCATTGCCTGTGCCCAAGAGACCATGGACCCATATCTCTATGGATTTCATTTCCGACCTCCCTGTTTCTCAGAGAATGACCGTCATCTGGGTGATTTGTGATAGGTTTTCCAAGATGATACATCTTGTGCCATTACCTAAGTTGCCTTCCTCCTCTGAATTGGTGCCTTTGTTCCTTCAGCACGTGGTTCGTTTACACGGCATTCCTGAGAACATTGTGTCTGACAGAGGAGTCCAGTTTGTTTCCAGATTTTGGAGGACCTTTTGTTCTAAACTTGGTGTTCAATTGTCTTTCTCCTCGGCGTTTCATCCTCAGACCAATGGTCAAACTGAGAGAACAAACCAGACATTGGAGACTTATCTAAGATGCTTTGTGTCTGCTGATCAGGATGACTGGGTCTCTTTTTTGCCTTTGGCTGAGTTTGCTCTTAATAATAGGGCTAGCTCTGCCACTTT
This sequence comes from Oophaga sylvatica, assembly GCA_033576555.1. Taxonomy (NCBI): domain Eukaryota; kingdom Metazoa; phylum Chordata; class Amphibia; order Anura; family Dendrobatidae; genus Oophaga; species Oophaga sylvatica. The sequence continues at coordinate 210,802,260 of JARQOD010000006.1, read as the reverse complement.
GATGTCTCCATTTTTCTGTAATTCTGGGTTTCACCCTCGATTTTCTTCAGGACAGACGGAGGCTTCTGTCTGTCCAGGTGTTGACTCTGTTGTGGAGCGTATGCAACAGATTTGGGACCAGGTAGTGGAGAGGTTGTCCCTCTCTCAGGAGAGGGCCCAGCGGTTTGCTAACCGGCATAGGACTGATGGTCCTCGGTTTAAAGTGGGGGACTTGGTCTGGTTGTCCTCAAAGAATATTCCTATGAGAGTGGCATCTCCTAAGTTTAAGCCTAGGTTCATTGGACCTTATAAGATCATGGAGATTCTTAATCCTGTTTCTTTTCGTTTGCTTCTTCCAAGGACATTTAAGATCCATAACGTGTTCCACAAGTCCTTGTTGAAGAGGTTTGTTGAGCCAGTGGTTCCTACTGCTTTGCCTCCTGACCCTGTTCTGGTTGAGGGCAATATGGAGTTTGTGGTTGAGAAAATATTGAATTCTCGTTTTTCTAGACGGAAACTCCAGTATTTGGTTAAGTGGAGAGGTTATGGTCAGGAAGACAATTCTTGGGTGTTTGCTTCGGACATCCATGCTAGGAGACTCATCCGTGCGTATCATAGAACTCATCATGACCGACCTGGTTGCTCAAGTGAGGGTTCGGTGACCCCTCCTCAAGGGGGGGTACTGTTGTGAATGGACTTGAAATGATTTTTGAGCAGAGGCTCCTCTGGTGGTTACAAGGGTACTGGACTGTCCAGTAAAGATTGTGAGGAGTGGGAATCAGGTGTTACTGACTGGTCTTATATAAGGGAGTCGCCTTCCCATCAGGGTTGCCGGTGATCAATTGTTCTGGTCTCAATCCTTGAGTCCTGTTTCCTTTGTAGCCTGCTGTGTCGTGTCTGCATCTCCTGCTAATAGATAAGACATTTTCTTCTTTTGTTTTTGTGCTTTATTTTTGCATTTTGTCCTGCACTTCTGTGGGGGCCTTCAGGGTCCCCTCCGGGGGCTTTTGCCCTCTCAGTTTAGTTCAGCCACTGATGTTTGTACTTTTGCTTTTTCCAGTTTTTTCAGTGGCTGCTGTTTTGATTTTGTTACACCAGAGAACTAATTTAGGTGGTAGAGGTCGTGTGATCTCAGGTGATTTTGAAATTAGTAGAGTTGGTGCTTTTCAGGGTTTTTTGGGATTGCAGTAAGTGCCCTTCCTATCCTTTTCTATTTAGGTAGTTTGGGCCCCAACGTTTGCTCATACTATTTTCTGTCTGTGTCAGTATTTCTTCTTGTCTAACCGCCATTACATGTTTGGGGGCTTTCTATGTTCTTTGGGGATCTGCTCCGGGGCAGATAGCTTTCCTCTTTCTATCTTTAGGTTTAGTTAGTTTCTCAGGCTGTGACGAGGCGTCTAGGACCAACGTAGGAACGCTCCACGGCTGCCTCTAGTTGTGGTGGTTAGTCAGGGTACTGCAATCTCATAGATTCCAACTGCTCTGGTTTATTGCCTTTTTTACCTGCACTCCTCAGCTACCGAAACATAACAGATTAGCCAGGATCCCAGCTTAGGGTCAGCATAGACCCCGATTCTCCTGTATACAGAGACAGCGTGACATTTTCACCGACCATATTTAAGATTTTCCCCAGCCACCATGGATCCAGTAGCCAGTCTAGCTCAGCAGTTGCAGAGTTTGTCCATGGAGCTGAGGGATGTTAAGTCCAAGGTTTTGTACCCCCCGGAGCAAGCCAGAACTGAACCTAAAGTAGCTCTCCTGGACAGGTTCACTGGAGGGCGGGACAAGTTTTTTGCTTTCAGGGAGGCATGTAAATTGTACTTTCGGCTGCGACCTCGGTCATCTGGGAGTGAAGATCAAAGAGTGGGAATTGTCATCTCGCTCCTACAAGGGGACCCCCAATCCTGGGCGTTCTCTCTTCCCCCGGGCTCCCCGGCTCTCCAGTCAGTGGATAGATTTTTCGCAGCTCTGGGTCTTGTATATGATGACCCGGATCGGGTCTCCCTTGCTGAATCTAAGTTACGTAAGATACAGCAGGGAGATCGTCCGGCAGAGGAATTTTCTTCGGAGTTCCGTAGGTGGGCCACGGACACCCAGTGGAATGACCCAGCTCTTAGGAGCCAGTTTTGTCAAGGTTTATCTGACAAATTAAAAGATGTGTTGGCGCAGTATGACCCTCCCACGTCACTGGAGGCCGCTATGGCCCTTGCTATTCGCATTGATAGACGGTTGCGGGACAGGTGCGGGGTAACTCCGCCCCCTGTGATGACTCCACTTTCCTCAAGGGTCCCTTACACGGAGGTTCCCTGGTCAGTCCAGAGGAGCCTATGCAATTAGGAGGGACATCATTCCGGGGAGGGGATCGGTGGGGCGCCACAAAACAAGAAGTTGTTTCTTCTGTGGAAAAAAAGGACATTTTACTAGGGGGTGTCCATCCCGTCCTTTGCAGAGTGAGAAGTCGCGGAAAACTATTGATCCCAGATTGTGTGGTGGACGGCAATCTGGGAGTAAGTATTTCGTCCCTAAGTTCGTCTCAGTTTCTCGTACCGGCGGAGGTGGTGGTGGGTGCGAGAACTGAGAGGATATCTGTTCTTCTGGATAGTGGGGCCGGGGCTAATCTGGTGGCTGCTCGCTTGCCCGGGTTCAAGGTATGCGATTGTGTGGGTTGGCTAAACCCGTCCCCATATTCTCGATCGACGCCAGACCTCTCGGTCAGGGAAGTTTTGTGCAAGCAGTGCATAACATTGATCTTCAAGTGGGGGCGCTACATAAAGAACTGTTGTCTTGTTATGTGTTGGAGGGTCTTCCCACTCCTATAGTGCTGGGCCTGCCTTGGCTAACTAAGCATAACACGGTTATTGATTGGCAATCCAGAGAGATAAGCCAATGGAGCGATTTCTGTAATAAAAACTGCATGAATACGGTCATTGGTGCGGTCGCTCCTAGGGCCTTACCTCCATTTCTGGTGGACTTTGAGGATGTATTCTCGGAGGAAGGGTGTCAAGAGCTATCTCCTCATCGCGAGTATGACTGTGCTGTTAACTTGATCCCTGGGGCCAAGTTACCGAAATCTAGGTTGTATAACCTTTCTGGTCCTGAGAGACAGGCCATGAAGGATTATATTTCAGAGAGTCTGGCTAAGGGGCATATTAGACCTTCATCATCCCCGGTGGCCGCGGGGTTCTTCTTTGTGAAGAAAAAAGATGGAGGCCTACGCCCTTGCCTGGATTTCCGTGAGCTTAATCAGATTACGGTCCGAGATCCGTATCCACTCCCACTTATTCCCGATCTCTTCAATCAGATCGTGGGTGCCAAATGGTTCTCTAAGTTGGATCTCAGGGGGGTACAATCTTATTAGGATGAAGGAGGGGGATGAGTGGAAGACGGCGTTTAACACTCCGGAGGGGCATTATGAGAACCTTGTCATGCCATTTGGTCTGAGTATTGCCCCAGCGGTGTTTCAACACTTTGTAAATGACATCTTTCGCCACCTAATGGGACAGTTTGTGGTCATATATCTGGATGATATCTTAATTTACTCGCCAGATCTTGTGTCTCATCAGGAGCATGTTAGGCAGGTGTTACAGATCTTGCGGGATAATAAACTGTACGCCAAATGGGAGAAGTGTGTGTTCGCCGTACAGGAACTTCAGTTTTTAGGATTCCTGGTCTCAGCATCCGGTTTTCGTATGGACCCTGGGAAAGTGCGGGCAGTTCTTGAGTGGGATCTGCCAGAGGATCTTAAGGCATTACAACGTTTCCTGGGGTTTGCTAACTACTACCGGAAATTCATTCGTAATTTCTCCTCCATAGTTAAACCTCTCACTGACATGACTAAAAAAGGGACGGAGTTTTCAAAGTGGTCTGACAAGGCTTGTCAAGCGTTTTCATCTTTGAAAAAATGTTTTGCTTCTGCACCCATACTTGTTCAGCCTGATGCGTCTCAGCCATTCATTGTTGAGGTGGACGCTTCCGAGGTAGGGGTGGGAGCGGTATTGTCACAAGGTTCGTCCCCTGGTAAATGGCATCCGTGCGCCTTCTTCTCTAAAAAATTGTCGTCCGCTGAGAGGAATTATGATGTCGGCAATAGGGAGCTCTTGGCCATTAAGTTGGCTTTTGAGGAGTGGCGTCATTTTTTGGAGGGGGCAGTCCACCCGGTCACTGTCATTACCGATCACAAAAACCTGCTATATTTAGAGTCTGCTAAACGTCTGAATCCCAGACAAGCTAGGTGGTCGTTGTTTTTTACCAGGTTTAATTTTGTTGTCACATATCGTCCTGGGTCAAAGAATGTTAAGGCGGATGCCTTATCTCGCTGTTTCCCTGGGGCTGGGAATACGGAGGACCCGGTTCCAGTCCTTCAGAAGGGGGTGGTGGTGTCGGCAGTATGCTCTGAGCTTGAGGAGGAGGTATTGGAGGCTCAGGGGGACGCCCCTGTAGGACCTCCAGGGAGACTGTTTGTTCCAAATCAGTTGCGACAAAGGGTGATCGAGGCACACCATAATTCAGCTTTGGCAGGACACCCAGGGAGTAAAGCAACTGAGGATCTCCTCTCGCGCCGGTTTGGTGCCTAACTTACATAGGGAGGTGGTAACTTTTGTCACGTCCTGCGAGGTTTGTGCGCGCTCTAAGACCCCACATACCCGTCCGTCGGGACCCTCTTACCTTTGAAGATCCCGGAGCGTCCGTGGACTCATCTGTCTATGGACTTCATTACGGATCTCCCGCCATCTTCGGGTAAAACAGTCATACTCGTTGTGGTGGACAGGTTCAGCAAGATGGCACATTTTATCGCTCTTCCTGCTCTTCCTAATGCTAAAACTCCTGCGCAGGTGTTTATTGGGGAGATTGTAAGGCTTCACGGGGTACCCTCCGATGTGGTGTCGGATCGGGGGTCTCAGTTCGTGTCCAAGTTCTGGAAGGATTTTGTACACGGCGGGGGATGCAGTTGTCATTTTCATCGGCTTTTCACCCGCAGACCAATGGTCAGACAGAGCGTCTGAACCAGAGCTTGGAGACATATCTCCGGTGTTTTGTCTCAGAGAACCAGGAGGACTGGGCTTCTTTCTTGCCTCTGGCGGAGTTTGCTCTAAATAATAGGCGGAGCGAGTCCACTGGTAAGTCCCCGTTTTTTGGGGCATATGGTTTTCACCCCCAGTTTTGTACTTTCAATAGGGGGGGCTCTTCTGGGGTTCCTGAGGAGGAACGGTTTTCGTCGTCACTCGCTTCAGTGTGGAGAGGAGTGCTGAATAATCGAGTTCTATGGGGAACCGATACAAACGTATGACTGATAGGAGGAGAGTGTCTGGTCCGGACCTAAGTGTGAACGATCTGGTATGGTTGTCTACCAAGAATATTAAACTTAAGGTTCCCTCCTGGAAACTGGGTCCCAGTTCATTGGGCCATACAAGATCAATGCTATTATTAATCCGGTTGCATTCCTTCTTGACCTCCCTCCTACATTTAAAATTCATAATGTGTTCCACAGATCGTTACTTAAGAAGTATGTGGCGCCAGTGATACCTTCACCTTTACCTCCTCCTCCTGTGGTGGTCAATGGTAACTTGAAGTTCCAGGTGTCGAGAGTCATCGATTCACGTCTGAATCGCCGGTCCCTTCAGTACCTTGTTCATTGGAGGGGGTATGGTCCTGAGGAGAGGACGTGGGTTTCTGCGTCGGATATTAACGCAGACCGATTGGTTCGGGCCTTCCACACTACTCACCCAGATAAACCCGGCCCTGAGGGTCCAGAGGCCCCTCGTAGAAGGGGGGGTACTGTCACGGGTGTGTCGCTGCGAAGATCGTCGCGATTGCACACCCTGACTTCGCACAGCTGAGTTTCTGGTGCTGGGTGTTTTTCGGCACTGAGGGAGTTAATTCTTTCTCTCTCTGTGCTGGACTGACCAGCCTCGCTCAGCTGCAATTAATGTTTTGTTAATTGGTTTCCTTCTTATACCTGCCTGTCTGCTGGGGAAGTGTCGGTGAAAGCATTCATGCAGACCAGCAGAGCGGATCGTATTGAGAAGTCTAAGCTAAGAATACCTGTTGTGGTTTTCTCCTCTCCTCGCTTTATTAGTTATCTCCCTACCCGTTTGTGTTCCCTCTGTATTGGTAGTTTTGTATGCAAGGTGTACTTTTATTTTACCCCTTGTACTGTCTCGTTTTCTTATACAGTGTGTGAAGGCAGATACCTTCCTGATCCCTGTGGTGGTAATCAGGGTCCTTCTCAGGACTAGATTACAGTGTTAGGGATTCACAGGAGATAGGGTTTACGCTGGCGGCCTGGACCTCTGTACCATCAACAGTACCTCCAGGTAGAGGGATTAGCCAGGATCCCAGCTTAGGGTCAGCATAGACCCCGGTTCTCCTGTATACAGAGACAGCGTGACAGGCTGCAAGTCTGGACATATGTGGAAAGTCATGCACCAGCTGCAGAGGACCACGCAATCCACGGATAGCTTCCACAGCGGCAGTCAGGGACTGCGTATGTGGAAGGTCATGCAGTGGAGCAGAGACATAACAACACATGTACGGCTACGCAGCAGAGCCGGAACTGAGCAGCATCCATTGAGGTAACAGACAACTGTATCCCAGCTGGTTAGGGGAAAGGAGCAAAGGGTTAAAGCAGAGAAATGCAAAGTAACGTCGGGGAAACAAGGTACAGACATACCGGCGTTACAGTAGCTTTTTAGTGTTACCTCATTTTTCACAAGGGAGGAGAATCTAACAAAAAATGTATAAACATAATCAAAAAGATAATGTTTTGCCTACCTGTATTTATCCAATTTCACAACCGCACACCCCATAACTGTACTGTGGGCTGTTGATGTTTTTGGAAGCCTTGTGTCAACCTTGCGGCATTTGTTTTCAATTGTTCTTTTTGGGCAGGGAAAAATTGATGTGCGTAACCAAAAAGCTGAAAAGAAATTATTACACTAACATGAGACATTTAACTGCGTGGGTCTGTTTTGTCACACCTGGTTAAACTGTCAAATTTGAAACATGTACCAAATGTTGCCATGTTAAAAATAAAGCAAATAACACAGCACTAGAATATCACAGAGCGGAAAAGTGTGATCTGACACCTAATTTGAGATCAGACAATGGCTTTTGCAATGTTAATTTATCTTAATCCACTTACATGGGTATTATAATAATAATAGCAAATACCTCTTAGATATTTAGTATAGTTCTTCTGATTCACTATACTGCTTACCTGATATGCAGGGCATTTCAGTAGCTTAGGTATCCATGGTTATGACCACTAGCAACAAACTAACTAACTAACTAGCTAACTGTTACTATATGAGTGGTCGTAACCATGAATACCTCAGCTACTGCAATGCCCAGCATGAGGAAAGCAACATAGCGAATTAGAAGAACTACGCTACATTTCTAATCGAAGGTATTTGCTACTATTATTATTATTATTACAGCTACTAAATATTGGTCTAAGGTCTAAGGAGGTCTAAGCGCGAATATACATTTTTGTTATGTTTTGGATCATTGCCTTTTGGAAAAGTGCAGGTGTACCAAGGTCAAGGAGTGATAGTAGCATCTTCAATACAAAGCAGTACATCTGTGAGTTCATGATATTATGAATGACATGTTGTTCCTAACACCACCAGCGCTTATGCAGCCCCACATAAAGACACTGCCATCATGTTTTATTATAGGCAACATGCATTTTTCGTTTTACTGTTCAACTTTGCAATGCCGTACATTTTTGAAGCCATCAGTTCCAAAAAACATTTATCTGGGTCTCATCACTTCATAGTATAGAGTCCCTGTAGTCTTCATATTTTTCAGCATGAGCCCTGGAAAATTGTAAGTAGGCTTTTTTGTGCATGGGCTTTCGAAGGGGATTCCTTTGCGAACGATACCCACACATTCTTTCCTCAGCAGTGTATGCTGTACAGTATAGTGCTACAGTAAACACTCTCCCAGGTTTTGCTTTCTTCTTCTTTAGCTAACTGCAGTCAACTTGCATGTCGATTTTCTTCAATACTTCTCAGTAGAATATGCTCAAGTTTAGGTGCCAACATCAGTGGTCAGCCTTTGAGATGGTTGCAGTTCCATCTTTGTTACATTTTTGTATCACTTTTGCTACAGTACTCTGTCTGATAAGTAACGTTTCGCTGATCTTTTTGTAGTCTTCACTAGAGATGAGCGACTTTGCCTCCGGGAGGGTCGAGTCGGGTTTCGGACCACCCGACTTTATCAAAAGTCGAGTCGAACGAAATTGGCCGACTATCGGAAAAAGTCGGAGTTCCGACTGAAACCCGAACCGACCCCAATGGAAGTCAATGGGGAAGAAAAGTTGGCAGTGAGTGGAGGACAGTAAACACACCTACAGTGCCCATTTCAGTGCCAATGACATCAATTCTTATTACTTAAGCTTGTCAACCTTAATTTACTTAATAATAATAGTAACGCATTAAATACTGGGAGTTATTTGGCTAAAGTTGTGGGGGGGTAGGGCTGGCTCCAGGTTTTTGTGGGCCCCGGGCGAAAGAGTCTCAATGGGCCCCTTTAACACATACCACAATTCATGATGCTCCGATACAGCAGAGAAATATAGGTATAGTACAATGCCAAATACTTCACTTCTTACATTACTTGAGTGATAACTATTGTAAAATTCTACAATAGCTCAAAACCCGGACAGTATAGTCCTCCATACAGTATTATGGGCACCACATAGTGCGCCATACAGAATAATGAGCCCCATATATTGCTCTATACAGAATAATGAGCCCCATATATTGCTCCATACAGAATAATGAGTCCCATATATGATGCTCCATACAGAATAATGGGCCAATATAATGCTTCATACAGTATAATGAGCAACATATATTGCTCCATACAGAATAATGAGCCCCAAATATTGCTCCATACATAATTGGTCCCATATAATGTTCCATACAGTATATGATGAGCTCCACATAATGCTCCAGTATATGATGGTCCCCATATAATGTGCCATACCGTATAGGACGGTCCCCATAGAGTATAATGAGCCCCACATATTGCTCCATACAGTATAATGAGTCGCATATAAAGCTCCATACAGTATATGATGGGCCCCATAATAATGCTCCATACAGAATAGGCCCCATATGGGCTCCATATGATGCTCCATATATAAAGGGCCCTATATGATGCCCCATAAATAATGAACCACATATGATGCTCTAGTGTATGATGGGCCCCATATATGATGCTCCAGTGTATGATGAGCCCCATATAATGCTCCAAATATAATGCTCCATATATAATGGGCTCCATGTGATGCTCCATAGATAATGTGCCCCATATGATGCGCCATATATAATGGCTCCATATGATGCTCCAGTATATGATGTGCCCCATGGATGATGCTCCAGTTTATGATGGGCTTATATATTGCTCCATATATAATGGGCCCCATATGATGCTCCAGTATATAATGGGCCCCTATATGATGTTCCAGTGTATAATGGGCCCCATATATGATGCTCCAGTGTATAATGGGCCCCGTATATGATGCTCCAGTGTATGATGGGCCCCATTTATAATGCTCCAGTGTATGATGGGCCCCATATATAATGCTCCAGTGTATAATGGGCCCTATCTATGATGCTCAAGTCTATAATGGGCCCCATATATAATTCTCCAGTGTATAATGCTCCCCATATATTGCTCCAAACATTAAAAAAATGAAATACCTCTCCTCGCTGGGCACTGCTCTACTCTGGGCTCCTCAGCATTGCCATCTTCCAGCTCTCTGCTCAGGGCCCCGGCACTTGACCGGGTGCAAAAGGGGCTGACACTGGCCCTGGAGGGGGGTACAGCCCTGTTAGGGAGGTGGAAAAACTGGCATATGTTGAGGTGTAGGCTGGACGTTCAGCAGCTGCAAATGGAGGAATTGGAGAAGTCGAGGAAGAGGAGGACAAAGCGAGCCATTTTGCTGGCAACCTATGTGTCATCAGGGAAGGTGGTGCAAAATCCTTTGAAACCCAGGCATGGTTCATTTTAATGAAGGTGAGATCACCAACATTTTGAGTCGACAGCCAGGTCCTTCTTTCTGTCAGGATTGATCCAGCAGCACTGAAGACTCTTTCTGATAGCACACTACCAGCAGGGCTTACAGCCTGCCTCTGTTCACACAGCCTCTCAACCATGTGCATGGTGGAGTTCCACCTTGTTGCAACGTCTATGATTAGGCAGTGCTTGGGAGGTGGAGCGATCGTTGCAGCCTCTGCATACGACTGGAGTCTACGGGCGAGTCTAAGGACATCATAGGCTGGGATTCGAATTCAGAAATGGAAGGTAGACCACGATGTAATAACGTCCAGTGGTTTCTTCAAGATCATATTAATCCTATTACTTACTGGACTGTAAGTTTTGGTCATGAGAGCGCCCCATTCCTGTGCTGTCAGCTGAATCTTCAATTGATTTTCTAGATCCAGAATATTCTTCTTAATGCCATCCATCTCTCTTCTAAGAAATTCGATGTTCAATAGCATAATATCAAAGGCATATTTGTTTGTAATAGATTCAAATTTTGCACAGAACTGTATATTATTGGGTAACAGAGTAGGCCTCAAATGCGGATGAAGTCCCCGTGGAATCCTACGTGCTTTATAATATTCAGTGAGAATCATAGCATGTAACTCAAAGGAGATCAATCTCCTCCTCTCATTTTCCCATTTCTTCTTGAGCATATTCAATGTAGGTTTACTCAAAAAAGCATTATCGACATTGGCACCAGATAAAATGCGAGCAGCATCATCATCAGTGTAAGAGAACATCATGGCGGTATCTAGAGCACCCACCTCTAGATTCTCAGTCATATCCATCATCATGGCAGGGTGCACGTCAGAACAGGTTCAAACAGTCCATAAATACAAGAAGACGCTGACAGCACTCACTGTATCGGGACGCTCGCTTCAACCAAGGAACCCTCTTGGCGACATCCAGCAGCAGAAGACAAAAAGGAACAGGGCTCCATCCAGGTGTATTCAAATAGAAAATTATTTATTTCGCCATATAAAGCATATAAAGCAACGTTTCGACCTACAATAGGTCTTTTTCAAGCATATCATAAAACCAAAAAGGGCGACCTTATATAGTGACGGTGTTCACAGACCACCAATCACCATTAAGTTCATGCCCACAACATCATTAAAGACAAAACACAGTGTAAAAAACAGATCCATACATAAAGCATAGTTTGACAGAAATATATAACATATCACAGAAATGTACCTTTACAAACATCCACCTAGATTACATATATCCCCAATGGATGCGGTATATACGTTATATGTGGTACTTGTGTATTTACATTACCATGGCAACCCCTGATCCATTGGTACGATCACCCAATCACTTTCACATCCTGTATAAGCAACTGCCCAATCACAGATAATGACAACAAAAGCAAAGAGCGCCATATAAGGAACCTATCAGCCATAATATCATATCGACCGCCTGACTGTCAACCAATCCAAGGAGCGTTAACAAAATAAAGACACCACCGCACTCACCAAGCGTCCCGGTGACCGGAAATACCACAGATCGCATGTGGTCTATGCGCCACAATCCCAGAGCGCAGAGAGAGACGTCATCCAGGCGAGCATCGGTCACATGACCAGAGCTCAACACTGGACAACGCCCCACCCACTGAGCATCATGAGACCACGACACATCGCAACAGCGGCCGGGTCCGTCCCCATAGTAACGTATCTGGCCAGCGCAGGCGCACTACACGGTTCACTAAATCAACGCTATCATCAACCAGAAGGCGTTGTATATAAAACACATACTCCTATACTGTTGAAATCGTCAGAACAGGAGCAAGACTAAGATCAACATGAATATCCCACATATATTATCCCAATTAGTAAATAAAATAATAAATCAAAAAAAGAAAATCAGAAACACAAAATTAGGCTATATACTAGCCCTGCCTATCACCAAAAAAGAAAATAAACAAAAAGAACCTATATCACTAAAAAACCAATGACACATGAGTAAGGAGCATCACACTAAGACATTGCAATCCAAATTCAACCCCCTAGGGTGCAATGAACCCAACATATGGATCCAACGCATTTCCTTCTTTTTTAGCATACCCAACCTGTCGCCCCCTCTTCTCAAAACCGGCACACTATTTATGACCCTAAACCTCAATTGGTTTACAGAATGTCTTTTTTCCAGAAAATGATAAGGAACTGGCAAATCAGTGAGCCCTGTCCAAATGGTACTCTTGTGCTTGCTAATGCGAGCCCTTACTTCCATAGTGGTCTCTCCCACATATGTTAGCCCACAAGGGCACACAATCATGTACACTACAAAGCTTGAAAGCTTGAGGTACACGTGTACCTCTCTCTCAACAAAATCTTCTTCCCAGTATGGGGATGGTAAAAGAATTCTCCCTTTAACATATTGTTACAACACGCACATCCCAGACAAGGAAAGTTCCCCATACTGGGAGTGCTTAGAGTCCTTTGACTAGAGGATTTCAATGTACCAAAATCAGATCTAACCAACCTATCCCTCAGATTACGTCCCCTTCTGAAGGACATCATAGGCTGGGATTCGAATTCAGAAATGGAAGGTAGACCACGATGTAATAACGGCCAGTGTTTTCTTCAAGATCATATTAATCCTATTACTTACTGGACTGTATGTCGATACAAAGGGGATACGTTTTTGTGTCTGACATCTAACCACTCTTTTACGGGTATCCGCCCGTGACGTATTAACAACCTTCCCCCTATATCCCAACACTTCTCTTCTGGGATAACCCCTCGCTATAAATTTACCACACATCTCATCCAGGCAGGGCTAGTATATAGCCTAATTTTGTGTTTTTTTTCTTTTCTTTTTTTGATTTATTATTTATTTACTAATTGGGATAATATATGTGGGATATTCATGTTGATCTTAGTCTTTCTCCTGTTCCTGACGATTTCAACAGTATAGGAGTATGTGTTTTATATACAATGCCTTCTGGTTGATGATAGCGTTGATTTAGTGGATCGTGTAGTGCGCCTGCGCTGGCCAGATACGTTACTATGGGGAAGGACCCGGCCGCTGTTGCGATGTGTCGTGGTCTCATGATGCTCAGTGGGTGGAGGCGTGGGGCGTTGTCCAGTGTTGACACGCCAGTGTCCAGTGTACACCTGGATGGAGCGCTGTTCCTTTTTGTCTTCTGTTTGTGCGAGCACAGTCTTCGCACCTTATGGAGCAGAGCTGGTAACTCCGGATAATTATTTATGAAGCACTGCACCACCAGGTTCAAGGTGTGAGCCAGGCAAGGTATGTGTCTGAGTTTTTGCCAGGGCTATAGCCGCCACAAAATTACATCGGCTATCACTGACTACCTTGCCTGGCTCAAGATGTAGACTGCCAGCCATGACTCAGCTTCTCGCTGCAAGTATTCGGCCAGTACACCTCGTGTGCAACACTGGCAGCTGCGGATGGAGTGATCGTGCGACTGCGCTCTGTCGACTAGCTTTCGCTTCTGGAGGAGGAGGAGGAGGGTTGAACGCCTACAGCCAACTGTTGCCTATACCGTGGGCTAGGCAGCACTGTCCCACCGCCGCTGTCCCCTGTGGACCCTGCATCCACCACATTAACCCAGTGCGCAGTGATGGACACGTAACGTCTCTGGCCATGCCTACTGGCCCATGCATCTGTTGTGAGGTGCACCTTTCCACTCACTGATTGTTTGAGTGCATGGACAACGTGGTCTTTCACATGCAGGTGGAGGGCAGGGATGGATTTTCTAGAAAAGAAGTGCCAACTGGGTAGGTCATAGTGTGGGACAGCGTAGGCCATGAGGTCTCGGAACACTGCGTGTTATGTTTTGGTAGCTGAGGAGGCAGGAGCAGATAACCGCATATGGAGACAAACACCAGAGAGGTTGGAAACTAATAGGTTGCAGACCCCTAAACTAACCGCACAACTAGACGCAGCCGTGGGACGTTCCTACGGTGCCCTAGACGTCTCTTCACAGCCGGAGACATTAGCTATCCCTGAAGATGGAAAGAGGAAAGCTAACTTCCCCGGAGCAGAGCCCTAAAAGAATAGGAAGCCCCCAAACATATAATGGTGGTTAGACAAGATAAAAACATGAACACAGACAGAAAATAGATTGAGCAAATGCTGGGGCCCAAAACTGTCTAGATAGGACAGCACAGGAGAGAAAACTGTCTGCAACCCAGAAAAACCCTAGGAAAAACTCCAACCCTTCTGAATCCAAAAATACTGAGACCACACGGTCTCCACCACCTATATCAGATCTCTGGTGTGGACACGTAGCTACCCAGCAGTAAAACATCACAAGAGCTGAGCAAATGAACAAGTATAAAAAGCGAATGGATAACAGCCCAAGCCCCCAAAGGGGACCAGGCTGAAGTCAAAAAGCAAGGCAGCAAAAAAGCAAAGAAAATCAAACCACAGTAAAAAAAAACTGAAAGTGACTTATCTGAATGCAAGCAGGAGACAGCAGAAAAGCAAGCTGAATTCCAACCTAGACCAGGAAGAACAATTGATCACTGGCAAGGACCATGGGGGTCAGCTCACTTATATCAGGCCAGTCCGTCCCATCTGATAACCAATAATCAGTTGCAGGTGGTGGATTTTTGCTGTTCAACATAGGTTCAATACCCTCAGCAACCACCAGAGGGAGCTTCAGCTCCGAAATCGTCTCAAACATGTTCACAACAGTACCCCCCCTTGAGGAGGGGTCACTGAACCCTCACGTGTGCCACCAGGCTGATCAGGATGAGCTCGGTAATAGGCACGGACCAGTCTCGCAGCATGAATGTCAGAAGCAAACACCCAAGAATTGTCCTCCTGACCATAGCCTTTCCACTTCACCAGGTACTGTAGTCTCCGCCTAGCCAAACGAGAATCCAATATCTTCTCAACCACATACTCCAAATTGCCCTCAACCAAAACAGGATCAGGAGGCGCAGCCATAGGAACCACTGGCTCGACAAACCTCTTCAATAAAGATTTGTGGAATACGTTTTGTGAATCTTGAATATTCCTGGAAGAAGCAAATGGAAGAAACGGGATTAAGAATTTCCCCGATCTTATCAGGTCCAATGAATCTTGGCTTAAAGTTTGGAGACGCGACCCTAATAGGGATATTTTTTGAGGACAACCAAACCAAGTCACCCACTTTAAACCGAGGACCATCTGTCCTATGCCGGTTGGCAAACCGCTGGGCCTTCTCCTGAGAGAGAGACAACTTATCCACTACTTGATCCCAAATCTGCTGCATTTTCTCCACAATAGAGTCAACACCAGGACAGACAGAAGACTCCACCTGCCCTGAAGAAAATCGAGGATGAAACCTGAAATTGCAGAAAAATGGAGACATCAAGGTGGCAGAACTAGACCTATTATTCAAAGAAAACTCAGCCTAAGCCAAAAAAGAGACCCTGTCATCTTGATCAGCAGACGCAAAACATCTCAAATAAGTCTCCAAGGTCTGGTTTGTTCTCTCAGTTTGTCCATTGGTCTGAGGGTGGAACACAGAGGAAAAAGACAGCTGAACTCCCAGTTTGGAACAAAATGTCCTCCAAAATCTGGAAACAAACTGGACTCCTCTGTCAGACACAATGTTCTCTGGAATGCGTGCAACCGAACCACCTGTTGAAAAAATAAGGGCACCAACTTGGAGGAGGATGGCAACTTAGGTAGTGGCAAAGATGTATCATCTTGGAAAACCTATCACAGATTACCCAAATAACGGTCATTCTCTGAGAGACAGGGAGGTCGGAAATAAAATCCATAGAGATATAGGTCCATGGCCTCTTGGGCACAGGCAATGGCATTAACAAACCACTAGAGCGAGAGCAAGGTTTGGACCGAGAACAAGTTCCACAGGACTGCACAAAGTCCATGACGTCACGAGACAAAGTGGGCCACCAAAAGGACCGACTCACCAAATCTCTGGTACCAAAAATACCAGGTTGGCCAGCCAACGTGGAGCAATGAATCTCAGACATCACATTCTTCCTCCACTGGTCTGGGACAAACAATTTCCCAACAGGGCAGCGTTCAGGTTTATCCTCCTGAAATTGCTCCAGGGCCAGTCTCAAATCGGGCGAGATAGCGGAAAGAACCACACCCTCCTTCAGAATAACAGAGGGCTCAGTTACCTCAGGAGAATCTGCAAAGAAACTCCTTGAGAGGGCATCCGCCTTAACATTTTTAGTGCCCAGGAGAAAAGAGACCACAAAATTAAAACGTGTGAAAAACAAGGCCCACCTGGCCTGTCTAGGATTAAGTCGCTTGGCCGATTCAAGATAAACCAGGTTCTTGGCTCCTTCCAGCCAATGTCGCCACTCTTCAAAGGCCCACTTCATAGCCAATAACTCCCGTTTTCCCACATAATAATTACGTTACGCTGGGAAAAGTTTTGAGAGAAAAAGGCACAAGGGTTACTCTTAGAAGTCTCTGGATCCCTTTGGGACAAAATGGCTCCTGCACCAATCTCAGAAGCATCAACCTCCACCTGAAATGGTAGAGAAATATCAGGTTGCCGTAGAACAGGAGCAGAAGTGAATCTCCGCTTAAGCTCCTGAAACGCAAAAACTGCCTCAGGAGACCAATTCACTACATCAGAACCCTTTTTGGTCGAATCAGTCAGTGGTTTCACAATAGTAGAGAAGTTACCTATAAATTTACGATAAAAATTAACCAAACCCAAAAATCTCTGAAGAACCTTCAATGTAGTGGGCTGAACCCAATCACAAATGGCCTGAACTTTGACCGGGTCCATTTCAATAACAGACGGAGACAAAATGAATTCCAGAAATGAAACCTTCTGTACGCAAAAAAGATATTTTGATCCCTTCGCATACAATGCATTTTCTCTCAAAATCCGGAACACAGTCCGAACATGTTCCACATGAGAATACCAGTCATTGGAAAAAATCAAGATATCGTTCAAATAAACGATCAGAAATGTATCCACGAAATCCCAGAAAATATTGTTCATAAAGGATTGGAAGACGGAAGGGGCATTAGTGAGTCCAAAAGGCATCACTAGGTACTCAAAATGCCCCTCTGGGGTATTAAACGCCGTCTTCCTTCCATCACCGTGCTTAATGCGAATAAGATTATAAGCCTCCCTGAGGTCAAGCATGGTAAACCAACTAGCACCTTTCACTCTGGAAAATAGTTCAGAAATCAAGGTAACAGATATTGATATTTAATAGTGATCTTATTCAGGAGACGATAGTCAATACACGGCCTCAATAAGCCATCCTTCTTGGCCACAAAGAAAAAGCCGGCGCCCAAAGGTGAAGAGGATGGTCTGATATGACCCTTCTCTAAAGACTCTTTGATATAAGATCAGTCAAATAGTCAGTGACATCTTGTGACTGGGGAGAGGCAGAAAAAACATGAGTGTCATTACGAACACATTGACAACCCCAACTGACCACAGATACAAACTTCCAATCCAAAACAGGATTATGAGTCTGTAACCAAGGAAAACCCAGTACAACAATGTCATGTAAATTATATAACACCAAAAATTTGCAATTCTCTTGGTGGTCCCCATAGCGTGAAAAAACACATCAACATAATTCAAAGCAGGATCCCCAGGTGTCAGGGAAAAGGCCCAATCTGAGGGTTCGCCACGCAACAGGGAGATGACAATTTGAACCTGCTGCACTGCGTTCCCTGAGGACTTAGGCTTCAAGGCAAGAAACAACTTACAGTTATTTTTAAAATTCAAAAATTTAGATCGATCCCCCAAAAATAAATCTGGCATAGGGATCCTAGGTTCCACAACCGGCAACTTAGCGAGATAGGTAGCAATACTCCGAACTTCAGCAGCAAGCTGCTCCACACGATCGGATAAATGCTTGACCTCCATTGGGGAAAAAAATTCCTCCTCAGCCCCCACAGAAATAAGAGGGAACAAAATGTAACAAAGAAAAAAAAATTTTTTCTGACAACTCTGACAACTTTTCTTTTTATACTATTTTTTCCCTTCTGTTGAGTATCATATAATTTCAGTATGGCCGGTGATTCTGTTATGTTTTGGTAGCTGAGGAGGCAGGAGCAGATAACCGCATAGGGAGCCAGACACCAGAGAGGTTGGAAAGTAATAGGTTGCAGACCCCTAAACTAACCGCACAACTAGAAGCAGCCGTGGGACGTTCCTACGGTGCCCTAGACGCCTCGTCACAGCCAGAGAGATAGCTATCCCTGAAGATGGAAAGAGGAAAGCTAACTGCCCCGGAGTAGACCTAAAAAGAATAGGAAGCCCCCAAACATATAATGGTGGTTAGACAAGATAAAAACACAAACACAGACAGAAAATAGATTGAGCAAATGCTGGGGCCCAAAACTGTCTAGATAGGACAGCACAGGAGAGAATACTGTCTGCAACCCAGAAAAACTCCAACACTTCTGAATCCAAAAATACTGAGACCACACAGTCTCGACCACCTATATCAGATCTCTGGTGTGGACACGTAGCTACCCAGCAGTAAAACATCACAAGAACTGAGCAAATGAACAAATACAAAAAGCGAACGGAGACCAGCCCAAGACCCCAAAGGGGACCCTGGCTGAAGTCAAAAGACAATGCAGCAAAAAAGCAAAGAAAATCAAACCACAGTAAAAAAAACTGAAAGTGACTTATCTGAATGCAAGCAGGAGACAGCAGAAAAGCAAGCTGAATTCCAACCTAGACCAGGAAGAACAATTGATCACCGGCAAGGACCATGGGAGGTCAGCTCACTTATATCAGGCCAGTCCGTCCCACCATATAACCAATCATCAGTTGCAGGTGGTGGATTTTTGCTGTTCATCATAGGTTCAATACCCTCAGCAACCACCAGAGGGAGCTTCAGCTCCGAAGTCGTCTCCAACATGTTCACAACAGCTGCGATTTCAACGAAATGGAAGCGCATCATCTCTAATGAGATCAGTTTGGCAATGTAGGCGTTCAAAGCAGTGTACACAGATGAGAGGATGAGTACTTTCTTGTCCTACTCAGAGTATCTCCTAGGGTGAGATGGACTTGAGAGCTGCATATGGTGGAACAAGCGGTGGACATAGCGAACTGAGAGGGGGTTGGTGATGGTGATGGTGGTGGTGGTGGTGATGGCCTAGATTTAGTCTTTCATTAGAAAAACATTGTGATTCCCTGACTGCTTTGGCCTTGTGATGACACCTCAACATTTCTTGCTGGTGGTGTGCTAACCGGTGGGCTTACAGTGGGGTAAGCGATGTAGCGTTGCTGGCTACCTTCAGTCAGAGCAGGTGGACATGTGCTACCTGAGGTTTTGTAGTCCGTCCAAGCTTGCAAGTGCATGGTGTTTCAATGTCTAAGCATGCAACTGGTATTCAAATTTCGGAGATTTTTCCCTCGGCTAAAGGTCCTTCCGCACTTCTTACAGATAACCTTTGCCTCATCAATAAGATTTTGGTCAAAAAAGTGCCACACTGCACTCTTCCTACTATGGGATAAATTTTCATGGCTTGCACACTGTGCTAATTTGACTGTCTAGCCAAGATGTTCTGCAACTCTTTTTGTTTTTTTAACACTTTTTTGGACAGCTGCGGGCCGGCCAGATTATCGCAGCTGCGATGTAGATGCCTGCTGCGGATCCTCCTCCTCTTCTGAGCTATTGCCAGCGGCACCCTCTTCCCCCAATGGATACCAATCCGGGTCAACAACTGGGTCATCCATCACCTCCTCTTCAATTTCATCTGCACCTTCTTCTGTGTCACCATGTAAGGTGGTATAGTATGCGGGAAGGGGCACCTGCGTTTCATCAGGGTCACATTCTGGCTCAGTAGACTGCGAGGGCAATGCAGTGCTCTGGGTGAATGTACCAGCATAATCATATAGCAGTGGCTGTGCATCAGTGCACTCCGTGTCATATTCATCTTGGACTGCGGAATTCAGGATTTCACTTGATAACCCAGGCATGGTATGTGAAAAGAGCTCCAGGGAGTAATCTGAAGTGTGGCCTGCCGCATCCTTCACTATTGGTGGAGGTGAAGGATACAAGGAAAGGTGTTGTTCCTGACCAGAAGCCTGCACTGACGACTCAGTGCTTGCAGTTTTTGAAACCTCAGAGGAGGAGGCGATAGAGCTGGAGGCTGTTTCGGCAATGTAAGCCAAAATTTGTTCCTGATGCTCCGGCTTTAAAAGCGGTTTACCTACTCCCAGAAAAGGGAGCCTTCAAAGGCCTTCTGGAGCCAGACGATGACGCAGGCTCAACACCTCCTGCCTTAGGTGCTATTGTGCTTTTGGCACTACCAGCAGATGCACCACCACCACCATCTGTACCAGCTGCCCCCCCGCCCACGTCCGCGGCCTCTTCCACCATACTTCCTCATGTTTGGGAAAATGTACCAAAAATACCAGCAGATATATGGTACTGTATGAGGAGCTTACAGTTGTATACGGTGTAGGGAAAAATTTAAATCTCTGTATATATTTCCAGAGTCACACACAGGCGCTCACTCAGTATGGATTTGACCGTAATACAAACAACAGATATACGGTACTGTATCAGAAGCGTACAGCTGTATACGGTGTAGGGCAAAATTTAAATCTCCGTATATATTTCCGGAGTCACACACAGACGCTCTCTCAGTATGGATTTCACCATAATACAAAGAGCAGATATACGGCACTGTATCAGAAGCGGACAGCTGTATACGGTGTAGGGAAAATTTAAATCTCCGTATATATTTCCGTAGTAACACACAGACGCTCTCTCAGTATGGATTTCACCATAATACAAAGAGCAGATATACGGTAATGTATGAGAAGTGGACAGCTGTATACGGTGTAGGGAAAAATTTAAATCTCCGTATATATTTCCGGAGTCACACACAGACGCTCTCTCAGTATGGATTTCATCGTAATACAAAGAGCAGACATACAGTACTGTATCAGAAGCGGACAGCTGTATACAGTGTAGGGGAAAATTTAAATCTCTGTATTTACTTTCGGAGTCACACAGAGACGCTCTCTCAGTATGGATTTGACCGTAATACAAATAGCAGAAATACGGTGCGTACCGCAGTATACGGTGTAGGGAAAAATTTAAATCGCCGTATATATTTCCGGAGTCACACACAGATAGTCAGCATGTATTTGTCCATGATACCAGCCGATACATGGTAGTGTGTGAGGAGCGTACAGCTCTATACGGTGTGGGAAGAAATGAACGGTCGGTTACTGTGCAGAAAAAAAGAATAAAAGTATTAGTGCTGTGTAAAAAGCAGTCTGCACAGCAGTGTACACACAGCAATACAGCTATCAGGCAGCCTAATAACCAGCGCTGCTGCACACAAGAAAATACTCCCCTGTCTCTGCACACTAACTGTACAGCACAATTGCTATCAGCATAAGCACATAAGAACTTCTCTTTCCAGCCCTAACTCTCTCCCTACTGATAAACAGCAACCCTTTCCCTACTGTTAAGATCGGCAGAAGTAAAATGGAGGTCGGCGGTCAGGGCTTTTATAGACACTATGACGCCCCCCAAAGCAAGCCAATCACTGCAATGCCCTTCTCTTCGATGGTGATGGACGCTTCACATGTCATCTCGTTGCCCACAGTGTACATCCTTGCTCATTGGCTGAAAAAAGGCACCTTCAAGCATTGTGGGAAATCCGACTTTGGCGCTCGTTTTGCTGACCGCATGGCCGACCTCACGCTATAGTCGGGTTTCGGTCTGCGAAACCCGACTTTGGCAAAAGTTGGCGACTTATGAATCTGGCCGATCTGTTTCGCTCAACTCTAGTCTTCACCTTTCTTGTGTAAAGTAATTATTTTCTTTCCTGGGACTTGTGGCATTTCTCTTTCATATGGTGCCAATACTGACAGCATTAAATAAGTTAGTGTTTTCTTTGTTAAGTAAGTCAACTGTCTGCTAGACACCTGTTTAATTAATAAACTTACCTTATGCTTACGTTAAAAAGCATATACAAAATGGGAGGAATAGCATTTGTGAAAAAGCACATGTGAAAAAGACTTGGGTATACTAATTGATCACAGACTGAACATGAGTCAACAGTGTGATGCAGCAGCAAAAAAGGCAAATGCAATTCTAGGATGTATCAACAGAAGCATACAGTCTAGATCACGTGAGGAAATTATTGCCCTCTACTCCTCTTTGGTCAGACCTCATCTGGAATACTGTGTCCAGTTTTGGGCACCACATTTTAAAATAGACATCAACAAACTGGAGCAAGTTCAGAGAAGAGCCACCAGAATGGTGACCGGTCTGCAAACCATGTCCTATGAGGAACGGTTGCAGGATTTGGGAATGTTTAGCTTGCAAAAAAGAAGACTGAGAGGAGACTTAATAGCTGTCTACAAATATCTCAAGGGCTGTCACATTGTAGAGGGATCATCTTTATTCTCATTTGCACAAGGAAAGACTAGAAGCAATGGATGAAACTGAATGGGAGGAGACACAGATTAGATATTAGAAAAAACTTTTTGACAGTTAGGGTGATCAATGAGTGGAACAGGCTGCCACGAGAGGTGGTGAGTTCTCCTTCAATGGAAGTCTTCAAACAGAGGCTGGACAGACATCTGTCTGGGATGATTTAGAGAATCCTGCTTTGAGCAGGGTGTTGGACCAGATGGCCCAGGAGGTCCCTTCCAACTCTACTATTCTATGATTCTGAAAAATCCAAAAAGAATCATAGGAAGCTTATGAACCATAAAAGTACAAAATTTTATTTAGAATGATCTAAAATGCATACATGGATAAAAAAATCCAAATGGGGGCAAATATGCAGAAAAACAGGCTCATGAAACAGGTATGAGCAAAACAGACATGTGTATCATTTTAGCGTAGTATAAGCGTGTATATACCATGTCCAAGCAATATATCGGCTAGGGCAGACCAAAGTCTAAGATACAGCCATAAATATAACAAAAAGAAGGAATATATACATGCGTTTCAAAAATACAAATCAATTACAAAGTCTTAAAGCAGCCCCCCACTAAAACAAGGCTAATGTTGCAATACCAATGTGCTAGAAATTTTTGCATTTCTAGCACATTGGTATTGCAACATTAGCCTTGTTTTAGTGGGGGGCTGCTTTAAGACTTTGTAATTGATTTGTATTTTTGAAACGCATGTATATATTCCTTCTTTTTGTATATTTATGGCTGTATCTTAGACTTTGGTCTGCCCTAGCCGATATATTGCTTGGACATGGTATATACACGCTTATACTACGCTAAAATGATACACATGTCTGTTTTGCTCATACCTGTTTCATGAGCCTGTTTTTCTGCATATTTGCCCCCATTTGGATTTTTTTATCCATGTATGCATTTTAGATCATTCTAAATAAATTTTGTACTTTTATGGTTCATAAGCTTCCTATGATTCTTTTTGGATTTTTCAGTGTTTTTTGGAAGTAACATATAATCTAGACAATACACTTATTGTGATATTTATTCTATGATTCTACCTGTGGTTGAATCCTCGTTAATTTGAATTTTGTAGTATAAACTTTAGCTTTGCTCCTCAGACTTTTGTTGGGGTTATTCATTTTTGCACCAAGGTCTTGAATGAATTTGTTTGGAAAATTACTTATTTGGGTGTGTAAAATACTAAATGCAATCAATGGACCACATTTGTGGAAAAATTTTGCAGCATGGTATCGCATAGAAAATGTTGATTCTGAAAGCAAACTAAAAAATTCCTGATAAATATGTTGGAGTATTCTTACGATTCCACATTCAGATGAGGACTTTTTTGGCACATTGGGAAGTATGGCATTAGTGATATGGACCATCCATATTTAGGTTTACCTTGATTTG
The DNA here is from genome assembly GCA_033576555.1 of Oophaga sylvatica. Classification (NCBI taxonomy): domain Eukaryota; kingdom Metazoa; phylum Chordata; class Amphibia; order Anura; family Dendrobatidae; genus Oophaga; species Oophaga sylvatica. Next base: position 210,778,442 of record JARQOD010000006.1, on the reverse strand, counting down.
GTTGGATGGTTTTTGTGCTCTTTGATCAAAAAAGGCTAACTGTCATGATCCAGGATTGGGTTTGACCTATCCCGTCCTGGTCAAGTCAGGGTTAATTGGTTCTGCCTCTTTCTGATGTAGGGGCGGCTATTTAGTGGTGTCACGGCCTAGGTCTGTGTCGGTGATAATTCCAGTCCCTTGTCTAGAGCAGATGACCTAGGTTACTCGTGGTAGCGTTGTTTCTCTGCTTGCTTGATTGATTCCTGTTGTGTATGACCTGGCTTGTTCCCTGATCTGCGTTCTGTTCTCTGTCTTGGTACCACTCCGTCCTCTCTGGTTTCTCTGACCCCCCAGCTTGTTCCTGACTACTCTTTCATTCTGCCCCTCAGATACCGCGCTCCTGTCTGGCTCCTGACTCACTGGCCCATCCCTGACTACGTCTCTTGTTCTTCATGTCTCCATGTTCTTACCAGCCTCAGTTTTCCTGGCTTGCTGCTGGCTCTGCCCCCATCATCGTTGCAGACACTGCATTGGCCGGCAAGTTCTTCCTGGCAAGTTCACAACGCATTGCAACACCTGTGTCGCTTTCTAGCAGGACTCCACTCACAGGGAGTTGCTGTCTCCTGCACTGCAACACCCTCTAGGGGGGACCTCCGGCTCCGCAGCCTAGTGCTGCATCACTCTAAGTTTCTTAAGTTTTTAACAATAAAAACAATAGTGGAGTTCATGCATTCATTAATAGCAGTGTGATTTCCCTTAGTGTATATGTTTGCATATTGGCCACATATTGCATTTGTGCACCTGTACATTAATTTAAATCTGAAGGTGTGTGGGCCCTGTTTCTATTTTTCAACTCATTGGGGGTTGTGGCACCCTCCCGGGCTCACCACCCTTATCTACACATCGTTCCTAAACAAGGTTTTAATTGCAAGCTACGCCTGTTTTTCTCTCACTTCCTCATTCAGATGAGTCCTGGCTTGGCACATTAAGAGATAAATAAGTGATAAGGACCATCCATATTTAAGTGCACCTTGGTGTGGTTGGATGGCTATGTTGCTCTTGGATCAAAAAATGCTAAATAAATACCTTACATTTTTAAAGTTTACAGCACATGTGCAGTGTGCCCTTCGAGATATGCCGGCAGGCATTCGGCAATAGTGATGAGCGAGCGTGCTCGTCACTACTCGCTGCTCGCCCGAGCATCCCACTGCTCGAGATGCTCGGAGCTCACTGAGTATTTCCAGGGTTGCTCGGCGGGAGCTCGGGTCTCTTTAGAGCGCCAATGTATATGCAGGAATTGTCTGCCACACACTGTGATGCCACAGCCATGTTGGTTGTGGCATTACAGTGATTGGCTGGCTGCACAGCGTCATCAGGTCTATAGCAGACCGGGCGCCGCCCTGCTCGTCACAGTCTTCTCCGGACTCAGGCAGTGTAGGGAGTGTTGCTGCTGATCAAGGGAGTGATTTGGTTGTCTGTTAGTTAGTGTGGGTATACCATTTGTAATGCACAAATCCATCTCAACCAACAGTCCTTCTGAGGACTAATAAAAGTGAATAGGTATCAGTGCTAGGCAGGCAGGCTGTGTATGTGGCAGACTGCAGTGCATATATCAAGAAGGTCCATTGCAGTTCTGTCTGTTGCAGCTGCTATAACAGATATTTGTGAGACATAGCCCCAGGTATCAGGGGCCAAGAATATTTTTTTTATCTTAATCCTGATTATTTGCTGAAAAAGCAATCCTGAGAACACCATTTTTTCTGCTCCATTTGCTTGTTGGCACTGCAGAATACAGCCAGATCTTTTCTATATTCCAGCTTAAAAATCCAGCTACTTTAAGCAGGTGTTTGGCCATCACATGGATCACATTGCGCTGAAAATTCTGCAATTTCTGGCCTACTGTTAAACTTTGTTGTAGGGTCTTATATAAGGTATTGACAATAGTTTGCTGAAAAAAATAGTTACCTACAGGCCAGCTATTTTAAACAGGGGTTTGGCCATCACACGGATCACATCTCATTGCGCTGAAAATTCTGCCATTTCTGGCCTACTGTTAAATTTTGTTGTAGTGTCTTATATAAGTTATTGACACCAGTTTGCTGAAAAAAAATGGTTACCTACAGGCCAGCTATTTTAAACAGGGGTTTAGGCCTCTTTCACACATCCGGCGGGCGCCTGGCGGCGCCCCCGGCATTTTGCCGCAGCGCCGCATGTGAAAAGCTTTCACACTTCCGGCGCCCAAAATGCGGTTTTTTGCCGGATGGTTTCTGATGCTTGGAGAGATAAGAGACCATCCGGCAAAAAAAAAAACGTTACATGCAGCGTTTTGTCCGGCCGCCGCAATGTACATTTGCGCCGCATCCGGACAAAACCGCATGCAACGCATTGACATGCGGCGCCATCCGGCGCTAATGCATGTCAATGCGAAAAAAGCCGCATGCGGCGCATCAGATTTTCAGATGCGGCGCTGCGGGAAAATGCCGGGGGCGCCGCAAGGTGCCCGCCGGATGTGTGAAAGAGGCTACTTTAAGCAGGTGTTTGGCCATCACATGGATCACATTGCGCTGAAAATTCTGCAATTTCTGGCCTACTGTTAAACTTTGTTGTAGGGTCTTATATAAGTTATTGACAATAGTTTGCTGAAAAAAATAGTTACCTACAGGCCAGCTATTTTAAACAGGGGTTTGGCCATCACACGGATCACATCTCATTGCGCTGAAAATTCTGCCATTTCTGGCCTACTGTTAAATTTTGTTGTAGTGTCTTATATAAGTTATTGACACCAGTTTGCTGAAAAAAAATGGTTACCTACAGGCCAGCTATTTTAAACAGGGGTTTAGGCCTCTTTCACACAATCCGGCGGGCGCCTGGCGGCGCCCCCGGCATTTTGCCGCAGCGCCGCATGTGAAAAGCTTTCACACTTCCGGCGCCCAAAATGCGGTTTTTTGCCGGATGGTTTCTGATGCTTGGAGAGATAAGAGACCATCCGGCAAAAAAAAAAAACGTTACATGCAGCGTTTTGTCCGGCCGCCGCAATGTACATTTGCGCCGCATCCGGACAAAACCGCATGCAACGCATTGACATGCGGCGCCATCCGGCGCTAATGCATGTCAATGCGAAAAAAGCCGCATGCGGCGCATCAGATTTTCAGATGCGGCGCTGCGGGAAAATGCCGGGGGCGCCGCAAGGTGCCCGCCGGATGTGTGAAAGAGGCCTAAGTCGTCACACGGATCACATCTCATTGCGCTGAAAATTCTGCCATTTCTGGCCTACTGTTAAATTTTGTTGTAGTGTCTTATATAAGTTGTCACCAGTTTGCTGAAAAGAAAAATTGTTACCTACAGTCCAGCTATTTTAAACAGGGGTTTGTTTGTCACACAGATCATATATATGTTCGCTCCAAATTCAGCAATTGGAAGTGAGCGTGGAAAATATTGTCCTCCATTTAAAATGGGCAAGGTGCATGGCAAGGAACGAGGAACTGGATGTGATGGTGATGGTTCATGCAGAGGCCGAGGCAGAGGCTGTGAAAGTGTACCACAACAAACACCTACATCTTCTCACCTGACCTTCTTGTCCCAATTGCTAGGGGACCGCAGCAACATATTACTATTGAACCCAGAGCAGAGTCAAAAGGTTGTTGGTTGGATAGCGGATAATGCTTCCAGTTAGTTTGCCACCACCACCCTGTCTTCCACAGGGTCAAGTTTCAGTAGCCGTGGGTCTGGACCGCATATTCCTCATCCTGATCCTCCTTCCTCCCACCATGCCGAGTGCCCAGAGACAAATGATCCCACACTTGGACACTCCGAAGAGCTATTCACTTTTCCATTTATAAATTCTGGCCTCTCGCCCGGTCTACTTGAAGCAGGGCAAGTGGAGATTGCATGTAGCGATTCTCAGTATTTGAGTAGCCACGGTCACATGAAGGCGACAGTGGGAACGTGTCACAAGAGGTGGACGATGATGAGACACAATTGCCAGAAAGTCAGGAGGAGGACCAGGGTGCGGAAGTTGAAGACAAGGTGGTGGACAGAAGGTGGGCAACCGTTCCCCATAACACCAACATGACGGAAGTTGCAAGTACAACTGTTAGGTCGTCCCAAGTCTGGTTGTTTTTTAAAGACTCTGACGATAAATCCAAAAAGGCAATTTGTACCACTTGCCAGGCCAGAATCAGCAAGGGTAGCAAAACTACCAGCCTGACCACCACTAGCATGATCAGGCACATGTCAGCAAAGCACCCGACTTAGTGGGCCAAAAAACAGGGTCCAAGAACAGTGTCTACGGGTGACACCAATGCTTCTTCCGCTGTTGTGCTTGCAAGCCAATTACCCTGTCCATGGTGCATGTGAAGATACCTCCTGCCCTGCACCTGTCATTGCACACACTCAACTAGCACCATCATCAATCACGTCCATGCCCTTGTCCCAGCGCAGCGTTCTATTGTCCATACCTCAGTCCTTGGAACGCAAGCTCAAATACGCAGCCAATGTCCCACAAGCCACATTACTCAAGTAACACTTTTTGCGATTGCTTGGACTCGAAATGTTGCATTTTAGGCTCGTGGAGATGGAAGCTTTCCGCAACCTGATGGCGGCGGCCGTCGCTCGGTACTTGGTTCCCAGCCACCACTTTTTCTCCTGGTCCCCACATTACACAAACACATGTACCACAACATTAGCCGTGCCCTCGACAGTGCAGTTACTGGAAAAGTCCACCTTACCATGGACACGTGGGCAAGTGCTTGTGGCCAAGGATAGTACATCTCGCTGACGGCACACTGGGTTAACATAGTGGAAGACGGAATCCAGTCGGACCTTGGGATGGAACACATCCTCCCAACGCCGAGGATTGCGGGCCCTAGGTCAATCAGGGTTGCCCCCACAGTCTACAGCTCCTGCACCTCCTTCTCCTCTTCAGTCTTCATCTCCAAAATGACAACATCAGTCACAAGCTGGAAGCACTGCAGCACTGCCTCAGCCAAGCGGCAACAGGCTTTGCTGAAGCTAATATGCTTAGGTGACAAACCGCATAATGCTGAAAAATTATGGACAGCTCTGAAAGAGTAGGCAGATCTGTGGCTGACACCGCTAAACCTACAGCCAAGCATTGTCATATGTGACAATGTCCGGAACCTGGTGGTGGCTCTGAGGCAAGGCGAGCTCTCACATGTACCATGCCTGGCCCATGTGCTTAACCTTCTGGTTCAGCAGTATCTCTAAGCCTACCCGGAACTGCCGGATCTGCTTCTCAAAGTACACCGGATGTGTACCCATTTTAGAAAGTCAGCTACAGCTTCCGCCACTCTTGCCGTGCTTCAGCAACGCTTGCAGCTTCCGGCTCACCGACTGGTGTGTGATATCCCCACGCATTGGAACTCTACACAGCAGATGTTGGGAAGGATTTGTGACCAGAACGGGGCAGTTATTGACTACCAGCATCAACAAGGCTGTCGGTATTCAGTTCAGACTCCACACATAAGACCTCAGGAGTGGACATGGATGTCAGACATATGTACCATCCTCCAAAACTTTGAGGACTACCCCAAGATGGTGAGCAGCGATGATGCCATAATTAGCGTCACAATCCCACTTCTCTGTCTTCTTAACCCCTTAAACCCCAAGGGTGGTTTGCACGTTAATGACCGGGCCAATTTTTACAATTCTGACAACTGTCTTTTTATGATGCTATAACTCTGGAATGCTTCATTGGATCTTAGCGATTCTGAGAATGTTTTCACGTGACATATTGTACTTCACAATAGTGGTAAAATTTCTTCAATATCACTTGCGGTTATTTATGAAAAAACTGGAAATATGGCTTAAATTTGGAACATTTTGCAATTTTCAAGATTTGAATTTTTATTCCCTTAAAACAGAGAAATATGTCACACAAAATAGTTACTAAATAACATATCCCACATGTCTACTTTACATAAGCACAATTTTGGAACCAAAATTTTTTTTTGTTACGAAGTTATAAGGGTTAAAAGTTGACCAGCGATTTCTCATTTTTACAACAAATTATACAAAATCATTTCTTTTAGGGACCACCTCACATTTGAAGTCACTTTGAGGGGTCTATATGGCAGAAAATACCCCAAAGTGACATCATTCTAAAAACTGCACCCCTCAAGGTACTCAAAACCACATTTAAGAAGTTTATTAACCCTTCAGGTGCTTCACAGGAGCTGAAGCAACTTGGAAGGAAAAAGTGAACATTTATCTTTTAAGTCACAAAAATGATCTTTTACAAACATTTTTTTTATTTTAATAAGGGTAAAAGGAGAAAATGGACAGAAAAAGTTGTTGTGCAATTAATCCTGAGTATGACGATACCCCATATGTGAGAGAAAACCACTGTCTGTGTGCACGGCAGGGCTTGGAAGGGATGGAGCGCCGTTTGACTTTTTCAAACCAAAATTGGATGGAATTGAGATAGGACGCCATGTCGCGTTTGGAGAGCCCCTGGTGTGCCTAAACAGTGGAAACCCCCCACAAGTGACACCATTTTGGAAACTAAACCCCCTAAGGAACTTATCTAGATCTGTGGTGAGCACCTTGAACCCCCAAGTGTTTCACTAAAGTTTATAATACCTGGGTGTGAAAAAATAAAAGGAAAATTTCCACAAAAATGATTTTTTAGTCCCGAATTTTAGATTTTTCCCAAGGAAATAGGACCCCAAATGTTGTTGTCCAATTTGTCCTGAGTACGCTGATACCCCATATGTGGGGGAAAAATACTGTTTGGGCACACGACAGGGCTCAGAAAGGAAGTAATGATGTTTTGGAATGCCGACTTTGATGGGTGTCATGTTCAGTTTGCAGAGTCCCTGATGTGCCTTAACTTTAAACCCCCCACAAGTGACCCCATTTTGGAAACTACACCCCCTAGGAACATATCTAGATCTGTGGTGAGCACTTTGAACCCCCAAGTGCTTCGCACAAGTTTATAATGCCCGTGTTAGGGTCTGCGGAACGCACCTAATAGATATTGTAGAGAGGTGCGTTCACAGCCCGGGGTCCACCGTGCAGGCGAAGCCCGCTGCAAGTAAGATGGCGAAAGTAGCGAACTCTGTTATCCCGCAGAGTCGCTAAAATAAACGCCGTAGCACGCTGTGGCAGTAAGTGCGAACTCTGTTAATCCCCAGAGCCGCTAATGAGAATGCCACAGGGCTATATGGCGATAAGTGTGAACTCACTTAGCTTCAGTGAGCCGCAAAGTAAAACGCTAGGGCGCGAACCCTGTTGCATCACAGAGCCGCTGAGAAAAAGACTGTGTCCTGTTAGACTCACAGGGATACACAGATAACTGCTGTGCTGATAGCAGTCCGTGATCATGTAGACAGCAACGCAATCAAGCAATCTCCTCACCGGAGAAGCCGGTATTCTAGGGGCTTATTTCAGCCAAGCCCTAACCACTTGCACCCAAATCTCCTCACCGGAGGTGCCGGTATTCTAGGGGCTTATTTCAGTCGAGCAATTGATACTAGCGCATGGCGGCCCAGCCATGCCACCCTTTTATAGTAACAGCTACAGGACCTTCCAGAAACAAGGACCAATGAAACTGTTCCAGAACACCAGTAGTCACAGGACCTTCCTGGTGGATGAATAGGAGCTGCTGCAGTACCTGAGCATGTGACCCCTGATCTCCAATGAGAGATCTCACCCTGGGCATGCTCAGAAAGGGAAAACAAGGACTTTGTCCTAAAGACGTCTGCTCGCCGCTAACCAGTACTGGCCACAATAGCAGAGCCTGGAGAGGCAGCAGTAATCCTCTGCACACTGTTAGACTGGGCGAGATGCTGGGAACGACATCTAAGCTGAGCAAGATCCACTGGAGATGGATGGGGGACCGCCGAGGGACTGGTTCGAGACTCCCCTTGTGCAGCAGCGGGAACTCAAACCCTAACATTACCCCCCTCCTAGGGCCCCCTTCTCTGGGCCTCACTGTGCTCAAAGGCAGCGATGAGCTGCGGAGCGTGAACATGCTCGGCAGGCTCCCAAGACCTATCCTCAGGCCAATAGCCCCTCCAGTCCACCAAATAAAACTTTTTGCCCCGTACCACCTTACACCCTACGATGGCGTTCACCTCATGGTCATCCGTAGATGAACCCGATGTCCCGGCAGATGACTCAGAAAACCGGGACATGAGCACGGGTTTCAGAAGGGATACGTGAAAGGTGTCGGAGAAACCCAGGCGTGGTGGAAGAGTCAAACGGTATACCACAGGGTTAACCTGCTCGAGGACCTTGAAAGGACCCAGGTAGCGGGGTGCCAACTTAGTGGACTCAACTCGCAGCCTAATGTTACGGGCGGAGAGCCACACCAAGTCCCCAGAGCAAATGTTGGATATGTGTCGGCGGAGGACCTCATCCTCTCCTTGGACGCCTGAATGGCATCCTGGGTACGGTCCCAAATGTCCCATGCCTCCACAGCCCAGTCTGCCACCCTGGAGTTGGCGGAAGACACGGGCATGGGCACCGGAACCCACGGATGCTGACCGTAGTTTAGGAGGAATGGAGTCTGTCCGGTGGAGTCAGCCACAGCATTGTTTAGTGCAAACTCAGCCCAAGGTAGCAAGGATGCCCAGTCATCCTGCCTGGCTGAGACAAAATGTCGTAGATAGGTGACCAAGGTCTGGTTGGCCCTCTCTACCAACCCATTCGTCTCAGAATGGTACGCTGAAGAGAGGTTTAACTCAATACTGAGTAGACGACAAAGCTCTCTCCAGAACCGAGACGCAAACTGGGGACCTCGGTCACTGACAATTTTGTCCGGCATGCCGTGTAGACGGAAGATGTGCCTAACGAACAAGGCTGCCAGAGCCCATGCAGAAGACAACCATGGTAGCAGCACTAGATGCAACATTTTGGAAAAATGGGTCGGTGATTACCCAAATGATGGTGCAACCCCGAGACTTGAACAAGCCCACCACAAAGTCCATCCCAACCATCTCCCAGGGCCTGTCTGCCACCGGCAAAGGGTAAAGTAACCCAGCTGGCCATTGTCGTGGAGACTTATTCTTGGCGCAGGAGACACACGCCCGAACATAGTCCCCAACGTCACGGACCATATGCGGCCACCAGTATGTCCTCCCCAGCAATTCAGATGTCCTCTTTGCCCCAAAGTGTCCACCCACCCTGGACGAATGTGCCCAAGAGAGTACCTCCGGTCGCAAATTGGTAGGCACAAAAGTCTTGCCCGGGGCACAGACTCTAGCGAAACCGGGGCCACTGTTCTCAGGCTCTCTGTGGGGACAATAAGCCGAGGCTCCTTCACCTCCTCCTCAGAGGACACCACAGAGCGAGAGAGAGCGTCGGCACGAATGTTCTTGTCTCCCGAGAGGAAATGGAGTGTGGAATGAAACCGGGAGAAGAACAAGGACCATCTGGCCTGGCGAGAATTAAGCCACTGGGCTGTCTGAAGATATACCAAATTCTTGTGGTCGGTGAAGACTTGGAAGGAAAAGCGAGCCCCCTCCAACAGATGTCCCCACTCAGAGAAAGCCAATTTCATGGCTAGCAACTCCATGTCCCCGATGGAATAATTCCTCTCCGCTGGTGTGAAGGTCTTGGAGAAGAAGAAGCAAGGATGCTTTCGACCTTGAGCATCCTTTTGAAAGAGGACTGCTCCAGCACCAACGGATGAGGCATCCACCTCCAATATGAATGGCTTATCAACATCAGGGCGCCGTAGAATGGGAGTGCTAGCAAACTGAGACTTAATTGAGATGAAAGCCTTGGAGACTTCCTCAGATCACAATTTGGGATTTGCTCCCTTCGGAGCTACCAAAGTTGAGAAATGGGGAATGAACTGGCGATAATAATTAATGAACCCCATAAAGCGCTGCACCGCTTTAAGGGAATGGGGTTCTTGCCAGTCCATCACAGCTTGTAATTTGGCAGGATCCATAGCCAATCCCTGGGCGGAGATGATATAGCCCAGAAATGGTAAAGACTCCTGCTCAAACATGCATTTCTCCAACTTTGCATAAAGGGAATTTGCCCGCAAGAGGTCAAAGACTCTGCAGACATCTTTCCGGTGGGAGTCAATATCTGGAGAGAAGATGAGAATATCATCCAGATAGACCACGACCGAGGTGGAAAGCATATCCCGGAAGATGTCATTAACAAAGTCTTGGAAAACGGCTGGGGCATTACAGAGCCCGAAGGGCATCACCAGATATTCATAGTGCCCATCCCTGGTATTAAAAGCCGTCTTCCATTCGTCCCCCTCGCAGATGCGAATCAGGTTGTAAGCACCCCGCAGGTCTAATTTGGTAAATACCCTTGCTCCCCAGAGCCTATCAAAGAGCTCAGAAATTAAAGGCAGCGGGTATTTATTCTTAACGGTAATGGCGTTAAGACCCCTGTAACCTATGCAGGGACGTAATTCTCCGTTCTTCTTTTGCACAAAGAAGAACCCTGCCCCAGCAGGTGACACTGACTTCCTAATGAACCCTCTTGCCAGATTTTCCTGAATGTATTGGGACATAGCCTCCGTCTCTGGGAGAGAGAGAGGATAGACCCTTCCCCGGGGAGGTTCTGCTCCAGGCAAGAGGTCAATAGGACAGTCATAGGGGCAGTGAGGCGGAAGCGTCTCCGCAGCCTTTTTGGAGAACACGTCTACATAGGACCAATAGCACTTGGGCAGGGAAGTGAGATCTGCGGGTATCCCTGTAGTAGCAACCTGAACACACTCCCTCACACATCTACCTCTACAAGACTCACTCCAACCCTGTATCTTCCCAGAGGACCACTCAATATGTGGGGAGTGAAGACGAAGCCAGGGTACTCCCAGCAGAGCCTCATCTATACCCTCAGGAAGGACAAGGAAAGAAATAATCTCCTGATGGGAAGGAGACATAGCTAGTATGAGAGGGATTGTCTGATGTATGATCTGTGAGGGCAGTATGGAGCCATTCACCACTCGAACAGTCACCGGTTTGGCGAGCATCACCTGAGGTATTGTGTGACGGAGAGCAAAAGCAGAGGACATAAAGTTCCCCTCTGCTCCAGAATCCACACAAAGCTCAACTGTTAGAGTGGATGGACCAAAAGAGATTGTCCCTTTAAAGGACAGCTTGGAGGCAAATGCTGCTGACTCTAGTGAACCTCCTCCCATGGTCACTAGACGCGAACGTGTTCCTGATCGCTGGGGATATCTATTGGCATAATGTCCTAACTGCTGACAATTGTTACAAACCAAAGGCCGAGTCTTAGGTCCCGTTCGAACAACCTCCATGACCTCCGGGGAGTCGGGCGCCTGAATGGGAGATTCTAGATGTTTGGCAAAGGTAGGAGCTAGCCGAAACCTCCGTCTACACTGGGCCCGCTCCAACTTCCGCTCGTGAAAGCGAAGGTCGATGCGAGTAGATATGGAGATAAACTTCTCCAGAGAGGTAGGAATCTCCCTGGTGGCCAAGGCGTCCTTTACATGGTCAGCCAGACCTCTCCAGTATACCGGTATAAGGACCTTATCCGGCCACTCTAACTCGGAGGCCAGAGTTCAAAATTGGACTGAAAACTGACTGACCAAGCTCGAACCCTGTGACATTGCCAGCATTCGGAGCGCTGAATCGTGGGTGACCTGAGGGCCTAAAAATACCTTTTTAAGAGCCTCCAGAAACCAAGGAGCACTCCACACCACGCGATCGTCACGCTCCCACAGCGGCGTTGCCCATTCCAAAGCTCTGCCCGACAGAAGTGACACTATGAAACCCACTTGTGACCGCTCTGTGGGAAAACGTGATGCCAGAAGCTCGAGTTGTATAGAGCACTGACTCACGAATCCCCGACAATGTTTGCCGTCGCTAGAAAACTTGTCTAGAAGCGGAAGATGGGACAAGGTCGGAGCAGAGGTGTTGGAGGACAAACTGGCTGCCGCTGCAGAGTCCCTGATGTGCCTAAACACTGGAAACCCCCCACAAGTGACCCCATTTTGGAAACTATACCCCCTAGGAACTTATCTAGATCTGTGGTGAGCACTTTGAACCCCCAAGTGCTTCACACAAGTTTATAATGCCCATGTTAGGGTCTGCGGAACGCACCTAATAGATATTGTAGAGAGGTTCGTTCGCAGCCCGGGGTCCACCGTGCAGGCGAAGCCCGCTGCTAGTAAGATGGCGAAAGTAGCGAACTCTGTTATCCCGCAGAGTCGCTAAAATAAACGCTGTAGCACACTGTGTCAGTAAGTGCGAACTCTGTTAATCCCCAGAGCCGCTAACAGGAATGCCACAGCGCTATATGGCGATAAGTGCAAACTCACTTAGCTTCAGTGAGCCGCAAAGTAAAACGCTAGGGCGCTGAACCAGCATTATAAAGCGAACCCTGTTGCGTCACAGAGCCGCTGAGAAAAAGACTGTGTCCTGTTAGACTCACAGGGATACACAGATAACTGCTGTGCGGATAGCAGTCCGTGATCATGTAGACAGCAACGCAATCAAGCAATCTCCTCACCGGAGAAGCCGGTATTCTAGGGGCTTATTTCAGCCAAGCCCTAACCACTTGCACCCAAATCTCCTCACCGGTGGTGCCGGTATTCTAAGGGCTTATTTCAGCCGAGCCCTAACCACATGCGTAGATGATCACACTGGCGCATAGCACATAATGCAATTGATACTAGAGCATGGTGGCCCAGCCATGCCACCCTTTTATAGTAACAGCTACAGGACCTTCCAGAAACAAGGACCAATGAAACTGTTCCAGAACACCAGTAGTCACAGGACCTTCCTAGCGGACCAATAGGAGCTGCTGCAATACCTGAGCATGTGACCCCTGATCTCCAATGAGAGATCTCACCCTGGGCATGCTCAGAAGGGGAAAACAAGGACTTTGTCCTAAAGACGTCTGCTCGCCGCTAACCAGTACTGGCCACAATAACAGAGACTGGAGAGGCAGCAGTAATCCTCTGCACACTGTTAGACTGGGTGAGACGCTGGGACTGACATCTAAGCTGAGCAGGATCCACTGGAGATGGATGGGGGACCGCAGCAGGACTGGTTCAAGACTCTCCTTGTGCAGCAGCGGGAACTTGAACCCTAACAGCCTGGGCATGAAAATAAAAAATCCTAATTTTTTTCCAACAAAAATGATATTTAAGTCACCAATTTTTTATTTTCCCAAGGGTAACAGTAGAAATTGGACCATAAACGTTGTTTCCCAATTTGTCCTGAGTACGCTGATACCCCATATGTGGGGGGGAACAACTGTTTGGACGCACAAGCAGAGCTCGGAAGGGAAGGAGCTCCATTTGACTTTTTCAAACCAAAATTGGCTGGAATCGAGATTGGACGCCATGTCGCATTTGGATAGTCCCTGATGTGCCTAAACAATGGGAACCCCCACAAGTGACCCCATTTCAGAAACTAGACCCCCTAAGGAACTTATCTAGATCTGTGGTGAGCACTTTGAACCCCCAAGTGCTTCACACAAGTTTATAAATCCCGGGCATGAAAATAAAAAAGCCTATTTTTTTCCCACAAAAATGATTTTTAGTCACCAATTTTTTATTTTCCCAAGTGTAACGGGAGAAATTGGACCCCAAAAGTTGTTCTCCAATTTGTCCTGAGTACGCTGATACCCTAAATGTTGGAGAAAACTACTGTATGGGCACACGTCGGAGCTCGGAATAGAAGTAGTGACGTTTAGTAATGCAGACTTTGATGGAATGGTCTGCGGGTGTCATGTCGCGTTTGGAGAGCCCTGATGTGTCTAAACAGTTGAAACCCCCACATGTGAACCCATTTTGGAACCTAGACCCCCGAAGGAACTTATCTAGATGTGTGATGAGCACTTTGAACCCCCAAGTGCTTCACAGAAGTTTATAATGCCCGAGCGTGAAAATAAAAAAATCATATTTTTTCCACAAACATGGTCTTTTAGTCCCCAGTTTTTTATTTTCCCAAGGGATACATCGCGCTGTTCTGATGGTTTCAGGGAAGCACGCAGGGAGCCACCTCCCTGCGTGATGCTTCCCTGTGCCCTCGGTACACTGCAATCATATTTGATCGCAGTATGCCAGGGGTTAATGTGCCGGGAGCGGTCCGTGACCGCTCCTGGCACATAGTGCCGGGTGTCAGCTGTGATAATCAGCTGACACCAGGACGCGATTAGCTGTGCTCCCCCGGCAGCGCAGCTGATCGCCTATGACGTACTATCCCGTCCTAGGGAATTAAGTCCCAGGGCACATGGATGGGATAGTATGTCCAATGACAGAAAGCGGTTAAACACTCTCTGCTCACAATCAAAGAGGATGCACTGCAGGCGGAGCACGATGAGATGGAGCAAGGAACCATACAAGGTGATTACACACAGCCCAGTCTCATCTCATCCCAACATGGATTGAGTGACAATGAGGAAGAGGAGGAGGAGGAAGAACAGGAGCAAGTTTCATGTGCTATCTGCAGATCTGTCATTCCGTCTGTTCAGCGTGTATGGCCTGAGGACAGGATCGAGGAGGAGGAGGAGAGCATGGTCAGTCGTCATCTTGGTGTGGACACGGAAGAGTTTGTTACACTGCCTTGACCATGACCCTTGAGTTCTCCAGGCATTACTGGTTGGTGACACTTCTAGACCCACGCCACAAGGAGAACTTTCTATAGCTTATTCCCGAGGCGGACGGGTCTACTAAAATGGGGCAGTACCAGAAGGCCCTTGTTTCGGAATTATTAAAAAAATTCTCTTCTGAAAATGCTGGCGGCTGAGGTCACCGTTCTTTGGAAACCAAGTAGTACAAGTGAGAGAGACACAACTCCAATTCAGCAGAGGCATGGGAACATGGGCGTACCCACCGTGGGGCGGAGCGGGGCAGCTGCCCCCCTAGAAGCAGGGGCGCACAGTGAAATAACCGGCGGGCCCTTTAATCGCGGGCGGAATGAATGAGGAAGGCCTTGCGGCCTTCCATATGCAACACAGACGACGTGATCGTCATCACACTGCCTGCGCGCCCTGATGACATCACGCCGCCTGTGCCAGGAGAAGACGGATTCCAGAGCTCGCTTCTTCAGAGCTGCGGGGTGAGCACTGGTATTTTTTTTTTTTAACGCCGGGCCCGGCCTATGGGGGATTATGCTGGCTATGGGGGATTATGCTGGCTATGGGGGATTATGCTGCCTATGGGGGACTATGCTGGCTATGGGGGATTCTGCTGGCTATAGGGAATTATGCTGCCTATGGGGGACTATGCTGCTTATGGGGGATTATGCTGCCTATGGGGGACTATGCTGGCTATGGGGGATTATGCTGCCTATTGGGGACTATGCTGCTTATGGGGGATTATGCTGGCTATGGGGGATTATGCTGGCTATGGGGGATTATGCTGCCTATGGGGGATTATACTGGCTATTGGGGACTATGCTGCTTATGGGGGATTATGCTGGCTATGGGGGATTATGCTGCATATTGGGGACTATTATGCTGCCGATGGGGGATTATGCTGCCTATTGGGGCATTTGCCTGCCTATTGGGGACTATGCTGCCTATGGGGGGATTATGCTGCCTATGGGGATTATGCTGCCTGTTGAGGACATTTACTGCCTATTGGGGACCTATGCTGCCTATTGGGGACTATGCTGGCTATTGGGGACCTATGCTGCCTATTGGGACATTTACCTGCTTATTGGGGACCTATGCTGCTATTGGGGACTATGCTGGCTATTGGGGACTATGCTGCCTATTGGGACATTTACCTGCCTATTGGGGACCTATGCTGCGTATTGGGGACCTATGCTGCGTATTGGGGACCTATGCTGCCTATTAGGGACCTATGCTGTCTATTGAGGACATATGCTGCCTATTGGGGACTAATGCTGCCTATTGGGACATTTACCTGCCTATTGGGAACCAATGCTGCCTATTGGTGACATTTACCTGCCTATTAGGGACTCTCGCACCACACCAGTCTGAGCCTGAGCTAAAAGCGGAGTTGCGCCAATATGTGCACTGATGAGGATGAAATGATATGGATTGGCAAGGCTGCAGTGATGGGCAGCGCAGGCTGTATGTCTCTGTGTGGGCAGTTTTATTGCTGGTATATTGTTTTTGTAGCGCTGTGTATATATATTGGTATTTTACTAATAGCAATTTGGAATCCCTAGGAAATAATGATATCAAGAAAGAGAAAAATTGCTTCACTTGTTACGACTAGCAGTGACAAATATGGAACCGAACATTGACCATCTCATTAGCCAAAAGCAGGCCCATAGTTCCCATTGAAATACCAGTAAGTTTGTTGATTTTTAACTTTACTTGTTCTTTATTTTAAGTATTGTATTTGTTCCTGTTTTGTTTTTTTTTTACTTCAAAATAAGAGTGTAGTATATGGTGTATACAGGGTCATACACATTGTGTGCGGTATATAGAGTGTATATACACTGCTGTATTATACTTTTATATACAGGTTATAAGGCCTCTTATTCTTTGTATAGAGGTTAGTGTGCCATGTATAATATATGGTATATACAGCGTAGTGTCGCATACACTGCTGTATTATACAATATACAACAGTTCTAATGCTCTATACCTAATATGCAGTATAATGTACAGTGTATATGATGTAACCTGTATAAGATGCGACATTGGCTTGCCCCCCCTAGTTTTGATCCTGGGTACGCCCATGCATGGGAACACTTTCAAAGTTCTGGAAGAGTTTTCTCAGACCCTCCAGTCGCACAGGCCCTGAGGCGTGGGGTACTCTCACAAGGAGTGAAAAGTTTGAGAAGATTCTGAGGGAGTAACTTGCTGACCATATCAACATCCTACGTGATTCCTGTGTGCCTTATAATTATTGGATCTGACCTCAGCAGCCATGCATCCCTGAGATTGATGGAAGAAATGCTTGAGCTTTGTAATTCGTTGCCCACCATGAAGGAATTAAAGGTGGCGGCTTAAAGGTAGAGATTTTGAGCCTGAGATATGTGATTTTGAACTTGGGACTTGTGTTTTGTTACCCCCCGTGACAGAGTTGCAGTTGGTGGATGTTGTTGACTCAAAGATGGCACTGACCACTGCCGAAAAGATGGCCGCCGTTGGTGCAAAAACTAAGGATGACGCTCTCTGTCGTGGGCATCAAAGAAGCAGTTTGGTGTGAAAAAGAAGAAAGCCACATCCCTTTGCGAAGTATGCCTGCCCTAAATGGGTGCGGGCGAAGAAGGAGCTGCCTCCCCCACAGCCTGACCAGACGAAACGGGTGGAGCAGCAAGAAGTTACTCCACTCACAAATGGGTGGAACCAAGAAGGAGAGGCGCCATTACCTGGAGTCATGTAGTGCAGGAGCATGTCATTCCACAGCGGCATTGGCGGCCAGGATTGGAGACGATCCAAGGCCTGGGTGGAGGCGGGCCTGCGGTTCAAGGCCTGGTGGTCAGAGGAGTTGGGTTGAGTTTGAGGAGCGACCCCTGTTCCGGCGGTTGAATCAGCAATCGGTGGAGGCCAAGGAGTGCGAGGAGCTGGCGGTGCCCCAATGGAAACCTTCGGAATTCCAGAAGACCCTAGAGGCTGCTTTGCGGGGAATCGTCGCAGTCGCAATCACCGGCAGCCATGCAAGAGGACAGCCAATGGGCATGGCGGTGAGTAAAGAACCCCTGCCTTGCCCTCTACCTCCTTACCTCCCATGGCTCCGCAGTGATCCCCAGAGGTGTTCTGGCTGTAAACTCCATCATCCTCACTGGAGGCAACCCGGCTGCCAACTCCGCCGTCGTCCCTGGCAGCGATGGCACCCGTGCTTCCACAGGCTGCACCCATTCTGGCTGATATCCGCAGCCTGCATGCAGAGAAGCCCCGGGTGCCTGCAACTATGGAGGCCCAGTGGATCCAAAAGGTAATCTGGGAGAAGAGGCGGAGGGAGCTCCGTATCGTCCAGGAGTTGCGGCGCCCCAGCAGGGGAGCCGCGGCAGGCTAGATGACCCGCGTGTGGCCCGGGTCTTCAATAGGAGCCGGGGGTATGGATTTCTGCAGGAGCTGGGGACTGGAGCCAAATTCTGCCTCATTGCTGGTTCCCTTATGTTCCGTGGTCCTCTCTGGGAGAGTGACTATATGGCCTTCATCAAGGAACAACTACGCCTTAGCCATAAAGATGGCCTCTGACTGGGAGACCAGCCCACTGCAGGAGACCCCGTGTGTGGGATGGCCGGTTGCCGCGGCCACAGTTGCCCCAACTGTACAGGAGAGAGCGGTGTCTCAGAGCAGTGAGGCGGCCACCAATGTGTCAACAGAGCCGGAGGCTCCAGGGGGTGTGGGACCACCACTGAAGGGAGTGTGGAGACTCCTCCTCCAGTGGGTCCTCATCTCACGTTTACATAGTGGTGCAAGTTCCAAATGTGGCCCACTATGCAAGTCAGCAGCTGTGTGTGGACTGAGCGGCCCCTTTAAGAAATAGTACTGGTGCTGGTTGCACCCAGAAAAAATATATACTAGGGACTGTACTGCTTCTCTGAAGGTGCAAGTAGCCCAGGACAGCGCCGAAGGACTATGGAGCCTGACGTGGCCACCAGTCGACGGCCATGTTTATTTGTTTTCCCCTCCAACCAGTTTTGTTTGCACCCATTGGTGCTTCCTTTGCTGAATCACAGGATCAAAACCCCAAGGGGGTTAGCCATGGTGGACTTGGTGTATGGGTGCCAGACTGAACTGTGTTGCCCCTGATCTGTGCCTCATTTTACCCTTGGACTAGCCTTCTGTTGAAAAAAAATGTAGCCCACCACTATGTAAGAGCCCATGATCCACTGAAAGGAGGGAGGGGGAAAAATTGCTGGGTCGGAACGGGGCCCACCAGCGTTCAAGGACTGTTGAGACATTCTGGAAGACTTTGGCCACCACATAGACTGTGCTATGTTCTTATATTTTCTTTGTATGAACTGAAATTCTTAAGGGGCCAAGCGGTCCCTGTGGAAAACATGTATTCTATGAACTGAAAAGCATTTTCATGTTCTAAGTTTAAGGACTTGTGTTTCCTTTAAGTCCTGACGGTCTCAGGAGCAAAGGGACCAGTGTCATGTGGACCCAAATATGTAGAAAGAGACTGGAACTCGTATGCTAAAGTTACTTGAAAATCATTTAAAAGTTTATGTATGTGTTTCTGCTAAATTTAACAAGGGCTATCATGCCCAGGGACAGCCGTATTTTAGGAAGGAAGGGTGTAAGGAAGTGGCGGAGGACCTCTGGTCCCCCTCTCTCCTTTCAGTGGGGCTTTTGTACACTTTATGTAAAGATGTTATGTTTCATGTGTTTACTAGGTGCTGTCATATGTAAATATGTTATCTTATTATGTGCTACTGTGTATTACATTGCACTGTGTTCAAATTGTGTAATGTGGGGAGTTCCCCTTTAAGTATCAATGTGTTGCACCAAGTTAGGGACAGTCGAGAGTTAAATTGTGGGCTGGGCCAGCAGCAGGAAAGACGGCAGGAAGCTGCTGCTTCTGGGCAGTACCCCCGGAACGTCTGACCAGGGGAGACACGCAACCACAACCAGGACATTGCCAGACCCCAGGAGGGGACAAAATCTGTTGTCTCAGGACCCACAGACAGTGAGGTGGGCACAGGACTGTGCCAGTGCCCCACTGAAGGGATTACATGCATCCAGATTCCGGCGAGTGTGTCTTCACTACCTCTGATTGTGGACTGTGGCTGCTACTGTTGCTGATACTGAGACGGCCGCAAATAAGAATAGGGAAAGAGCAGGAAGTTTCTATCATAATCTCTTCTACTACCTTTTTCTTCTTCATTTATACTACAAAACATAAAATAAAAGTTATCCCTGTTGGATCACAGCTGTGACCCTGGATTTTGATTGCCTAGACTACGGCGGCTGGGAAGAAGAAGTAATCCGTGGGGAAAGCTGTGTCGGTCCTGTGTTTCATGTACTAGGGCCGCGTTGTCTGTGGACTGTGTTTTGTGGGTGAACTCGGTCAGGACTACCACACTGGGACACCTTGTTACAGTACAAGAGGTGACCCTTGTTAAGTGGCATCAAATAACACTTTTCAGGAATAATAACTGTACAAACAGGCATATGAGCTTCATACAGCTGCTGTCGGGGGGCATTTAAAAATAATGGACCAACCTCTGCTTTTATGCTCCAAATTTGGCCAATTGTTTCATGTATCTGAAACTTCAGAAGCGACAATTAGTGTTTTTTTTCTCCTTTGCATTGATATACAAATGAAGTTGTATGGGCCCCAAAGATTGAAAGATCCATAGTCCCCTAAGTGTTAGATTATTTCCCTTATTTGCTGGAATAAAATTATGTCATCAAACCAAAAAAATATGGTTAAAGAAGTGTACAACTGGATCAAAGATAGAAGATGCACAAGATAAAGTAAGGGTCATAAACATTCATTTGTTTGGGGCCTGTATGCTTTTGATGGCAATCCTATATATAATCAGCAATATCACATGCTGATCTAGAGCAATGAGAAAACGGTCACCATCTTCATTGTCTCTAAAGCTCATTTTCTGGAGTTTATAATCAACATCTTCTCTGGCAAGTGTCATCTGGAGGCACAAAGTCATTAGGACAAATGACCTGTTGTCAAGTACTGACAAGAACAAAATGTATACTTGCTTAAAAGCTGTGCATCTGCTGCTATTGAACTCCGCCAAGCCTGCAAGACAGCAACCTAGTTTTTTCCTGGCAGCCATCTGGGTGACAAGACAACTGATCACTGCTGTTAGTGTTCAGTATTCAATATGCCGCACCAAGACGTGCAATTCATCATCGATACATTGTGCTTGAGAACATAACAAAAATTAGGTAGCAGCAGGCTATTTTCACTTAAAGTTCTCATTGCATTTCCGTTTGATCCTTAGCAGTATTTGTGGGCTGCTCAATATGACACTAGCCCTATAAAATGTAACACCCAATAGTACCATGACTCAGTGGTGTAAAAACCTGTGTATGTGAGATAAGACAACATTTAACAAAATTCATTTTGAATTTGGGGTTACTGCTGTATGAATGTTTTTGAGAAATGAGTAATTAATGCTCATAATGCAACAGTGGTTCATATTGGACTAGATTTTATTTTCAGATATTCTTTATAGAGAATGGAAGAGAATGCACACCATTATGTAAATCTATAGTACATTTATTCTAAATCCTTAGTGATGAGTCTTAATGCATATTTTTAGATGTTTTATTGACATCCCATACCAAATTTGACAAATTTCTATGAATATATTGAAATCATTCTTGAGTCTTGTTAATTCTGAACACCTTATCGATAATTCATAGAATGATAGTTTAAGTTTTAAAAATGGGTTTAACAATAGGAACAAATAAACCCCTTCAGCCCCCAAGCATGTATTCACCTTCAGGACCGGACCAAATTTTACAATGTCACTTTATGAGGCAATAACTCTGGAACACTTCAACGGATCCCACTGATTACGTGAATGTTTTTTCATGACATATTGTACGTCATGATAGTCGTAAAATTTCATCGATATGACTTGTTTATTTGTCGAAAAAAATGGAAATTTGCAGAAACTTTTGAAAGTTTCACAATTTTTAAACTTTTAATTGTTATGCTCTTAAATCGAGAGTTAAGTCACACAAAGTAGATCATAAATAAAATTCCCCACATGTCTACTTTACATCCGCAAAATTTTTGCAACAATTTTTTTTTGTTAGGAAGGACTAAGGATTAAAAGTTCACCAGCGATTTCTAATTTTTTCAACAAAATTTACAAAACTATTTTTTTTCACGCCACATCACATTTGAAGTGAGTTTGAAGGGCCTATATGACAGAAAATAACCCAAACTGACTACATTGTAAAAACTGCACCAATCAAGGTGCTGAAAACCATATTCAAGAAGATTATTAACCCTTTAGGTGCTTCACATGTAAAAAAAAATAAATATAATTTAACCCCTTACTGCCATCGGACGTACTATCCCGTCCATGGTACCTGGGCCCGTATGACCGGGGACGGGATAGTACGTCCAGCCCTTTAATGCGACATTGCGACTTAAGTCGCAATGATCGCATTAAAATTCCGACGCCATCTTACCTCAGGAGAGATGGCGCTGGCATCCCGGGGTCTGTCACCGCCCACCCTCACTCCCGATCGCTGTGATTGGCTGTTCAATTCTGAACAGCCAATCGCAGCCTTTCTCACTGTTTCAGCCAATCCGATGGGCTGAAACAGTGAGATCCCAGGCTAGAATCGAGTACCGATGTACTCAATCCTAGGCCTGGGCATAGAAAGGAGCAGACCCCCCCTGGATTGGCGCGATCGCCGATCACATCGATCGCGCCAATCGCAGGGCACAGCCGCGGTGTATCCGCGCTGTGCCCTGCCTGTCCTGCCTGGATCGGTGCAGTAATAGCACCGATCCTAGGCCGGAGCCTAGGACAGGCCCAGTAGGGCCTGCAGCTGCTGATTGGCGCGATCGATGTCATCGACGATCGCGCCAATCACAGGGCACAGCAGCGGTGTGACCGCTCTGTGCCCTGCTTCCTGACCTGCCGGTGACCTGCCTAGGAATCGGAGCAGTGTGCTCCGATTACTAGGCCGGTGCCTAGCAACCGGCAAAACAAGGGTCTCCTCTGATTGGTGGGATCGATGTGATCATCGATCCCACCAATGACAGGTCACAGCAGCGATGTGACCGCTCTGTGACCTGTCTGCAAACTGTCTGATTGTGTGACCGCACTGCAGGGGTCCTCACACTTGCTGAGGATTCCTGCAGTGCGGTCACACGCCAGATCTCCTCCTGTGCTGGCCTTGTGGTGCCACAGTAGCCTGTGACACCACAACTCCTGCTGAAGAAAGAAGAGAGAAGAAAGAAGAGAGAGAAGAGAAGAAAGAAAGAGAAGAAAGAAGAAGACTAAAACTGAGGAGAGGATACCCCAACGCTGAGTTTTTTCCCGTCCCTGCCGATCCCCCCAATCCACCCACTTGTCCCAGTCACCTCCCTCGTCCTCTTTTCCTCTTTTTACCCCCTCCTGCGCACATTCAGCAGCCGCGGAACGTTGATAAGTGACACGCAGTCACGATCAGAGCTCGTGCAGTTTTTTTTTGCACCCCGCCCTCCGTGCGCACTCCAGCAGCCGCGGAACTTTGATAAGTGACACCGTCACTTATCAGAGCTCGTTCCTGCGTTTTTTTTTTTTTCACTCCTTTCGCCATCGTCGCATCACACGCGGAACTTGAAGTGACACCATCACTTCAAGCTCGTTCCTGCTTTTTTTTCACCCTTCGCACTCCCGTGCGCACATCTAGCAGCCGCGGAACTTTGATAAGTGACACCAGTCACTTATCAGAGCTCGTTCCTGCATGTTTTTTTTTTTTCACCCACTTTCCGCCACTCCGTGCGCACATCAGCAGCCGCGGAACTTTGATAAGTGACACCGGTCACTTATCAGAGCTCGTTCCTGCCGTTTTTTTTTTTT
The DNA here is from genome assembly GCA_033576555.1 of Oophaga sylvatica. Classification (NCBI taxonomy): domain Eukaryota; kingdom Metazoa; phylum Chordata; class Amphibia; order Anura; family Dendrobatidae; genus Oophaga; species Oophaga sylvatica. Next base: position 210,755,061 of record JARQOD010000006.1, on the reverse strand, counting down.
TTTCACTCCCCTTTCCGCCACTCCTGTGCGCACATTCCAGCAGCCGCGGAACTTTGATAAGTGACACCAGTCACTTATCAGAGCTCGTTCCTGCAGTTTTTTTTTTTTTCACTCCCCTTTCCGCCACTCCGTGCGCACATCCAGCAGCCGCGGAACTTTGATAAGTGACACCAGTCACTTATCAGAGCTCGTTCCTGCAGTTTTTTTTTTTTTCACTCCCACTTTCCGCCACTCCCGTGCGCACATCTAGCAGCCGCGGAACTTTGATAAGTGACACCGGTCACTTATCAGAGCTCGTTCCTGCCGTTTTTTTTTTTTTCACTCCCCTTTCCGCCACTCCTGTGCGCACATCAGCAGCCGCGGAACTTTGATAAGTGACACCAGTCACTTATCAGAGCTCGTTCCTGCCGCTTTTTTTTTTTCACTCCCCTTTCCGCCACTCCTGTGCGCACATCCAGCAGCCGCGGAACTTTGATAAGTGACACCAGTCACTTATCAGAGTCGTTCCTGCATTTTTTTTTTTCACTCCCTTTCCGCCACTCCTGTGCGCACATCCAGCAGCCGCGGAACTTTGATAAGTGACACCAGTCACTTATCAGAGTTCGTTCCTGCAGTTTTTTTTTTTTTCACTTCCACTTTCCGCCACTCCCGTGCGCACATCTAGCAGCCGCGGAACTTTGATAAGTGACACCGGTCACTTATCAGAGCTCGTTCCTGCCGTTTTTTTTTTTTTTTCACTCCCTTTCCCCACTCCTGTGCGCACATCCGGCAGCCGCGGAACTTTGATAATGACACCGGTCACTTATCAGAGCTCGTTCCTGCCGTTTTTTTTTTTTTTTTCACTTCCCTTTCCGCCACTCCTGTGCGCACATCCGGCAGCGCGGAACTTTGATAAGTGACACCGGTCACTTATCAGAGCTCGTGCCTGCTGGTTTAGACTTTTTTTCACAGGCATTTTTTTCCCTATTCTCTTTCTTTTCTTTTAGCTTTTTCCTTTCAGCATAGTTTGCACCAACCACTATCCCCCCCCCACACACACACACAGTTATAAATAAAGTTCACACAAAGCACCACATTCACAAAAAAAATGTCCCGCTCGTCACGTTCTTCCCAACAGCGCTATTCAGTGGAAGAGGCATACGCTTTCCTTGCCTCCGACACTGATAGCGAGGGAGAGGATCCCACATTTCTTTACTTTTCAGATTCTTCATCCTCTTCTTCTTCTTCCTCCTCTTCCTCATCTTCCTCCTCGGGTCCTGCGGAACCGCCACGCAGACGCCCCAGGACAGAAGATGAGGCAGCGCCCACCCCTGAAAATGAACCAGCGCACCCCTCTTCGGACCCCATATGGACCCCGCCCCCCGAAAATTACGAGCCACTGATTCCTGATTTTGTGGCAGAATCAGGAATCAAGTTTGACACCACGGGCCTCAGAGAAATAGACTTTTTCAAAGTCTTTTTCTCTGAGGATTTTATTAACCTCGTGGTGGAGCAAACTAATTTGTACGCTCGGCAATTTTTGGCGCAAAACCCAGTGTCATCATTTTCCAACTGTCTCCTGTAGACGCAGGTGAAATGATGCAGTTTTGGGGCCTGGTCCTCCATATGGGGATCCTGAAGAAGCCAGAACTTCGGCAATATTGGAGTGTTGATATTTTATACAACACTCCACTGTTCCGAATGGTCATGGCCCGGACGCGTTTTGAGGCCATCCACAAATTCCTGCATTATAATGATAATGCACAGTGTCCCCCACAAAATGACCCCAACTTTGACCGTCTGTTCAAAGTTCGGCCGGTCATCGAACACTTCAGCAAAAAGTTTGCTGAAGTGTACGTGCCCCAAAGGGACATCTGCGTGGATGAGTCCTTGGTTCATTTTAAGGGACGGCTCAGATTCCGCCAGTACCTGCCCAGCAAGAGGGCAAGGTACGGAATTAAACTCTACAAGCTGTGCGAGAGTACCTCAGGGTACACGCACAGCTTTAGAGTTTACGAAGGAAAGGACACCAGGATTGAACCCCTGAGTGTCCCCCCGTCCTGGGAGTGAGTGGGAAAATTGTGTGGGATTTGGTGCACCCACTGCTGGATAAAGGTTATCACCTTTACACTGATAACTTTTATTCCAGCGTCCCACTCTACAAATCCCTCTCTGCGCGAGGTACCGCAGCCTGCGGTACCGTCCGCAAAAATCAGAGAGGCCTCCCGAAGACGCTACTTGGGCAGATGCTCAGAAAGGGTGAGAGCAGAGCCCAATGTAGCGACCACCTGTTGGTGGTCAAGTACAAGGACAAGAGGGATGTCCTTCTCTTGACCACCATACATGGTGATGGCAGCGCCCTCAGCACTGTACGGGGTACCTCTACACAGGTCCGCAAACCGGACTGTGTACTGGGGTACAATAAATACATGGGGGTGTTGATCTCTCTGATCAACTCCTCCAACCGTACAGTGCTTTGAGAAAGGCCAAGGTGTGGTACAAGAAGCTGTCCGTGCACATTGTCCAAATGGCAATGCTCAACGCTTTCTGCTGTCACGATGTGCACGCAACAGCGATACGATGTACCTTCAGTTTCAGGAGGTAGTGGTTAAGGCCCTGATGTTGGCGATCAGGAAAGAGCGGGCCCCAGTACTTCTGGAACTGAAGGTGCTCGTATCATACCAGGTCAGCATTTCCCGGGGGTGGTCCCGCCAACTGGAAGCAAAGGTAAGCGCAAAAAAGGTGCCGAGTGTGTTACAAAAGGGGAATACGCAAGGACACCACTTACCAATGCGACACTGCCCCGAAAAACCTGGCCTGTGTATGAAGGATTGTTTCAAATTGTACCACACCTCAATGCACTACTAATTTACTTTACAGGAAAGATTAGTTCCAGAAGGGGGGCACATTTAGAAAAGTTCCTTGGGAGTCTACTTTCCAAAATTATGTCACTTGTGTTTTTTTTTACTGTTTAGGCACATCAGGAGCTCTGCAAACGGAACATGACGCCCGCAGACCATTCCATCAGTCTGCATTCCAAAACGTCACGACTTCCTTCTGAGCCCGACTTGTGCCCAAACAGTTTTTTCCACATATGGGGCACCAGTGTACTCAGGACAAATTGGACAACAATTTTTGGTGTCCAATTTCTCCTCTTACCCTTGGGAAAATAAAAATTGGGGACTAAAACATCATTTTTGTGAGGATAAAAGTAGGATTTTTTATTTTTACACCTGGGCATTATAAACTTTAGTGAAACACTTAGGGGTTCAAAATGCTCACCACACACCTAGGTAAGTTCCTTAGGGGGTCTAGTTTCCTAAATGGGGTCACTTGTGGGGGTTTCCACTGTTTAGGCACATGAGGGGCTCTGCTAACGGAACATGACGCCCGCAGACCATTCCATCAAAGTCTGCATTCCAAAACGTCACTGCTTCCCTTCTGCACCCTGCCATGCGCCCAAACAGTGGTTCCCCCCAACATATGGGGTATCAGCGTACTCAGGACAAATTGGACAACAACTTTTGTGGTCCAATTTCTCCTGTTACCCTTGGGAAAATAAAAAATTGGGGACTAAAACATCATATTTGTGGAAATGTTTTTTTTTTTTTTTTTATTCACGCCAGGGCATTATAAACTTTAGTGAAACACTTGGGGGTTCAAAATGCTCACCACACACCTAGATAAGTTCATTAGGGGGTCTAGTTTCCAAAATGGGGTCACTTGTGGGGGTTTCCACTGTTTAGGCACATGAGGGGCTCTGCTAACGGAACATGACGCCCGCAGACCATTCCATCAAAGTCTGCATTCCAAAACGTCACTGCTTCCCTTCTGCGCCCTGCCATGCGCCCAAACAGTGGTTCCCCCCAACATATGGGGTATCAGCATACTCAGGACAAATTGGACAAACAACTTTTGTGGTCCAAGTTCTCCTGTTACCCTTGGGAAAAATAAAAAATTGGGGACTAAAACATCATATTTGTGGAAATTTTTTTTTTTTTTTTATTCACGCCAGGGCATTATAAACTTTAGTGAAACACTTGGGGGTTCAAAATGCTCACCACACACCTAGATAAGTTCATTAGGGGGTCTAGTTTCCAAAATGGGGTCACTTGTGGGGGTTTCCACTGTTTAGGCACATGAGGGGCTCTGCTAACGGAACATGACGCCCGCAGACCATTCCATCAAAGTCTGCATTCCAAAACGTCACTCTTCCCTTCTGCGCCCTGCCATGCGCCCAAACAGTGGTTCCCCCAACATATGGGGTATCAGCGTACTCAGGACAAATTGGACAACAACTTTTGTGGTCCAAGTTCTCCTGTTACCCTTGGGAAAATAAAAAATTGGGGACTAAAACATCATATTTGTGGAAAATTTTTTTTTTTTTTATTCACGCCAGGGCATTATAAACTTTAGTGAAACACTTGGGGGTTCAAAATGCTCACCACACACCTAGATAAGTTCCTTAGGGGTCTAGTTTCCAAAATGGGGTCACTTGTGGGGGTTTCCACTGTTTAGGCACATGAGGGGCTCTGCTAACGGAACATGACGCCGCAGACCATTCCATCAAAGTCTGCATTCCAAAACGTCACTCTTCCCTTTGCGCCCTGCCATGCGCCCAAACAGTGGTTCCCCCCAACATATGGGGTATCAGCGTACTCAGGACAAGTTGGACAACAACTTTTGTGGTCCAATTTCTCCTGTTACCCTTGGGAAAATTAAAAAATTGGGGACTAAAACATCATATTTGTGGAAAATTTTTTTTTTTTTTTTTATTCACGCCAGGGCATTATAAACTTTAGTGAAACACTTGGGGGTTCAAAATGCTCACCACACACCTAGATAAGTTCCTTAGGGGTCTAGTTTCCAAAATGGGGTCACTTGTGGGGGTTTACACTGTTTAGGCACAACACATCAGGGGCTCCAGAAACGCGACATGGCGTCCGTTCTCAATTCCAGCCAATTTTGGTTTGGAATAGTCAAACGGCACTCCTTCCCTGTTGAGCCCTGCCGTGCGCCCAAACAATGGTTCCCCCCCACATATGGGGTATCAGTGTACTCAGGACAAGTTGGACAACAACTTTAGTGGTCCAATTTCTCCTCTTACCCTTGGGAAAATAACAAATTGGGGACTAAAACATCATGGTTGTGGAAAAAATATGTTTTTTTTCTTCACGGCTCTACATTATAAACTTGCGTGAAGCATTTGGGGGTTCAAAGTGCTCACCACACATCTAGATAAGTTCCTTAGGGGTCTAGTTTCCAAAATGGGGTCACATGTGGGGGGTTTCCACTGTTTAGGCACATCAGTGGCTCTCCAAATGCAACATGGCGTCCTTTCTCAATTCCAGCCAATTTTGGTTTGGAAAAGTCAAATGGCGCTCCTTCCATTTCGAGCCCTGCCGTGCGCCCAAACAGTGGTTCCCCCCCACATATGGGGTATCGGCGTACTCAGGACAAGTTGGACAACAACTTTGTGGTCCAATTTCTCCTCTTACCCTTGGGAAAATAACAAATTGGGGACTAAAACATCATGCTTGTGGAAAAAATATGATTTTTTTTCTTCATGGCTCTACATTATAAACTTGCGTGAAGCACTTGGGGTTCAAAGTGCTCATCACACATCTAGATAAGTTCCTTAGGGGGTCTAGTTTCCAAAATGGGGTCACATGTGGGGGTTTCCACTGTTTAGGCACATCAGTGGCTCTCCAAATGCAACATGGCGTCCTTTCTCAATTCCAGCCAATTTTGGTTTGGAAAAGTCAAATGGCGCTCCTTCCATTTCGAGCCCTGCCGTGCGCCCAAACAGTGGTTCCCCCCCACATATGGGGTATCAGCGTACTCAGGACAAGTTGGACAACAACTTTTGTGGTCCAATTTCTCCTCTTACCCTTGGGAAAATAACAAATTGGGGACTAAAACATCATGGTTGTGGAAAAAATATGATTTTTTTTCTTCATGGCTCTACATTAAAACTTGCGTGAAGCATTTGGGGGTTCAAAGTGCTCACCACACATCTAGATAAGTTCCTTAGGGGGTCTAGTTTCCAAAATGGGGTCACATGTGGGGGTTTCCACTGTTTAGGCACATCAGTGGCTCTCCAAACGCAACATGGCGTCCTTTCTCAATTCCAGCCAATTTTGGTTTGGAAAAGTCAAATGGCGCTCATTCCATTTCGAGCCCTGCCGTGCGCCCAAACAGTGGTTCCCCCCCACATATGGGGTATCAGCGTACTCAGGACAAGTTGGGCAACAACTTTTGTGGTCCAATTCTCCTCTTACCCTTGGGAAAATAACAAATTGGGGACTAAAACATCATGGTTGTGGAAAAAATATGATTTTTTTTCTTCACGGCTCTACATTATAAACTTGCGTGAAGCATTTGGGGGTTCAAAGTGCTCACCACACATCTAGATAAGTTCCTTAGGGGGTCTAGTTTCCAAAATGGGGTCACATAGGGGGGGTTTCCACTGTTTAGGCACATCAGTGGCTCTCCAAACGCAACATGGCGTCCTTTCTCAATTCCAGCCAATTTTGGTTTGGAAAAGTCAAATGGCGCTCCTTCCATTTCGAGCCCTGCCGTGCGCCCAAACAGTGGTTCCCCCCCACATATGGGGGATCAGCGTACTCAGGACAAGTTGGACAACAACTTTTGTGGTCCAATTTCTCCTCTTACCCTTGGGAAAATAACAAATTGGGGACTAAAACATCATGGTTGTGGAAAAAAATATGATTTTTTTTCTTCACGGCTCTACATTATAAACTTGCGTGAAGCATTTGGGGGTTCAAAGTGCTCATCACACATCTAGATAAGTTCCTTAGGGGGTCTAGTTTCCAAAATGGGGTCACATGTGGGGGGTTTCCACTGTTTAGGCACATCAGTGGCTCTCCAAACGCAACATGGCGTCCTTTCTCAATTCCAGCCAATTTTGGTTTGGAAAAGTCAAATGGCGCTCCTTCCATTTCGAGCCCTGCCGTGCGTCCAAACAGTGGTTCCCCCCACATATGGGGTATCAGCGTACTCAGGACAAGTTGGACAACAACTTTGTGGTCCAATTTCTCCTCTTACCCTTGGGAAAATAACAAATTGGGGACTAAAACATCATGGTTGTGGAAAAAATATGATTTTTTTTCTTCACGGCTCTACATTATAAACTTGCGTGAAGCATTTTGGGGTTCAAAGTGCTCACCACACATCTAGATAAGTTCCTTAGGGGGTCTAGTTTCCAAAATGGGGTCACATGTGGGGGGTTTCCACTGTTTAGGCACATCAGTGGCTCTCCAAACGCAACATGGCGTCGTTTCTCAATTCCAGCCAATTTTGGTTTGGAAAAGTCAAATGGCGCTCATTCCATTTCGAGCCCTGCCGTGCGCCCAAACAGTGGTTCCCCCCCACATATGGGGTATCAGCGTACTCAGGACAAGTTGGGCAACAACTTTTGTGGTCCAATTTCTCCTCTTACCCTTGGGAAAATAACAAATTGGGGACTAAAACATCATGGTTGTGGAAAAAATATGATTTTTTTTCTTCACGGCTCTACATTATAAACTTGCGTGAAGCATTTGGGGGTTCAAAGTGCTCACCACACATCTAGATAAGTTCCTTAGGGGGTCTAGTTTCCAAAATGGGGTCACATATGGGGGGTTTCCACTGTTTAGGCACATCAGTGGCTCTCCAAACGCAACATGGCGTCCTTTCTCAATTCCAGCCAATTTTGGTTTGGAAAAGTAAATGGCGCTCCTTTCATTTTGAGCCCTGCCGTGCGCCCAAACAGTGGTTCCCCCCACATATGGGGTATCAGCGTACTCAGGACAAGTTGGACAACAACTTTTGTGGTCCAATTTCTCCTCTTACCCTTGGGAAAATAACAAATTGGGGACTAAAACATCATGGTTGTGGAAAAAATATGATTTTTTTTCTTCACGGCTCTACATTATAAACTTGCGTGAAGCATTTGGGGGTTCAAAGTGCTCACCACACATCTAGATAAGTTCCTTAGGGGTCTAGTTTCCAAAATGGGGTCACATGTGGGGGGTTTCCACTGTTTAGGCACATCAGTGGCTCTCCAAACGCAACATGGCGTCCTTTCTCAATTCCAGCCAATTTTGGTTTGGAAAAGTCAAATGGCGCTCCTTCCATTTTGAGCCCTGCCGTGCGCCCAAACAGTGGTTCCCCCCCACATATGGGGTATCAGCGTACTCAGGACAAGTTGGACAACAACTTTTGTGGTCCAATTTCTCCTCTTACCCTTGGGAAAATAACAAATTGGGAACTAAAACATCATGGTTGTGGAAAAAATATGATTTTTTTTCTTCACGGCTCTACATTATAAACTTGCGTGAAGCATTTGGGGGTTCAAAGTGCTCATCACACATCTAGATAAGTTCCTTAGGGGGTCTAGTTTCCAAAATGGGGTCACATGTGGGGGGTTTCCACTGTTTAGGCACATCAGTGGCTCTCCAAACGCAACATGGCGTCCTTTCTCAATTCCAGCCAATTTTGGTTTGGAAAAGTCAAATGGCGCTCATTCCATTTCGAGCCCTGCCGTGCGCCCAAACAGTGGTTCCCCCCCACATATTGGGTATCGGCGTACTCAGGACAAGTTGGGCAACAACTTTTGTGGTCCAATTTCTCCTCTTACCCTTGGGAAAATAACAAATTGGGGACTAAAACATCATGCTTGTGGAAAAAATATGATTTTTTTTCTTCACGGCTCTACATTATAAACTTGCGTGAAGCACTTGGGGGTTCAAAGTGCTCACCACACATCTAGATAAGTTCCTTAGGGGGTCTAGTTTCCAAAATGGGGTCACATGTGGGGGGTTTCCACTGTTTAGGCACATCAGGGAATCTCCAAACGCAACATGGCGTCCAATCTCAATTCCCACCAATTTTAGTTTGGGAAAGTCAAACGGCGCTCCTTCCATTCTAAGCCCTTCCGTGCACCCAAACAGTGGTTTTCCCCCACATATTGAGTATTGGCATACTCAGGAGAAATGGCACAACAACTTTATCTGTCCATTTTCTCCTTTTTCCCTTGTGAAAATAAAAAAAATGTTTGTAATAGATCATTTTTGTGACTAAAAAGTAAAATGTTCATTTTTTCCTTTCACATTGCTTCAGCTCCTGTGAAGCACCTAAAGGGTTAATAATCTTCTTGATTGTGGTTTTGAGTACCTTGAGGGTGCAGTTTTTAGAATGGTGTCACTTTTGGGCATTTTCTACCATATAGATCCCTCAAAGTGACTTCAAATGTGAGGTGGTCCCTAAAAAAATGGCTTTGTAAATTTTGTTGTAAAAATGAGAAATCGCTGGTCAACTTTTAACCCTTATAACTTCCTAACAAATAAAAATTTTGTTTCCAAAATTGTGCTGATCTAAAGCAGACATGTTAGAAATGTTATTTCTTAACTATTTTGTGTGACATATTTCTCTGTTTTAAGGGAATAAAAATTCAAAGTTTGAAAATTGTAAAATTTTCAAAATTTTCGCCATATTTGCGTTTTTTTTCAAAAATAAACGCAAGGTATATGGAAGAAATTTTACCACTAACGTGAAGTACAATATGTCACGAGAAAACAATCTCAGAATCGCGAATATCCGTTGAAGCGTTCCAGAGTTATAACCTCATAAAGAGACAGTGGTCAGAATTGTAAAAATTGGCCCGTCATTAACGTGCAAACCACCCTTGGGGGTGAGGGGTTAAATAAACCATTAATAGGACATTTCAGTTTAATTTATGAAGGAAGCAAGAACTACCAAAAATTAGTAACTCAGATACACCATGTATTTGATGTAATGGAGGGCCTCATACACACTGTTCAAATTGTCATGTATTGGTACTACAGACCACGGAATATTCTATAGGTGAGCAATTAATACCGATTAGTGTTGAGCGATACTGCTCGATATCTAAAATATCGGATCGGAATGGTATCGCCGATATCACTAATATCGGCGATATCCGATTCGATACCGGAAGTCCCATATGTAAGTCTATGGAACAAAATATCGCAACTAAAAAAACCTTTATTTCCTTGTAAACACTAATATACACACATAGAATACATATATATATATACATGTCATTGTGACATATATATACATAATGTATAGTTTATACACTTCTACATAGTAAAATATCCTTGATTCAATTGCCGGGTAAAGCCGGCTTCTGTGAAAAGACAGAAGCACCCGACATGAAATGACACTTGGTGTACATAGGGTTAACCATGTCTTTTCATGTCGTTTGCAATCTGATTTGCACAAACAATTACATCAGTCTATGTGTGCAAAATTTCACACCTGTAGGGGTTAATTAAAGGTGTAAATTCGTTGTAAAAAAAACGGACTTTTTTGCTACGAATTTACACCTTTAATTAACCCCTACAGGTGTGAAATTTTGCACACATAGACTGATGTAATTGTTTGTGCAAATCAGATAGCAAAGGACATGAAAATACATGGTTAACCCTATGTACACCAAGTGTCATTTCATGTCAGGTTCTGCATTTTCACAAAAGCCGTCAATTGAATTAGCGGCTATTATACTATGTAGAAGTGTATGAACTATAAATATAAATATATATATATATATGTGTCACAAATTCAATGACATGTATATATATATATATATATATATGAGGTGTAAAATTGTTTAAAAAAAATGCGTGGGCTCCCGCCCTATTTTCGCAACCAGACAGACAAAGCCAGCGAATGGGGGCAGATAATAATAGCCCAGAGAGGGACCATTATTTTTGGCCCCCCCTGGCTACTAACATCTGCCCCCAGACACCCCAGAAAAGACAAATCTATAATTAGATTCGCCCTTTCTGGCACTTTGCCCGTCTATTCCCATTGCCCTGTAGCGGTGGCGAATGGGTTAATATGGGGTTAAAGCCACATTGCAATTGAAAGGTGACCTTAAGCCAGGTTAATAATTGAGAGCTGTCAATTAGACAACTATCAATTATAATCCTATTGCATGAAATAAAAATAAAACACACACACTTTAATTAAAAATCATTTTAATGAAATAAAGACACATGTTTTTGACCATCTTTTATTTGACTGCAAAAACCATTTCCTGTAATAAAAATAAAATAAAAAAGCAAAATGATTCTTACCTATCCCATGCACAGTCAGGTCCCACGGTGTAATCCTTCAGAAAGGGTTAATGTTTACTGCAGGGACCGCAGCTAATGCTGCAGCCTCACAGTAAACCCCCAAATGAATGAGTTCCTCTCCTGGCTGACAGGAGAGGAAGTGGAAAGCTTAATTGATTGCTTTCCACTTTCACTTCAGGTCAGCCAGGGACACAATCAGTGATGTCAGAGGGAACTGATTAACAAAAATAGGGGATCCCCTCGAAAAAAATTGGCGTGGGGTCCCCCTATTTTTGTTAACCAGCCAGATGAAGCAGACCGCTGAGGCCTGGATTTTCAGGCTGTTAAGGAGCCAAGATCCATGGACCTTGCCAGCCTGATAATACCAGGCCACAGCAGTCTGCATATCTTGGCTGATTAGCAAAAATAGGGGATCCCCTCGAAAAAAATTGGCGTGGGGTCCCCCCTATTTTTGTTAACCAGCCAGATGAAGCAGACCGCTGAGGCCTGGACTTTCAGGCTGTTAAGGAGCCAAGATCCATGGACCTTGCAAGCCTGATAATACCAGGCCACAGCAGTCTGCTTAGCTTGGCTGGTTAACAAAAATAGGGGATCCCCTCGAAAAAAAAACGGCGTAGGGGTCCCCCTATTTTTGTTAACCAGCCAAGTAAAATGCAGACTGCTGCGGCCTGGTATTAAAAGACTGTCAAGGCCCATGGATTTTGGCCCTCAACAGCCTGATAATACCAGGCTACAGCAGCCCCACATTTGGCGCATCAAAAGATGTGCCAATTGTGGCACTTTACCCGTAGCGGTGGCAAGTGGGGTAATAAGGGGTTAATGTCACCGTTGATTGCACGGTGACAATAAGCCCGGTTAATAATGGAGAGGTGTCAATAAGACACCGATCCATTATTAATCCCAAAATTATTAAATGTATAAAAAAAAGACAAAGCAAGAAAAAAGTCTTTTAATGAAATAAAAGAGACAACACAGTTTTCATTAATTTTATTATACACTCATTCCTGCGACGCCATCGATCTCCTGTAAAAAAAGAAAAAAAAAAACCAACAGTATACCACCTGTCCGACGCAGTCCATAGTAACGACTGTCCCACGACGATCCAGCTCTGCTACATCGCAATGACAGGCAGAGCCTGTCATCGCAACGCAGCACAGCTGATTACCTGCTTCCCCGGCAGTGACGTCATCGGACTGACTGCTTTACGGCCGGGATTACCCAGCAGTCACTGCAGTTATCGCGAGAAACTGCATGTGACCGCCGGGGAAAGATGATGGCGGCCATGAAGCAGTCCAGCCCGTGACCGCCGGAGATCTTCTGCCAGATAAGTGCCGCTGACTCCTGACAGACCCGACCGACGGACACTGACAGTGACAGTGACAATCCCGATTCCGGTATCCGATAAGACGAAAATATCGGAACTAAGTATCGAAAGGCCGATAGAGCTAATATCGGCCGATACCCGATACTTGCGGTATCGTATCGCTCAACACTAATACCGATAAGAGTATGTGCACACGTTGAGTAAAATTTCTGCATATCTTGGCAGGAAAAATGCAGCTGCAAAAACCCTTCACTTTTTATGTGTTTTTGTCTGCTATTTTGATTGATTTGAGTAAAGTGAATGTTGAAAACCGCAGGAAAAAACTCACAGAGAACTGGCATGCTGCAGATTATTTTCTGCACCAAATCTGCAAGTCAAAAATACTCAACGTGTACATGACACTTCAGGTTTCTCATTCACTTTGCTGCCATCATATTTTGCTTCAGGTTTTGTCCCAAATCTGAGCCGAAAAAAGCTATAAAAACGCACCAAATCTGCAACATATGCAGACCTAAATTTTTTAACACATTTTTTTAGGGTTATATACCAATGAAATGTACCCATGAAGAAGTTATACCCTATGGATGAGCAATATAATACTGATACATTTTTTAACAAGTTTTTGGAGACCTTTATAGCAACGAAATGTATCCAAAAATATGTAATACTATATGGATGAGCAATATAATAATTTTTTAGCAAGTTTTTTGAGGATTATATACCAACGAAATATACTCCACCCCACAGAATAGACTATAGGTAGGTTGGCATTATAATGCCAATACATTTTTGAACAAGTTTTTTGAGGCTTATATAGCAATGAAATGAACCCAAGAACACCTTATACTGTATGGCTGAGAAATGTAACCCAGCAAAATTTGCAAAGTTTTTCTTTTAGTGTTATATATCACAAAATGTACCCCAGAACGCGGAATACTGTATGGGAAAGAAATATGAACAAGAAAAATTTTCAAATGCTTATTTCTACAGTTATATACCAGACAGCCGCAGTTCTCACGCTGTCAAATGACAGTGTGAGCCCACAGCTGTGATCAGAGGTATAAAGTTTACCTCTGGTCACTGGCATTGGGTAATGGGACTATTGCACCCATCAGCCTCTGCCTAATAACAGTGAGAGTAGGCGCCAGCTGATGGGAGTATGCCTGCACTCAAAATAAATAAAAAAAAATTACATGGGCTCCCCTGTATTTTTGATAACCAGCCAGGCAGAACTGACAGCTGCAGGCTGCAACTCTCAGCTGTCAGCTTTAGCAAGGTTGGTTACCAAGAATAGAGGGGTCCCCATGCCATTTTTTTTTTAAATTATTTAAATAAATAATTGTAGCCATGGTCTCCTGCAAAAGAACAAAAATAAAAAAACTACCATATTCCTCACTTGTCCATCATTCTGTACCATGCTGTAATCCATGTCTGGGGATAAACAGTTTTGAACCTTGAAGGTGCCAAGATGGACCATCCATGCTGAGAACCACTGAGGAATGAGCTATTTCATGCACCGCAGTGAAATTCTCCTGGTGAACTCATCTCTGCACCATGTGACTTTCTCATGGTGCTAGCGGGGATCTCACAGAGGTCACCGCAGTTCAGCCCAGCTGGGAACGCAGCCTCAGTGACGTCACCGCTTGTCACTGAGGCTGTGCTCGCAGCCATTCATTCACCAGTGGTTGGCACCATCTTGGTTGAAAACTATTTATCCCCCAGACATGGATCACGGTGTGGGACAGAACAACAGAAAAGTATTGTATATATTTTTTTTAATTATTTATCTTATTGACACCTCTCTATTACTAACCTCAGGGGTTGATGTCACCTGACAATACAAAGGTGACATCAACCTCCCCAACTATCACCCCAGTTGCCACCGCTACAGGGCAAGTGGGAAGAGCGAGGCTAAGTGCCAGAATTGGTGCATCTCAGAGATGCGCTTTTTCTGGGGCGGCTGAGGGCTGATGTTTTTAGCTTTGGGGGGAAACAGTATCCATGGCCCCTTCTTTGGCTCTTAATATCAGCCCACAGCTGTCTGCAAAGCCTTTGCTGGTTGTTAATTAAGGGGGGACCCAACGTAATTTTTTTTAGTGTCCCCCATTTTCATAGCCAGTAAAGGCTAAGTATACAGCTGTGAGCTGATATTAGTAGCCTGGGAAGCTCCATGGGTATTACCCCCTTCCCAGGCTATAAACATCGGCTTTCCCTCTGCAAGTTACGAAAATTATGCTGGAGCCCATGCCATTTTTTCAGAAAAATAATCTTTTATCAATTAAGTACATGTAAAGTAAGCTGCACACACACTGTACTAATTGTATTTGTCACAGACATCTGTATATCTACCTATTCTATATGTATTTACTGTATGTAATCCATCTCTTCTATCCTGTCGGCTCCTGCTGTGATTTTAAACTACCACGGCTGCTGAATTGCTGGCTTTTCTTCTATCTATGGTATTTATATATACAGCCTACAACCTGCAGTAACCACCAATCCACCAAACCGCTGAATGACCAGCTCTACCCTCGCCTACTGTATCCTCACCCATCCCTTGTAGATTGTGAGCCCTCGCGGCAGGGTCCTCTCTACTCCTGTACCAGTCTTGACTTGTATTGTTTAAGATTACTGTACTTGTATTTATTATGTATACCACACCTCACATGTAAAGCGCCACGGAATAAATGGCGCTATAATAATAATAAATAATAATAATATATATGTGTGTGTCACTGACATCTATCTATCTAAAATATATATGTGTAGCTATATATATGTATTCTATGTGTATATCTATTCTATCTAATCTACAGTATTCTAACCTGTCACGCTGTGATTTTACTGAACGTGGCACATGATTTGCCGGCTTTTATTCTACTGTACCTTTTACTGAATGTTACCAACTTTTTCCAATTTTAAGAAAAATGCTTATGTTACCGATCACGTATCTGAATGTACCATATTCGTGCCGAATTTAAGTTTGGCGATTGTTTTCTGAACATATTTGCTCTTCTCTATTCATAACAAGAGCGGACGCTAGATAATAAGGGACAGTTCTACACATAACAATAGAGGAAGGCTCTGTAATAATGTACAGTTCTATACATAAGGCCAGTCTCACACGTCCAGATATTTCCGGTACGTGCAGAAACGGTCCCGGAGCTATCCGTGTCCGTGTGTGCATGTAGGCCATACGTGTGTCATCCGTGTGTCCGTGTTTATCGTCCATGTGCTGTCCGTGTTAATACGTATCACACACAAAGCTTTTGACATCCATATGAGGGGTTAAGGCATTAATTAAAGGCTTGGAACATGCGAAGGTGTAATCAATTAGTGATTAAGTGATAAAACAGTTCCTAAAAAGTTTTGCCCGATGACATATCATCTTTGGGGTGTGTGTTAGGTTTCCTTTGGTGTCACTAATATGTATAGTGACAATGAGGCGTTGTTGTGGTTGGCATGGCTTGTGTCACGTTGGTTTGGGGTTCGCAACCATATGCTTGATGAGGAATCACGGCTGCAAAAGAGGCTATGGGTTCACCCTCTACGCTTGCTACATGGGGCATATGGTCATTTTTCAAAATTGTACACTGAACTTCACAGATACCCGGTGAAGTTTGTTGCTTTTTGTCGTCTTTCCATTCCCGGCTTTGACAATATACTTCATGTTTTGCGGCCTTACCTTCTGAGACAAGACACCTGCATGCTACTAAGCATATCTCCGGAGGAGCGTTTGCTAGTAACCGTGAGGTAATTTTTTGTGCTAAGCATGATAATGTTACAAATAAATTGCAAAGCATAGTTGTGGGTTAAGTGGTTAAATGTCTAGTGAGTAATGTAGCATTTCCCTAGGTGATACAATGACCATAAGGCTGGAGTCACACAGAACGTTTAAAAAAACGGGCCGATTTTGCAATGCGATAATCGCACAACTGTTCTCCGTATAAAACGCGCGAGAAAAAATCGGCTGATGGGAGCTGCCCCATAGAATAACATTGGGACGAGTGCTAGGCGATTTTTTATCGCCTAGCACTCGTCCGTATTATACGGTAGTGTGACTCCGGCCTAATAGTAACTGCAAAACATGTATTACTTTACCATTTCCATAGAAATACAGCCAAACATATAGTTTGTATATCTATTCTTACTAACAATCAACTATTATGGTCTACAACTAAAATATTTACATGGCCACTTGGTGAGAATTCTTTTATAACTGACACCTGTGTGTAGCATTAATGGGTGTGTGTTATATTTCACAAAACATATATTTTATGTAGATGTGTGCTGTATTACCTTCACTATGTATAAATAGTTTGATTTATCAACATAATCCACAATTGATGCTGAATTTTACACATCCAAAAACTGGTTTTTGTTAACAGATCCCTGGCTACTGGTCACTCATATGCTTCCCTCCATTTTGAGTTCCTCCTTGGCACGTCAACCATATCCGGGATTGTGCGCTCAACCTGTGATCTGATTTGGGATAAGCTAAAGAGCCGCTTCATGCCTCAGCCAACCACACAAGACTGGTTGAGGATTGCCCAGGGTTTCAAGGAAGACACTGAGTTTCCAAACTGCATTGGTGCACTGGATGGAAAACACATTCGTGTCAAGAAGCCGCCAAACTCTGGTTCTCGTTTTTTTAATTACAAAAAATATTTTTCTGTTGTGCTTCTGGCTGTAGCTGACAGCAACTACTGTTTTGTTCTTGCAGACATTGGGGCATATGGGAGTGCCTCTGATGCTCGCATCTTTAGAGCTTCCAGATTAGCTAGGCGACTTGCTGACACTAATTTAAATCTCCCACAACCATGTGTGTTTCCTGGTGCCTCAGGCCCACCTGTACCATTTATGATGGTTGCTGATGAGGGATTTGCGCTCTCAAGGCATGTTCTTCGACCTTTTCCACGTCGAGGTTTGGACAACAGGAGGAGAATTTTTAACACTCGACTGCTGAAAGCCTGTCGATTGGTTGAGTGTGCTTTAGGAATTTTGACTTCAAGATGGCGTATGTTCGAAACACAACTACAAATGCATCCAGCAAATGTCCAGGCAGTCATAAAGGCTGCCGTTATTTTGCATAATTTCTGCCGACAACAAGAACCATCCTTGGCTGATGTGGATGATGGGAGAGTGGTTAATGTGGCATTAGCAGAGGAAACACAGCATGCTCCCCAAGTACCTCACTCTGGGTGTCTAGTGAGAAATCTGTTTGCTGATTATTTTTTGACACCAGGGGGAAGTGTCCAATGGCAAATGGAGGAGGACAACTAATGTGACAGTGACATATGTATGCTGCCCCTTTTTTTTGGTTGCTTTATATACAATTTTTTTTTGCCCTCTAAAGGCAAAATTGTTTAGGGACTCGCAAGGCAATGAGGAACCTTGACGTGGGTTGCGAGCTGAAATTTGATGTGGGTAACTCATACATGGCCATCTGAAAGCCTCATTGCTACCCACAACAAATAACTCATACCTCATTATCATGTGTTTCCTGTGTTTGTGATAAAGATACCATGTAGGAAAGTTTGTATTTGGTGTGATAATTGAAGAATAACACAAAATAGCTAAGACCATCACTCACTGAGTGTGTTCTGAGAGGACAGTGGGTCACCTTGCGATCATGTTGTTCACACATGCACACCTTGAAGTGTCCAATTTCACTGCCATTTTACGGCAGTAAATATTTCCAACCAGTTGAGGCTGAGTGTGGGCGCAGCTTCAGTGACCTGACTGCAAGTCAATGAAGCAGCGTGTGCCACCACCTTCTCCTCCTTTCCCATTATGTTTCATCCATCCCAGATTAATATTTGCACCATCCTGGTTGGAAATATTGTATGGGCCAGATATGGGTTATTTTGTGGGACCTAATGGTAGCCAGGTATGGTATATTGCCTATTTGTTTTAGAAGTTTACAATTTCCATCATATCTATTGTTTATTCTAAAAATTACAATGACTTTGGCAAAGAAACAAGACATATTAACACTTAACCAATGTGTTTTATTTTTCGTACAACACATATATTCATATGACATGTTGTTGCAAAATTAAAGGAAATTTTAGCACAACATAATGAAGCTAACCAACTTATTTAGTTTACTCATAAATCCACAAAGTCACTATGACTAGAGAAAGATTCATCCGTTGTATTTTCAGCGCTTACACGTTCGGGGCTGGAGGAGTGTGTGGGCATTTGTCGTGTAGGCATTGTGGCCTGGTGTGTGCTTGTTTGAGGAGGTTCATTTTGCAAAAGTGATGCTGTAACAGATGTAGAGGGGGGATAAGGTTCTGTTTGGTAAGACTCATCCAAAATTCTTTTGGAAACACTTTGTGTCTGAGGTAAATTAGGTTCTGACTCAACAATCTGGCTCATATATGATTGGGAACTGCTATAGGTCTCATCTCTTGGCCTACGGTTAGGTGAAACAAATTAGATCACCACAGGTGTCTGGTGCCTTGATGGCAGATTGTAGGGCTGTGGCATAGCAAAATTACCACCACTACTATCACCAATAGAATTGAGCGATACTTTCCGATATCCAAAAATATCGGATCGGAATGGTATCGCCGATATCATTAAAATATCGGCGATACCCGATACCGATACCGGAAGTCCCATGTAAGTCTATGGGAACAAAATATCGCAACTAAAAAAACACTTTCTTTCCTTGTAAACACAAAATATACACACATAGAATACATATATATATATAATATATATATATATATATATATATATATATACATGTCATTGTGACATATATATATACATATATTTATAGTTTATTCACTTCTACATAGTAAAATAGCCTCTGATTCAATTGCCGGGTAAAGCCGGCATTTGTGAAAAGACAGAAGCACCCGAGGGTCCAGTCGCCACAGAGATGTTGCATCGCACCCAGTGGTGTGACAACTTACTCTCAGGTAAGGAGGAAACACCCCATTGACTCCAACCATGCATTCAACAGTACACTATGCCAGCTGAGTGTAGGCGGACCCAATGGGATGGTCTAGCTCAGGCTGGTTAGAACAGGGTGTAGCTAGTTGGATGGGAGGGGTTGAGGCAGCCTTATGCTGCATGTCTTTGTAGTAAGAATTGTTTCCTTTCCTGCTTTCTTACTACGTCGCATACTCCACTCTGCTACATCACTCTGCACCATTGCTCTATCTCACATCTATCTGCCCTGGAAGGATACCGTCTTACCTGTAGAAGACTTATCACCTAGCTGCACTACACCATCCCTGCCAGAGGACCTGCACAGCAGCGCTGGTCACCCTGACCAGGTACTACAGGTGGAGTCACGACAAACTACACAAACATTCTATCATCCCCTGGAAATATCCCACATTCCAGTGAGCGACCAGGGCACGGACATAGCTGTGCTACCCGTCACATCCCCCATAGAAGTCGACGGGCTTGGTGCCGAGTACCCCCAAAACCTGTGGCTCTGTGCGACTCAACTTTGGCGTCACGAACAGGATTCAGAAGCTCGCTATAAGCGAGTCCTGTGTGCCTTAATTGAACTGTTTTTTTGCTTGAGAATTGCAAAAATCATCATAGACTGTATTTGCCATTTTTCCGTCATATCTGCGCCACGAGGCACAGGTGGAGAATAAGGGCGTGCTCTCGTAGGCGTACACTCACTCCGTGGCGCGAAAACGATGTCCGCCCACTCTAAATGTTACTGCAATGTAAGATCGTGCCCCACAGCTCTGGAGTTCCACCTCCTCATCCTCCTCAGTGGGCGGAAACGAACGCGAAGGTCCCGCCTCCCTACAAAAGATGGCGCCTCTCCTGATGCTAATGACACATGTGACTTGGCAGAGATGGCGAACGGACGTGAGCAGAAGTGGGAAGGGATGGAGGAGTCAGAGCTCTCCCCCCACGGAAGCGACCCGATCGCCACGGAGCCACCGTTTGGCACCCGGCCTGGAAACCCTCCTACGCTGGAAGAAGCGGAGGATACCCTGAGAGACCTGGCCCGGCACCGGGAGGAGGTCGCCAGGATGGAAGCGAGCTGGCGGGCCCTAAAACTACACTTGGAGCGGCGCCAATTCCTCTTACCCCCTGAAGTGTCTGTACCGGAAGGTGAGGCACCCGTTCCAGTAGAGGAGGCCATGCGGGCATCCCAGCCCTTGCAATCTGAACCAGTTGACAGTATCTCAGTGGAGGCACCCGTTCCAGTAGAGGAGGCCGTGCGGGCATCCCAGCCCTTGCAATCTGAACCGGTTGACAGTATCTCAGTGGAGGCACCCGTTCCAGTAGAGGAGGCCGTGCGGGCATCCCAGCCCTTGCAATCTGAACCGGTTGCCAGTATCACAGTGGAGGCACCCGTTCCTGCAGAAAACGCCGCACCAGCACCCCAGATCCCGCTGTCTGCCCCCGTCGCTGAGGCAGAAGAAGCGACACCCGTCCTCATGGAGGAGGCCGCACAGGCACCAGAGCTCTACCTGCCTGTACCGGAGCCCCGACCATCATCTGTTCCAGAGCCGGCTGCTTCCGCCACAGGTGAGCGCCGCCAGGACTGGCGGGCGCCAGGAGAGCTGCCGCAAACCGGACATCGTAAGCTGGCATTTGATGGTGGAGACATGGAGCTGCTGGTGGAGAATTACAACCGGCGTCAGGAGGAAGAGTGGAGACGTCGGGAGCGGGAAGCAGAGCGACAAAGGGAGCAGCGAGAATCCCAAAAGCTTCGGCAACGTCACCTGGACAAGGACCTGGCAGAGAAGGCACGTATGAGAAAGGATAAAAGTACGCTGAGGGAGCCGCGGCGTAAGGGTGCAGTACGGAACTTTAAGTTAAAAGGTGGTTGGGGCTTCATCCAGGAGCCTGGACTTTATTTAGAAGTCTTTGTAACCCGGCGGGACGTGGAGGCTCACCTCCCAGAAGGACACCCGGGGAGGGACCTGTTGGCAGGAGACTTGGTGACTTACACCCGACACTGGGGTTACAATGGATGGTACGCCCTAAATGTTACCAGGTGCGACCCCTACTCCCCAGAGTGTCAGGAAACTGACAGACCCTCGAGCCTTCAGCCTCCCCCAACCAGGCCTCTGCACAAGTGCCCACCCCACGCCGTAAATCTCCCCAGCCTCCCTCAGTGGTCTCCTCAGCAGCCCCAGCTATGGACATGATAATGATAGCTGGCCCGTACCCGGCGCCTGTTAGGCCCCCTGGGGTTCGTTCAGTCCGGGACATAGGGTTCCAGACCCGGAGGGAGACGAAAGAGGTGGCCACACAGACCCAGATAGCGGGTCACGACGTAACTGTACAGGCCACACGACGTCATCAGGTCTGGGTGGACCCTCCTGTCACGGATGTTTGGCAAGCTCCAGAAGAGTACCAGGTGGTACCTGTAAGAGGCCAGCCAAAGAAGTCTAAATAACCCGGACAGGGTCTCTGTATGTAAATAGTTAAATTATTGATGTACCCGGATGGGTGAATGTTCATAAAAAGAAGTTTATTGTTGCCTTAATATACCCAGGTTGGGTAATGGTTTGATGTACCCGGACGGGTGAATGTTCAGAAGAACAAGTTTATTGTTGCCTTTATATACCCAGGTTGGGTAATGGTGTTTCAATGTAATCAAAATGTTGAACTTTGAAGCCATGAACTGTACTGGCTCACAAACTTTTCTGTAAATAGTTGGCACTTCGGTGCTCCATCTTGGTTTTACAAAAAACTTAACTGTGCACTATTTTCAACTACCTCAGAAACTAAAAACCCGTTTGGTGTGGCCGAAAGTGAGGTCTGCTCAAGGAAAGTCTTGCAGCCCACCCAAGACCACCGTTGAAGGTTTGGAGCGGGTCCTCCACAAGCACAAGTAAAGGACACTGTGAAGTTACCCCGGTGGGGGTAGTCCTAAGAAGTCTCAACGAACTTCGGCAGTAATGCTATTTGCACTTTTGTAATGTTATTATTAAAAATTTTATTATGCAACGTTTAACTTGAAGTGTTTCCTGCTTTCTTACTACGTCACATAGTCCACTCTGCTACATCACTCTGCACCATTGCTCTATCTCACATCTATCTGCCCTGGAAGGATAGCGTGTTACCTGTAGAAGACTTATCACCTACCTGCACTACACCATCCCTTCCAGAGGACCTGCACAGCAGCGCTGGACACCCTGACCAGGTACTACAGGTGGCGTCACGACAAACTACACGAACATTCTATCATCCCCTGGAAATATCCCACATTCCAGTGATCGCCCAGGTCACGGACCGAGCTGTGCTACTCGTGACATCCCCCATAGAAGTCGACGTGATCGGTGCCGAGTACCCCCAAAACCCCTGTCTCTGTGCGACTCAACTTCCCTCACTGTGCTGGCACTTTACATTTACAATGCCTCTGGTTTTTTTTTTTGGGGGGGTGGGGAACATTCAGACTTTTGCTATGGGGCCCCATGATTTATATGTACGCCCCTGCTGCTGAGGCATGGTATTTAAGGCTGTTAAGGAGCCAACATACATGGACCTTGCCAGCAGCGTCGGACTGGAGTACCTTGGGCCCACCAGAGAAAATATATTCTTGGGGCCCACCATCATACTTCCCAACCTTTGAATAAGGGAAAGAGGGACAAAGGCTGTGGCACGCTGTGCATGCTGCAGAAAATTTTAGGCCATGCCATCTTGCAACACAGACTGTCCAGGAGTTGGTGGATGCTTTAGTCCAGGTGTGGGAGGAGATCCCTCACGAGACCATCCGTCGCGCTCATCAGGAGCATGGCCAGAAGTTGTAGGGAGGTCATACAGCATACCTCCCAAATTTGGAAGACAGGAAAGAGGATTAAAGGCTGCGGCGCATGTTGCGCGCCGCTGAAAATTTTAGGCCACGCCCCAACAACACCCATTTCACAGCTAATAACACCCATATCCTCGCCCCAAGCGTAACCATTTAGCACTGCTGATCACACTGACTGGTAATGAGGGCACAGTGGCTGGTACTGAGGAAAAGAAAGAAAGAGCAGCGAGAGAGAAAGAACAAATAGAGAAAGAAAGAAAAGAGAGAAAGAAAGAACAGAGAGAAAAAAGAACAGAGAGCGAGAAGGAAAGAACAGAGAGCGAGAAAGAAAGACTAGAGAGAGAGCCATAGGCGTAGCTAGGGTTTTGGTTTAGTGGGGGCAAAACTTCTGAGTGGGCCCATCATCAGAGAACCTCAGCAAATGACCGCGCTGTTGGCCAAAATAATCTATATATAAAAAGACCAATATTGATATTACCGCCATATGGTCTGTGTTAAATAATACCAGTCCTACAGAACATATAGATTACAGCACAGGTACAGATAATGACTTACCGCTGATGTTCTTTCTAATGGAATTGTTCACTTTTCATGTCTTTACCATCTGGCCCACACCGACATGACGACTTCTCCAGCCAGGACTCGACTGCACCCCCATTAAAAAAAAAAAAAAAAAATACTCACCTCCCGGCTCCTGTGCTGCTCACTGTTCTCCCTCTCAGCGTCTGACAGCGGGCGCCGGCAGGTGATGTTATTGCGCCCGCTGTCATACGCTGAGAGGGGGATTATGGGAGAGAAGGAGCGCTCGCTCCTTCTCTCTCTATGCGGTCAGCTTTATCGGCTGGATGCCGATACAGCTGACCCTCCGATGACAGGTGGGGGGCCCACTGCTGGCACCGGGCCCCCCCAACGCCTGTTCAGGCCCCATAGCTTCCGGGCGGCAGAGCAGGGAGAGCGATTCTCCCTGCTCTGCCGCAGAATGTAACTGTATCGTAGCTCCGGGTGGGCCCCCTCAGAGCGCGGGCCCCAGGGCCACCTCCCCTCTGCCCCGCGACCTATCCTTTCAAATCAGGGCCCACCACGCAGGAGCTGGGGCCCACCGTAGGTTTCTCCGGTGTCCTGGTGCCTCAGTCCGACCCTGCTTGCCAGCCTGATAATACCAGGCCACAGCAGTCTGCTTATCTTTGCTGGTTAACAAAAATAGGGGATCCCCTCAAAAAAAATTGGCGTGGGGTCCACCCTATTTTTGTTAACCAGCCAGATGAAGCAGACTGCTGAGGCCTGGTTTTTCAGGCTGGTAATGAGCCAATATCCATGGACCTTGCCAGCCTGATAATACCAGGCCACAGCAGTCTGCTTAGCTTGGCTGGTTAACAAAAATAGGGGATCCCCTCGAAAAAAAAAACGGCGTAGGGGTCCCCCTATTTTTGTTAACCAGCCAAGTAAAATGCAGACTGCTGCGGCCTGGTATTAAAAGACTGTCAAGGCCCATGGATTTTGGCCCTCAACAGCCTGAAAATACCAGGCTACAGCAGCCCCACATTTGGCGCATCAAAAGATGTGCCAATTGTGGCACTTTACCCGGCTCTTCCCACTGCCCTGTAGCGGTGGCAAGTGGGGTAATAAGGGGTTAATGTCACCGTTGATTGCACGGTGACAATAAGCCCGGTTAATAATGGAGAGGTGTCAATAAGACACCGATCCATTATTAATCCCAAAGTTTTTAAATGTATAAAAAAAAAGACACAGCAAGAAAAAAGTATTTTAATGAAATAAAAGAGACAACACAGTTTTCATTTCTTTTATTATACTCTCATTTCTGCGACGCCATCGATCTCCTGTAAAAAAAGGAAAAAAACAAACCAACAGTATACCACCTGTCCGACGCAGTCCATAGTAACGACTGTCCCACGACGATCCAGCTCTTCTACATCGGAATGACAGGCAGAGGCTGTCATCCCGGCGCAGCATAGCTGATTACCTGCTTCCCCGGCGGTGACGTCATCGGACTGACTGCTTTACGGCAGGGATTACCCAGCAGTCACTGCAGTTATCGCGAGAAACTGCATGTGACCGCCGGGGAAAGATGATGGCGGCCATCAACCAGTCCAGGCCGTGACCACCTTCTGCCAGGTAATGCCAGGTAAGTGCCGCTGACTCCTGACAGACCCGACCGACGGACACTCACAGTGACAGTGACAATTCCGATTCTGGTATACGATATATGGGAAATATCGAAAGTCAATATTGAAAGTCCGATACAGCTAATATCGGCCGATACCCGATACTTGCGGTATCGTATCGCTCAACACTAATCACCAACAGACATGCTGGAGGACATTATTTCGGAATGTTGGCTGTAGGTGGAGGTTGGATCAGATATTTGCCAATATTGCTGAATACTAGCAAGACCATGAGGCATTGAGGCAGGGTCAGACATTTGCCAATATTGCTGGCTACTAGCACGACCATGAGGCATTGAGGCAGGGTCAGGCATTTGGCCATATTGCTGGCTACTGGCATGACCATGAGGTAGAGAGGCAGGGTCAGGCATTTGCACATAATCATTGGTGTAGCAATGGGCAGGAGGAAACCAAACAGGAGCATACATTTGGGGATAAGGATGTCTGGAGGCAGGAGGTGGAAGCATCGCCGAGGATGCTGCCATTTGCTGTGATTGTTGTGTGTGTGGGGCAGGCTTGGGCCCTGAAGATTGTGTACCGAAATTTTGTGCACGTGTTATGTTGGTAGCAGATGGCATCTGAATTGGATGCTGGGCAGTTCGCCATTGTTCAATGGGCCCGAGCACCGGGTTTAGGTCCTGCTCTCCTTGGCTTGCTGCAATGAGGGTCAATATTACCCGTTCCTGCCGTTCATCTGGAACTTTGGCTAGGCAAGGAGAGAGGGAGCGACAAAAGCAATCTGCTGAATTTTCAGGTGTCATGGAATTTAGTATTGATAAAACTTGAGCATCAATGAGCTCGGGCAGCTTACGTGGCTCTTCCTGTCGCCTGTTTCGTCTATCTTTGAGAGTGTGTGTAAGATAACGAGGTAGATTGGCTGTTGATGCTGGATGTGATGCTGGGGCTGCTGCTTGGGATGTTGTTGGGGCGGTTGTTTGGGTGTCTCCAGTACCAGCATCAGTGGAGGTTAGAGCTGCATCAGACACCTGGTCATCAGGCTGTGTTGCTGTAGTTGGCTCTGTTGGGGCTTCGGTCTCCGATGCAGACGTACATGGCACAGATCTAGCTGTTGTTGGGGATTCATCAGAGTCTTCAAGGTTATCATCAGTCCTATGATAAATACAATTGTCACATAAACTGTTAGGTTCATCATAAGTAAGCCAAAAGCTTACCAAAATAGCAATTTGTTTACCACAAATGAAGCTAGGTGTCCAACATGTGTTTTTTTTAGGTAACTGCACATATAAACATGAGTATTATTTAAAATAGGGCTCCTTAACTCTAGTCCTGAAGGGCCACCAACAGGTCCTGTTTTGAGGATTTACTTAGTATTGGGCAGGTGACAATTGCATCACCTGTGCAATATATAGGAAATTCTGCAAACATTATCTGATGGTGGCCCTTCAGAACTGGAGTTGGGTAAACCTGATGTAAAAGACAAATGGACTTATGAAATATATGTATTGATCACAGGTGTTATTTAATTTTGCTTAATTATTAATAATAAGAAATATTGCTAAATACAGTGTACATAGTTTAAGATGTTTGTCAAATCATACAGAGGGCAACTTACAGATTTAGCTCCAGGATTGGGCGAAGAAAGGCTAAATTTCTGTTGAACACATATTGACGCTTTTTGGAAGCACCTGACGTGGAGAAGGGGATTAAATTCCCACCTAAACTGGTCCCTCGCTGAGCGCTATCGGCGTTTCTCCAAATCAACTGTTGGGAAAGTGTAAAAACAACAAGTTACATTCCCGCAAATAGTAAAATATTCATTAACCCCTTAGTGACAGAGCCATTTTGCAGCTTAATGACCGGGCCAATTTTTACAATTCTGACCACTGTCACTTTATGAGGTTATAACTCTGGAACGCTTTAACGAATCCCGCTGATTCTGAGATTGTTTTTTCGTGACATATTGTACTTCACGTTACTGGTAAAATTTCTTTGATATGGCTTGTGTTTATTTATGAAAAAAACGGAAATATGGCGAAAATTTTGAAAATTTAACAATTTTCAAACTTTAAATTTTTATGCCCTTAAATCAGAGAGATATGTCACACAAATGTCTTAATAAATAACATTGCCCACATGTCTACTTTACATCAGCACAATTTTGGGACCAAAATTTTTTTTTTTTACAAAGTTATAAGGGTTAAAAGTTGACCAGCGATTTCTCATTTTTACAACACCATTTTTTTTTAGGGACCACATCACATTTGAAGTCGCTTTGAGGGGTCTATATGATAGAGAATACCCAAAAGTGACACCATTCTAAAAACTGCACCCCTCAAGGTGCTCAAAACCACATTCAAAAAGTTTATTAACCCTTTACGTGCTTCACAGGAACTGAAGCAATGTGGAAGGAAAAAATTAACATTTAACTTTTTTTGCAAAAACTTTACTTCGGAACCAATTTTTTTTATTTTCACAAGTGTTAAAAGAAAAAATGAACCACAAAATTTGTTGTGCAATTTCTCCTGAATATGCCGATACCCCATATGTGGGGGTAAACCACTTTTTGGGCGCACGACAGAGGTCGCAAGGGAAGGAGCGACATTTGACTTTTTCAACGCAGAATTGGCTGGACGCCATGTCGCGTTTGTAGAGGCCCTGATGTGTCTAAACAGTGGAAACCCATCACAAGTGACCCCATTTTGGAAACTAGACCCCCTAAGGAACTTATCTAGATGAAGTTAATAACATAGAACAGTGAAAATAAAAAATCATATTTTTTCCACAAAAACAATCTTTTCACCCCAATTTTTATTTTTCCAAGGGTAACAAGACCCAAAAGTTTTTGTGCAATTTTCCTGAGCATGCTGATACCCCATATGTGGGGGTAAACCACTGTTTGGGTGCATGGCAGAGCTTGGAAGGGAAGGAGCGCCGTTTGACTTTTTCAGCGCAGAATTGGCTGGACGTCATGTCGTGTTTGTAGAGGCCCTGATGTGTCTAAACAGTGGAAACCCCCACAAGTGACCCCATTTTGGAAATTAGACCCCCTAAGGAACTTATCTAGATCTGTGGTGAGCACTTTGAACCTCCAAGTGCTTCACAGAAGTTTATAACATAGAGCCGTGAAAATAAAAATCATATTTTTTCCACAAAAACGATCTGTTCACCCCAATTTTTATTTTCCCAAGGGTAACAAGACCCCAAAAGTTTTTGTGCAATTTGTCCTGAGCATGCTGATACCCCATATGTGGGGGTAAACCACTGTTTGGGTGCATGGCAGAGCTTGGAAGGGAAGGAGCGCCGTTTGACTTTTTCAACTCAGAATTGGCTGGACGCCATGTCGCGTTTGTAGAGGCCCTAATGTGTCTAAACAGTGGAAACCCCCCACAAGTGACACCATTTTGGAAACTAGAACCCCTAAGGAACTTATATAGATGTGTGGTGAGCACTTTGAACCCCCAAGTGCTTCACAGAAGTTTATAACTCCCGGGCATGAAAATAAAAAGTCATATTTTTTCCACAAACCTGATCGTTTAGTCCCCAATTTTTTATTTTTCCAAGGGTAACAGGAGAAATTAGACCACAAAAGTTGTTGTCCAATTTGTCCTGAGTACGCTGATACCCCATATGTGGGGTGGGACCACTGTTTGGGCGCACGGCAGGGCTTGGAAGGGAAGGAGCGCCGTTTGACTTTTTCAAACCAAAATTGGCTGGAATTGAAATTGGACGCCATGTCGCGTTTGGAGAGCCCCTGATACGCCTAAACAGTCGAAACCCCCCACAAATCACACCATTTTGGAAACTAGACCCCTTAAGGAACTTATCTAGATGTGTGGTGAGATTGCTTCACAGAAATTAATAAACGTAGAGCCGTGAAAATAAAAAATCATTTTTTTCCTCAAAAATTATTCTTTAGCCCGCTATTTTTTTTATTTTCCCAAGGGTAACAGGAGAAATTGGACCCAAAAAGTTGTTGTGCAATTTTTCCTGTGTACGCTGATACCCCATATGTGGGGTGAAACCACTGTTTGGGCGCATGGGAGTGCTTGGAAGGGAAGGAGCGCCATTTTGTAATGCAGACTTTGATGGAATGTTCTGCAGGCGTCATGTTGTGTTTGCAGAGCCCTTGATGTACCTAAACAGTAGAAACCCCCTGCAAATGACACCATTTTAGAAACTAGACCCCCCAAGGAGCTTATCTAGATGTGTGGTGAGCACTTTGAACCCCCAAGTGCTTCACAGAAATTTATAAACGCAGAGCCGTGAAAATGAAAAATCATTTTTTTTCTCAAAAATGATTTTTTAGCCAGCTATTTTTTATTTTCCCAAGGGTAACTGGAGAAATTAGAACTCCAAAATTGGTGTGCAATTTGTCCTGAGTACGCTGATACCCCATATGTTGGGGTAAACCACTGTTTGGGCGCACGACAGGGCTCGGAAGGAGGGAGCGCCATTTGACTTTTTGAAAGCCACATCGTGTTTGGAGACCCCCTGATGGGTCTAAACAGTGGAAACCCCCCACAAGTGACCCCATTTTGGAAACTAGACCCCTTAAGGAGCTTATCTAGATGTGTGGTGAGCACTTTGTACCCCCAAATGCTTCACAGAAATTTATAAACGCAGAGCCGTGAAAATGAAAAATCATTTTTTTTCTCAAAAATGATTTTTTTAGCCAGCTATTTTTTATTTTCTCAAGGGTAACCGGAGAAATTAGAACCCCAAAATTGGTGTGCAATTTGTCCTGAGTATGCTGATACCCCATATGTTGGGGTAAACCACTGTTTGGGCGCACGGCAGGGCTCGGAAGGGAGGGAGCGCCATTTGACTTTTTGAAAGCCACGTCGTGTTTGGAGACCCCCTGATGTGTTAAACAGTGGAAACCCCCCACAAGTGACCCCATTTTGGAAACTAGACCCCTTAAGGAGCTTATCTAGATGTGTGGTGAGCACTTTGAACCCCCAAGTGCTTCACAGAAATTTATAAACGCAGAGCCGTGAAAATGAAAAATCATTTTTTTTCTCAAAAATGATTTTTTTAGCCAGCTATTTTTTATTTTCCCAAGGGTAACCGGAGAAATTAGAACCCCAAAATTGGTGTGCAATTTGTCCTGAGTACGCTGATACCCCATATGTTGGGGTAAACCACTGTTTGGGCGCACGGCAGGGCTCGGAAGGGAGGGAGCGCCATTTGACTTTTTGAACGCCACGTCGTGTTTGGAGAACCCCTGATGTGCCTAAATAGTGGAAATCCCTCAATTCTAGCTCCAACCCTAATCCCAACACACCCCTAACCCTAATCCCAACCGTAATCGTAACCTAAATCCCAACCCTAATTCCAACCCTAATTGTAACCCTAACTCTAATTGTAACCCTAACCCTAATTGTAACCCTAACCCTAATTCTAACCCTAATTATAACCCTAACCCTAAGGCTGGGTTCATTTTGCGTTTTACCAGCCCGTTCAACACATAGCGTTGACGGGCTGGTAACGGTATAGCATAACGTGATCGCGTTATGCTATACCTGCTAGCGCAGAGGAATCAGCAGATGATTCATCTGCCTAGCGGTGACGGAGCCCAGACGCTGCAGCCCGCGTCCGAGGCTCCGTCACTGAATGATGGCACGTCGCAAACGCATGCCGCTTTACGGCATGCGTCGCAATGCGCCCTCAAATGGGGGTGAATGGCAGCGTTAATGGACTGCGTTACACCGCGTTATACCGCGGTGTAGCGCAGTCCGTCTAACGGACTGCCATAACGCAGTATGAACCCAGCTTAACCCTAACGCTAATTATAACCCTAACCCTAATGCTAACCCTAACCCTAATGCTAACCCTAACCCTAATTATAACCCTAACCCTAATTATAACCCTAACCCTAATTATAACCCTAACAGAAAAATGAAAATAAATATAATTTCTATTTTTTATTATATGTCCCTAACTAAGTGGGTGATAAATGGGGGGGTTATGTACTGTTTTTTTTATTTTGATCACTGTGATAGTTTATCACAGTGATCAAAATGCACTTTCTGGAGAATGAATGAAACTTTTTTGAATCTGCCGCCAAGCAGATCGGCGGGCGCACTGCGCATGCGCCCGCCATTTTTTTTTTGCAGGAAGAAGACGCCGGGATCCTGGGGCCTGCGGGAGGACGGAGGACACCGGTAAGTATACGGGGGGGCGATCGGGGGACCGGGGGACCCTCATTTTCTCCCCTCTGATGTGCGATCACATCAGAGGGAGAGAAATCTTTTTTTTTTTTTTTTTTTGCGATCGCGGCTATGCTTGCATAGCCGCGATCGCAACACCGGGATCGGTGAATACCGACCCGGATCATGTTCTCTGGGGTCTCGGCTACCCCCGGTAGCCGAGACCCCAGAGAATATTTGCCCATCCCCCCACCAGCACAGCGGCACATAGCGGCGGGCGCACTGAGCATGCGCCCGCCATTTTCTTAACAGCGCCGGCACCGGGGGACAACGGAGGGCCCGGGGGGCACATGGACTGGATCGGGGCTACATGGGGGTCCTGGGGACCCTTTTTCTCTGTCCCCTGATGTCCGATGACATCAGGGGACAGAGAAATTAAATGGCACATCAGATTTTTTTTGTTGTTGTTGCGGTCGCCGTTATAGGGTTAATAACGGCGACTGCAACATCGGGTCGGTAAAAATCGACCCGATTCATGTTCTCTGGGGTCTCGGCTACCACTGGTAGCCGAGACCCCGGAGAAAATGCGCCTCTGGGGGGCGCTATTCACTTTTTCCACAGCGCCGTTAATTAACGGCGATGTGGTTTAAGTACCCTTAATGACCGCCGTTAAAAGGCGTATCGGCGGTCATTAAGGGGTTAAACAACAACACAATGTGTTCAGCTATGTTAACTTTAAAAAATACTTGTATTTGGATCAGCATGGGTGCTCAAAAAATATATTTTAACAGTTGGTTATGCCTCGCCATTGACACTAAGAAGTTGTGAGCACTTGGCGCCATGGTGTCATTACACAAATTAAGTATTGTCCACTGTTGTAAAGTATTTGAACAAACACAGCCTGCAGGACTTAAGGTACTCTAACAACACAAACATGCCACCTTTACAATGCCATGCCTATGTAGCTTGTGCAATAATTTTGTAGATGGCATAATGAGTAGAACATTGGATTTCACAGTCCCACACAAACTGTGTCGCCGCAATTAACAACACTCAAGGCTAATAAATTTGTTTTGTAATACGATAAGAATATGCAGCACAGGATTAGCTGATGTTAATGTTATGTTCCAACTTTGAGTTAAAAAGTTCACAAACTAAAGTGCTAAACAGTTGCCATATACAACACGAATCACAGATAAAAAAAACATAGTTAAGCCTACACCCAAGTAATGTGAGCTCGTAGAGATATGCCTTGAAACAGATACACAGTGTAAATAGAGTAACACATTTGTATGCCGGGAAGGTGGCAAAATCAGTTGTGCACTGCCAACAATAGCCTTGAGTTACATAGTATTTTTTTGGTCCGTTAGCGATGTGAAAAAGCAAAATAGTTTATAGATCTTTTTCTGAAATTAAAATACACACCAGAAGGAAAATGCTGCCACAGACACACACTGCATTTTTTTACCATGTCGAACAAGCATGGTTCATGAGTAATTATGATATTAAACACAGTGAACATACTCTAAACTACTAAGAATATTGTAAAGTGGATATGAGAAGGTGCTTAAAAATCCAAAGCTTAATAAGACATGAGACTAATCTTTAGGATGGTAAGACAAGTACCATGACATATATAAAGCACAATGTGAAGTAGTTTGATATGTTAACATTAATTCCATGTCACATTAAAAAAAGGAACATCTATGGGGTCACTTACCAAACTTTGCCTGCTTTGCTGGTGAATATGTGGACCAACCAGGTGTGGGGTACAGCTGCTCAGCTACAGCGAACCAACCACGCTCAATGAGCAGCCTGTCATGGTATCCTTCAGATCGTGTGTCCCAAAGCTCAGGATGTTGCTCCACCAAACTTATTAGTCGCTCTGTGTCCACACGGGGGGCCATAAAATGCTCCAAAACCACCAGAGTTGAAAGATGCCAGCACTCTGATAAGTTGGCAACTTCATCTCAGCGCCTAAAATGCTGTGTAGACTCCTGGTAAACTTGGCACCAAAGAATGTCTAGACACCTGCCTGGTATTGATACAATTGCTTAGAATCTTAACCCTAGAAGTTTGAAAACGCACACGATTGCACACGGATGTGATCCGTGTGCGGTACGTGTTTACATGCACCCATTGACTTTAATGGCTCCGTGAGATCCGTGCACTCCCACGAACACTGACATGTCTCCGTGTTTTCCACGCTGACATGTGCACAGACACATTGATTTTAATGTGTCTACGTGTGTCAGTGTCTCCGGTACGTGAGGAAACTGTCACTACACGTACCGGAGCCACTGACGTGTGAAACCGGCCTAACAAAGGAGGAAGCAATGTAATAAGGGGCAGTTGTATACATAACAAGATGAGACCCTATATATTGATGGACGATACATAGTAACCAATGCTCTTTTAGAAACATGATCTCTCTGTAAGTAAAGCTGAATTTACATTGAAAGACAATTGTGAATGAGTATTCTTAATATATAATCTTCTGTTTACACAAAGAACGAGCAAAGCACTTGTTCTTTGGGTGAAATGATCTTTTGCCCAGCGCAAAAGATCATTGTTCTCAACAGTGCATCATCATGTGTAAACAGGGTTCATCACCGATTTTGCTAGTGTTAAAGATCTGGGGATCCGTTCCCGAACTTCGTGTTTGGCGACTGCCACATTGAATAGCTTTGGCATCAATATAAACAGCAAAAAAAAAGGCAGCAACACTCACCTGCCCAGATCTCAGAACAAATGCACTACAGGATGCAGCCAGCCCATTAAGCAAGATGTTAGCAGCACAGGTGCAAAATCCCAGATCAAACAGCCACTCTCCACATACTCATCCAAGGAGGGGGTGACTGCCCAGTATACAATTGCACAATAGAAGCCCGCCTAGGGTGCCGTTCACACAAGGACACCGCACAGTGTCTGGTTCACAGCCTATTTGTCACGCGGTCTTATGATATGTGTACGATGTCAGTAAACTATTCTTAAAAGAACAACACTCTATACAACATATAGATTAGCAACATCAGCATGTAAATATAGAATAGATTTACCTGACACGATATCCGTTGAACTCAGGGTTAATCTTGAAGACTTGATACACTGTCACAGGAAAGAGGAGGACCGGGGGTCTAACCTGACCCTAAACTGGGGTCCTAACTAATCCCTCACCTTGGAGGTACTGATAATGGTTCAGAGGTCCAAGTCTCCAGCCTAACCCTGTCTCCTATCAGTCCCTGAACCCTGTAATCAGTCCTAAGAAGGATTCTGATTACCACCAAAGGGATATGGGCTGATCTCTGCTAAATACACAGATTAGACATATAAGACAGACTGGAGAAAACACAGACTTGCATACACACTCAAACACAGAAGGAACATAAATGATCTGGGATATTAAACTCTAAGCAAGGTGAGCTTAAAACAACTAAGGAGCTCTTTAACTTAAGTCTATACAGATACAATCCTATCTGTGGTCTGCATGAAGAATTTCACTGGCAACTCCCAACACAGACAACCAGAGATTTAAAGGAAACCAATCAACAAATAATTAATTGCAGCCGGAAGAAACTGCACCCAGTCCCAGAACTGAGCACAGACAGAATTAACTCCCTAACTGCCAAACACAAAGAAACAGCAACTCAGCTGTGAGAAGTCAGAATGTGCAACCGCGACGATCTTCGTGGCGATGCACACATGACAGTACCCCCCCTTCTACGAGGGGCCTCCGGACCCTCAGGGCCAGGTTTGCCCGGGTGAGTTCTGTGGAAGGTCCGCACCAAACGATCTGCGTTAATGTCAGACGCAGGAACCCACGTCCTCTCCTCTGGACCATACCCCTTCCAATGCACCAAGTACTGAAGGGACCGGCGATTCAGACGTGAGTCAATGATCTTTGACACTTGAAACTCCAAGTTACCATTGACCACCACTGGAGGAGGAGGTAGAGGTGATGGTATGACTGGTGCCACGTACCTCTTAAGTAATGACTTGTGGAACACATTATGAATTTTAAACGTAGGAGGGAGGTCCAGACGAAATGCCACAGGATTAATTATGGAACTGATCCTGTACGGCCCGATGAATCTGGGGCCCAGCTTCCAGGAGGGAACTTTAAGTTTTATATTCCTGGTAGACAACCATACCAGATCGTTCACATTAAGATCTGGACCAGAAACTCTCCTCCTATCAGCCATACGTTTATAACGGTTCCCCATAGCACTCAGATTATTCAATACACCTCTCCACACTGAAGCAAGTGACGACGAGAAACGCTCCTCCTCAGGAACCCCAGAAGGGCCCCCCCCATTGAATGTACAAAACTGGGGATGAAAACCATATGCCCCAAAAAACGGGGACTTACCAGTGGACTCGCTCCGCCTGTTGTTAAGAGCGAACTCTGCCAGAGGCAAGAAAGAAGACCAGTCCTCCTGGTTCTCTGAGACAAAACACCGAAGATAAGTCTCTAGGCTTTGATTCAGACGCTCTGTCTGACCATTGGTCTGCGGATGAAAAGCCGAGGAAAATGACAATTGCATCCCCCGACGTAAACAAAATGCCCTCCAAAACTTGGACACAAACTGAGACCCCCTATCTGACACCACATCAGAAGGCAACCCATGAAGTCTCACAATCTCCCCAATGAACACCTGCGCCAGAGTTTTAGCATTAGGGAGGGCAGGAAGAGCAATGAAATGTGCCATCTTACTGAACCTGTCAACAACCACCAGTATGACAGTCTTCCCTGACGACTGAGGAAGGTCCGTGATGAAGTCCATAGACAAATGAGTCCATGGACGCTCCGGAAGTTTCAAGGGTAAGAGGGTCCCAGACTGACGGGTATGAGGGGTCTTAGAGCGAGCACAAACCCCACAGGACGCGACAAAAGTTAAAACATCTTTATTAACGTTAGGCCACCAAAACCGGCGAGAAAGGAGATCTAAAGTAGCCTTACACCCTGGATGTCCTGCTAAAGCAGAATTATGATGTGCCTCAATAACCTTTTGTCTCAACTGATTTGGGACAAACAGTCTCCCTGGAGGTCCTGCAGGGGCGTCCCCCTGAGCCTCTAACACCTCCTCCTCAAGCTCAGAACATACAGCCGACACTACCACCCCCTCCTGAAGGATAGGAATCGGGTCATCCATTTTCCCGGCCCCTGGGAAACTGCGAGACAAGGCATCCGCCTTAACATTCTTAGATCCAGGGCGATAAGTGACAACAAAATTAAACCTGGTAAAAAACAACGACCATCGAGCTTGTCTGGAATTCAGACGCTTAGCAGATTCCAAATACAGCAGGTTCTTGTGATCAGTAATGACGGTGACCGGGTGGACTGCCCCTCCAAAAAGTGACGCCATTCTTCAAAAGCCAACTTAATGGCCAAAAGTTCCCTATTGCCGATATCATAATTCCTTTCGGCGGACGACAATTTTTTAGAAAAGAAAGCGCACGGATGCCATTTACCAGGGGACGGACCCTGGGACAATATTGCACCCACCCCTACGTCAGACGCGTCCACCTCCACAACGAACGGCTGTGATGCATCTGGTTGGATGAGAACGGGTGCCGAAGCAAAACATTTTTTCAAAGAGGAAAAAGCTTGGCAAGCTTTGTCCGACCATTTAGAAAAATCCGTCCCTTTTCTTGTCATGTCAGTGAGAGGTTTGACAACAGATGATAAATTACAAATAAATTTCCGGTAGTAGTTAGCAAACCCCAGAAAACGCTGCAGAGCCTTAAGATCCTCTGGCTGATCCCATTCAAGCACTGCTCTCACCTTTTCAGGGTCCATACGGAAACCGGAGGCTGACACCAAGAAACCCAAAAACTGAAGTTCCTGTACGGCGAATACACACTTTTCCAGTTTGGCGTATAGTTTATTGTCTCGCAAGATCTGCAACACCTGTCTCACATGCTCCTGGTGAGACACAAGATCTGGTGAGTAAATTAAAATGTCATCCAAATATACGACCACAAACAGCCCCACCAGATGACGAAAAATGTCATTAACAAAATGTTGGAATACTGCTGGTGCAGTAGTCAGACCAAAAGGCATGACAAGGTTCTCATAATGTCCCTCCGGCGTGTTAAACGCCGTTTTCCACTCATCCCCCTCTTTTATCCTAATCAGATTATACGCCCCCCTGAGATCCAATTTAGAGAACCATTTGGCGCCAACAATTTGATTGAAGAGATCAGGAATCAGAGGGAGTGGATACGGATCTCGAACAGTAATCCGATTAAGTTCGCGGAAATCCAAGCAAGGGCGTAGGCCTCCATCTTTTTTCTTCACAAAGAAGAACCCCGCGGCCACTGGGGAAGATGAAGGTCTAATATGCCCTTTGGCCAGACTTTCCGAAATATAATCTTTCATAGCCTGCCTCTCAGGACCAGAAAGGTTATATAACCTAGCTTTAGGTAACTTAGCATCAGGAAGTAAATTAATAGAGCAGTCATACACGCGATGAGGAGGCAACTCCTGACACCCCTCCTCAGAGAACACATCCCCAAAGTCCTAAAAAAAAAGGAGGCAAAGTACTAGGCACGACCGCACTGATGACTGTGTTCATGCAGTTACTTTTGCAAAACTCCCCCCATTGGCTTATATCTCTGGACTGCCAATTAATCACAGGGTTATGTTTAACCAACCAAGGAAGTCCCAACACAATAGGAGTAGGTAGACCCTCCAACACATAACAAGATAATAGTTCCCTATGTATTGCCCCTACCGAAGGTCAATGTTATGAACCTCATGAACAAAGCTACCTTGGCCGAGAGGCCTGGCGTCAATGGAGAATATAGGGATCGGTTTGACCAATACACTCAGATGCATACCTTGAGCCTGAGCAAACTGAGCGTCAACCAGATTAGCCCCGGACCCACTATCAAGAAGAACAGAAAATCTCTCCACTCTCGTACCAACCACCACCTCCACTGGTACAAGGAACTGAGAAGAACTAGCGGACGAAATACATACTCCCAGGTTGTCGTCCACCACACAACCTGGGATTAACAGTTTTCCGGCGACTTTTTGCTCAACAAGGCACGGGATGGACATCCCCCAACAAAATGTCCCTCTTTCCGCAGAAGAAACACCTTCTAGTCCTGCGGCGTACCGCCAATCCCCTCCTACGAAATGATGTCCCTCCCAACTGCATAGGCTCCTCCGAACAGACAAGGGGAACCTCAACATAAGGGACTTTAGTAGTAGGTGGAGTAACAACAGGGGGCGGAGTTACCTCGCACCTCTCCCGGAGCCGTCTATCAGTACGGATAGCTAGGGCCATAGCAGCCTCCAGTGATGGAGGAGAATCATACTGAGCCAAAACGTCCTTTAATTTGTCAGAAAGCCCATGACAAAACTGGCTCCTAAGAGCTGGGTCATTCCACTGAGTATCTGTGGCCCATCTACGGAACTCAGAAGCAAATTCTTCCGCCGGACGATCTCCCTGCTGTATCTTACGTAATTTTGTCTCAGCAAGAGAGACCCGATCTGGGTCATCATATACCAAACCCAGGGCAGTAAAAAATCGATCTACTGACTGTAGAGCCGGGATCCCGGAGGAAGGGAGAAGGCCCAGGATTGAGGGTCCCCTTGTAGGAGCGAGATAACAATTCCCACTCTCTGCTCTTCACTCCCTGATGATCGAGGCCGAAGCCGAAAATACAATTTACATGCTTCCCTGAAGGTAAAAAATTTGTCTCGCCCACCAGTGAACCTGTCCGGGAGAGCTACTTTAGGTTCAAATCTGGTTTGCTCCGAGGGAGACAAAACTTTGGACTTAATGTCCGTCAGCTCCATGGATAATCCCTGCAACTGCAGAGCCAGCTGGGCTACTGGATCCATGGCAACTGGGAATAATTTTATGGGCCAGTGAAAATGTCACGCGGTCTTATGATATGTGTACGATGTCAGTAAACTATTCTTAAAAGAACAACACTCTATACAACATATAGATTAGCAACATCAGCATGTAAATATAGAATAGATTTACCTGACACGATATCCGTTGAACTCAGGGTTAATCTTGAAGACTTGATACACTGTCACAGGAAAGAGGAGGACCGGGGGTCTAACCTGACCCTAAACTGGGGTCCTAACTAATCCCTCACCTTGGAGGTACTGATAATGGTTCAGAGGTCCAAGTCTCCAGCCTAACCCTGTCTCCTATCAGTCCCTGAACCCTGTAATCAGTCCTAAGAAGGATTCTGATTACCACCAAAGTGATATGGGCTGATCTCTGCTAAATACACAGATTAGACATATAAGACAGACTGGAGAAAACACAGACTTGCATACACACTCAAACACAGAAGGAACATAAATGATCTGGGATATTAAACTCTAAGCAAGGTGAGCTTAAAACAACTAAGGAGCTCTTTAACTTAAGTCTATACAGATACAATCCTATCTGTGGTCTGCATGAAGAATTTCACTGGCAACTCCCAACACAGACAACCAGAGATTTAAAGGAAACCAATCAACAAATAATTAATTGCAGCCGGAAGAAACTGCACCCAGTCCCAGAACTGAGCACAGACAGAATTAACTCCCTAACTGCCAAACACAAAGAAACAGCAACTCAGCTGTGAGAAGTCAGAATGTGCAACCGCGACGATCTTCGTGGCGATGCACACATGACACTATTATCACGCCCCTACTATTCGACTAGGCGGGCTGGCCAGTACACTTTTGAGTGTACTGGCCAGCCCGCCTAATCGAATAGTAGGTGCGTGATATTGAATTTTTGGAGACCTTGAGTCTCCTTTAGTGGTTTTGCTGGATAGCTTTGGCATCAACATGACACCAACACAGTTCAATCCCCTGATTGAGCTGTGTTCTGTTAATTTTTATAATTACATGCCCCCTCAATTCATTATAATTACATGCCAGTCAACAAATTCATTTTAATCACGTCTTCTCCCCAAAATATTCAATATAATTACATGTCCCCCCCAAATTCACTATAATTACATGTCCTCCCTCCAACTCCCTAGAATTATGTTCTCCACTAAATTCACTATTATTACATGTCCTCCCCAATTCATTATAATTACATATACCCCCAATTCATTATACTTACATGCCGTCCCAATTCATTAGAAGTACATGCCCCCAATTCATTGTATTTACATGTCCTCCCAGTTCATTGTATGTACATGCCACCAATTCATTAGAATTACATGCCCTCCCCCAATTCATTATAATTAGATGTCCTTTCCCCAATTCATTATAATTACATGCCTTCCCTCTAATTCATTGTACTTACATGTCTTTTCCACAATTATTTATAATTACTTATAACCACCAATTCATTATAATTAAATGTCCCCCAATTATAGGCGGATTATAATGAAATCAATCTGGGCTACCATCCGGGGCCATACGCATCAGTGGGGTCCATGGCAAGATTGCCTTCATTATAGTATTTTGTGCGCCAACATCAGCGGCGCACATCTCTGGGCAGAGAACTTTCGTAAAGCTCAGGTGCTGGCAATACAGAATGGCAGCAAAGCTCCGGGGGAGCTCTCGTTGCCTTTTCTGTAATGTGCGGTGCTGGCATGTACTCAGGAATCTATTGACCATTTGTCGGAATTAAAAACCAACACATGCTCAGTAGTGCAGGGACTAGCCCAGACCCTGAAACAGAGCTCACTAATGACTCTTTGTTTCAGGGAGTGGGCATATGAGTAGCAGTGACCGCAGTCTCAACAACTTGATGACAACTCATTTGAGTTTCCCAGCATCACTAGGGATTCTCAAATAAAGCATTATTAAAGAGGAAATAGTAAGAAAAAAAGCAATCAGATAATGTAGTTAGGGGAAAAATAGGGTATGTTTAATTAAACTGTATTAGAAAAGAAGATTGGATTATGACAATAAATAGAGTTTAGGATAAAAATTAAATTTAGTTGCGGACCACCCCTTTAAACCATGCGCACTAAGCGATCCATTTCATGTTATATTGCATTCCTTGTAATATATAGCTCCTTCCTGTATTATATGACGTTCTCTTGTTACATGCGGCGCTGTTTCCAATTACATATTATAATAATGTAAGGCGCTTCATTACTTATAGCGCTGCACATAAAAGGAAATAATTTGTCTCTGTTATTATACATCTGCAAATGTGCACCAGAACACTTGTGTGTTTGTAACGTGGCGTGGGGCGGTAGCCGTGGGCGAGGTACTCATCCCTTACACCCTGGCACATTATGTGAAAATGCGTGTCCTGGCTGGGTGTGGGGACTTGTGCTGTGACAGCCCAATGCCCGTGCAGGCCGCATGTAACTGATGTTGCTGCTTTGCCAGGACCAGATGTTTTACAGTTCAATGAGGGAGACCACCATTTAAAAATTAACTTTTTACTGAACGAGAACTTGGTAGGGAAAATATACAAGAGATAGCAGGTACACAGTTTTTTGAATGTTTCCTTTACAACTTCAAGCATTTTCCACAATTTCCTTCCTTCTTTCTTCTATTTTCACCCTTCCTCTTTACTCTTTCTACTCGTCCTCTGCATCCACTGTTTCTCACTATGTCACCACAACTCAGCTCAGTATTACAGTCCTGTTAAGCAATAATCCTTTACTCATTCCTCTCTCTCCTTAGTGGAGCTACCAGTATGGCCGGTACATGTCTTCTCAAATGGGGACGCTCCGGAACTCCTGCCCTGGGATTTCTATTCATCTCTTATACCCAGTCCTGTCCGGGCCTTTACCTTCAAGAGATGTAAAGTCTGAGCTTTTCTGCTAGGCCTCCTCTTCCAAGACCTGTCTCTGGTAGATCACTCTGTCTTGTTGTCACAGCTGTTCTGGATCATGCAGTCTCATCCTTTGGTCTTCTCTTACTTTGGGGACAACCCAGAATGTGGCAATGCTCACAAGGGTCCTTAGGACCTCTTTCTATGTACGCCATGCCTTATCTCACTCATTACCAGGAAGTCTTCTCTGATCTTGCTACATAGCCCCTCCCTGGACTAGTCCCAATTATTTACTCTATCAATGCCTACTCACTACCTGTTACTGGGCAGAAAAGAGCTTCATCACATGAGAATGTCAAACATTACATAGGCAAACATTATAGTGCATCACATCAACACACGTTGTATGCCCATCTCCTTACATGTTAATCAAGTGAGCAGGGGAGTAACTACTGCGGTCGCAGCGGCCACCACTGCGACCGGGCCAGGCGGATCAGGGGCTCGGCAGGTCAGACTCACGCCGACACCAGCAAAAGTTAAAATCTGTTGCAGTGCCTGGATGTTAACCCACTAATTGTTGTGATCGAGCGCGATTGCAGCATTCAAGAGTGAGGCAGAGGGACGGGAACTCCCTCTGCCTTCTAATCGGCATCCCCGTGACATCATCGCGGGGCCAGATCTCTGCCAATATGACAAAGAGTCATCATGACGACCCCGGGTGATCAAGCTACGGAAAGCCTGTGAGACCATGCTCACAGCATGGTCTTAGAAGCTTTCACCATAGGTATAATGCACTGCAATACTGGAGCATTGCAATGTATTATACCTGCTATCAAAGTAAAAAAAAAAAAGTGAAAGTTCCATAAAAGAATTAGGTAAAGAAGGAAAAATTTTTGAAAAAATATTAAAATAATAAAAATAATTTAGAAAAATCCACTAATAAGTGCACATTTTTATGTAAAAAATTTAAAGAAACAAAAAAGTACACGCTTGGTATCGCCGCGTCCGTAAAAGTCCCATCCCTTTCAGTGAACGCCGTAAAAAAAAAACACAAAAAAGTAGAAAATTATACTTTTTCCAAGGGTTATCATCATACCAATTGGAAAAAGTGGAATAAAACATGATAAAAAAAGAAAAAGAAATGGTAATAAAAATAGGATCACTAAAAGCACCATCTTGTCCCGCAAAAAACAAGCCCCCACATGACTGTCGGCCGAAATATGGAAAAATTATAGCTCTCAAATTGCGGCGATGAAAAAACTTCTTACAAAAAAAGTGTCTTTTAGTGTGTGACAGCTGCCAAATATAAAAACCCGATATAAAAACCCACTACAAATAGTAAATCAAACCCCCCTTTATCACCCCCTTAGCTAGGGAAAAAAAGTAAAATAAAAAAGGTGTTTATTTCCATTTTCCCATTAGGGTTATGGTTAGTGTTGGGGTTAGGGTTAGGGATAGGGTTAGGGTTGGGGCTAAAGTTAGGGTTAGGGTTGGGGCTAAAGTTAGGATTAGGGTTGGGGCTAAAGTTAGGCTAAGGGTTAGGGTTGGAATTAGGGTTAGGGTTGGAATTAGGGTTAGGGGTGTGTTAGGGTTAGGTTTGTGGTTAGGGTTATGGTTAGGGTTGGGGGTTTGTTGGGGTTAGGGTTGGAGTTAGAATTGGGGGATTTCCACTATTTTGGCACATCAGGGGCTCTCCAAAAGAGACATGGCGTGTGCTCTTGATTCCATCCAATTTGTCATCTGCGTCACTGTCATTTCTCCATTAAATGACCGCTGCTCCTTTTCAATCAACAACGGACTGGTCATCTGGAAATACTGGCAAATGCCAGATAGGTGGTCTGACAACACTCATAACAGTATCGGCATCTCAAAAAGTGGATATTCTTGACAATTGTAGCAGAATAGAGAGCTGTCGGCTCCTTGGTCCACTACCATTACTTCACTTGGGCCGACCATATACTGATCGCAGCCTGTGGCCTTCCAGAAGCCAAAGCAAGGTAGGGGATGCAGGCGGAACAATGCAGAGGATGCAGGCGGAGCAAGGCAGGGGATGCAGGTAGAGCAAGGCAGGGGATGCAGGCAGAGCAAGTCAGGGGATGCAGGTGGAACAACGTAGGGAATGCATGCAGAGCAAGGCAGGGGATGCAGGTGGCGCAAGGGAAGGCCAGAAAACCTAGATATACCTCTGGCAACAGTTAACAGCCACCGGCCAATCACAGGTCGGCAGCTGACTTCAGCGCGCACGTAGCCGACATATGATGTCACTGTCATAAGCCGGACCGACACTGCCCCCCTCAGCCAAATCGTTTCTGAGGACATTCCTGGAGCTCGGCCAGGTAAGGAAAAACTTTTTTTTTGTAAAGCCGCGGTAAGGGGCACATTATACCGGTATGATGGTGCATTATACTACTATGGTGGGTAGGGGGGAAGGGGATGCATTATACTGCTATGGGGCTGCAGCATTTTATAATCCTATGGGGCTGCTGCATTATGCTATATATGACTATGGGGTGCATAATACTACTATGAAGTACTAAGGGGTGCATTATACTTTATGGATGACTATGGAGGTGCATTTGATTATATTACATGGATGACTATGAACTGTGCAGTACACTATATAGAGGACTATGGGGTTGCATTATATTATATGGAGGACTATGGGGGTGCATTATACTTCTTATATGGATCCCCATGACTTCTATGTAAGTCCCTGATGAGGGACAAATATATACCAGGATAGGGCA
This sequence comes from Oophaga sylvatica, assembly GCA_033576555.1. Classification (NCBI taxonomy): domain Eukaryota; kingdom Metazoa; phylum Chordata; class Amphibia; order Anura; family Dendrobatidae; genus Oophaga; species Oophaga sylvatica. Next base: position 210,710,124 of record JARQOD010000006.1, on the reverse strand, counting down.
CCGGATAGTTACACCCCTGAGGTCAGGCTATACAACATAGCAACAAAGCTATAGTGTGCGAAATGAATAGGGAAAATGTGAATTTGGGTGGAAAATATTTTGGCATGGGGGACCCTATTTGAAAGTTCGCATCAGGGCCCATAACTTTGTAGTTACGTCACTGCACGTGATCTATTACATCATCTCTCAAGTGAATCAAGTGACATGTCACATGATACATCGGGTGCTGGGGACCATGCTCTGTAAACTTCCCAAGGGCCTGGCTTCTCTTAATTCGCCTTCACCCCCAATTCATTATAATTACATATCCTCCCCAATTCATTATAATCACATGTCCTACTGTCAATTCATTATATTTACATATACTGTACTTGTCCTCCATTACATGTCCTTAATAATAATAATTACATGTCCTTGTCCACAATCATTACAGTTACATGTCCACTCCCCCAATTCACTAAAATTGTATGTCTTTCTCCAATCTATATATATAAAGGTGAGTGTATGTATGTATGTGTGTGTATGTATCAAGCCAAGCCACGCCCAGTCTACATAGCCCCGCTCACTCCACATAGCCACACTCACTCCACATGCAAAGCCCCGTATAATAAATATCTAATATATATATTTCATAGGTACATCTTCTTCACCACAACAGGTTACACTGCCTGTGTTGCCCATAGCAACCAATCATTAAGCATCTTTCATTTCACCAGAGCTGTTTAAAAGATGAAAGCTGAGCTGTGATTGGTTGCTATGAGCAACAGTTTTCCCACTCCACCCCGGGAACATAAGCTCCCAGCCATTGTCTGCCCCCCAGAAAGGAGCAGAGAGCACATGACAGAAATGAATCACCCCCTCCTCTATTACTGCTGGGCTCTATTGTTACCGGCATTGAAAATCGACTCATCAGAAGCCTCACACAGAGCCGTACAGAGAGCCGCACACAGAGCCACACTGCCAGGTTAGACATAACAGCACATCTCCAAGAACTCGCTGCTCGGCGCCACCCAGCTCGGGACTATCGGATGGAGGATGTGTGATGGTATATGGGCACGGGACAATGGGATGGAGGATATGTATAATGGGTATATGGACATGGACTATGGGATAGAGGATATGTATGATGGGTATATGGGCACGGGACTATGGGATGGAGGATTTGTATGATGGATATATGGGCATAGGACTATGGGATGGAGAATTTGTATGATGGGTATATGGGCACAGGAATATGGGATGGAGGATATGTATGATGGGCAAATGAGCATGGGACTATGGGATGGAGGATGTGTGATGGGTATATGGGCACTGGACTATGGGATGGAGGATATGCATGATGGGTATATGGACATGGGACTATGGGATGGAGGATATGTATGATGGGCATATGGGCACGAGACTATGGGATGGAGAATGTGTGATGGGTATATGGTGAAGGGATTATGGGATGGAGGATAAGTCTGTCCCCCAGAAAGGAGCAGAGAGCACATGACAGAAATGAATCACCCCCTCCTCTATTACTGTCGGGCTCTATTGTTACCGGCATTGAAAATCGCATCATCAGTGGCCGCACACAGAGCCACACTGTCAGGTTACATAACAGCACATCTCCAGGAACTTTCTGTACAGCGCCACCTGGCTAGGGACTATGGGATGGAGGATGTGTGATGGGTATATGAGCATGGGACTATGGGATGGAGGATATGTATGATGTGTATATGGGCACAAGACTATGGGATGGAGGATATGTATGATGGGTATATGGGCACTGGACTATGGGATGGAGAATGTATGATGGGTATATGGTGAAGGGATTATGGGATGGAGGATAAGTCTGTCCCCCAGATAGGAGCAGAGAGCACATGACAGAAATGAATCACCCACTCCTCTATTACTGCCGGGCTCTATTGTTACCGGCATTGAAAATCGCATCATCAACGGCCGCACACAGAGCCACACTGTCAGGTTACATCTCCAGGAACTTTCTGCACAGCGCCACCTGGCTTGGGGCTATGGGATGGAGGATGTGTGATGGGTATATGGGCACTGGACTATGGGTTGGAGGATAATCATTATAATTTGTTATAACTAACCACAGTTATGTACTATGCCGGGTCAACTCCGAAATCTTCAGCTAGTCTATATATGAGAATATATATATATTTATATATATATATATATATATATATGTATGTACATTATATGTACATACATATATATATATATATATATATATATATATATATATAAAATAAGTATCTAATATATATGTATGTCACGGAGTGATTGTCACGGTGTGACACGACCCAACAGATGGCCGGTCAGCTAACGGCACAACACGCAACAGGGATGAAATAATGGGGAGGAAGGCCCTACCAATAGGGAATGAGGGATGATCACCATCTGAGCTCAAACCTGAGCCTGTCCCTGCACTCCCCTAACGCCCTATGCAGGTCCTTCCCCCTACCGCCGTCAGGATGATTCATCTCTAGTTGTCACCTATAACTGCCCTGGCTAATGCACTGGCCGGCAAGGAGCACTAGCCTCACCCATGCAGGTAATAAACACAGTGGGAAGTGACAGACATCAAAGAGACAAGCCAACAAAAACACCATACTTAGCTTTCCCTGCTGCAAAGCACCGCACCGCAGATTAAAGGCACCAAAAAAGCGAACTCAGCAGAAGCACCACTGCACCCAGAGAACTTCTTACTCCAGCTTGGTCACTGCAGATTGCTCTAATACCGACAGTTAGCTGATGCATCAGGTAACCTTCTAAAGGATGGTGGGAGTGGTAATCACCTGCATCAGCAGACCTAGCAGAAATGCAGTAACACCAGATTGCCAGTTGGGGGGGGGGAAACTGACTTTAACCCCTGATGGTCTAAAAGGAAAAAAGTTTTAACCCCTTTACCCCCAAGGGTGGTTTGCATGTTAATGACCAGGCCAATTTTTACAATTCTGACCACTGTCCCTTTATGAGGTAATAACTCTAGAACTCTTCCATAGATCCTGGTGATTCTGACAAGGTTTTCCCTTGACATATTGTACTACATGATAGTGGTAACGTTTTTTTGATATGACTTGCGTTTATTTGTGAAAAAAATGGAAATTTGGCAATTTTCCAACTTTGAATTTTTATGCCCTTAAATCACAGAGATATGTCACATAAAATACTTAATTAGTAACATTTCCCAAATGTCTACTTTACATCAGCACAATTTTGGAACAAATTTTTCTTTTGTTAGGAAGTTATAAGGGTTAAAAGTTGACCAGCGATTTCTAATTTTTACAACACCATTTTTTTAGGGACCACATCACATTTGAAGTCACTTCGAGGGGTCTATATGATAGAAAATACCCAAAAGTGACACCATTCTAAAAACTGCACCCCTGAAGGTGCTCAAAACCACATTCAAGAAGTTTATTAACCTTTCAGGTGCTTCACATGAACTTTTGGAATATTTAAAAAAAAATGAACATTGAACTTTTTTCACAAAAAATTTACTTCAGATCCAATTTTTTTATATATATTACCAAGGGTAACAGGAGAAATTGGACCCCAAAAGTTGTTGTACAATTTGTCCTGAGTATGCTGATGCCCCATATATGCAGGTAAACCACTAAACAGTGGAAACCCCCCACATATGACACCATTTTGGAAAGTAGACCCCCTAAGGAACTTATCTAGATGTGTGGTGAGCACTTTAAACCCCAAAGTGCTTCACAAAAGTTTATAACGTAACGGCTGTAAAAATAAAAATCACATTTTTTCACAAAAATAATCTTTTCGCCCCCAATTTTTTATTTTCCCAAGAGTAACAGGAGAAATTTGACCCCAAAAGTTGTTGTGCAATTAGTCCTGCGTATGCTGACACCCCATATGTGGGGGTAAACCACTGTTTGGGGCGCATGGCAGAGTTCGGAAGGGAAGTAGTACCGTTTGACTTTTTCAATGCAGAATTGGCTGGAATTGAGATCAGACGCCATGTTGCGTTTGGAGAGCCCCTGATGTGCCTAAACAGTGGAAACCCCCAATTCTAACTCCAAGCCTAACCCCAACACATCCCTAACCCTAATCTCAACCCTAACCATAACTGTAACCACAAACCTAACCCAAACACACCCCTAACCCTAATACCAACTCTAACCCTAATCCCAACCGTAACCGTAATCCTAGCCCCAACCCTAACCCTAACTTTAGCTCCAACCCTAGCTCTAACTTTAGCCCCAACTCTATCTTTAGCCCCAAACCTAACCCTAACTTTAGCCCCAACCCTACCCCTAACTTTAGCCCCAACCCTAACCCTAACTTTAGCCCAACTCAAACCCTAATGGGAAAATGGAAATAAATACTTTTTATTATTTTATTATTTTTCCCTAACTAAGGTGTGATAAAGGGGGGTTTGATTTACAATTTTTTTTATTTTGATCACTGTGATAGGGTCTATCACAGTGATCAAAATGAACCAATAAGAAAAAAATCTCCTATTGTTGCCGGTGCCGGCCTGCAGATCTCGGCGGACGCACTGAAAATGTTCCCGCCATTTTCTCCTGGAAGAAGAAGCCGACGGCCCGAGGGACTTCAGGGGGCCTGAAGGGACAACAGAGGTACCAGGGGGTGTGATCAGGGGGACCCTATTTGTCGCCCCTGTGATGAGCGATCACATCAGAAGAAAGAGAAATTAAATGGAAAATATGACTATTTTTGCGGTTGCCTTTATACCATTAATAATGGCGATTGCAACAGTGAGCTTGGTTAAAACCGACTTGAATCATGCTCTCTGGGGTCTCGGCTACCACCGGCAGCCGAGATCCAGGAGAAATTCCAATGCTGGGGGCACAATAACCTTAAACCTCAGACCGTTTCAGTACCCTTAACTGCCACTGTGAAAAAGCGTATCATCGGTTATTAAGGGGTTAAATGTAGCTCTCATCATTCTCCCCTGCTTGCACCAATCGCCGAAAGAGCACGGGAGAATGATGAGAGCCGTGTTGAGCGCCCAGCACCGTGGAACAGCGCTTACTGTAACGCTTTTTCCCTGGCGCACGTCCGTGTGGTACTGATGCGACACACACAAGCCACACGTGTGCCGCAAGTATGACACACACGGACACTGACATCTCTGGTACCGGAAATATCAGTACATGTGAAATAGGAGTTATAGCGGGTTTTTATGTTTGGCAGCTGTCACACACTAAAAGACGCCTTCCATTGCAAAAAATAGTTTTTGTATCACCACATTTTGAGAGCTATAATTTTTCCATATTTTGGCCCACAGAGTCATGTAAGGTCTTGTTTTTTGCGAGACGCATTGACGTTTTTATTGGTACCATTTTTGGGCACATGACATTTTTTGATTGCTTTTTATTATGATTTTTGGGAAGCAGAATGAACAAAATCCAGCAATTCATGAATTTCTTTTGGGGGGCGTTTATACCGTTAAAATTGATAAAGCAGTTTTATTCTTCGGGTCAGTACAATTTTTTTTATGTTTTGATGCATTTATACAATAAAAACAACTTTATATATATAAAAAAAAAATTTTTGCATCGCTTTATTCTGCGAGCTATAACTTTTTTATTTTTTCGCTGATAATGCTGTTTGAGGCTCTTTTTTTGCTGGACAAGATAATGATTTCAGCGGTACCATATTTATTAATATCCGTTCTTTTGATCGCATGTTATTTCACTTTTTGTTCAGTGGTATGATAATGAAGCATTTTTATTTGCCTTTTTTTTAAGGGGTTCACTAAAGGGGTTAACTAGTGGGACAGTTTTATAGGGCGGATCGTTACGGATGCGACGATACTAAATATGTGTACTTTTATTGTTTTTTTTATTTACATAACAATAATAATGTGTTTATTGGGGAAATATTTTTATTTTTTTAAGTATTTAGGGATTTTTTTTAAAAGTTTTTCCACAGTATAATTTTTTTTTAAATATTTTTACATTGTCCAAGGGTGGGACATTACTATATAATGTCAGATCACTGATCTGACACTTTGCAGAGCACTGTGTCAGATCAGCGATCTGATAGGCAGTGCAGGAGGCTTGCCAGTGCTTGCTCTTAGTAGGCACTGACAAGACACCTCCCTGCAGGACCCCGTGGCCATCTTGGTTTCGAGGGTCTGCAAGGAGGAAGCACGCAGTGAGACCCCTCCCGGAGCGATGTTTCCCTATGCCATCTGAACTCTGTGATCATGTTTGATTGCAGTGTGCCGGGGGTTAGGGATGTGCTGGGAGTTAAAGTGCTGGGAGCGGTCCGTGACTGATCCTGGCACTTAGTGCCGGGTGTCAGCTGTGAGAATCAGCTGACACCCAGCCGTGATCAGCGGCGCTCCCCCCGTGAGCACGGCTGCTCACGTATGACGTACTATGCCATCCATGGGCATACGGGCCCAGGTCCCATGGATGGGATAGTACGTCTAATGTCAGAAAGGGATTAATTGTGATCAACGACTGTTTAAGTAGGCAACACTGCTCACCATCTTTGTGTAGTCCTCAAAGTCTTGGAGAGCCAAACAAATGTCAGACATCCATGCCCACTCTTCAGATGCTATGTGCAGAGGCTGACCAGAATACTGTCAGGTGTGTAGGAGCTGGTACTCAATCACTGGCCTCTTCTGCTCACAAAGCATTGCCAGCATCTGCGTGGTGATGTTGCACCCCAGTCGGTGAGATTGCACGTGCATGCATTGCTGCAGCAGTTCCAGAGTGTCAGCAGCTGTAGCCAACTTGGGCAAATGGGTGCTGATGCAGCGTACTTTGACCAGAAGCTCTGGCAAATCTGAGTGTGTTTTCAGAAAGAGCTGAACTACCAAGTTGAGCACTTTTGCCAAGCATGGTACATATATGAGCTTTCCAATCTTCACAGCTGTCACTATGTTATGCCTATTATCACACATGACTATGCCTGGTTGGAGGTTCAGCGGGAAAAACCACAGATCTGTTTTGTCTGTTATTCCTTTATGTAACTCTGCCGTGGTGAGCGGTTTGTCTCCTAGACGAATGAGCTTAAGCAGAGCCTGTTGCTACTTTGCTGAGGCAGTGATACAGAGCTTCCAACTTCTGGCTAATGTGGACAATGCGCTTTGAGATTCCACATCGGAGATGGAGAATGAGGAAGAGCAGGAGGGGATGCAGTAACTGCTGTCAGAGGTGGAGGAAAACCTGATAGAAGTTGAGCCAGCAATCCTCAGTGTCGGTAGCACATGCACTGTACCAGGGTGTGACTCATCCCCAGCCTTCACAATTTTCACCCAGTGTGCTGTCAGGAAAATGTAGCGTGCCTGACCACAAGTGTTCTTCCACGTGTGGGTTGTTAAGTGGAAAATGCCAGTAAGTGCGTTGGTAAGGGCATGGTTGATGTTCCTGGACACGTGCTGGTACAAGGCAAGGACTTCATACCAGGAGAAAAAGAGGCGGCTGGGGACCAAATACCGAGTGACGGCTGCTGCCGTGAGTCTGCGGAAATCCTCTGTGTCTACCAGCCTACACGGCAACATTTCCATGGCAAGTGTTCTGAAATTGTGCTCGTTTAGCATTTGGATCTATGAGTGGGTTTCTGAGAACTTTCTTTTTTGTTCCAAGGCCTGGGGTAGGGACAACTGAATGCTGGGCTGGCAAAAGGATTTGGAAGCCCCTGATGATTGTAAGTCAGAATGTGCAAGGATAAGTGCAGGGCAGGAGGCATCTGTGCCAGTGTTTTGGACAGGGTATTGGGAAGCACCTAGTACAGGGTGCTGCAAAGCCTGCTGGAAGTATTATCTGCTATCCAACCAACCACCTGTTCACACAGGCATTGGCTGATTTTTATTAATTCTTAAAAGAGACTATGCAAACCTATATGCATAACTTTCACATTTTTGCACTCAGCACTTTTTTGTATGATTTTGACAATGATTGTTTCATACAGTATATGAGGTCTGATTTGGGTATATATTAGGGATCCCTCATGAATATTCATATTATTGTCCAGTGATTAGTACTTACTTTTTCTACATTTTTGATCTGGACATCCATATATTTGCTTATGAAACTAGCTTATATACTCTTTGGTGCACATACATTCCCCCTCCCCCAATTTTATTTCCCTATTCTCTTTTTCTTTTTCCTTTGTTTTCCTCCCATTTTTATGAATTCTTGTGTTTTGCATTTTGTCTGAGAAATGGAGGCCTGCAAAATTTTTGAAAGCTTTTTTGTAGTTTTACAGATCACAAAAATGTTCACAGACCACATAACATTAGGTCTGAGAAATGGAGAACTACAAGATTTGTAAAAGCTTTTCAGCAGTTTTAGAGATCACAGAAATTTACTGCACACTATAGAATAGTGTATGGCTGAGAAATGTAGTCCAGGAAAATGTTTCAACAATTTTTGGATGTGTTATATAACACAAAAAAGGGCCTCAAAGCAAAAAATACTTGATGGAGCAAAATATATTCAATTTTTTGAGCCCCCACAAAAAAATGCAACAATATATTTGCCAACGGACTGCACAGGCCTAATACCTGTCTACAGACTGAATTCTGCCACTCTTTCTGCTCCTGTGGCTCTCTCTCCCTAGGCTAAATGCAGATTGTATATGCTGCAAACGAATAGCCCTTAGAAGGGCTGTTAGTATAATGGCTCAGCATCAGCACCAGTATCAACACTACAGACCTCTGATACACACTCTTTCACTCCAATACAAAGTGTCACAGAGCTGTGCAATGGTGTCAGTATGCCGAGCCGGGCGGTGCCTGTTCTTTTATAACCTCTGATACTGTCACATGGCCAGCCAATCACAGTAATGCCACAACCAAGATGGCTGCGGCATTACAGTGACTCACAGGCAATCCCTGCATGCTTATTGGCTGAGTATCGGGATCCAAAGATGAGGGGCGGGGATTTGAATTTTCAGTCGAGCACCACCCATTGCTCACTGAGTAATGAGCACATCCGATCACCGTATCGCTCATCCCTAGTAACAACTCATCCAATCCACACAGGTAAAGAAATCAAACCACAGATGTCAATAAATTAAGTTATGTGTAATAATGAAAAATGACACAAGGAAGAAGTATTAAAACACGCTCACGGAAATTTGATACTTTGTACAAAAGCCTTTGTTGGTGATGACAGCTTCATGACAGCTCTTGTATGGAGAAACTAGTGGTATGCATTGCCCAGTTGTGATTTTGCCCCATTCTTCCACACAAACACTCTTTAAACACTGAATTTCCATGGGCTTCTATGTACTCTGAGCTTTAATTCCTTACATAAATATTTTATTGGATTCAGGTCAGGTGATTGGCTGGGCCATTCTAGTAGCTTTATTTTCTCTCTCTGAAATTAATTGAGAGTTTCCTTGGCTGTGTGTTTGGGATCATTGTCTGGCTAAATTGTCTACCTCATTTCATCATCATTATCCTGGTAGATGGCAGCACATTTTTATCAAGAATTACATTTATCCATTCATTCTTCCTTCAATTACCAATATATGAAGTTTGCCAGTGCCGTATGCTGAAAAACAGACTTGCATCATGATGTTTCCACCTCCAAACTTTCCTGTTTGGTGTTTTTGGAATGATATGAAGTGCTTTTTGGCATCCAATCATGATGTTTATTATGGCAACCAAAGAGTTCAATTTTAATCTTATCTGACTAGACTATACTCTCCCAGTATTTCACAGGCTTGTCTAAATGTTGTTGAACAAACTTTAAGCATGCTTCAAAGCGCTGCTTTTGTTCAGCAATGGAGTCTTGCGTCGTGAGTAGTGTTGAGCATTCCGATACCGCAAGTATCGGGTATCGGCCGATATTCGCGTTATCGGAATTCCGATACTTAATTCCGATACTTTTTCAATATCGTATACCGGAATCGGAAGTTCCCATAATTCTTTGAGAGGCAATGTGATGTTAGTCAGCCAATGATGAATCTTATGAAGTGTGGGCACATCCTGTAATGCTGCGGTCATCTTAACTAATGGCATGGCTGTGATTGGCTGCTGAAATGATGTCAGAATGCACTATAAAAGGCGCCGCAGCCATTTTAGCGTCACTGTGCTGTGAACTCAGTTAGGGACAGAACGCTACTCTGCTCACTCTGAGGGACAGTTAGATATTGCGATTTTGTGTACTACTGTGCTTGAGGCAGGCTAGTTTACCAACAGGTCCTGCCCACATCCTTCTTCCTAGTGAGGATTCAACATCATCAGCCGGCGTTCCTGATCTGGCCACGGAGGCCAGAGATCACCGGCTTTCATCAACGGATGTAAGTTTCGTCTGCGGGCCATAGGAGGCTGAAGTCGGACTTTCTACTGCAAGTGACCCATCGGGGTTGTCAGCAGGCCAGAGGAGGCTGAAATTGGACTTTCTATTGCAAGTGACCCATCGGGGTTGTCAGGTAAAACCTGTGCAAACAGGACTATTTTCTCCACAGTGCACCACTAATACTCATTCATCTGAGCTGTCACCGGCCGGGACAGTGTCAATTTCTTCTGACCTTTCTGCATAAAAGGTTTTTTTAGGATTTCTGCAGCGTTTTTCTGCTCCATCGTTAAAAGAGGACCTCTTTTACTTTTTCAGGGTTTGTCCATATTAATACCCATATGAATAAATACCTTATGCGTATTATGACTATTTAGTCCTTTGGTTTGGGGTTTACTACATAATAGACTACAGGCTTTTCTCATCACCTTTTTCTCACGGGTCTTAGTGCAATATTTATTTATTACTGTATTATTACATCTGCATCTCAAACTGTTCTACAGAGTGCGTCTGAATTTATGTATTGTTTTCCATTTGACACATGCATATTCCTATTTTTCTACAGATCCTTTTGTGTCTTGTAGTTTTTATGTGCGCAAACTATTTTTATTTTCAATTATAGAGGGCCATGTTATTGACTTTGCATTGACGTGTAAAAGATTTATGTTGTGCCACTGGCTATATGTATTCTAAAGGTGTACCCAGTCTCAACAGATCATTAGTCTGATTGTTCTTTGATTCTCCTAAATGTGAATTTGTCTGATTTGGTGTCAAACTTGACTTTGTCCCTATTTTTGTTTTGCCATGTGACCCAATGATTATACAAATCTATATAGGGTTTGGCATCATCAAAAGTAACAGAATATTAGCATGCATGCATATTTAGGATATAAAAGAGAAGTATCTTGTTGTGCCAGAGTGTTCCTAACTCCTGAATGGATATAAAACAATATGGTCTACGGATCAGGTAAAATCGAGGGTCCGCATGTCTATATTTTATACAATTTGAGTGGGCAAGGGTGGGATTTAGAGATTAGCCCATTCATGAAAGTTTTGGAAGCTGAGAACCTTCAGGAGTTGTTAACCATGCTTTGAGGTCGATTGAATGCCATGTCACTCAGGCAGCCAATCACTGCTGTCAAGCGCAATGGAAAGCAACACACGGTTGGTCCTGTGGCCAGCAGCACAGGAGGGGTAAGGGTAAAACATGAATATATTAGATTATGTTTTACTATTTGGAGCAAGTTTGAAGTTTTCTTTAAGGATTGGAAAACCACCTTCAGTTAGGAATCGGATCAATCAAACAGGGCACAATATGGAATAATGTGCGTTGTTATACACAGTAACTTACAAACGTGGTTCTCTCTGGCATCTATGTACATGGGCAAGTATTACTCTAATTTGGGTCTAATGTGTAGTTTATTGGGTGCAATATAGGCTCATTGTAGGACTGCAAACACACAATTTGGTTCTTTGCAGGTAGAATATGGTACTTTATGCAAAGTATATGGCTGTGTGCAGGCACAGAATCGCACTGTCCTATGAAAACAAACTATGGGACTATTGTGGCATGGTATGGCGGTCTCTGGCCACTGTTTAGCATAATATAGTACTATATGGACATTGGACAACAACAACTTTTTAATGTGCTGGTATTGTTGTGGTTACAATTAAAGAAATATTCTCAATTTGTCTCTGGAGCAGGTCAGAGCTATGTTGCTCTTTACTTCTTTGTTTCTGATAGGATAGGCTGAGTTATAGTATTAGTAGAACTATAAAGTTCTGCTGT
>JARQOD010000006.1:210627958-210697976 GCA_033576555.1 Oophaga sylvatica | reverse complement strand
ATAAGGGTAACAGGAGAAATAGGGCCCCAAAAGTTGAAGTGCATTTTGTCCTGAGTATGATGATACCCCATATGTCGGGGTAACCACTGTGATCGCCTTACTGCGATTTTTGGGAGGCAGAATGAACAAATCCACAAAAGGTGAAGAATTGGTTTTCTTTTTTACGCCGTTCCTCGTGCGGTATTAGTGATTAGGATACTTTATTTTTCGGGTCGGTGCGATTACAGCGATACCAGATTTACATCCTTTTTTCATGTTTAGCTTCTGTCACACTCTAAAAGACGCTTTTTTTTGGAATAATTTTTTGTAAGAAATTTTTGCATCGCCGTATTTTGAGAGCTATAAATTTTCCATATTTCGGCCGACAGAGTTATTTTTGGGCTTATTTTTTGCGGGACGAGCTGACGTTTTTATTGGTACCATATTCGGGCACATAACGTTGTTTGATCGCTTCCTATTCCGATTTTTGTGGAAGCAGAATGAACAAAAACCAGCAATTCAGGAATTGTTTTTTTTTTTTTTTCCTCCATTCCGCGTGTGGTAAAATTGATAAAGCAGCTTTATTCTTCGGGTCACTGCGATTACAGCGATACCTCATTTATATATTTCTTTATGTTTTGGCTTTTTTTACACAATAAAAATTTTTATAGAAAAAATAATTATTTTTGCATCAGTTTATTCCGCGAGCTATAACTTTTTTATTTTTTCACTGATGATGCTGTATTGCAGCTTGTTTTTTGCGGGACAAGATGACGTTTTCAGCGGTACCATGATTATTTATATCCCACTTTTTGATTGCGTGTTATTGCACTTTTTCCGAGCGGTATGATGATACCGCTTGGAAAAAGTATAATTTACTACTTTTTTGTGGTTTTTTTACGGCTTTCACTGAAGGGGTTAACTAGGGTTACGCTTTTATAGATGGGATTTTTATGGACGTGGCGATACCAAACATGTGTATTTTTTTGGTTTTTGTTCTTTTTATTACATAAAAATGTGTATTTTTTAGGGGATTTTTTTAAAATTATTTTTTAATATTTTTTTTACATTTTTTTTAAAAAAAATGTTTTTTTTTAACTTGTCCCTTTATGGGACTTTCACTTTTTTACTTTTTAATGCAGTTACAATGCATTGCAATGCTCCAGCATTGCAATGCATTGTAACTATAGTGAAAGCTGCTGTGACCACGATGGCAGCGGCTTTCCGTAGCTAGATGACCCGGAGGTTGTCATAACAACCCCCGGGTCATCAAAGCAGAGATCGGGCCCTGCAAATACATTGCAGGGCGCCGATCTGAGGCAGAGGGTGCTCCCGACCCTCTACCTCCCCCCTGAGTGCTGCGATCGCGCTCGATCGCAGCAGTCAGGGGGTTAACAGCCAGGGGCGGCGGGGGCGCCGCTCCTGGCTGTCAGTGCAGGAAGCTCGGCCACTGCAGCACCGGCTCCTGCACTGATCGCGCTGGGGAAGCTGAAATTTCAGCATCTACTGCGCGATCGCTGCTGTGTTTGGTCAGTCAGATTGACTGACCAATCACAGCGCTGTGGGTGCGGGGACCGACGACAAAGGTCCCCGCACCGCTTGCTGTGCCTGTCAGCTGTCATAGACAGCTGTCGGCACTGAACTACCACTGCGTGTCTACACGCAGTGGTAGTTCAAAGGGATGACGTGCACAGTCCGTCCTGGTGCCGGAACTGACACCTTGCCACGACGGACTGTGCACGTCAATGGACATTAAGGGGTTAAGCAACTTATGCTTCTACTTTGTCTTATGCCCTATAGCATTCACAGCAGACAAATGTGTTTGACCTTTTGACCTATCAGATGTACTATACCCTGTGCATGGTGACATAGAATTATTGTATATGTTTATACTTTTCTTGTATTTCATTACTATACTCATTATTTATTCAATTTTTTTGATTTTATGTGCTCATGTATGCCTTATTTGCTCGGTTATACCTATTGTGAACATATATATTATTATTATTATTATACATTTATATAGCGCCACTTATTCCATGGCGCTTTACATATGAAAAGGGAAAAATATAGACAGGTACAATAAACGTGTGCTAGACAAGGGACACACAAGTACAGAAGGAGAGAGGACCCTGCCTGCGAGGGCTCACAGTCTACAGGGATGGGTGAGGATACACTAGGAAAGGGTAGAGCTGGTCGTTCGATGGTTCAGTAGACTGAGAATCATTGCAGGTTGTAGGCTTGTCGGAACAGGTGGGTTTTCAGGTTTATATATATTATATATATATATATATATATATATTATAATATATATTATTGTTGGTTGCTTGCAGGGTTACCCACTTCTTTGCCTGCTCTTGTGGTACCTGCCTTTTTTAATATACTGTATATTTTTATATATCAGTATTCTAATAAAGATCATGTTCATTTTATTTGGCCTTGTGTGAAGTGGTGGTTTTGTGTTTTCATTTGTATTGACTTCATGGCTTTATTCAAGGGATATGCTTAGGTGTTTTTGTATAAAGAAGGTCCACAAGCACATCTAACATTGGAAAATCTAGCAAAAAAATTGTAGAAATAACTTAAAATCTTTCAGTCCTGCATGTTTATTTTAATATTATGGGAATTAAACAAAGTCCTTAAAAAGGGTATAGTACTTACTTGCATTTATAACATATCTACAGAAGATGCCATACATGTCTGATTTGCCCCTATGCAATAAACGTGTCCCTGGACCCCTGTCCAGAATAGTGAGATGACTATTATCAGCAGCCTCCAGGTAACGTCTATGGGATTTATGGAGAGTGCTGAGTAAGCGTGATCATAACCATTGTTTGCTAATATTCATATCTGATGTACTGATGCCACAAGTAAGAAGGTTGCTATGGTATAAAAATAATTTCTTCTGCTTGTTCTGTAGGCCTTCATTGTCTGCTTCATTATGTTCATTGAGACACTCTTAGTAAATGACAATAAAGTAATCAAACTTTGTGTAAAATGTGCACAGAATTACAGTCTAATGTGCAATTCTTTTTTTAATTATTTAATTTGCAGTATTTTGATGTTTATGACAAATACAAAATACATGATACCATTTTGAATACATTGGCACCAAGCAGCCTCTGCACCATGTGGCAGCACACGGGGGGTTTGATGCTCCGTGCACATAGCTCTTTCATGTGCATGATATCCTTTCTGTGCCAAACCACTTTGCCAACTGTTATGACTTTCTATCCTGCTGATAATAATAATTGCAAACTTACATATTCCTTTCTCTAGTAGTTTATACAGACCTGTAAATACATTTCAGATCCAT
Organism: Oophaga sylvatica; assembly: GCA_033576555.1. Lineage (NCBI taxonomy): Eukaryota > Metazoa > Chordata > Amphibia > Anura > Dendrobatidae > Oophaga > Oophaga sylvatica. Next base: position 210,694,681 of record JARQOD010000006.1, on the reverse strand, counting down.
AAAATATACTGTTTAAAAAAAACAGAAATGGGAAGTAACACTTTAAGCAAGATATGAGAACAAAATATTTAAATGTTATGTAAACTATATAAATGAAAAACAGAGAATATTAAAAAAAAGTTTAATAATAATTGTGAAATAATGCTGAAATATTGATCATTTAATGAACACAGAATGGTCAGGTTTTGGCAAGACAAAAGTTTTGTCACCTGGTCATATAATGCACCCAATCCTAGTTTTCATCCTCACCTGTGCTCAGTAAATGATCGGTTAATTAGTGGGTGTGTATAAAAAAAAACCCAGCACCCCAGACCTTCACTTGAACTGCAACTTGAGCTCTGACAACATGCCAAAAATCCTCCCTGCGACCAAAGCCTGGATTATCAAGAGGCTGAAGACCAGATTCACTGGCACCTTGGTGTGCCTCAGCGTCAAGTACAAAGAATTAAAAAAAGATTTGAAGAGACTGGAGATGGGTTTGACAAGCCCAGGTCCGGCAGACCCCGCAAGACAACTGCTCAGGAGGAACGTTTGTTTGTTAGAAAATCCAAAGCAAGCCCCTCTTCCACTGCAGCAGAGCTCCAACAGGCCTGGTCACCTCAAGTCCATGTGTCAACTAGAACAGTTTGTAGGATTTTGTCTCGAAATGGCCTCCATGGTCGATTCAGTGCCCAGAAGCCAGCACTAAACAAAAGGCAAATAAAAAAATGTGTGGCATTTGCAAAGTCCCACAGCCTGCTAAACAGATGGATGCTGGAAAAGTGGCAGAAGGTGGATTTCTCTGATGAATCTTCAGTAGAATTACACCACAGCCGCTGCAAATACTGCAGGAGACCTACTGGAGCCCATATGATCCAAAATACACCCAGAAAACAGTTAAATTTGGTGGTGGAAAGGTCATGGTGTGGGGTTAAATTCAGTATGGGGTGTACGAAACATTTGCAAGATGGAAGGCAATATCAATAGCCTAAAATATCAAGAAGTATTAGCTACCTCTTACATTCCAAATCATAAAAGGGGTCAAATTCTGCAGCAGGATGGTGCTCCATCTCATACATAGATCTCTACAACAAAGTTCCTCCAGGCAAAAAAGATCAAGGTGCTCAATGACTGGCCAGCCCAGTCACCAGACATGAACATCATTGAGCATGTTTGAGGTAGGATGAAAGAGGAAGCTTGGAAGACAAAACCAAGGAATCTAGATGAACTCTGGGAGGCATGTAAGGCCTCTTTCACACTTCCGGCGGGCGCCTGACGGCGCCCCCGGCATTTTGCCGCAGCGCCGCATCAGAAAATCTGATGCGCCGCATGCGGCTTTTTTCGCATTGACATGCATTAGCGCCGGATGGCGCCGCATGTCAATGCGTTGCATGCGGTTTTGTCCAGATGCGGCGCAAATGTACATTGCGGCGGCCGGACAAAACGCTGCATGTAACGTTTTTTGTTTTTGCCAGATGGTTTCTGATGTCTCCAAGCATCAGAAACCATCCGGCAAAAAAAACGCATGCGGCCGCCGGCGGTGCATCAGGTTTTCTGATGCGGCGCTGCGGCAAAATGGAAGTGTGAAAGAGGCCTAAGACTGCATTCTGTGCTATTCCTGATGACTTCATTAATAAATTGTATGAATCATTGTTGAACCACATGGATGCAGTCCTTCAAGCTCATGGAAGTCACACAAAATATTAAATATGACTGTAATAGCACCACAACTTAATTCACCAATGTTATGCAACATATATTTGTATTTTAAGATAATTATTTGTTTGAATATCACATTACTTTCTGTGGGCAACAAAACTTTTGTCTTGCCAAAATCTGACCATTCTATGTTCATTAAATGATCAATATTTCAGCATTGATGCCAATTTATTTTCTAAACCTAAACCAAATTTGGGAGGGTTTCAGATTTCAAAAGAGTAATTTATAAAACCAATGGATGAATTTAACGTCAGGTTATAAACTTTGATTTACATAACATGGATAAGCGACATAACTTCTGTCAGGGACTGTATGTACTTGAGTATAAGCAGACCTGAATATAATTCAAGGCACCTAATTTTACCACAAAAAACTCTAAAAACTTATTGACATGAGTATAAGGCTGTTATGCATGGCCTCCTCATCCCTATCCTAGTATGCATGGCACCCTCATCCCCATCCTGGTATGCATGGCTTCCTCATCCCCAACCTGGTATACATGGCCTCCTCATGCTCATCCTGATATGTATGGACTTCTCATCCCAGTCCTGTTATGCATGGCCTCCTCATCCCTATCCTGGTATACATGGCCCCCTCATCCCTATCCTGTTATACATGGCCCACTCATCCTTATCCTGATATGCATGGCCCTCTCATTCCTATCCTTTTATGCATGCCCCCCTCATCACTATATTGGTATGAATGGCCTCCTCATCCCCTTCCTGATATGCATAGCCTCTCCTCATCCCCATCCTAGTATGCATGGCACCTTCATCGTCATCCACATCCTGGTATTCAAGGCACCCCCATCCCCATCCTGGTATTCATGGCCCTCATCAGAAAAACATTAAAAAAACATAAACCATCCTACTTACCTTCCCTACGCTCACTCGCGTGTTCTTATGCCAGTATCTGATTTATGCTTGTATGGCAATGACATCATGTGCTGCTTACAAGCACAGGGCAGCTGCCTTAATACTCACTGCTCCCCACAGCGGGACTATGGGCATTTGGAGCAGTGAATATTCATTGATCTTTAATAGTGGGGACAGTAACCTTAGCTGCTGGCTTGCTGCTGCGCCCGGGCGATCACGTGTGCCCGCTACTAAAGGAAATTAATATTCCATGCCCATGGGAGTGGAGAGCAGTGAATATTCATTACCTTAAGTAGCGTATACACGTGATCGCCCGGCCGCTGCAGGAAGCCAGCCGCTGCGACTGCTGTTCCCGCTATTAAAGAGAAATGAATATTCACTACTCTTCATGCCCATAGGAGTGTAGAGCAGTGAATATTCAATCCCTTAAGTAGCGGGTACACTTCAGAGCTAAACAGCTTCAGGAAGTTGGCTGCTGCAGCTAACAGCATGTCCGCTATTAAAGAGAAATGAATATTCACTGTTCTCCAATCCCATGGGCATGGAGAGCAGTGAATATTCATTTATCTTTAGCATTGGGCACAGGTGTTAGCCGCAGCAGCCGGCTCCTGCCTCCTGTGATCCACTGCTCCGCTGCTGCTGCTCCTCCTCCATCTTATAGTCTGAAAAATACTGTAAGTGGGATATTTTTAATAGTATTTTTTTTTCACTTTTTACTTTTTTTTGCAATCCCCTTAGGAGACCGAAAGCTATGATCGTACGAGCGCCTGATCAATACATAGCAGTTTTAGACAGTTATTTAAAAAAGAATAGATGCACAACCAAAATATAAAAGCAATTAGGATGCTACCACTGCAAAATAACAATAATGATCAAAAAGAAGGAGAAAAAAACAGTACAGAAAAAGTACACACCCAGAGATACACAATAATAGTAGGTATTCAAACCATGAATAAACAATAACAGCTCTAATCAAGCATATGAATATAAATGCATATGAAAAACACAAAAATGTGCTAGCAGTAATGTCAGTCAGCAATTATGCAGAAGGGATAAAGCAAGTAGGAATGGATATACAGGCATGGTTGAAAGTGCACCCTTGAAATTGTTCCAGAAAAATTAAGTATTTTTCTCAGAAAATTACTGTAATTACATGTTTTCTTAAACACATTGATTTCCTTTGTGTGTATAGAAACAACACAAAAAAACTGAAAAAAAACGCAAATTGGACATCACTTCACACAAAACCCAAAATATTAGCAGGGCAAAATTGTTGTCACCTTCCCAAAAATGTGGGCAAATAACTTTGTTTCAAGTATGTGATGCTCATTCAAACTTACCTATGGCAAGTAATTGATGTGGGCAATATGAAAAAGTTGGGAAAAGGTAAAAAGTTGACTCAATCTTTGCATTGTGCATCTGTGTGTGCCACACTAAGCATGAAGAACAGAAAAAGGAGAAGGGAAGTGTCTGAGGGCTTGAAAACCAAAATTGTTGAAAAATATCAACAATCTGAAGATTACAAGTCCATCTTCAGAGATCTTGCTGTTCCTTTGTCCACTTTGCGCAACATAATCAAGAAGTTTTAAATCCATGTCACTGTAGCTTATCTCCCTGGATTTGGATAGTAGAAAAAATTGATGAACGGTTGCAATGCAAGAAATTCTGGATGGTGGATAAGCAGCCCCAATCAAGTCCCCATTGGCATGACGCTGCATAAAGAAAGCAACACAACAATGCATATATTAGCAAATATGCATAATAGCGCAATGTAAGGCAACATGTCCATTAAACGATAATGACGTATATGCGTCCTCAGCCAGTATCACAGATAAGAGTATATCGTAGATGCAATGGAATAAAGACACTATATGATAAATATAAATGATAAGATTGAAGATATAGTTTGCATGTAGAGAGCAATATAATAATAATAATCTTTATTTGCATAGCGCTAACATATTCTGCAGCGCTTTACAGTTTGCACACATTATCGTCGCTGTCCCATTGGGGCTCACAATCTAGATTCTCTATCTGTGTGTCTTTGGAATGTGGGAGGATACCCTCGCAAACACAGGGAGAACATACAAACTCCTTGCAGATGTTGTCCTTGGTGGGATTTAAACCCAGGACTCCAGCGCTGCAAGGCTTTAGTGCTATCCACTGAGCCAACGTGCTGCCCACATGAAAAGCATCTATATGCGCAAATACATATATAGCAACGCATCCAAATGGGCACTGATGTTAAGCCACAAAGGTGCATGTGCCAGGATACTAGATCCCTCCAATGATATTTATCCTTGAATATACTGTAGATGTCAATAAAAACAGGGGTTTTGTGCATATATTGGAAACCTGGGCATGCATAGTATTAATGCAGTGTAAAGACATTAAAGATCAAGTGTGTGCATAAGCCAAGATAACCAACATATGAGTATGCAAATACGCATAAATAGACACGCAATGTTAAGATATTAAGAATCCAGTGAGCACATGATCCAAGGTGATCCACATATGAATATGCAAATGTGCTTATGTGTAGCCCTGGTGTTAGGCACACGCAGTACCCTGGAGAGTGTGTGGCGAGACAGCAGTTTAATGCTAAATATTCATTCACTCAACATATACTAGACACACCCTTAGGGTAGTGGAGTTTACTCTTGAGGGAGTGGTCAAGGCGTATGTGTTAGAGTGATTTAGTGAGTCTAGTTCCTGTCTTCGGACAGAGAAGACGTCTGGAGTTTAGTTCCTGACTTCAGAGAGAGAAGACGTCTGGAGGGAGGAAGCAGTCCAGATTGCTCTATCATCAGTTCGGAAAGTGGAGTCTAGTATAGGTGCTTTAATTCACCTTAGCCTAGTCAGAGCTGTACCTCATCAGCATACACTGGAAGGAAAGAAGAAGTTTAGTGCAGAAAGTCTTCAGTATCCTGTCTAAAGGACGGTATAAGGTTCAGAGACGTGCTCCTGCCTATTGAAAACTGAGCATCTGTAACTAACTTTGAAGTGAAGGAAAAGAAAGAAGTGACTACTCGACCCTTGGCTAGTGTGAGTGCTTATGTTACCAGCGAGGACAAGGCGAAAGGCACAGTGGTTTATTGGAATAGTGCTTACGGATTGAAGAAGTCCTGCACATTGCTACCGGTCACTGGGGACCGAAGGATCACTACTGTTTCAAGCATAGTGATAAGAAAACCAGGAATTTACCGGACCTTAGGTCGCGGCAAACAAGCCCCTTATAGTCAGTACGTAACTGGGGTCAGGGGGAGTGAAGACTTTGAATCAGTGCACGATAAGATAAGAATTCAGCTCCCTCGCAGGAAGGCTCCTAACACAAAGCTGACTGGGCGGTACAGCTATAGATTAGCTGGAGTTATTGAGGGAACTACGCTTCAGGCTGGTTGTACTCATTGTATTGGAAGTAAAGGAGGCCCCTAACTTGTCCAGCTGCTGTCTCAAGATACACTCTCCTTGGATCAGCCTCCCTGGGACCTGCCTGAACATCTTACAAGTAAAGGTATGGAAAGACGCTGACCGTGTGAGACTGTGTTATTTTCCTGCACCCGACTTCACTAACTTCATAGACTTTGAGGGACCAGTCCCACCTGTAGGGGACCCGACATCTAGCTGCCTCACCATCCCCTCAGAGATCTACAGCAGCGCTGGTACTAATTACCAGAATACTACAGGTGGCGTCACGAACTGTACATAAATCAATCCCCTGTAAATATATCCCCAACATACGCCAGACCGCCCGGGCCACAGACCGAGCCACAGCTACCTGTGACAGAATCCCCATAGACTTCCATGGGCTCGGCTCTGAGTACCCCATTGCCCTGGTAATCCACAATTGTGGTGGCGGGTCGACACAAAAACTTGGCGTCACGAACAGGATGCGAAACTCGCAGAATTGCGAGCCCTGTGTGCCTAAGGAATTGCTTTTGTGAAAAAAGGACTGTTTGCACTTTTGGCGCCAAAATCGCCATTTTTGTCGCCATATTCGCGCCCTCAGGCGCTGGAGAAGAAGGTGGGCGTACCTTCGTGGGCGTCTACCCCCCTGTGGCGCGAAGAAAATGCCTGCCCTCTCAAAGTGCTATTACAATATGCGATCCTGCCCTACAGCAAAGGAGGTCCGCCTCCTCTTCACCTTCCCTGCGAGGAGGAGGAGACGCAAACCCCACCTCCACGGAAGAGACCGGACGTCTCTGGAGGAAGAAGAAAGAATCTTCTGGAACATCATGGAAGCAGGACGTGTGCAGCCGAGCAGGGAAGCGGAGGAAGGCAGGCCCCGTGCCCCAGCCAAGCTGCCACCAGCACCGGAGTTATCCGTGGTCCTGCACCTGCAGCAGGCGTTGCTAGAGATTCAAGAAGAAAATGCACGCCTGAAGAAGATGGTCCAGTACCAACCTGGCTTTGAAGAGATCGAGAGACGCCGGCGTACCCTGGAACAGCGGAGGCTGTGGGACACGGTGATCTCTCCCCTCAACGACCCCCCACGATTCCAGATACCGAAGAGTCTGCTGCCCAAGGCGAAGGAGCAACCGGAGGCTGCCCCCGAAAGTACCGATCCCGATCCCACCGGTGAAGCGGTGGAAGCGAAGGAGGTTGAGGAGGTACAGCCAATCCCGGAACGCCCGCCCGGCCAAGAGGCCGCAGCAGATGATCGGTCCCCGGCAGGGACACCGGAGGGGTCCTGTCCGTCACTACCAGATGTGGACTGGGACGAAATGGCGCGCCTGGATGACGTCGCCTATACCGCCCAGTGGGAACAGGAATGGCAGAGTCGTGAGGAGAAGAAGAAACGCCAGCAGGAGGAAGAGCGGGAAACTCAGCGGAACCGTCAGCGACAATATGCAGAGCTGATCGCGGACAAAGAGAGTGTCCGGAGAGATAAAGGTACCCTGAGGGAACCGCGGCGGCAGGGGTGTGTGACTGAGTTCCAGCTCCGGAAGGGCTGGGGCTTTATCCGTGAACCGGGCCTCTACCCAGGGGTCTTTGTCAGCAGGCGTGATGTAGAATCCCACTTACCGCAAGGCCATCCCGGGAGGGACTTAGCCAATGGAGACATCGTCACATATACACGGCATTGGGGAATGAAGGGATGGTATGCCCTTAACGTCACCATCGTCCGTGACCCCGTCCCAGACGCAGGTAACGTCACCACTACCGCAGCGTCCCCGTCTCTAGATCAAGCAGTAACCGGCCGTGCCCCAGCATCGCCCCCTGCAAATTCATCGCAACTAGCGACCCAGAGTTCATCGCAAAAGAAAGTTATATCTTCATCGCAACATGCGACCCAGTCTCAATCGCAATCTATGACACGGTCCATATCCTTAACTGTGATTGAAACGCAATCGGTGTCACGTGAGGAGAATGTACCTGTTGCGCCCCTAGAGGTTCGCACAAGAACTGTGGCGACCCAGACCCTAATCGCAGCGCATGATTTGCTAGTCCTGGGATCTAGGGCCCATTGCATTGTTCCAGCCCCCGGGGTGGAAAATGTATTGGAAAGTGTATTATTTGAAAATGAATAGATAGAAAAGAAGAATCGGTGAGATCCATATCGGGTCTACCATAAGTAAAAAGTTTGAGAATGTTTTATAAAGTTTTGCATATATATTTCTAACTGTAGAATGCCCGGCTGGGTAAACAGTAACCAGAAAAAGTTTTGCACTTTAGTATAATAATGTGATATTTATATTATGTCTTTGGTTTTACATTGGACTTAGAGGTTGAGGACTGTGCCAACCCAGAACTTATTTGTACATAGTTGCGCTTCGGTGCCTTATTTTGGTTTTACATAAACCAGCACAACTACCTCTGAATACAAAAACCCGTGTGGTGTGGCACTGAGTGAGGTCTGCAATCGGATGTCCTGCAGCCCACCCAGGACCTACGTTGAAGGTTTGGTGCAGGTCCTTCACAAGTTAATACTTTTTGTATTTCTATAATGTTTGCAACGTTCAAGATATCCTCACCTCCCGAATGGGACGAACCAATGTTAATTGTTTAATGTTTTCATGCATAAACAAAAATGTCTCTTTTGTATTTTACAGCCCGGGAGTGCTGTCTTTTACCATGGGGGAATGTGTAGCCCTGGTGTTAGGCACACGCAGTACCCTGGAGAGTGTGTGGCGAGACAGCAGTTTAATGCTAAATATTCATTCACTCAACATATACTAGACACACCCTTAGGGTAGTGGAGTTTACTCTTGAGGGAGTGGTCAAGGCGTATGTGTTAGAGTGATTTAGTGAGTCTAGTTCCTGTCTTCGGACAGAGAAGACGTCTGGAGTTTAGTTCCTGACTTCAGAGAGAGAAGACGTCTGGAGGGAGGAAGCAGTCCAGATTGCTCTATCATCAGTTCGGAAAGTGGAGTCTAGTATAGGTGCTTTAATTCACCTTAGCCTAGTCAGAGCTGTACCTCATCAGCATACACTGGAAGGAAAGAAGAAGTTTAGTGCAGAAAGTCTTCAGTATCCTGTCTAAAGGACGGTATAAGGTTCAGAGACGTGCTCCTGCCTATTGAAAACTGAGCATCTGTAACTAACTTTGAAGTGAAGGAAAAGAAAGAAGTGACTACTCGACCCTTGGCTAGTGTGAGTGCTTATGTTACCAGCGAGGACAAGGCGAAAGGCACAGTGGTTTATTGGAATAGTGCTTACGGATTGAAGAAGTCCTGCACATTGCTACCGGTCACTGGGGACCGAAGGATCACTACTGTTTCAAGCATAGTGATAAGAAAACCAGGAATTTACCGTACCTTAGGTCGCGGCAAACAAGCCCTTATAGTCAGTACGTAACTGGGGTCAGGGGGAGTGAAGACTTTGAATCAGTGCACGATAAGATAAGAATTCAGCTCCCTCGCAGGAAGGCTCCTAACACAAAGCTGACTGGGCGGTACAGCTATAGATTAGCTGGAGTTATTGAGGGAACTACGCTTCAGGCTGGTTGTACTCATTGTATTGGAAGTAAAGGAGGCCCCTAACTTGTCCAGCTGCTGTCTCAAGATACACTCTCCTTGGATCAGCCTCCCTGGGACCTGCCTGAACATCTTACAAGTAAAGGTATGGAAAGACGCTGACCGTGTGAGACTGTGTTATTTTCCTGCACCCGACTTCACTAACTTCATAGACTTTGAGGGACCAGTCCCACCTGTAGGGGACCCGACATCTAGCTGCCTCACCATCCCCTCAGAGATCTACAGCAGCGCTGGTACTAATTACCAGAATACTACAGGTGGCGTCACGAACTGTACATAAATCAATCCCCTGTAAATATATCCCCAACATACGCCAGACCGCCCGGGCCACAGACCGAGCCACAGCTACCTGTGACAGAATCCCCATAGACTTCCATGGGCTCGGCTCTGAGTACCCCATTGCCCTGGTAATCCACAATTGTGGTGGCGGGTCGACACACTTATATAGAAACATTCAAAGAGAGCACCAGTAAAAGAGTCGCAAAAGGCAAAAAAAATGTATATAAATAAACAAAATCCACCTGTGGCTGTTAAAGGCACTTGACAGCTGATTAAATCAGTTGTAATGTGAGGTGATAGATGTCAGGGACATGACAAATGAGGTAAATGTACATGATTGTTATATGTCACGAAGAGGTTGATTCTATTAGACACATGAGCTTCACTAACTTTCATAAAACAAGAAAAGCTAACTATTAGAATTAATTTTTGACAGTCCCCAAGTAATACTATTACCTTGAACAAAAGTATTACTGTTTATAAGTGAATATTGTATTCACTTCAAACTGCCACCAGTGAAACATATTATTTGTGATTCAGTAAAGCCTTGTAGGACCAATTAACTCAGAAGCCTACATACAAGTTGTAGTGACATAGAGAGCCGTGACTGCTCCTAGGAGCTTGGGAAAGAATACTTGTCATATTCACATTAGAGGAACACTTTGACCTTTCTGATCTTCAGCCTAAATGACGTGCAGAAGATGCCATAGCGTTCTTATAAACAGGGTTCCTTAAATGGCACATCTAATATCTTTTTCTGGACTTAGGTATAATAAAAACAAAATAAAGGCCACCTTTCTCAAAGAGCTGACAACGTTAAAAAAATACATGCTACTCAGTGAATTTAAATACCCACTGATCCATAAAGAGAGCATGTCAAAAATCATATATGCAAAAAGAATTTTCAAATATAGAAGCAGATCCCCAGTAACATAGGCTAGAGCTTAAAGATACTAGATAACATTTTAAACAAAAGGCATAAAAACAAAGCCCAAAATATGAGTATAATGTACCCCAAAATCATTTCGTTCCTTAAAAAATTCATGCAATTCTGTAAATATATAAACATTAAAACAAGATGCTGCTATGAAATAAATAGGCTGTCAAACTAATATTAGTAACAATGATTCAATCAATATACTTTTTTGCGTCTTCCCCTTCCCAGGAGCTGTGGTATGTTCTGACCATGCTCCTGTATGGGCAGACTCAGCCATTACACAGTACACAGCAGGGGCACATTTATAAGAATATCTCAGTACAGGAACATTTTATTTAAACACATCCAATTATGGAACTTATTATTAATCCAAGATCTATTGATTAAAATTAACTTTGTTCGTGAGACAACCCCTTTAACCCCTAACCCCCCCAAGGTGGTTTGCACGTTAATGACCAGGCCAATTTTTACAATTCTGACCACTGTCCATTTATGAGGTAATATTAATAATAATAATCTTTATTTATATAGCGCCAACACATTCCGCAGCGCTTTACAGTTTAACAGTTTCAAACCACAAGTCATAAGTAGCAACGTTAACAATACAATAATTAAAGCAAAATAAGACGACCCTGCTCGTGAGAGCTTACAATCTACAATGAGGTGGGGGAGATACAAAGTACAGGTGTGTATATACAATGGTGTATTTACAATGATGGTCCAGCCATCTTGAGGGAGTGAGGGATGGATGGAGATAGTGAATGAGCTACACACACACACTTACACAGAGAATGACTTTGATTAGTGAACGTGATAGGCCGCTCTGAACAATAACTGAAGGTAATAACTCTGGAACGCTTCCATAGATCCCAGTGATTCTGACAGTATTTTCTTGTGACATATTGTACTTCATGATAGTGGTAAAATTTCTTTGATATGACTTGCGTTTATTTGTGAAAAAAACAGAAATTTGGCGAAAATTTTGAAAATTTTGCAGTATTCAAAGTTTGAATTTTTATGCTCTTAAAACAGAGAAATATGTCACACAAAATAGTTAATAAATAACATTTCTTACATGTCTACTTCACATCAGCACAATTTTGGAAACCAAAATTTTTTTTGATAGGAAGTTATAAGGGTTAAAATTTGGCAAGCGATTTCTAATTTTTATACCATTTTTATTAGGGACCCCATCACATTTGAAGTCACTTTGAGGGGTCTATATGATAGAAAATACCCAAAAGTGACACCATTCTAAAAACTGCACCCCTCAAGGTACTCAAAACCACATTCAAGAAGTTTATTAACCCTTAAGGTGCTCACAGGAATTATTGGAATGTTTTAAAAAAAATGAACATTTAACTTTTTTTCACAAAATATTTACTTCAGATTCATTTTTTTTATTTTAGCAAGGGTAACAGGAGAAATTAAACCATAAAAGTTATTGTGCAATTTGTCCTGAGTTCGCTGATGCCCCTTATGTGGGTGGGAACTACTGTTTGGGCGCACAGCAGAGCACGGAAGGGAAGGAGCGCCATTTGACTTTTCAATGCAAAATTGGCTGGAATTGAGATCGGACGCCATGTTATGTTTGGAGAGCTCCTGATGCACCTAAACAGTGGGAAACACCCCACAAGTGACACCATTTTGGAAACTAGACCCCCAAGGAACTTATATAGATGTGTTGGGAGAACTTTGAACCCCCAAAAGCTTCACAGAGGTTTAGAACCTAGAGCAATAAAAATAAAAAATCTTATTTTTTTCTCCCCAAAAAATGATATTTTCGCCCCCAATTTTTTGTTTTCCCAAGGGTAACAGAAGAAATTGGACCCCAAGAGTTATAGTTATAGTGCAATTTGTCCTGAGTACACTGATAACCCATATGTGGGGGTAAACCACTCTTTGGGCGCATGGCAGAGCTCGGAAGGGAAGGAGCACTGTTTGACTTTTTCAACTCAGAATTGTCTGGAATTGAGATCAGATGCCATGCCACATTTGGAGAGTCCCTGATGTGCATAAACAGTGGAAACTCACCAATTCTAACTCCAATCCTACCCTTAGCACACCCCTTAGCACAAACCTAACCCTAAAACACCCCTAACCCTAATCCCAACCCTAACCCTAACCCTAAACTTAATCCTAATGGGAAAATGGAAATAAATACATTTTTTTAATTTTATTATTTTTCCCTAACTAAGGGGATGATAAAGGGGAGTTTTGATTTACAATTTATAGCGGGTTTTTATGTTTGCTGTCACACGCTAAAATACACTTTTTATTGCAAAAAATAGTTCTTGCAGCACCACATTTTGAGAGCTATAATTTTTCCATATTTTGACCCACAGAGTCATGTGAGGTCTTATTTTTTGCGGGATGATTTGACGTTTTTATTGGTACCATTTTTGGGCACAAGACATTTTTTGATCGCTTTTTATTCCAATTTTTGGGAGGCAGAATGAACAAAAACCAGCAATTCATTAATTTCTTTTGGGGGGGCATTATACCGTTCCGCGTGTGGTAAAGCAGTTTTATTCTTCAGGTCAGTACGATTACAGCGATACATCATTTATATCTATTTATGTTTTGGCGCTTTTATACAATAAAAACAATTTTATATCAAAAATAATTATTTTTGTAATCGCTTTATTCTGCGGGCTATAACTTTTTTATTTTTTCGCTGATGATGCTGTATGGTGACTCGTTTTTTGTGGGACAAGATGACGTTTTCAGCTGTACCATGTTTATTTATATCCGTCTTTTTGATCGCATGTTATTCCACTTTTTGTTTGGTGGTATGATGAAAAAGCATTGTTTTTTTGCCTTGTTTTTTTTAAGGGGTTCACTAAAGGGGTTAACTAGTGGGACAGTTTTATAGGGCAGGTCGTTACATAAGCGGTCATACTAAATATGTGTACTTTTATTGTTTTTTTATTTACATAATAATAATAATAATGTGTTTATTGGGGAAATATTTTTTGTATTTTTATTTATTTAGGGATTTTTAAAAAATATTTTTACACGTTTATTTTTTTACATTTTTACTTTGTCCCATGGTGAGACATCACTGTATAGTGTCAGATCGCTGATCTGACAGTTTGCACAGCACTCTGACAGATTAGTGATCTGACAGGCAGTGCAGATGGCTTGCCGGCACCTGATCTCAGCAGTTGCTCTGAGGGTCTCTGGGAAGCACGCAGGAAGCCCCCTCCCTGTGCAATGCTTCACTATGCCACCAGAATGCTGCGATCATCTTTGATTGCAGTGTGCCGGGGTTAAAGTGCCGGGAGCGGTCCGTGACCGCTCCTGGCACTTAGTGCAGGGTGTCAACTGTGAGAATCAGCTGACACCCTGCCGCAATCAGCCGTGCTCCCCCGCACTATTCCGTCCATGGGAATTAAGTCCCAGGTCACATGGACGGAATAGTATGTCAGATGGCAGAAAGGGGTTAAAAGTTAAACAGCGATTTCTCATTTTTACACCATTTTTTTAGGGACCACATCACATTTGAAGTCACTTTTAGGGGTATATGTGATAGAAAATACCCAAAAGTGACACCATTATAAAAAATGCACCCGTCAAGGTACTCAAAACCACATTCAAGAAGTTTATGAACCCTTCACGTACTTCACAGGAATTTTTGGATTGTTTAAAAAAAAATTAACATTTAACTTTTTTACACAAAAAATTTACTTCAGATCCAATTTTTTTATTTTACCAAGGATAACAGGAGAATTTGGACCTCAAAAGTTGTTGTGCAATTTCTCCTGAGTATGCTGATACCCGATATATGAGGATAAACCACTGTTTTGGCGCATGGCAGAGCTCGGAAGGGAAGGAGCGCCCTTTGACTTTTCAATGCAAAATTGGCTGGAATTGAGATCAGACGCCATGTCATGTTTGGAGGGCCCCTGATGTGCCTAACAATGGAAACTCCTCAATTCTAACTCCAACCCTAACCCCAACACACCCCTAACCGTAATACCAGCCCTAACCATAACCCTAACCACAAACCTAACCCTAGCACACCCCTAACTCTGATCCCAACCCTAACCCTAATCCCAACCCTAACCCTATTCCAACTCTAACCCTAAAACCAACCCTAACCCTAATTCCAACCCTAACCATAATCTCAACCCTAACTTTAGCCCCAACCCTAACCCTAACTTTAGCCTCAACCCTAACCCTAACTTTAGCCCTAACCCTAATGGGAAAATGGAAATAACTACATTTTTTAATTTATTATTTTTCCCTAACTAAGGGGGTGATAAAGGGGGGTTTGATTTACTATTTATAGCGGGTTTTTAAGTTTGGCTGCTGTCATACACTAAAAAACGCTTTTTATTGTAAAAAATAGTTTTTGCATCACCACATTTTGAGAGCTATAATTTTCCATATTTTGGCCCATAGAGTCATGTGAGGTCTTGTTTTCTGCGGGACAAGTTGAAGTTTTTATTGGTACCATATTCGGGCACATGACATTTTTTGATCACTTTCTATTCCAATTTTTGGGGGACAGAATGAACAAAAACCAGCAATTCATGAATTTCTATTGTGGGTGGGGCGTTTATACCGTTCTGCATGTGGTAAAATTGATAAGGCAGTTTTATTCTTCCGGTTAGTATGATTACAGCGATACCTCATTTATATCTTTTTTTATGTTTTGTCGCTTTTATGCAATAAAAACTATTTTATATAAAAAAATAATTATTATTTTGCATCGCTTTATTCTGAGAGCTATAACTTTTTTATTTTTTCACTGATGATGCTGTATGGCACCTCGTTTTTTGTGGGACAAGATGATGTTTTCAGTGGTACCACGTTTATTTATATCCATCTTTTTGATCGTGTGTTTCTACTTTTTGTTCGGCGGTATAAAGATAAAGCTTTGTTTTTTTGCCTTGTTTTTTTTTTAATGGTGTTCACTAAAGGAGTTAACTAGTGGAACAGTCTTATAGGGTGGGTATTTATGGACTCGGTGATACTAAATATGTGTACTTTATTGTTTAGATTTTTTTTCAAATATTTATTAATGGAATAAATATTGATTTTTATTATTATTTGTTATTATTTTAAATATTTTTACAAGTATTAAAATTTTTTTTTTATTTAATTCTTAGCTTTACTTTGTCCCACTATGGGACATTCATTTTCTGCATAAAGAATAATCATGTGCACAGCCGTGTAAGAGTGTCTGAGTAGGTTCCCACACCCTATAACTATAGTAAAAAGACTCAGAACTCAGCTTCAGTGATGCATAGTTTTTAATCGTGTCCACAGTGGTAACAGAAACGTTTCGGTCCTAAAATTTGGACCTTCATTAGTCACATGGACTACTGAAAGTAGGTAGACCCAGCAAAAGGAGAAGCTGTGCCCAAAATATCAGGTTTAGATATTGTCCGTTTAAAGTGATTGAATTAATGGCAGCTGCCCGAGCGCTGCCCTATTGGGAAATTGTTTGTCCCAGACCGGTGGAAAAAGAGTGTGATGTCTGAGATTCATTGTTCCGCGTTGGCCGGTCATCCCGGAATTTTTGGTACCAGAGACTTGGTGAGTCGGTCCTTTTGGTGGCCTACTTTGTCTCGTGACGTCAGGGAGTTTGTGCAGTCCTGTGGGACTTGCTCTCGCTCCAAGCCTTGCTCTCGCTCTAGTGGTTTGTTGATGCCATTGCCTGTGCCCAAGAGACCATGGACCCATATCTCTATGGATTTTATTTCCGACCTCCCTGTTTCTCAGAGAATGACTGTTATCTGGGTGATTTGTGATAGGTTTTCCAAGATGATACATCTTGTGCCATTACCTAAGTTGACTTCCTCCTCCGAATTGGTGCCTTTGTTCCTTCAGCACGTGGTTCGGTTACACGGCATTCCTGAGAACATTGTGTCTGACAGAGGAGTCCAGTTTGTTTCCAGATTTTGGAGGACTTTTTGTTCTAAACTTGGTGTTCAATTGTCTTTCTCCTCAGCATTTCATCCTCAGACCAATGGACAAACTGAGAGAACAAACCAGACCATGGAGACTTATTTGAGATGTTTTGTGTCTGCTGATCAAGATGACTGGGTCTCCTTTTTGCCTTTGGCTGAGTTTGCTTTTAATAATAGGGCTAGTTCTGCCACCTTGATGTCTCCATTTTTCTGCAATTTCGGGTTTCATCCTCGATTTTCTTCGGGACAGACGGAGGCTTCTGTCTGTCCGGGTGTTGACTCTGTTGTGGAGCGTATGCAGATTTGGGACCAGGTAGTGGAGAGGTTGTCCCTCTCTCAGGAGAAGGCCCAGCGGTTTGCCAACCGGCATAGGACTGATGGTCCTCGGTTTAAAGTGGGGGACTTGGTCTGGTTGTCCTCAAGAAATATCCCTATGAGAGTTGCATCTCCTAAGTTTAAGTCTAGGTTCATTGGACCTTATAAGATCATGGAGATTCTTAATCCTGTTTCCTTTCGGGACATTTAAGATCCATAACGTGTTCAACAAGTCCTTATTGAAGAGGTTTGTCGAGCCAGTGGTTCCTATGGCTGTGCCTCCTGACCCTGTTTTGGTTGAGAGCAATCTGGAGTATGTGGTTGAGAAAATATTGGATTCTCATTTTTTTAGACGGAAACTCCAGTATTTGGTTAAGTGGAGAGGTTATGGTCAGGAGGACAATTCTTGGGTGTTTGCTTCGGACATCCATGCTAGGAGACTGATCCGTGCGTATCACCGAGCTCATCCTGACTGACCTGGTTGCACAAATGAGGGTTCGGTGACCCCTCCTCAAGGGGGGGTACTGTTGTGAATGTTTTGGAAATGAATTCTGAGCAGAAGCTCCCTCTGGTGGTTACAAACAGTACCGAATCATTCAATGAGGATTGGCAATCAGGATTCACAGACTGGCTTGATATAAGGGAGGTTCCCTCCCATCATGGTTGCCTGTGATCAACTGTTCTTGTCTCAACTGTGGTTCCTAGTTCACTTGGAAACTTGCTGAGTCTTGCCTCTTCTTCTGCTTTCAGATAAGATATTTTCTGTTTTTGTTTTTGTGCTTACCATTTGCATATTTTCTGCATTTCTGTGAGGTTAGTCCAGGTCCCCCCCCCCGGGGGGCTTGGGCTCCTCTCAGTTCCTCTGGAGCCATTGTTATTTGTTCATTTGCCTTTTCCAGTTTTTTCAGTGGCTGCGGCTTAGTTTTGTTACACCAGAGAACTGATTTAGGTGGTAGAGGTCGTGTGATCTCAGGTGTTTTTGCAATCAGTAGCGTTGGCATTTTTAGTTTTTTTTTGGATTGCAGTGAGTATCCTTTCTATCCTTTTCTGTCTAGGCAGATTGGGCCCCAGCTTTTGCTCATACTATTTTCTGTCTGTGTCTGTATTTCCTCTTGTCTAACCGCCATTACATGTTTGGGGGCTTCCTATGTTCTTTGGGGATCTGCTCCAGGGCAGATAGCTTTCCTCTTTCTATCTTTAGGTGTAGTTAATCTCTCAGGCTGTGACGAGGCGTCTAGGACCAACGTAGGAACACTCCATGGCTGCCTTTAGTTGTGGTGGTTAGTCAGGGTACTGCAATCCAATAGATTCCAACCTCTCTGGTGTATTGCCGTTTTTGCCTGCTCTCCTCAGCTACCGAAACATAACAGCTGCCATCATGTTTGATCGCAGTGTGCCAGATCTTAAAGTGCCGGGAGTGGTCAGTGACCGCGCCTGGCACTAAGTGCTGGGTGTCAGCTGTGATAATCAGCTGACATACGGCCGCGATCAGCCACGCCCCCCCATGAGCGCGGCTGATCGCCTATGATGTACTATTCGGTCCAGGGTCAATAAGGCCCAGGTCACATGGACGGAAAAGTACGTCTGGGGTCAGAAAGGGGTTAATGAAGAGGGCTGCTGAATTAAGATACAAATAATTCACATGCCACTTAATTAATTAGGCGCATCTCCATGACTAGGCATATGCGCCAGTCACTAAAGTAGCGTAACTTTTTACGAAACTGACAGCGGGCTTAGCCATGCCCATGCACTGCTAAATTGCTTCACCCATATTGGCATAGCTGGCAGGGAATAATGCTAAGACTAGAAGATTTGTTAAAGGCCAAGGAAAGCACTGTGTTAAACTAACAGGAATTACCATCTCAATATGTGTTGAGAGGCCACTAGCATTTACACTGTGTGTAATCAAGTGGTCAATTACTACTAGTTGTTAGTTAGAGATTCAGAAATGGTGGAAAAAGTTTGTCACTGATTTATTGATTTGTGATTGGGCCAGATATGACTCTTTATCTATTATATACCATCACTTAAGTATGGATATCAAAGAGATCATGCTGAAGGATGTTGTAGGCAGCAGGTTCATACTCAGCACATGTGACAGATGTGACAGAGTCTGGAGATGCCGTGGAGAGCGATCTGCTGCCTGCAACATCCTTCAGCATGACCGGCAGTGGGTCAGTAATGGTGTGGGGTGGAATTTCTTTGGAGGGCCACACAGCCCTCCATGTGCTCACCAAAGGTAACCTGACTGCCATTAGGTACCAAGATGAGATCCTCAGACCCTTGTGAGACCATATGCTGGTGCAGTTGGCCCTGGGTTCCTCCTAATGCAGGACAATGTCAGACCTCATGTGGCTGGAGTGTGTCAGCAGTTCCTGCAAGATGAAGGCATTGAAGCTATGGACTGGCCTGCCCGTTCCCCAGACCTGAATCCGATTGAGCACATCTGGGACAGCATGTTTCGCTTCATCCACCAACGTCACGTTGCACCACAGACTGTCCAGGTGATGACGGATGCTTTAATCCAGGTCTGGGAGGAGATCCCTCAGGAGAACATCCGCAACCTCATCAGGAGCATGCCCAGGCGTTGTAGGGAGGTCATACAGGCACATGGAGACCACACACAATAATGAGCATCATTTTGACTTGTTTCCACTTTAATTTTGTCTTGTGTTGATTTTCATTTTGACTTGTTTCCACTTTAATTTTGGGGGTCTCTCCAAATCCAGGCCTTCATTGGTTCAAAAATTTGATTTCCATTGATGATTTTTGTGTGATTATGTTGACAGCACATTCATTTTCTACAGAACAAAGTATTCAATGAGAATATTTCATTCATTTAGATCTAGGATCTGTTATTTGAGTGTTCCCTTTATTTTTTTGAGCAGTGTATTTAGGAATGCAATCATTAATGAGAAATGCAGAAACTTGAAATATAACATACCGTATATACTCATGTATAAGCCGACCCGTGTATAAGCCGACCCCCTAATTTTGCCACAAAAAACTGTGAAAACTTATTGACTCGCGTATAAGCCTAGGGTGAAAAATGATTATGCCCCCATATGATGCTCCACAGATTAGGCCCCCATAAACTGCACAGATTATGCCCCGTATAATCCACAGATTATGCCCCCATATGCTGCACAGATTATGCCCCCATATGCTGCACAGATTATGCCCTGTGGTGTAGTGACCCTGATGCAGCTAGGGGGCACTGTGTATGCTCCTCGAGATATGCATGGAAGCATAGTGTGTGTTGTGGTAAAGGACCTGTGATGAGGTCATGATCAGGTGACCTAACCATGTGATCCTGACCTCACCTGTGGGCGGGGTTACGCCTATGTAATGGAGTTTGTTTGGCACCTGAGAGAGTGTTGTGGGAGTCTGCCAGGGTGGACAGACTTCCATGTGTCCAGATGGGACTTTACAGAAAGGACTCTGTGTCTAGAGAGTGTATGGGAGTCTGCCAGTGTGGACAGACTTCCATGTGTTCCATGTGGGACATTACAGAGAGGACTCTGTGACTGAGGAGTGAGGCTCCAGGCAGGAGCTGAAACATTGAAGATTTGTATTGCCTGTGACTGTGAGGTTTTATGATGTAATAAACTGATGATTTTTGGATAAGAAAAGTGTCTTCTGATTACCTCTGAAGCAGCCGAGTGAGTAAAACCTTACAATTGGTGGATGGAATGCTGGCAGCGACCCAAGGAGCACATGTTCCAGGACTGGGAATGAGGAATCAGAGGAGGAACGGACGGTCTGTGAAAACCGTGAGTGTGACCAGTGGTCACGAATAAACTGTGCATTTATGTTTATGGGGTGCCTCTGATATGAGGTATCTGAAGAAGCTGTTAAGCAGTGGTGACAGACAGGAGTCTGTGTTATGTTGACCGGGGTCATTGAAAATGGGAGAAAAAGCATGCTGATAGGATACCTCTGAAGAGGAGGTCTCCAGGAACTGTGTGGTTGACTCCAACAGGTAACGGTCTTGAAAACCGTGTTATGCTGGTCGGGACCAGAGGGAACTGTTCGTGAGAGAAAGATTGTTTTGTCCTTGTGGGATGCCTCTATGAAGAGGAGGTGTCCGGAAACCTGCGTGATCAACAGGTAACAGACAGGAGTCTGTGGTGTACTGACGGGTCAGTGAGAGATTGTTTTGTCCTTGTGGGATGCCTCTATGAGAGAGGAGGTATCCCGGAAACCTGAGTGATCAACAGGTAACAGACAGGAGTCTGTGTTGTACTGACGGGTCAGTGAGAAACTGTTTTTCCTTTGTGGGATGCCTCTATGAGAGAGGAGGTGTCCGGAAAATCTCTCTGGCCGAGAGTGTAACAGACAGGAGTCTGTGTTGTGCTGACGGGTCAGTGAGAAACTGTTTTTTTTTTCTGGAACACGTGTGAGGTGTTTGCTGTGGCTCGGAGGAGTTATGAAGGTGACAAGCGGCAAGACAGCGCAGCGTGCAGAGACTTGTGGTAGCAGGAGCTACAGTGACTGTTGCAGCAAGAAGTTCTGCAGCAGCCGGAGCTGCAGTAACAGCCACAGCAGCTTAGGAGTAGCATCTGGAGGTGCTGGTTGTTGGTGGCTGCAACGGAAGCGGTGGCAGTACCAGCAGGAGCTGGTGTGGTAAAAAGGACAGTGTGAACCGAGGCACACAAACTCTTAAAGGGCCAAGTACACGCCCTAAGTAAAAGACACTGTCTAAGGGTACTGTGTGGACTGGGGCCTGTAAGAGCCGTGGTGTGTTCCCAAGTGATGGGTGATGTCCCTAAAAGGGGAGGAGTCCCAAAAGGGGGCAGAAACCCAAAACAGGGATGGTTACCCAAAAGGGGGTGGAGTCCAAAAGGGGGCAGTAACCCAAAGTGGGATTGTGGCCCAAAAGGGGAGTAGTCCCAAAAGGGGGCGGTAACCCAAATTGGGATGGTGACCCGAAAGGGGGCAGAGTCCCAAAAGGGGGTGGCAACCCAAAAGGGATGGTGGCCCAAAAGTGGGTGGAGATTCCAAAAGGGTGTTATGCTGGTATACCACCGAACTTAGTGTACCCCTATGAGAGGAAGCGGGACTTCACGTTATTTGAAAAGGCATGGGAAATTGATAAAGTGTGTTGTTGTTCAGAGGAGGGAGCCCCATCACAGCAGGTGGCTGTAGTGGTTCCTTGTCGTGTGATGTGTGAAAAGAAGGTAACACCTAATAGCGATAGTCCAGAGTTCCAGGTGACCGGGAGAAAGTGTGGGTCAGACCAACTCGGGGACTTGGACGTGACAAGACGTGTGACCGTGAGAAACAGTATAGCTCCAGGAAAGGGGGCAGAGACCTGTCTAAGTGGGGACGTGCTGTTCCAGGATGACAGGGGGAGGGGGAGTGACTCCTATGCAGACTGTGACTCGACCGTAAGGGAAAGTGAGTGCAGTAAGCTGGAGCTCTCTGAAGTTACCGAGAGTCGTGAGACAGTGGAAACTGCGGATGCAGGAACGGGCGGAACTCTGGAGAGGCAGAGTGTGTGTAGGCAAGAGTGCCCAGCCGAAAATGTAATTAAAGAGGTGATGGTGCGACATGTGCTGGCTAAAAGAGAGACAGTCGAGCGAGAAAGGGTCCTGAGACGAATGATTGAGCACAGAGTGGAGGAGCTGGAGAGGGAAGTCTCTAGGCTCAGAGATCATCTGTCAGCGTGTAAGAGTATGAACAAGGCTCTATGGAGAGAGACGGTGGTGCTCAGAGAGGAACAAGAGAAACATCAGCAGGAGTGTCGCTGCTTGGCAGAAGAGCGAGATAGAGTTCTCCGAGAGCTCAAGATAGAGGAGGAGACTAGTGCCCAGCTCCAGAAATCTATGGGAGAAGAAATCCAGCAAGGGAAGTGCCATGCAGATGGGCACACAAGGGAAAGCGATGTCTTGGAAAACTGTACTAATGCTCAGGACGAGGAGGTCCAACAGTCTGTCCAAGAAGGTGACGGGTCGGGTTTCAAGTGTGTAATAGAGATACCCGAAGACCTGCGAGAAGTGTGTGCCAGTGAGGAAGTGCATGAGGCCTTTAGAAAGGCGGTAGAAGCATGTAGTGTGAACTGGGTGCCAGAGATGAAACAGTTAGTCATACTGTCGACTAAGGAAGTCACACTGAAGCGAGTGGCTGTCCTGAGAGACATGCACCTACATTGTCTCCGCACTAAGCAAATGATCCTGTTGAGAAATCACGAAGCTGCTCGACGTTTGGAGCAAGCAAGAAAGGCTCAAAGTCGGCTTGGATGGGTGGAAGACATCATTCAAGTGCCCAGAGATCTGGTGAAGAAAGTCATCGGAAGACTTGGGAAAGTGATGCAGGAGATGGTGAATAAGTCCGGTGTGACGAGAGTCAGGATTCTGGCTGATGACGAAGTCCAGGTCAGAGGTGAAGATGGGATGATTCCATTCCTCGTTGTCGGATCCAGGGAGAGCCTTGGGAATATCCGGATGCTCCTGGAGTATCATGTATCATACTTGAGAGAAGTAGAGCAGCTACGACTGGAGAGGGAGCAGGTCAACAGAGAGCTGCAGGAAATGGAAAGAAGATGGCCGCCACCTTCAATCCGTCGTGTTGAGAGGCGAAGAGCGCCTGATGGAAGAGGTAGAAATAGTGATGCCTCAGTTAGCTCAGTGATGAGTGACCCAAGCAGAAGAACCTGTGGTGGACGAGCTGAAAAGGACTCAGACCAGACAGGACGTATGGGTGCAGGGGAATTGTGACGCCGTACTGACCGCTGGGGAGGCGGGTGGTCTGACAGAGGGCCCGACTTAGCCAGACGGTTTGACTGGCAGAGACGACCGAGAAGGATCTCTGGTCGGGTAACAAGTGTTCAACCCCACAAGTTTGAACAGAGGGGGGAGGTATGTGGTGTAGTGACTCCTGATGCAGCTAGGGGGCACTGTGTATGCTCCTCGAGATATGCATGGAAGCATAGTGTGTGTTGTGGTAAAGGACCTGTGATGAGGTCATGATCAGGTGACCTAACCATGTGATCCTGACCTCACCTGTGGGCGGGGTTATGCCTATGTAATGGAGTTTGTTTGGCACCTGAGAGAGTGTTGTGGGAGTCTGCCAGGGTGGACAGACTTCCATGTGTCCAGATGGGACTTTACAGAAAGGACTCTGTGACTGAGGAGTGAGGCTCCAGGCAGGAGCTGAAACATTGAAGATTTGTATTGCCTGTGACTGTGAGGTTTATGATGTAATAAACCTGATGATTTTTGGATAAGAAAAGTGTCTCCTGATTACCTCTGAAGCAGCCGAGTGAGTAAAACCTTACAGCCCCCATATGCTCCACAGATTATGCCCCAATATGCTGCACAGATTATGCCCCATATGCTCCAGATTATGCCCAATATGCTCCAGAGATTATGCCCCCATATATTCCACAGATTATTCCCCCCATATGCTCCAGATTATGCCCAATATGCTCCATAGATTATGCCCCCATATGCTCCACAGATTATGCCCCATATGTTCCACAGATTATGCCCCCAAATATGCTCCACAGATTATGCCCCCATATGCTCCAGATTATGCCCCCATATGCTCCAGATTATGCCGCCATATGTTCCACAGATTATGCCCCCATATGCTGCACAGATTATGCCCCCATATGATCCACAGATTATGCCCCATAGTATACGTCCCTTATGCTGCCACGCTGCTGCTGCAAATAAAAAAAAATGACATACTCACCTCTCGTCGCTGGGGGGCCAGGTGCCGGTGTCCTGAGCAGGCGGTGACACCGGCGCGCTATGGGGGGACAGGTGCCTGTGTCACCGCTCGCTCAGGACCCCGGCACCTGAGATATTTACCTGTCCTCTCTACACCACTGCACTGCTCCCTCTTCCGGGTCCTCGGCTATGAATGATCAGGCAGGGGGCGCGACGCTCACTATCGATGTCACCGCGCCTCTGCCTGAACATTAACAGCCAGAGGATTCGGACGAGGGAGCAGCGTGCAGCGGTGGAACGGGACAGGTAAATATCGCTATACTCACCGGCACGTCACTCTCTGCAGCCTCTCCTCTTCTCCCGGCGCTCTCCGCAGCGCTTCAGTCCTACAGAGGTCACGTGGTACCGCTCATTAAAGTCATGAATATGTGCATAATCATGACTTTAATGAGCGGTACCATGTGACCGCTGCAGGAAGGAGCCGGAGATCGTGGGAGAAGCAGGGGGGCTGCAGAGATCGCTCCGGCGGAGCGGTGAGTATGATCCAACACCCCGCTCCCCCTCCCCCGCCGACCCCCGTATATGACCCGCGCATAAGCCGAGAGGGGGACTTTCAGCCCTAAAAAATGAGCTGAAAATCTCGGCTTATACACGAGTATATATGGTAATGCAAATTGCTACTTATACATTCAATATTTCTTAACACGATGCTTCATGTCATTACATAGTCAATGCCCAAAATGTAATAAGCAGCGCTTTGAAAAAGTATTCATACCATGTGAACGTTTCCACATTTTCTCGCGTTATGCCTACAATCTTAATGTGTTTTATTGGGATTTTATGTGATATACCAACACTAAGTAGCAAGTATTTGTGAAGTTTAAAATAATTGATACATGATTTTCTAAATATTTAAAAAAATATAAATCTGAAAATTTTGACATGCATTTGTATCCAACCCTCCTGAGCCAACACTTTGTAAGACCACCTTTCCTGCAATTATTACTGCAAGCCTTTTGGGGTATATTTCTACCATTTTTGCACATCTATAGGCTAAAATGTTTGCCCATTCTTCTTTGAAACCCAGCTTTAGGTCTGCGAGATTGGATGGAGAGCATCTGTGAACAGCCATTTTTAAGCCTTGCCACAGATTCTCAATGGGAGTTAGATCTGGACTTTGACTGGGCCATTCACACACATGAATATGCTTAGATCTAAACCAATTCCATTGCAGCTCTCTCAGTATGTTTAGGGTCGGTGTCCTGCTGGAAGGTGAATCTATACCCTAGCCTCAAGTCTTTTGCAGCCTCTAACAGGTTTTCCCCAGTATTGCCTGTATTCAGCTCCATCCATCTTCACATCAACTCTGACCAGTTCCTTGTCTGTTGTAAACACGTTGGAGGCGACTTTGGAGCTGGGGCTCCCACCGGTGGCTGCTGAGGGTAATGGACCAATTGGCTTTCGCTTTCAGCTGGGTCCGAATGTTCTGATATAAGTGACCTGAACTCCAATCAGCCTTGCTGGTAATCAATTGTTCTTCCAGGTCTTGGTTTGAACTCAGCTTGCATTCCTGCTATTATTCAGATAAGTGACTTGCTGTTTTTTTTTCCTCTGGTTGGATTTTCCTTGCTTGCTTGCTGCCTTGCAGTGGACTTCAGCCTGGTCCCCTTTTGGGGCCTGGCTGTCACGGGTGTGTCGCTGCGAAGATCGTCGCGATTGCACACCCTGACTTCGCACAGCTGAGTTTCTGGTGCTGGGTGTTTTTCGGCACTGAGGGAGTTAATTCTTTCACTCTCTGTGCTGGACTGACCAGCCTCGCTCAGCTGCAATTAATGTTTTGTTAATTGGTTTCCTTCTTATACCTGCCTGTTGCTGGGGAAGTGTCAGTGAAAGCATTCATGCAGACCAGCAGAGCGGATCGTATTGAGAAGTCTAAGCTAAGAATACCTGTTGTGGTTTTCTCCTCTCCTCGCTTTATTAGTTATCTCCCTACCCGTTTGTGTTCCCTCTGTATTGGTAGTTTTGTATGCAAGGTGTTCTTTTATTTTACCCCTTGTACTGTCTCGTTTGTCTTGTACTGTGTGTGAAGGCAGATACCTTCCTGATCCCTGTGGTGGTAATCAGGGTCCTTCTCAGGACTAGATTACAGTGGTTAGGGATTCACAGGAGATAGGGTTTACGCTGGCGGCCTGGACCTCTGTACCATCAACAGTACCTCCAGGTAGAGGGATTAGCCAGGACCCCAGCTTAGGGTCAGCATAGACCCCGGTTCTCCTGTATACAGAGACAGCGTGACATTTTCACCGACCCTATTTAAGATTCTCCCCAGCCACCATGGATCCAGTAGCCAGTCTAGCTCAGCAGTTGCAGAGTTTGTCCATGGAGCTGAGGGATGTTAAGTCCAAGGTTTTGTACCCCCGGAGCAAGCCAGTACTGAACCTAAAGTAGCTCTCCCGGACAGGTTCACTGGAGGCGGGACAAGTTTTTTGCTTTCCGGGAGGCATGTAAATTGTACTTTCGGCTGCTACCTCGGTCATCTGGGAGTGAAGATCAAAGAGTGGGAATTGTCATCTCGCTCCTACAAGGGGATCCCCTGTAAGGTTCTTTGTCTCTTTTGACATGTTCCTTGAAACTCAGTTTTCCGTCGGCCATTTTGCTTTCTGTCTTGCTGCAGCTATCTTGCCCTCAGTTAATATGGAGGTTCCAGCTTTCATGTTCCCGCCCTGATTCTCTCCTCTTGCTTCTTAAGCAGCCTCAGCTGAACAATCAGTGCTCCTGAATCAAGCTTCAGTCAGCCTGTGACCTGACTCCTGGAAACCTAGGATTTTGGACTCCAGCTATTTCCTACTGAGGAACTTTGGAACACTTTTGGACTCTGGAAACCTGCTGTCTGGTGAATCCATGTTTGCAGAGGAATTACGGTACAGAGAAGAGATCCTGAACCTGCTTTGGAGAGTTATTGTAGAGCTTGAAGTTACTCTGGCCTGCTGTGTCTCCTGCCTCTGTTCCTGCAAACTGTGTGACCTTTTCTGCATGCTTGTATGAAGTAATACAAGTCATTTCATATCAACCTGTGTCTCATGTGTTTTCCTCGCACCCAAGCACAAGACGCTATAGGAACTGTACACTATACATGACAACATTCAGGAGCCAATGTTTAGTGTCTGCTGGGTCTGGGAAAGCCGTGTCTGCTGTGACTGTGGATATCAGATGTCCGTTTAATACCTTCTGTGATGACAGTGGTTGTGACTTCTCACAACCATTCCAGCACTTCTGCCTTAAAAGATCTGGAAGATGAGGCCCGCATAAAGGAGCTTTGCGGAGTGACTGATACAATCCTTGCAGATATACAGACTATAAAGACCCATTTTGCAAGCCTACAGGACCTCACTAATCATAATTTGCAAGTGTTTGGACAAACTACCCAGGAATTACGAGCCAGGGTTGAGGCTCTAGAGGAACGAGTCCAGGCTCCTGCCATAACCCCGAGTTCTGGGATCCCCAAGTTACCTCCTTTTCGTTTTGGCGGTGAACGTGAGAAATTCAGGGGATTTATTAACCAATGCAATCTATTTTTCTCTGCACATGCTTCACAATTTCCCACTGAACGATCCAAAGTGCTTACTATAATCATGTTGCTTACCAATAAGGCTTTGATGTGGGCAAACCCTCTGATTGAGACTGAGGATGATTGTTTGAATCACCTTGATGCTTTTATTTCAGCCATGGGGCAGGTGTTTGATGACCCCAATCGAGGTGCAACAGCTGAAGCAGCCATGTTAACTTTGCGCCAAGGTAAGCGTTCAGTAGCCGAATATGCCTTGGATTTCAGGAGATGGGCTCTTGATACCACTTGGGACACTTCCGCCAAAAAATCTATTTTCGGAAAGGGTTGTCTCCACTGATTAAGGATGAACTTGCTCGTGCCGACCCTCCCACTGCGTTAGGTGACTTTATTAACTATTGTATCCGTATTGATGCTCGTCTGACTGAACGCAGACAAGAGAGATGGTTCGAAAATAATCGCACTAACCTTTTCCTACCTCCCTCCTCAGCTAAGAACCTTTGAGTAGGATCACAAGGGAACCAGAACCTGAACCCATGCAGGTGGACTCTTTACAAAGACGGGTTAGTGATGCACGCAAAGAACATGTATTAAAATGAAATCTATGTTTTTACTGTGTAATGTTCAGCATTTCCACTAACATGCCACAGCCGTTCGTAAGACTATGCAGCGTCATTCACTTGATGTTGCGAGAGGCTCTGTAATGTCCGAGCTCGATTCAGTGAGATCTGCTGCAAGAGATCTTGATTTTCGGACTTAATCGTAGTTCTGGGGACAATGACGTGAAAAACACTGCAATTTTTCAAGTTTCCTCAGCGATGTCCCAGCTGAGTTGTAAAAGAAACAATTCTCATTGCTTCCTTTCCATCAAACTCTGGGTTGACTCAGTCTGGGTGTCTAGCTCTGCTATGATCGACTCAGGAGCAAGTGGAAATTTTATGGATATCTCCTTTGCTCTGAAACAGGGGATACGTTCAGTGAAGAAGCTACTCCAGTACAGATGGAGACTGTGGATGGCTCCCTGCTGACCTCTGGACCAGTGGATCAGGAAACAGAGCCTTTGAGGGTCCTTATGGGTAAAGATCATCAGGAGAAAATGTCTTTTATGCTTATCTCTTCTCCCCACTTTCCCATTATTCAGGGCTGCCATGGCTGCAGGCGCAGAATCCTACGATTAACTGGGAACCAAGGAATTACACTTTCCGGAGAAACAGATGAGTTCAAGGAGTTTCAGCTTGCTCTGTTCCTAAAGGAACCATGTCAGTCCCTGAACTACCAGCTGTATACCAGGACTATGTGGATTTATGTGACAAGAAGAACGCTGATCAGCTTCCTCCTCACCGTCCATATGATTGTCCAATCGAATTATTGCCTGGAGCCGAGATACCTTTTGGTAAGATCTACCCCCTAGCGGGGCCCGAGCTAAAAGCTTTGAAGGACTACATAGATGAAAATCTAGCCAAAGGCTTCATACGCCCCTCTTCATCTCCCGCAGGTGCACCCATCTTCTTTGTGAAGAAGAAAGATGGATCTCTGAGACCCTGCATAGACTATAGGGAACTCAATAAGGTTACTATTAGAAACCGTTATCCATTGCCTTTAATCCCTGAGTTGTTGGAGAGAGTGCGGCACGCCAAAATTTTCTCTAAACTGGATCTCCGTGGGGCCTATAACTTGGTCCGTATTAGACCTGGGGATGAATGGAAGACTGCATTCAGGTCACGCTATGGACACTTTGAATATCTAGTTATGTCTTTTGGTCTGAGTACCGCCCCAGCCACTTTCCAACACTTGGTGAATGACATCTTCAGGGATCTCCTAGATACATTTGTGGTGATTTATCTGGATGATATTCTAATTTTTTCTAACTCCACAGAGGAACATCATGGACATGTGAGAATGGTCTTAGAACGCCTAAGACAAAACCATCTCTACATCAAACTTGAAAAGTGTGAATTCCATAGGACCGAAATTCAATTTCTGGGGTATGTACTATCTACGCAAGGGATTAGTATGGATGGAAGCAAGACCCAAGCCATCAAGGATTGGCCAATTCCTAGAAATGTGAAGGAGGTGCAGCGCTTCATCGGGTTTGCCAACTTCTATAGACGTTTCATTAGGAATTTCTCTGAGGTAGTGTCACCTATCACCCAACTTACCCGGAAACAGTCTAGGTTCTCCTGGACCCCGCAAGCGCAGGAAGCATTTTCCTGTTTAAAGGATAAATTTACCACCGCACCTATCTTAGTACATCCCAACCCCGAGCTTGCCTTCATAATAGAGGTGGATGCTTCAGACTGTGCCGTTGGAGCTATACTCTCTCAGAGAACAGGTGAGAAGAATGTCTTGCATCCCTGTGCCTTCTTTTCCCAGCAGTTGTCTTCGGCTGAGAGGAACTACGATGTGGGCAATAGAGAATTGTTGGCCATTATTGCCGCCTTCAAGGAATGGAGACACCTTCTTCAGGGAGCTGCACAGCAAATAGTCGTCCTGACAGACCATCGTAACCTTGAATTTATCAGGTCGGCTAAGTGCCTGACTCCTCGCCAGGCTCGCTGGAATCTTTTCCTAAACCAATTTAATTTTGTAATTTCTAATAGACCAGGATCGCGCAATGGAAAGGCTGATGCACTCTCTAGGATTCATTCAGCAGAGACACGTCCACTTACTCCTCCTAAGACTATTCTTCCTGACTCTAGATTCCTGGGAGTCATTCATAATCAAGACCTACTTAAGGACATCAAGGAAGCATACCATGCGGATTCTTTGTTGGCTCAACCCCCAAGGGACGTAAGTCTTGTTTTTAAGAATGGTGTGTGGATTCAGGGACAACGTCTATATATACCTGAAAAAGTCAGATTGAGAGTATTGCAACTCATCCACGATTCCAAGATAGCCGGGCATAGGGGAATTCTAAAGACACAAGAATTTCTTTCTCGTTTCTTTTGGTGGCCCACTTACAGGAAAGATGTTTTAAACTATGTCACTTCATGTGAAGTCTGTGCAAGATGCAAAACACCTCGCTCCTCACCAACTGGTCTGTTACAATCTCTTCTCCACCCGTCCCGCCCGTGGGGATCCATTTCTATGGACTTCATTGTGGAGTTACCAACCTCTCAAGGGAAGAACACCATTCTAGTGGTGGTTGATCGTCTAACAAAGGCAGCTCATTTTATCCCTTGTGTCGGTTTACCCACTGCAAAACAGACATCAGACTTGATGATTAAGAATGTGTTTCGCTTACATGGAGTACCGGATGAGGTCATTTCGGATCGAGGGGTGCAATTCACTTCAAGGTTTTGGCAAAATTTCTGTGCCGCATTGGACATTAAAGTAAACCTTTCTTCTGCTTTTCATCCCCAGACTAATGGACAGACAGAACGAACCAATCAGACCCTGGAGCAGTATCTCCGCTGCTTTATCTGCCACCTACAAGATGATTGGGTGGATCTACTTCCACTGGCTGAGTTTTCTTATAACAACTCTCAAAGCGCCTCCACTAAGCAGTCTCCTTTTTACTCCAATCTAGGTTATCATCCTAACATTCTTCCTCGATTTCCCATAGATACGCCCTTGCCGGCAGTGGCTGAAAGAATCACTTCTTTACAAAAGAATATGGATCTTCTAAAGGAAAATCTAGAATTGGCTCAGGAAAGGTACAAGAAAGCAGCAGATAAATTTTGTAAACCTGCACCAGCTTTCAAGGTAGGAGATTTGGTCTGGCTGTCAACCAGAAATCTTAAAATAAAGATTCCATCGTCTAAATTAGGACATAAGTACATTGGACCTTATAAGATCAGTAAGATTATAAGTGCTGTTGCTTGTCGTCTTCAACTGCCCAGAACTATGAGAATCCACCCTGTCTTTCATGTATCCCTACTAAAGGCTGCAACACCCAATACGTTTCCTGGACGCTCTTCTCCTTGCCCTGACCCAGTGCTGGTCGATGGTCAGGAAGAATTTATGGTGGAAAGGATTCTAGATTCCAGGTTGTACAGAAATCAGTTGCAATATTTGATTAAATGGCCAGGCTACCCAGTGGAGGACAACTCATGAGAGCCAGTTAATAATGTAAATGCTCCTCGCCTGCTCCGCCAGTTTCATCAGAGGTACCCTGACAAGCCTGGTCTGAGGTCATCCGGAGGTTGTCCCTAAGGGGGGAGTAATGTAAGGTTCTTTGTCTCTGTTGACATGTTCCTTGAAACTCAGTTTTCCGTCGGCCATTTTGCTTTCTGTCTTGCTGCAGCTATCTTGCCCTCAGTTAATATGGAGGTTCCAGCTTTCATGTTCCCGCCCTGATTCTCTCCTCTTGCTTCTTAAGCAGCCTCAGCTGAACAATCAGTGCTCCTGAATCAAGCTTCAGTCAGCCTGTGACCTGACTCCTGGAAACCTAGGATTTTGGACTCCAGCTATTTCCTACTGAGGAACTTTGGAACACTTTTGGACTCTGGAAACCTGCTGTCTGGTGAATCCATGTTTGCAGAGGAATTACAGTACAGAGAAGAGATCCTGAACCTGCTTTGGAGAGTTATTGTAGAGCTTGAAGTTACTCTGGCCTGCTGTGTCTCCTGCCTCTGTTCCTGCAAACTGTGTGACCTTTTCTGCATGCTTGTATAAAGTAATACAAGTCATTTCATATCAACCTGTGTCTCATGTGTTTTCCTCGCACCCAAGCACAAGACGCTATAGGAACTGTACACTATACATGACACCCCAATCCTGGGCGTTCTCTCTTCCCCCGGGCTCCCCGGCTCTCCAGTCAGTGGATAGATTTTTCGCAGCTCTGGGTCTTGTATATGATGACCCGGATCTGGTCTCCCTTGCTGAATCTAAGTTACGTAGGATACAGCAGGGAGATCGTCCGGCAGAGGAATTTTCTTCGGAGTTCCGTAGGTGGGCCATGGACACCCAGTGGAATGACCCAGCTCTTAGGAGCCAGTTTTGTCAAGGTTTATCTGACAAATTAAAAGATGTGTTGGCGCAGTATGACCCTCCCATGTCACTGGAGGCCGCTATGGCCCTTGCTATTCGCATTGATAGACGGTTGCGGGAGAGGTGCGGGGTAACTCCGCCCCCTGTGATAACTCCACCTTCCTCAAGGGTCCCTTACACGGAGGTTCCCTGGTCAGTCCAGAGGAGCCTATGCAATTAGGAGGGACATCATTCCGGGGGAGGGGATCGGTGGGGCGCCACAAAACAAGAAGTTGTTTCTTCTGTGGAAAAAAGGGACATTTTATTAGGGGGTGTCCATCCCGTCCTTTGCAGAGTGAGAAGTCGCCGGAAAACTATTGATCCCAGATTGTGTGGTGGACGGCAATCTGGGAGTAAGTTTTTCGTCCCTAAGTTCGTCTCAGTTTCTCTACCGGCGGAGGTGGTGGTGGGTGCGAGAACTGAGAGGATATCTGTTCTTCTGGATAGTGGGGCCGGGGCTAATCTGGTGGATGCTTGCTTTGCCCGGGTTCAAGGTATGCGATTGTGTGGGTTGGCTAAACCCATCCCCATATTCTCGATCGATGCCAGACCTCTCGGTCAGGGAAGTTTTGTGCAAGCAGTGCATAACATTGATCTTCAAGTGGGGGCGCTACATAAAGAACTGTTGTCTTGTTATGTGTTGGAGGGTCTTCCCACTCCTATAGTGCTGGGCCTGCCTTGGCTAACTAAGCATAACCCGGTTATTGATTGGCAATCCAGAGAGATAAGCCAATGGAGCGATTTCTGTAATAAAAACTGCATGAATACTGTCATTGGTGCGGTCGCTCCTAGGGCCTTACCTCCATTTCTGGTGGACTTTGAGGATGTATTCTCAAGGAAGGGTGTCAAGAACTACCTCCTCATCGCGAGTATGACTGTGCTGTTAACTTGATCCCTGGGGCCAAGTTACCGAAATCTAGGTTGTATAACCTTTCTGGTCCTGAGAGACAGGCCATGAAGGATTATATTTCAGAGAGTCTGGCTAAGGGGCATATTAGACCTTCATCTTCCCCGGTGGCCGCGGGGTTCTTCTTTGTGAAGAAAAAAGATGGAGGCCTACGCCCTTGCCTGGATTTCCGTGAGCTTAATCGGATTACGGTCCGAGATCCGTATCCGCTCCCTCTTATTCCCGATCTCTTCAATCAGATCGTGGGTGCCAAATGGTTCTCTAAGTTGGATCTCAGGGGGGCGTACAATCTGATTAGGATGAAGGAGGGGGATGAGTGGAAGACGGAGTTTAACACTCCGGAGGGGCATTATGAGAACCTTGTCATGCCATTTGGTCTGAGTATTGCCCCGGCGGTGTTTCAACACTTTGTAAATGACATCTTTCGCCACCTAATGGGACAGTTTGTGGTCATATATCTGGATGATATCTTAATTTACTCGCCAGATCTTGTGTCTCATCAGGAGCATGTTAGGCAGGTGTTACAGATCTTGCGGGATAATAAACTGTACGCCAAATGGGAAAAGTGTGTGTTCGCCGTACAGGAACTTCAGTTTTTAGGATTCCTGGTCTCAGCATCCGGTTTTCGTATGGACCCTGGGAAAGTGCGGGCAGTTCTTGAGTGGGATCTGCCAGAGGATCTTAAGGCATTACAACGTTTCCTGGGGTTTGCTAACTACTACCGGAAATTCATTTGTAATTTCTCCTCCATAGTTAAACCTCTCACAGACATGACTAAAAAAGGGACGGATTTTTCAAAGTGGTCTGACAAGGCTTGTCAAGCGTTTTCATCTTTGAAAAAATGTTTTGCTTCTGCACCCATACTTGTTCAGCCTGATGCGTCTCAGCCATTCATTGTTGAGGTGGACGCTTCCGAGGTAGGGGTGGGAGCGGTATTGTCACAAGGTTCGTCCCCTGGTAAATGGCATCCGTGCGCCTTCTTCTCAAAAAATTGTCGTCCGCAGAGAGGAATTATGATGTCGGCAATAGGGAGCTCTTGGCCATTAAGTTGGCTTTTGAGGAGTGGCGTCATTTTTTGGAGGGGGCAGTCCACCCGGTCACTGTAATTACCGATCACAAAAACCTGCTATATTTAGAGTCCGCTAAACGTCTGAATCCCAGACAAGCTAGGTGGTCGTTGTTTTTTACCAGGTTTAATTTTGTCGTCACATATTGTCCTGGGTCAAAGAATGTTATGGCGGATGCCTTGTCTCGCTGTTTCCCAGGGGCTGGGAATACGGAGGACCCGGTTCCAGTCCTTCAGGAGGGGGTGGTGGTGTCGGCAGTATGCTCTGAGCTTGAGTAGGAGGTATTGGAGGCTCAGGGGGACGCCCCTGTAGGACCTCCAGGGAGACTGTTTGTTCCAAATCAGTTGCGACAAAGGGTGATCAAGGCACACCATAATTCAGCTTTGGCAGGATACCCAGGGAGTAAAGCAACTGAGGATCTCCTCTCGCGCCGGTTTTGGTGGCCTAACTTACATAGGGAGGTGGTAACTTTTGTCGCGTCCTGCGAGGTTTGTGCGCGCTCTAAGACCCCACATACCCGTCCGTCGGGGACCCTCTTACCTTTGAAGATCCCGGAGCGTCCGTGGACTCATCTGTCTATGGACTTCATTACGGATCTCCCGCCATCTTCGGGTAAAACAGTCATACTCGTTGTGGTGGACAGGTTCAGCAAGATGGCACATTTTATCGCTCTTCCTGCTCTTCCTAATGCTAAAACTCTTGCGCAGGTGTTTATTGGGGAGATTTTAAGGCTTCACGGGGTACCCTCCGATGTGGTGTCGGATCGGGGGTCTCAGTTCGTGTCCAAGTTCTGGAAAGCATTTTGTACACGGCGGGGGATGCAGTTGTCATTTTCATCGGCTTTTCACCCGCAGACCAATGGTCAGACAGAGCGTCTGAACCAGAGCTTGGAGACATATCTCCGGTGTTTTGTGTCAGAGAACCAGGAGGACTGGGCTTCTTTCTTGCCTCTGGCGGAGTTTGCTCTAAATAATAGGCGGAGCGAGTCCACTGGTAAGTCCCCGTTTTTTGGGGCATATGGTTTTCACCCCCAGTTTTGTACTTTCAATAGGGGGGGCTCTTCTGGGGTTCCTGAGGAGGAACGGTTTTCGTCGTCACTTGCTTCAGTGTGGAGAGGAGTGCTGAATAATCTGAGTTCTATGGGGAACCGATACAAACGTATGGCTGATAGGAGGAGAGTGTCTGGTCCGGACCTAAGTGTGAACGATCTGGTATGGTTGTCTACCAAGAATATTAAACTTAAGGTTCCCTCCTGGAAACTGGGTCCCAGGTTCATTGGGCCATACAAGATCAGTGCTATAATTAATCCGGTTGCATTCCGTCTTGACCTCCCTCCTACATTTAAAATTCATAATGTGTTCCACAGATCGTTACTTAAGAAGTATGTGGCGCCGGTGATACCTTCACCTTTACCTCCTCCTCCTGTGGTGGTCAATGGTAACTTGGAGTTCCAGATGTCGAGAGTCATCGATTCACGTCTGAATCGCCGGTCCCTTCAGTACCTTGTTCATTGGAGGGGGTATGGTCCTGAGGAGAGGACGTGGGTTTCTGCGTCGGATATTAACGCAGACCGATTGGTTCGGGCCTTCCACACTACTCACCCAGATAAACCCGGCCCTGAGGGTCCAGAGGCCCCTCGTAGAAGGGGGGGTACTGTCACGGGTGTGTCGCTGCGAAGATCGTCGCGATTGCACACCCTGACTTCGCACAGCTGAGTTTCTGGTGCTGGGTGTTTTTCGGCACTGAGGGAGTTAATTCTTTCTCTCTCTGTGCTGGACTGACCAGCCTCGCTCAGCTGCAATTAATGTTTTGTTAATTGGTTTCCTTCTTATACCTGCCTGTCCGCTGGGGAAGTGTCGGTGAAAGCATTCATGCAGACCAGCAGAGCGGATCGTATTGAGAAGTCTAAGCTAAGAATACCTGTTGTGGTTTTCTCCTCTCCTCGCTTTATTAGTTATCTCCCTACCATTTGTGTTCCCTCTGTATTGGTAGTTTTGTATGCAAGGTGTTCTTTTATTTTACCCCTTGTACTGTCTCGTTTGTCTTATACTGTGTGTGAAGGCAGATACCTTCCTGATCCCTGTGGTGGTAATCAGGGTCCTTCTCAGGACTAGATTACAGTGGTTAGGGATTCACAGGAGATAGGGTTTACGCTGGCGGCCTGGACCTCTGTACCATCAACAGTACCTCCAGGTAGAGGGATTAGCCAGGACCCCAGCTTAGGGTCAGCATAGACCCCGGTTCTCCTGTATACAGAGACAGCGTGACACTGGTACTGCATTTGTGCTCTTTGTGTGTTTGCACTTTTGCTCTGTTCCTGTATCACTTTTTATTTACTGAATAGCTGTTTGTTACACCAGAGATCTGATTTAGGTGGTAGAGATAGTGTGATCTCAGGTTTTTGTTAATCAGAAGTGTTGGTATTTTTGTCAGGGATTTTTTTGGGTTGCAGTCAGAATCCTTTCCTATACTTTTCTATTTAGACTGAATTGGGCCCCAGCGTTTGCTCATTCTATTTTCTGTCTGTGTTCGTATTTTCTTCTTGTCTAACCACCATTACATGTTTGGGGGCTTCCTATTTCTTTGGGGGTTCTGCTACAAGGCAGTTAGCTTTCATCTTTCTGTCTTTAGGTGTAGCTATCTCTCCGGCTGTGATGAGGCGTCTAGGATCACCGTAGGTACGCTCCACGGCTACTTCTAGTGTTGCAGTTAGTTTAGGGTTCTGTAACCCAGTAGTTTCCAGCCTCTCTGGTGTATTGCTACTTTGGCTATAGTTTGCT
Source organism: Oophaga sylvatica (assembly GCA_033576555.1). NCBI lineage: Eukaryota > Metazoa > Chordata > Amphibia > Anura > Dendrobatidae > Oophaga > Oophaga sylvatica. The sequence goes on along the minus strand of JARQOD010000006.1, from coordinate 210,656,713 downwards.
ATTTCTCCTCAGTTACTGAAACATAACACTTGTCCCTGCATGAAGAAAAGCATTCCCATAGCATAACGTTGCCCCCACCATGTTTAACAGTGGGGATGATGTTTTCAGGGTGATGTGCAGTGTAAGGCCTCTTTCACACATCCGGCGGGCGCCTTGCGGCGCCCCCGGCATTTTCCCGCAGCGCCGCATCTGAAAATCTGATGCGCCGCATGCGGCTTTTTTCGCATTGACATGCATTAGCGCCGGATGGCGCCGCATGTCAATGCGTTGCATGCGGTTTTGTCCGGATGCGGCGCAAATGTACATTGCGGCGTCCGGAAAAAACGCTGCATGTAACTTTTTTGTTTTTGCCGGATGGTCTCTTATCTCTCCAAGCATCAGAAACCATCCGGCAAAAAACCGCATTTTGGGCGCCGGAAGTGTGAAAGCTTTTCACATGCGGCGCTGCGGCAAAATGCCGGGGGCGCCGCCAGGCGCCCGCCGGATGTGTGAAAGAGGCCTTAGTTTTCCATCACGCATAGCATTTTACATTTAGCTGCAAAAGTTCCATTTTGGTCTCATCTGATCAGAGCAACTTCTTCCACATTCTAGCTGTTTTCTTTACATGGCATACTGATTAAGGTGCTTTGGTCAGGTGAAACACTACATGTGGCCAAAAGCTAACACTGCACCTCATCCTGAATACACCATCACCACAGTCAAACATGGTGGTGGTCCTACAAAGTATTGACTCAAGGGGGCTGAATACAAATGCATGTCACAATATTCAGATTTATATTTTTAAAATATTTGGAAAAACAAAGTATTGTTTCCTTTACACAAGTATTGTTTCCTTTGTATACAAAATTTCTAAAATTTAAAACATTATGTTATTTATCCCTATGATGAACACTCTACAAGAAAAAGTGAAGTCAAAATTAGGGAATTACTTTTTTAGTCATAATGCCTCCATATACAAATGGAAATAAACAGCAATCAAAAAGTTGCATGTACTCTAAAATTGTAAAAAAAATCTCTGGGCCCCACAAAAACAAGCCCTCTAACATGTCCATCGAGCAAAACATTAAAAAACATAACATGGCAACATAAATCAAATTTTTTTCTTTAACTTTTACTTTTTTTACGTAGTAAAACATTAAAAAATATGTAAATTTGATATCAATATACTACTTATTTTTAACCAGCATAATAAAGTTTCAGTGGATTTTAACTACAACAGCAATGTACAGTACTTCTAAGTTCACGTCCGTGCCAAGTTCATTAAACACTACTCACAGTACTCAGAATGTTGCTAGCCTCCTCAGTCCTTTAAAAAACTGTATTATGTAAATCAGGTTGAACAGCTAGATCAGCAAACTTGTATTTCTATGCCGCCGCGCACTCTGGTCCGAGAGCGGGCGGCCGTGCCGGGTGTTGATGCGAGTAAGTCGTGCGACTAACTCGCATCAAACTCGCTAGTGTGACGCCGGCCTTAAAGTCTAAGGGTATGTTTCCACGGTCAGGAAACATTCCGGATTAGCTGCATGTTTGACGCTGTGCGTTGGCGCAGCGTCAAACACGCAGCGTCCAGATGTTACAGCATAGTGGAGGGGATTTCAAGAAATCCCGTCTCCACTATGCTGTAAAACATGTAGGCGGAAGACCTGCGTTTCCGGACATACGGCGCGTCTTTTCAGACCGCAGCATGTCCTAGCCAGCTGCGGCGACGCTGCGTCACCGCAACGGAAATAACACAGGGATATGCAGCCCTGCGATCATTCCGCATGTGTTCCGGAGGTGTCCGGAACACATCCGGAATGAGCGCGCGTCAAAAAGGGGGCGGGGCTTAGGACAGAGCGGAATTTCCGCTCCGTCAAATGCGCTGTGGTTCCGGACAGTGGAACCACAGCCTAATATGCCTTTTTAAAGTGGTTAATAAGTGACCTTATTATTTAGCGCTAGTTTTTTACAGCACTGAGCAAGGAGTGAATAATGCCCCCTAATGAGTGAAAACGCTGCCTGTGTTTGATGTATATCAGTAGTACTGACTGGTTTTAGCATTGATTGGAGCCATTTAACCCCTTGGATGCTGCTATCAGGATAGAGGCATGTGGATAGTTAGATGTCCTCAGGGACAGATGGTTTGTTAGACCCTGCCATTAGAAAAAAAAACAAAAAAGCATGAAAAAATAATGGAAAGATGTTTTGCCAATAAAAATGCAGTTTTTGTATGTAAAAATAAATTAAAATGAACTAAAAACCATACACATAAGTGTTATTGACACATTCAAAACAACACAAACTGTCACTTTATAATAAACGGGACAAAAAAAAGCCTAAAAAAGTTGCCCTTTTCATCGCACTTCAACAAAAAATTAAATTAAAAAATGATCAAAAAGTCATATGTAAAAATAGAGTGTCAATGAAAATATCAAGAAACAAGTCCTAACTCAGCTCTGTTTGCAAAAAATAAAAAAATGTTACAGCTCTTAGAATGGCAATGCAAAAGTACCGTATATACTCATGTATAAGCCGACCCTGTATAAGTCGACCCCCCTAATTTTGCCACAAAAAACTGGGAAAACTTATTGACTCGTGTATAAGCCTAGGGTGAAAAATGATTATGCCCCCATATGATGCTCCACAGATTATGCCCCCATATGCTGCACAGATTATGCCCAATATGCTCCACAGATTATGCCCCTATATGCTCCAGATTATGTCCCCATACGCTCCAGATTATGCCCCCATATATTCCACAGATTATGCCCCCGTATGATCCACAGATTATGCCCCCATATGCTCCAGATTATGCCCACATATGTTCCACAGATTATGCCCCCATATGCTCCAGATTATGCCCCATATGTTCCACAGTTTATGCCCCATATGTTCCACAGATTATGCCCCCATATGCTCCAGATTATGCCCCCATATGTTTCACAGATTATGCCCCCATATGCTCCATATTATGCCCCCATATGTTCCAGATTATCCCCCATATGTTCCACAGTTTATGCCCCCATATTATGCCCCCATATGTTCCACAGCTTATGCCCCCATATTCTCCATATTATGCCCCCATATGCTCCAGATTATGCCCCCATATGTTCCACACAGCTTATGCCCCATATGCTCCATATTATGCCCCCATATGTTCCACAGTTTATGCCCCCATATTATGCCCCCATATGTTCCACAGCTTATGCCCCCATATTCTCCATATTATGCCCCCATATGCTCCAGATTATGCCCCCATATGTTCCACAGCTTATGCCCCCATATGCTCCATATTATGCCCCCATATGTCCATATTATGATTCAATATGCTCCATATTATGCCCCCATATGTCCACATTATGCCCCCATATGCTCCATATTATGCCCCCATATGCTCCATATTATGATTCCATATGCTCCATATTATGCCCCCATATGTTCCAGATTATGCCCCATATGCTGCGCAAAAATAAAAATGACATATCACCTCTCGTCGCAGGGGCCAAGTGCGCGGTGACACCGATCCGCTCAGGACCCCGGCACCTGAGATATGTACCTGTCCCTAGTCTGCACATGCAGCGCTGCGTCCTCTTCCTGGTCCTCGGCAGTGAATGATCAGCAGGGGGCGCGGCGCTCATAACGACGTCATCGCGCCCTCTGCCTGAACATTCACAGCCAGGACCGAGGGAGCAGTGCACATCGGTGGCACGGGGACAGGTAAATATAGCTATACTCACCCCTCCGCTGCGCGTCCCTGCAGCCTCTCATCTTCTCCCGGCGCTCTCCACAGCGCTTCCTTCCTACAGCGGTCACATGGTACCGCTCATTAAAGTCATGAATATGTGCATATTCATGACTTTAATGAGCGGTGCCATGTGACCGCTGCAGGAAGGAGCCGGAGATCGTGGGAGAAGCAGGGGGGCTGCAGAGACCGCGCCGGCGGAGAGGTGAGTATAATCCGACACCCCGCTCCCCTCCCCCCGCCAACCCCCGTATATGACCCGCGTATAAGCCGAGAGGGGGACTTTCAGCCCTAAAAAATGGGCTGAAAATCTCGGCTTATACACGAGTATATACGGTAAATTATTTTTTGTAAAATATTGTTTTTAGTGTACAAAAGTAGCAGTAATTGCACTGGCAGAATAAAGCTGTCTTATTACATTTACACATGATGAATGGCGTAAAAAATAAAAATTAATCAATAACCGAATTTCTGTTTTTTAGACATCCTGCACCCGAAAAATCTGAACAGAAATTAAAAAAAAAAAAACTTCAACCAATCCTGCAAAAAATAAGTTCTCAGACTGCTCAGTTGGCCAAAAATTAAAAAGCTATTCCTCTAAGAATAAGGTTATAAAAAACAGATTAGTTTAATAATAAAAAGCTTTTTTAGGTATGTAAGAGCAGAAAAGCATAAAAAACAATATAAATATGGTATCACTGTAACTGCACAGACACGGAATAATAAAAATAATTCTTTATTACCATATACTGCATGGTAAATGGCGTAAAAAATAATTCTTAAACTAGTGTTGAGTTATCAACCCTATGTCCCAAAAAAACCTATGTGCCAAAAAATCAGTCTAAAGCTATGTCCACACTACATATTTTTAAGATGAGCATGCTCTGTAACCCCTCTGAAAGAGCGCTCAATAAAAGTAAAAATTTTAAGAACATATGAACTGCAATGTGAAAATGACAAACTGCGTTCATATTCAATCTTTTTAACTTCTTTGAACTGCTTCAAATCTCCAAAAATGGGAAATGGCTAAAAAAAGTGACTTTGGACAGCTCTCACTAGTTTATATATATGGAAACCGACTGACAAGATGACAAAAAAGAAGATTCAGGAACTAGGCTGGTGTATTTCTGTAGCGTCTTCCTGCAGCAAAACTCTGAGCTGAGGGTATGCCAGGATCAAATGATGTCATGTGCAAATAACCTTAGGCTAGATTGAAATTTATCTTGAGCTCTTCATTGAGCACTTACATGTAAATACCCAAACAATATGATTCAGATGAAAGCACTCAACACTCACAGAACCATTCACTATAACGAGGCAGATGTAGTCACTTTTTGGAGCGTAAATTTGGCTGGAATAGAATGTGGACTTCATGTAATTGCAATCTCACAGTGCTTCAGCTTCCATCTCACAGGCAGTCAGTGTGGGGGTGGGGCAATACAGCAAGGTTCAACTCTAATGTAATGTGATTCCATTAATGTGTCATTTGCTAGGCTGTGTGCTGTAGTTTCAGTGCAATTAGTGTTTTATAGGGAGGAGATTATCACTAGAGAACTAGGCCTCGCTCACGCCATTTGTTACAATAATGACAATACCAAAATAAGTAAGATTTTCTGTTTTTCTACAGTTTCTTACATTTGCTTGATATAAATTACATAAAACATTTTGGTAATCATTTTCTGAGACTCGCAACTTTTTATGTTTCAGTAGAAAGAGTTGTGTGAGGGCTAATTTTTGCGGGACAAGCTTTATTTTTCAATAGTGCTATTTTGGGTACATATTTTTTATCACTTTTTGTTTAGATTTTTGTGAAGGGTGATAAATAGTGATGAACGAGTATGCTCGTTACTCGAGATTTCCGAGCATGCTCGGGTGTTCTCCGAGTAGTTTGGGCGTGCTCGGAGATTTAGTTTATGTCACCGCAGCTGCATGATTTGCGGCTGCTAGGCAGCATGAATACTTGTGGGGAATGCTTGTTTGTTATAAAATCCCCACATGTATTCAGACTGTCTAGCAGCCTCAAATCATGCAGCTGCAGCGACACACACTAAATCTCCGAGCACGCCCAAATACTCGGAGAACACCCGAGCATGCTCGGAAAACTTGAGTAGCGAGCATACTCACTCATTACTAGTGATAAACAAAAAAATGCAATTTTGGCATTGATTTTTGTATTATTATATTTGTTTTGAAGTCTCCATGCGACAGATATAGAGATATAGCTTTGTAGTACAGATTGATCTGATTACAGTGATAATGACCAATTTATTCTGTTTCTACTTATAGTATGTGTTAGTACTTTTGCACAATAAAATCACTTTAAAAAAATTCCCAGCAAAATATTCAGAAAGACATATTTTTTTCATTTACAAGTACAGAGTTCAATAGAGGCTTGTTATTTTACATAAAAAGCTGTATTTTTTATTGGAAAAATTTGGGGGTACATATGTTTTTACAATCATTGTTTTATTTCATTTTATGTAAGGTGGAATGTCACATACCACAAATCTTCTGGATCTTATCAGCCTATAGCTATCAATGTGCCTCCGGTTATCCAGGCTTCCACGGTAAAAGGTCACCGAACATGATTGGACAAGCCAAATTCCTCATCAGCAACTATATAATGGGGCAGGTGGAAGATGGCTAGTTGACTGTTAAGAAATTGTTGTCCCATTATGGAAGAATCAGCAGAGCTTCCATTAAACTGATATAAACAATTATAAACCAGTAGTTGCTATCCACCAAGGCTAGCGGTACTGCAGAAAATTGTTGTTTATAATTGGAGACAGAGTGTTGCGGCCTCTTAACATGAATTTGCTTCCCATCCAAAGCACCCAAGCAGTTTGGAAATTCTGAACAGGCGTAGAAATCCTCCATTATCGGCAACCACTAGTATTCATGCTGAGGCATAATGATGCTCTTCAGTCAGGCCCAGATTTGTTGATATGTAGAATGGGCAAAGGATGAGAATATACTTGTCCCATCAACAAATGGAAATGCTGGGCCGTAAACACCACCTTGTTGCCAGAAATATGCACGAAAAATGCATAATATATGCAAACATTCCAATTGAACTTACTTTTCAACATAGACACTGTTCACACACATGCACCAACACACAGTTTGTATAATCTCTGAACAAACTTACTAAAGAATGATGTAAACAATGATGGAGCTAGTTGTACTTTGTTGTGTTCCAGGACATAGTTTACCGGCACATGCGCACTAATGCTTTTCGGCTTTGCCCGCAGTTGGGCAAAGCATACTGCGTGTGCGTGAGTCAAGATTGCAATGTGCACGCGAGTAATATGGAGGACAACTACGAAAATTCCCGGAAATATTGCAGACAGCGGCCAAAGGGGTTAAGGAAAGGACCAAAAACACCGCCCATTTGACCGGACGGAAATCATTTACATAGCCCGCTAAAATGAAGTGACAGATTCCCTTTAAGTGACATTTCAGAACCCTGCCATATAAATAGTATATCGTCGATATATCGAGAACATGAGACCATGGCAGTGAAGTCCTCCATATTATAGACCACTTCTCTCTCCCACAGCCCCAGGAACAAATTAGCACACGAGGGCGCACATAGCTGTGCCCTGGAGGTGTAGGAAAAAACCTATCTTTAAAGGTAAAAAAATTATGTGTCAAAGTAAGTATAATTTAGAAGATCCAAGATTAAATTTACAAGATCAATATCTTAATCAGTCATATTCAAGAAGGACCTCGAAGCCGCGATCCCATGGTCATGCCATATCGACGAATACAAAGATTCAACATCGCACGTTACTAAGAACATATCATGTTCTAATTGTATGTTGTTTAGGAGTGTTAAAATATCTGTGGTATCTTTAATATATGATTGCAGGATTTCTACACATTGTTGTAGGTAAAAATCAATGAACCGACAAACTCTCTCATTAAGACCACCATAGTCCAGAAACAATAGGGCGACCCGGTGGGTTTGTAATGTCTTTGTGGATTTTTGGTGTCAAATAGAATGTTGGAACTACTTGTGAAATAGTTGTTTACCCTTCCAACATCCTATTTGTAATAACTCCCTGTTAAGCTAATTGTAAAATGGAATTAAATTCCATTTTATATGCCCAAAGAAGATTTTCGTCCAATTTTTTAGAACACTGTCGATCATTAAGTTGTCTAAGGGCTTCACGCTCATACATACTACAAGGCCAGATCACACCATTACCCCCCTTATCCGCTGGCTTGATAACTACGTTTCATCTTTTTCAACTCATGAATAGCTCTATTTTCAGCAGATGTTAGATTAAATGATGCTCTATTTTCAGGTATTGACAATAGGTCCCTTTTGACCAGTTTAGTAAAAATATCAACATTAGCACAAATACCTGAAGGGGGAAATGCTGCAATCTGGCATGCAGATATGTAGGAAACCATACATCGTCCATTGCTGTTTGCTCTGCCAGTAATGCCTCAAGGTCCGACAGGGCTTGTTGTTCTAGATTTGTGGGGAAAATATTTTTAGATTGATTAGCAAAATATTTTTTGAATGTTAATTTCCTCGCAAACAGCTCAATATCTTTAACCATAGTGACGTAGTCAAATTTAACTGATGGAGAAAACGTAAGACTTTTCTCCAATACCCTAGTTTTTGCAGGGGACAGAACAATATCAGACAGATTAATTACCTTCATATTCATCATGTCTTTTTGTTCTGTCTCTTGTTGTCATGTATAGTGTACAGTTCCTATAGCGTCTTGTGCTTGGGTGCGAGGAAAACACATGAGACATAGGTTGATATGAAATAACTTGTATTACTTCATACAAGCATGCAGAAAAGGTCACACAGTTTGCAGGAACAGAGGCAGGAGAGCACAGCAGGCCAGAGTAACTTCAAGCTCTACAATAACTCTCCAAGCAGGTTCAGGATCTCTTCTCTGTACCGTAATTCCTCTGCAAACATGGATTCACCAGACAGCAGGTTTCCAAAGTTCAAAAGTGTTCCAAAGTTCCTCAGTAGGAAATAGCTGGAGTCCAAAATCCTAGGTTTCCAGGAGTCAGGTCACAGGCTGACTGAGGCTTGATTCAGGAGCACTGATTGTTCAGCTGAGGCTGCTTAAGAAGCAAGAGGGAGAGAATCAGGGCGGGAACATGAAAACTGGAAACTCCATATTAACTGAGGGCAAGAGCTGCAGAAAGACAGAAAGCAAAATGGCCGACGGAAAACTGAGTTTCAAGGAACATGTCAAAAGAGACAAAGAACCTTACATTACTCCCCCCTTAAGGACAACCTCCGGTTGACCTCAGACCAGGCTTGTCAGGGTACCTCTGATGAAACTGGCGGAGCAGGCGAGGAGCATTTACAATATTGACTGGTTCCCATGAGTTGTCCTCCACTGGGTAGCCCTGCCATTTAATCAAATATTGCAACTGATTTCTGTACAACCTGGAATCTAGAATCCTTTCCACCATAAATTCTTCCTGACCATCGACCAGCACTGGGTCAGGGCAAGGAGAAGAGCGTCCAGGAAACGTATTGGGTGTTGCAGCCTTTAGTAGGGATACATGAAAGACAGGGTGGATTCTCATAGTTCTGGGCAGTTGAAGACGACAAGCAACAGCACTTATAATCTTACTGATCTTATAAGGTTCAATGTACTTATGTCCCAATTTAGACGATGGAATCTTTATTTTAAGATTTCTGGTTGACAGCCAGACCAAATCTCCTACCTTGAAAGCTGGTGCAGGTTTACGAAATTTATCTGCTGCTTTCTTGTACCTTTCCTGAGCCAATTCTAGATTTTCCTTTAGAAGATCCATATTCTTTTGTAAAGAAGTGATTCTTTCAGCCACTGCCGGCAAGGGCGTATCTATGGGAAATCGAGGAAGAATGTTAGGATGATAACCTAGATTGGAGTAAAAAGGAGACTGCTTAGTGGAGGCGCTCTGAGAGTTATTATAAGAGAACTCAGCCAGTGGAAGTAGATCCACCCAATCATCTTGTAGGTGGCAGATAAAGCAGCGGAGATACTGCTCCAGGGTCTGATTGGTTCGTTCTGTCTGTCCATTAGTCTGGGGATGAAAAGCAGAAGAAAGGTTTACTTTAATGTCCAATGCGGCACAGAAATTTTGCCAAAACCTTGAAGTGAATTGCACCCCTCGATCCGAAATGACCTCATCCGGTACTCCATGTAAGCGAAACACATTCTTAATCATCAAGTCTGATGTCTGTTTTGCAGTGGGTAAGCCGACACAAGGGATAAAATGAGCTGCCTTTGTTAGACGATCAACCACCACTAGAATGGTGTTCTTCCCTTGAGAGGTTGGTAACTCCACAATGAAGTCCATAGAAATGGATCCCCACGGGCGGACGGGGTGGGAAGAGGTTGTAACAGACCAGTTGGTGAGGAGCGAGGTGTTTTGCATCTTGCACAGACTTCACATGAAGTGACATAGTTTAAAACATCTTTCCTGTAAGTGGGCCACCAAAAGAAACGAGAAAGAAATTCTTGTGTCTTTAGAATTCCCCTATGCCCGGCTATCTTGGAATCGTGGATGAGTTGCAATACTCTCAATCTGACTGTTTCAGGTATATACAGACGTTGTCCCTGAATCCACACACCATTCTTAAAGACAAGACTTACGTCCCTTGGGGGTTGAGCCAACAAAGAATCCGCATGGTATGCTTCCTTGATGTCCTTAAGTAGGTCTTGATTATGAATCACTCCCAGGAATCTAGAGTCAGGAAGAATAGTCTTAGGAGGAGTAAGTGGACGTGTCTCTGCTGAATGAATCCTAGAGAGTGCATCAGCCTTTCCATTGCGCGATCCTGGTCTATAAGAAATTACAAAATTAAATTGGTTTAGGAAAAGATTCCAGCGAGCCTGGCGAGGAGTCAGGCACTTAGCCGACCTGATAAATTCAAGGTTACGATGGTCTGTCAGGACGACTATTTGCTGTGCAGCTCCCTGAAGAAGGTGTCTCCATTCCTTGAAGGCGGCAATAATGGCCAACAATTCTCTATTGCCCACATCGTAGTTCCTCTCAGCCGAAGACAACTGCTGGGAAAAGAAGGCACAGGGATGCAAGACATTCTTCTCACCTGTTCTCTGAGAGAGTATAGCTCCAACGGCACAGTCTGAAGCATCCACCTCTATTATGAAGGCAAGCTCGGGGTTGGGATGTACTAAGATAGGTGCGGTGGTAAATTTATCCTTTAAACAGGAAAATGCTTCCTGAGCTTGCGGGGTCAGGAGAACCTAGACTGTTTCCGGGTAAGTTGGGTGATAGGTGACACTACCTCAGAGAAATTCCTAATGAAACGTCTATAGAAGTTGGCAAACCCGATGAAGCGCTGCACCTCCTTCACATTTCTAGGAATTGGCCAATCCTTGATGGCTTGGGTCTTGCTTCCATCCATACTAATCCCTTGCGTAGATAGTACATACCCCAGAAATTGAATTTCGGTCCTATGGAATTCACACTTTTCAAGTTTGATGTAGAGATGGTTTTGTCTTAGGCGTTCTAAGACCATTCTCACATGTCCATGATGTTCCTCTGTGGAGTTAGAAAAAATTAGAATATCATCCAGATAAATCACCACAAATGTATCTAGGAGATCCCTGAAGATGTCATTCACCAAGTGTTGGAAAGTGGCTGGGGCGGTACTCAGACCAAAAGGCATAACTAGATATTCGAAGTGTCCATAGCGTGACCTGAATGCAGTCTTCCATTCATCCCCAGGTCTAATACGTACCAAGTTATAGGCCCCACGGAGATCCAGTTTAGAGAAAATTTTGGCGTGCCGCACTCTCTCCAACAACTCAGGGATTAAAGGCAATGGATAACGGTTTCTAATAGTAACCTTATTGAGTTCCCTATAGTCTATGCAGGGTCTCAGAGATCCATCTTTCTTCTTCACAAAGAAGATGGGTGCACCTGCGGGAGATGAAGAGGGGCGTATGAAGCCTTTGGCTAGATTTTCATCTATGTAGTCCTTCAAAGCTTTTAGCTCGGGCCCCGCTAGGGGGTAGATCTTACCAAAAGGTATCTCGGCTCCAGGCAATAATTCGATTGGACAATCATATGGACGGTGAGGAGGAAGCTGATCAGCGTTCTTCTTGTCACATAAATCCACATAGTCCTGGTATACAGCTGGTAGTTCAGGGACTGACATGGTTCCTTTAGGAACAGAGCAAGCTGAAACTCCTTGACTCATCTGTTTCTCCGGAAAGTGTAATTCCTTGGTTTCCCAGTTAATCGTACGATTCTGCGCCTGCAGCCATGGCAGCCCTAGAATAATGGGAAAGTGGGGAGAAGAGATAAGCATAAAAGACATTTTTCCTGATGATCTTTACCCATAAGGACCCTCAAAGGCTCTGTTTCCTGATCCACTGGTCCAGAGGTCAGCAGGGAGCCATCCACAGTCTCCATCTGTACTGGAGTAGCCTTCTTCACTGAACGTATCCCCTGTTTCAGAGCAAAGGAGATATCCATAAAATTTCCACTTGCTCCTGAGTCGATCATAGCAGAGCTAGACACCCAGACTGAGTCCACCCAGAGTTTGATGGAAAGGAAGCAATGAGAATTATTTATTTTACAACTCAGCGGGGCACACCGCTGACGAAACTTGAAAAATTGCAGCGTTTATACCGTCATTGTCCCCAGAACTAACAGAGTTTAAGTCAGAAAAATCAAGATCTCTTGCAGCAGATCTCTCTGGAGTCTGAGGCTCGGACATGACAGAGCTCCTCTCGCAACACTCACAGTGAATGACTGCTGCAGTAGTCTTACGAGAACGGCTGGGGCAGTTTATAATGAAGTGCCCTGACTTACCACAGTAAAAACATAGATTTTCCTTTATACGATGTTCTTTGCGTGCATCACTAACCCGTCTTTGTAAAGAGTCCACCTGCATGGGTTCAGGTTCTGGTTCCCTTGTGATCCTACTCAAAGGTTCCTTAGCTGAGGAGGGAGGTAGGAAAAGGTTAGTGCGATTATTTTCGAATCATCTCTCTTGTCTGCGTTCAGTCAGACGAGCATCAATACGGATACAATAGTTAATAAAGTCACCTAACGCAGTGGGAGAGTCGGCACAAGCAAGTTCATCCTTAATCAGTGGAGACAACCCTTTCCGAAAAATAGATTTTTTGGCGGAAGTGTCCCAAGTGGTATCAAGAGCCCATCTCCTGAAATCCAAGGCATATTCTGCTACTGAACGCTTACCTTGGCGCAAAGTTAACATGGCTGCTTCAGCTGTTGCACCTCGATTGGGGTCATCAAACACCTGCCCCATGGCTGAAATAAAAGCATCAAGGTGATTCAAACAATCATCCTCAGTCTCAATCAGAGGGTTTGCCCACATCAAAGCCTTATTGGTAAGCAACATGATTATAGTAAGCACTTTGGATCGTTCAGTGGGAAATTGTGAAGCATGTGCAGAGAAAAATAGATTGCATTGGTTAATAAATCCCCTGAATTTCTCACGTTCACCGCCAAAACGAAAAGGAGGTAACTTGGGGATCCCAGAACTCGGGGTTATGGCAGGAGCCTGGACTCGTTCCTCTAGAGCCTCAATCCTGGCTCGTAATTCCTGAGTAGTTTGTCCAAACACTTGCAAATTATGATTAGTGAGGTCCTGTAGGCTTGCAAAACGGGTCTTTATAGTCTGTATATCTGCAAGGATTGTATCAGTCACTCCGCAAAGCTCCTTTATGCGGGCCTCCATCTTCCAGATCTTTTAAGGCAGAAGTGCTGGAAGGAGAAGAGGAAAGAAAAACAAAAAAAAAAATAGTGTTTACCTGTGGTAACACTCCAGAGTAACATTTAAGGGAATGCGCTCACCTGGAATGGTTGTGAGAAGTCACAACCACTGTCATCACAGAAGGTATTAAACGGACATCTGATATCCACAGTCACAGCAGACACGGCTTTCCCAGACCCAGCAGACACTAAACATTGGCTCCTGAATCTTGTCATGTATAGTGTACAGTTCCTATAGCATCTTGTGCTTGGGTGCGAGGAAAACACATGAGACATAGGTTGATATGAAATGACTTGTATTACTTCATACAAGCATGCAGAAAAGGTCACACAGTTTGCTGTTGTGAATGGGTTTGAGATGAGTTCTGAGCAGAGGCTTCCTCTGGTGGTTACAAGCGGTGCTGGTCTGTCCAGTGAAGATTGTGAGGACTGGGAATCAGGTGTTACTGACTGGTCTTATATAAGGGAGTCACCTTCCCATCAGGGTTGCCGGTGATCAATTGTTCTGGTCTGAATCCTTCATTCCTGTTTCCCTTGTAGCCTGCTGTGTCGTGTCTGCATCTCCTGCTAACAGATAAGACATTTTCTTCTTTTTGTTTTTGTGCTATATTTTTGCATTTTTGTCCTGCACTTCTGTGGGGGCCTTCAGGGTCCCCTCCGGGGGCTTTTGCCCTCTAAGTTTAGTTCAGCCACTTATGTATGTACTTTTGCTTTTTCCAGTTTTTTCAGTGGCTGCTGTTTTGATTTTGTTACACCAGAGAACTAATTTAGGTGGTAGAGGTCGTGTGATCTCAGGTGTTTTTGAAATTAGTGGTGTTGGTGCTTTTCAGGGTTTTCTGGGATTGCAGTAAGTACCCTTCCTGTCCTTTTCTATTTTCTTTCTGTGTCAGTATTTCATCTTGTCTAACCGCCATTACATGTTTGGGGGCTTTCTATTGTCTTTGGGGTTCTGCTCCGGGGCAGATAGCTTTCCTATATCTATCTTTAGGTGTAGTTAGTTTCTCAGGCTGTGACGAGGCGTCTAGGACCAACGTAGGAACGCTCCATGGCTGCCTCTAGTTGTGTGGTTAGTCAGGGTACTGCAATCTCATAGTTTCCAACTGCTCTGGTGTATTGCCTTTTCTTACCTGCACTCCTCAGCTACCAAATCATAACAGTATCACCGGCCTAAACTGAAAATTGTGTGGTACTCACAGAAGGGAAAAATATTGTGAAAGAAAAAAAAAAAAAAAAAAGGTTGTCAGAGTTGTCAGAGATATTTTTCTGTTTGTTGCATTTTTTTTTTTCCCTCTGTATCTCTGGGTGCTGGGGAGGATCTTTTCTCTCAATGGAGTTTGCACAGTTGTCTGGCCGTGTGGATCAGCTTGCCACTGAGGTTCAGAGTATTGCTACCTATCTTGCTAGGTTGCCTGTTGTGGAACCTAGGATTCCCATGCCAGATTTGTTTTTAGGGGATCGAGCTAAGTTTCAGAATTTCAAAAATAATTGTAAATTGTTTTTTGCCTTAAAATCTAAGTCCTCAGGGAACGCAGCGCAGCAGGTTCAAATTATCATCTCTCTCCTGCGCGGCGATCCTCAGGATTGGGCTTTTTCCCTGACACCTGGGGATCCTGTTTTGAGTGATGTTGATGCATTTTTTCAGGCTTTGGGGTTATTGTACGATGAGCCTAATGTCACTGATCAAGCTGAAAAAGCCTTGTTGACATTAAATCAGGGGCTTGATGACGCTGAGTTATACTGTCAGAGATTCCGTAGGTGGGCAGTCCTGACCAAATGGAATGACGACGCTTTGGCAGCCCTTTTCCGGAAGGGTCTGTCAGATAATGTAAGGATGTTATGGTGGGATTCCCTGTCCCCTCTGGTCTCAATGATTCTATGTCATTAGCGAATCAAATTGACAGACGTTTGCGTGAGCGGAGAAGTATGCGTGGAATGGTGTTGCCTTGTGAACCAGCTTCTGAACCCATGCAGTGTGATAGAGTGGTGTCTGGGGCACAGCGTCATGAGTTTCGAAAGCGCAATGGGTTATGTTTCTACTGTGGTGATGCCTCTCATGCTATTTCAGTCTGCCCTAAGCGGGGAAGACGTTTTGCACGCTCAGTTGTCTTGGGTAGTGTTCAGACTAAGTTTTTATTAACTGTCACTCTGATATGCTCTCTGTCCTCATTTTCTGCTCAGGCTTTCGTTGATTCTGGAGCAGCTATTAACCTGATGGATTATGATTTTGCTAGACGTTGTGGGTTTCCCTTGATACCCCTACAGAAGTCTATTCCCTACTGGGGATCGATTCTACCCCTTTGGCTGAGAATAAACCCCAGTTTTCTACTCAGGTGATAATGAGGGTTGAACCTGATCACCAGGAGTGCTGCAAATTTTTGGTTCTGTATAATCTGCATGACATTATCGTGCTGGGTTTCCCTTGGTTACAGTCTCATAATCCTGTTTTGGATTGGAAATCTGTGTCTGTAACCAGTTGGGGCTGCCAATGTGTTAATACCAACACTCCTGTTTTTTCTGCCTCCCCCCAGGCTCAGGATGTTCCTGCTTTTTGATTGATTTTTCTGATGTGTTTAGCGAAAGTAAATCTGCATCCTTGCCTCCCATAGGAGCTATGACTGCGCTATTGAATTAGTGCCGGGTAGTAAATTCCCTAAGGGTCGCCTTTTTAACTTGTCTGTACCTGAACATGACGCTATGCGGTCTTATATCAAGGAATCATTGGAGAAGGGTCATATCAGACCATCCTCTTCACCCTTAGGTGCCGGTTTTTTTCTTTGTGGCCAAAAAGGATGGTTCATTGAGGCCGTGTATTGATTATCGTCTCTTGAACAATATTACTGTGAAATATCAATACCCGTTACCCTTGATTTCTGACTTGTTTTCCAGGGTGAAAAACGTCTACTTGGTTTACCAAGCTTGACCTCAGGGGGGCGTATAACCTTATTCGCATTAAGCACGGGGATGAATGGAAGACGGCATTCAATACCCCTGAAGGGCATTTTGAGTACCTGGTGATGCCCTTTGGGCTCACTAATGCTCCTTCCGTCTTCCAGTCCTTCATGAATGACATTTTCAGGGATTTTGTGGACAAATTTCTGATTGTTTATTTGGATGATATCTTGATTTTTCTAATGACTGGGACTCTCATGTGAAACATGTTCGAACTGTATTCCAGATTTTGAGAGAGAATGCTCTGTATGTGAAGGGATCAAAGAGTCTTTTTGGCGTACAGAGGATCTCATTTCTGGGATTCATTTTGTCCCCATCTGTTATTGAAATGGACCCGGTCAAGGTTCAGGCCATCTGTGATTGGGTCCAACCTACTTCATTAAAGGCTCTTCAGAGATTTTTGGGTTTTGCCAATTTTTATCGTAAATTTATTGGTAATTTCTCGGTTATTGTTAAACCATTAACTGATTTGACCAGAAAGGGTTCTGATGTGGTGAATTGGCCTCCTGAGGCAGTCTCTGCATTTCAGGAACTTAAGCAGAGATTCACTTCTGCTCCTGTCTACGGCAGCCTGATGTTTCTCTGCCATTTCAGGTGGAGGTTGATGCCTCTGAAATTGGGGCAGGTGCCGTTTTGTCCCAAAAAGATCCAGAGACCTCTAAAAGTAACCCTTGTGCCTTTTTCTCTCGAAAATTTTCTCCTAATGACCGTAATTATGACGTGGGTAATCGGGAGTTATTGGCCATGAAGTGGGCTTTTGAAGAGTGGAGACATTGGCTGGAGGGAGCCAAACATCAGGTGGTGGTCCTTACGGACCATAAGAATCTGGTCTATCTGGAATCTGCCAAGCGACTCAATCCTAGACAGGCCAGGTGGGCCTTGTTTTTCACACGTTTTAATTTTGTGGTTTCCTTTCTTCCTGGCACTAAGAATGTTAAGGCGGATGCCCTCTCGAGGAGCTTCCTTGCGGACTCTCCTGAGTTATCTGATCCTTCTGTTATTTTGAAAGAGGGTGTAGTTCTTTCCGCCATCTCGCCCAATTTGAGACTTGCTCTGGAGGGGTGTCAGGAGGATAGGCCCGAGCGCTGCCCGGTTGGAAAATTGTTTGTCCCGGATCAGTGGAAAAAGAGTGTGATGTCTGAGATTCATTTTTCCGCATTGGCTGGGCATCCCGGAATTTTTGGTACCAGAGACTTGGTTAGTCGGTCCTTTTGGTGGCCTACCTTGTCTCGTGATGTCAGGGAATTTGTGCAGTCCTGCGGGACTTGCTCTCGCTCCAAGCCTTGCTCTCGCTCTAGTGGTTTGTTGATGCCATTGCCTGTGCCCAAGAGACCATGGACCCATATCTCTATGGATTTCATTTCTGACCTTCCTGTTTCTCAGAGAATGACCACCATCTGGGTAATTTGTGATAGGTTTTCCAAAATGATACATCTTGTGCCATTACCTAAGTTGCCTTCCTCCTCTGAATTGGTGCCGTTGTTCCTTCAGCAAGTGGTTCGTTTACACGGCATTCCTGAGAACATTGTGTCTGACAGAGGAGTCCAGTTTGTTTCCAGATTTTGGAGGACTTTTTGTTCTAAACTGGGTGTTCAATTGTCTTTCTCCTCGGCATTTCATCCTCAGACCAATGGTCAAACTGAGAGAACAAACCAGACATTGGAGACTTATCTAAGATGCTTTGTGTCTGCTGATCAGGATGACTGGGTCTCTTTTTTGCCTTTGGCTGAGTTTGCTCTTAATAATAGGGCTAGCTCTGCCACTTTGATGTCTCCGTTTTTCTGTAATTCTGGGTTTCACCCTCGATTTTCTTCAGGACAGACGGAGGCTTCTGTCTGTCCAGGTGTTGACTCTGTTGTGGAGCGTATGCAACAGATTTGGGACCAGGTAGGGAGAGGTTGTCCCTCTCTCAGGAGAAGGCCCAGCGGTTTGCTAACCGGCATAGGACTGATGGTCCTCGGTTTAAAGTGGGGGACTTGGTCTGGTTGTCCTCAAAGAATATTCCTATGAGAGTGGCATCTCCTAAATTTAAGCCTAGGTTCATTGGACCTTATAAGATCATGGAGATTATTAATCCTGTTTCTTTTCGTTTGCTTCTTCCAGGGACATTTAAGATCCATAACGTGTTCCACAAGTCCTTGTTGAAGAGGTTTGTTGAGCCAGTGGTTCCTGCTGCTGTGCCTCCTGACCCTGTTTTGGTTGAGGGCAATCTGGAGTATGTGGTTGAGAAAATATTAGATTCTCGTTTTTCTAGACGGAAACTCCAGTATTTGGTTAAATGGAGAGGTTATGGTCAGGAAGACAATTCTTGGGTGTTTGCTTCGGACATCCATGCTAGGAGACTTATCCGTGCGTATCATAGAACTCATCCTGACCGGCCTGGTTGCTCAGGTGAGGGTTCGGTGACCCCTCCTCAAGGGGGGTACTGTTGTGAATGGGTTTGAGATGAGTTCTGAGCAGAGGCTTCCTCTGGTGGTTACAAGCGGTGCTGGTCTGTCCAGTGAAGATTGTGAGGACTGGGAATCAGGTGTTACTGACTGGTCTTATATAAGGGAGTCACCTTCCCATCAGGGTTGCCGGTGATCAATTGTTCTGGTCTGAATCCTTCATTCCTGTTTCCCTTGTAGCCTGCTGTGTCGTGTCTGCATCTCCTGCTAACAGATAAGACATTTTCTTCTTTTTGTTTTTGTGCTATATTTTTGCATTTTTGTCCTGCACTTCTGTGGGGCCTTCAGGGTCCCCTCCGGGGGCTTTTGCCCTCTCAGTTTAGTTCAGCCACTTATGTATGTACTTTTGCTTTTTCCAGTTTTTTCAGTGGCTGCTGTTTTGATTTTGTTACACCAGAGAACTAATTTAGGTGGTAGAGGTCGTGTGATCTCAGGTGTTTTTGAAATTAGTGGTGTTGGTGCTTTTCAGGGTTTTCTGGGATTGCAGTAAGTACCCTTCCTGTCCTTTTCTATTTAGTTAGTTTGGGCCCCAGCGTTTGCTCATACTATTTTCTTTCTGTGTCAGTATTTCATCTTGTCTAAGCGCCATTACATGTTTGGGGGCTTTCTATTGTCTTTGGGGTTCTGCTCCGGGCAGATAGCTTTACTATATCTATCTTTAGGTGTAGTTAGTTTCTCAGGCTGTGACGAGGCGTCTAGGACCAACGTAGGAACGCTCCACGGCTGCCTCTAGTTGTGGTGGTTAGTCAGGGTACTGCAATCTCATAGTTTCCAACTGCTCTGGTGTATTGCCTTTTCTTACCTGCACTCCTCAGCTACCAAATCATAACAGTTTGCAGGAACAGAGGCAGGAGAACACAGCAGGCCAGAGTAACTTCAAGCTCTACAATAACTCTCCAAGCAGGTTCAGGATCTCTTCTCTGTACCGTAATTCCTCTGCAAACATGGATTCACCAGACAGCAGGTTTCCAAAGTCCAAAAGTGTTCCAAAGTTCCTCAGTAGGAAATAGCTGGAGTCCAAAATCCTAGGTTTCCAGGAGTCAGGTCACAGGCTGACTGAGGCTTGATTCAGGAGCACTGATTGTTCAGCTGAGGCTGCTTAAGAAGCAAGAGGGAAGAATCAGGGCGGGAACATGAAAACTGGAAACT
The DNA here is from genome assembly GCA_033576555.1 of Oophaga sylvatica. Classification (NCBI taxonomy): domain Eukaryota; kingdom Metazoa; phylum Chordata; class Amphibia; order Anura; family Dendrobatidae; genus Oophaga; species Oophaga sylvatica. The sequence goes on along the minus strand of JARQOD010000006.1, from coordinate 210,636,703 downwards.
CCATATTAACTGAGGGCAAGAGCTGCAGAAAGACAGAAAGCAAAATGGCCAACGGAAAACTGAGTTTCAAGGAACATGTCAAAAGAGACAAAGAACCTTACACTTGTGGTAATTCCATGTACGTATCGGAGGGAATGGAGTAACGGATCTGTGGGGAAGCTGATCGCTGCTGTTTCCCTCTCCTACCCCACTCCGTTTTCCTAAAAAGACTCTCCACATTGTTCCTCTGATATTATTGAGGTAATTGATGATGAATGTGACGCTGATTTAGAGTGTGACTTACTATATTGCCACTTGTAAACTTTGTTGGAGGAATAATCCTGCAAGTCTCTCTGAAACGTACAGATTTTAGTTGCATGTATTTCCTTTTCCCACTTAATGAGGTCGGCTTCTAGCTCGTTGTCAAACTTAACACAATCTTCAGTTGTTAGTGTTGATTGAATTTTATTTTTCACAGTATTTATTTCCCCTTCAATGGTTTCTAACGCTTTTCTGTCAGAAACAATCAAAAGTTCTATTAATGTCCGTGAGCACTTAGTAAGTGCCTCTTCCCATTTGTTATTAAAAATGTGATCGCTTGTTTCCAATGTGGGGTAAATTTGGATCTTCAGTCCTCTAGGTAGAATATCCTTTTGGAGATAATTCTCCAGAGCCACCTTGTTCCACCACAATTTAGTGCGCTTTCTTAATAAATAAATGGGATAGTTAATTGGGCCTCGTGGCTGCAACACTATACACACGTGTTCAAAATTGTTGGTAACCCTCGTTTAATGACAGAAAAACCCACAATGGTCACAGAAATAACTTGAATCTGCAAAAGTAATAATAAATCAGAAACATATGAAAATGAACAAATGAAAGTCAGACATTGCTTTTCAACCATGCTTCCACAGAATTAAAAAAAAAATAAAACTCATGAAATAGACCTGAACAGAAATGATGGTACCCCTGAAAATAATGTGACGAAAGGGACATCTTAAATCAAGGTGTGTCCACTAATTAGCATCACAGGTGTTTACAATCTTGGAATCAGTGAGTGGGCCTGTATAGAGGGCTACAGATACTCACTGTGCTGTTTGGTGACAAGGTGTGTATCACACTCAATATGTACCAGAGGAAGTGAAGGAAAGAGTTATCTCAGGAGATTAGAAAAAAAATTATAGACAAACATGTTAAAGGTAAAAGTTTTAAGGCCATCTCCAAGTAACTTGATGTTCCTGTGACTACAATTGCACATATAATTCAGAAATTTAAGCTCCATGGGACTGTAGCCAACCTCCTTGGATGTGGCCGCAGGAGGAAAAATTATGACAAATCAAAGAGATGGAGAATACGAATGGTAACAAAAGAGTCCAGAAAAACTTCTAAACAGATTAAAGGTGAACTTCAAGCTCAAGGAACATCAGTGTCAGATCACACCATCCGTCGTTGTATGAGCCAAAGTGGACTTCATGTGAGATTACCAAGGAGGACACCATTGTTGTAAAAAATTATAAAAAACCCAGAATGGAATTTGCCAATTTATATGTTGACAAGCCACAAAGCTTCTGGGAGAATGTCCTATGGACTGATGAGACAAAATGGAACTTTTTGGCAAGGCACATCAGCTCTATGTTCACAGATGGAAAAATGAAGCATATCAAGAAAAGAACACTGTCCCTACTGTGAAACATGGAGGAGGCTCTTTTATGTTCTGGGGCTGCTTTGTTGCATCTGGCACAGGGTGTCTAGAATCTGTGCAGGGTACAATGAAATATCAAGACTGTCAAGGGATTCTAGAGAGAAATGTTCTGCTCAGTGTCAGAAAGCACCCAGTGTCAGAAAGCTTGTTCTCAGTTGCAGGTCATGGGTCTTACAACAGGATAATGACCCAAAACACACCCCAGAATGGCTAAGAGGAAAACATTGGACTATTCTGAAGTGGCCTTCTATGAGCCCTGACCTACAATTGAGCATCTTTGGAAAGAGCTGAAACATGACGTCTGGAAAAGGCAACCTTCAGACACGAGACAACTGGAACAGTATGCTCTTGAGGAGTGGGCCAAAATACCTGCTGAGAGGTGCAGAAGTCTCATTGACAGTTACAGGAATCGTTTGATTGCAGTGATTGCCTTAAAAGATTGTGCAACAAAATATTAAGTTAAGGGTATCATCATTTCTGTCTAGGCCTATTTCATGAGTTTTATTTTTTTTTTTTAAATTCTGTGAAAGCATGGTTGAAAAGTAATGTCTGACATTCATTTGTTCATTTTCATAGATTTTTTTATTTATTATTACAGTGCCGTGCGAAAGTATTCAGCTCCCTGGAACTTTTAAGTTTTGGTGAAGAATCAACAAGTGGGACACAGTTGTGAAGTTGAACGAAATTTATTGGTTATTTTAACTTTTTGTGGAAATACAAAAACTGAAAAGTGGGGCGTGCAATATTATTCGGCGCCATTAACTTAATACTTTGTTGCACCACCTTTTGCTGCGATTACAGCTGCAAGTCGCTTGGGGTATATCTCTATCAGTTTTGTACATCAAGAGACTGAAATTCTTGCCCATTCTTCCTTGGCAAATAGCTCGAGCTTAGTGAGGTTGGATGGAGATCGTTTGTGAACAGCAGTTTTCAGTTCTTTCCACAGATACTCGATTGGATTCTGGTCTGGACTTTGACTTGGCCATTCTAACACCTGGATACGTTTATTTGTGAACAATTCCATTGTAGAATTTACTTTATGCTTGGGATCATTGTCTTGTTGGAAGACAAATCTCCGTCCCAGTCTCAGGTCTTTTGCAGGCTCCAACAGGTTTTCTTCAAGAATAGTCCTGTATTTGGCTCCATTCATCTTCCCATCAATTTGAACCATCTTCCCTGTCCCTGCTGATGAAAAGCAGGCCCAAACCATGATGCTGCCACCACTATGTTTGACAGTGGGGATGGTGTGTTCAGGGTGATGAGCTGTGTTGCCTTTACGCCAAACATATCGTTTGGCATTGTTGCCAAAAAGTTTGATTTTGGTTTCATCTGACCAGAGCACCTTCTTCCACATGCTTGGTGTGTCTCCCAGGTGGCTTGTTGCAAACTTTAAATGACACTTTTTATGGATATCTTTGAGAAATGGCTTTCTTCTTGCCACTCTTCCATAAAGGCCAGATTTGTGCAGTGTTATGACTGATTGTTGTCCTATGGACAGACTGTCCCACCTCAGCTGTAGATCTCTGCAGTTCATCCAGAGTGATCATGGGCCTCTTGGCTGCATCTCTGATCAGTGTTCTCCTTGTTTGAGATGAAAGTTTAGAGGGACGGCCGGGTCTTGGTAGATTTGCAATGGTATGATACTCCTTCCATTTCCATATGATTGCTTGCACAGTGCTCCTTGGGATGTTTAAAGTTTTGGAAATCATTTTGTATCCAAATTGGCTTTAAACTTCTCCACAACAGTATCACGGGTCTGCCTGTTGTGTTCCTTGGTCTTCATGATGCTCTCTGTGCTTCAAACAGAACCCTGAGACTATCACAGAGCAGGTGCATTTATACGGAGACTTGATTACACACAGGTGGATTATATTTATCATCATTAGTCATTTAGGACAACATTGGATCATTCAGAGATCCACAATGAGCTTCTTGAGTGAGTTTGCTGCACTGAAAATAAAGGGGCCGAATAATATTGCACGCCCCACTTTTCAGTTTTTGTATTTCCACAAAAATTTAAAATAACCAATAAATTTCGTTCAACTTCACAATTATGTCCCACTTGTTGTTGATTCGTCACCAAAAATTTACATTTGGTATCTTTATGTTTAAAGCATGATATGTGGGAAAAGGTTGAAAAGTTCCAGGGAGCCGCAAGGCACTATACTTTTGTCAGATTCAAATTATTTCTGTGACCATTATGTGTTTTTCTGTCATTAAATGAGGGGTACCAACAATTTTTACCACGTGTGTATTAGGCCTAACGTTTTTAAGTGGAAATTTGGCCTTATGATTTGCCACTGAAATATAGTTTTAGCACAAATGATTTTGAGTAGGCTATTGGGGCTTCCGGAAACTGCCACACAGGTTTTGTACAATGTACTTCGATGCTGGAAGTTCGATTTCACATAGGAGAAGTTCACTTTCAGCAACATCAGCACTAGGGCAGGAGTGACCTGTCTGCACTGTAATACTGATCAAATGGCGCCAGCAAAACAAGATGTCTGCTTTTTATTTGGCCAAGGATATGTGACTTAGGCAACCAACCACAGGAGAAAAAAGCAAAAAAATTGGAGTTCTAAACAACTATATAGTAGATAAAAATGTCTTTATTAAATAATTATAAATACAATGATTCAAAAATAAACAATGACATAAAAGGACAAATGACCCTAGAAAAAAAGCAAGGGTCTCCAGGCATAAATAGTAGTAAAGATAAAGTCAAAACAACACCATGGTACAAATTAAACTAAAATCCCATACTCATGCACAAACAGGCAGCAAAGTATACATAATCAAAAAGGAACATTTAAAGCAAGTGCTAGTCCAATGTATAATCAAGACAAATTAAGAGAAGTACAAATCCAATGTAACAATGCTGCCATAATGTACATAGCACCAGGGACAAAGTATCTACAACCTGCTATGGAAAGTTCCCTTAAGCCCCCATCTCACACAGCGATCTCGCTAGCGAGATCGCTGCTGAGTCACTAGTTTTGTGACACAGCAGCGATCTCCCCAGCGATATCACTGTGTGTGACATTCAGCGACGATCAGCCCCCCTGCTGGGTATCGCTGATCGTCGCTGAATGTCTTGGACATTTTTTTGATCGCTTGTCTCCCGCTGGCAGGCACGCATCGCTGCGTGTGACAGGCGGGAGACCAGCGATCCGCTGGTAACCAAGGTACACAGCGGGTTTCCAGGCGCGGGGCTGTGCATGGAAACCCGCTGTGTACCTTGGTTACCAGCGCCCTGATGCAGGGAGCTGGTAACCAAGGTACACAGCGGGTTTCCAGGCACCGCACAGCGCCTGGAAACCCGACGTGTACCTTGGTTACCAGCTCCCTGCATCAGGGCGCTGGTATCCAAGGTACACTGCGGGTAACTAAGCAATGTTACCCGCAGTGTCGCTGTGCTGATCGCTGCCCTGAGCTGCCTGTTTGGCAGCTCAGCAGCGATCATGTAGCGACACACCAGCGATCCTGATCGTTGTCGGGATCGCTGGTGTATCGCTATGTGAGACCCGGGCTTTAGAGTACCAATGTAGATGTTGCAGATCAGATATAACAAATCAATAAAGTGCATATAGTGCTTACCCATGGTGTGTTAGCATGCCGAGGAGCCAGGCCCAATTCCGATGCACGTTTCGCGTTAGCTTTATCAGAGAGGGAATCACAGGAGACCTTGTGTCATGACATTTTGAATGGCTTCTGAGCCCTGATTGGTTGCCAGAATCAACACATATAAAGTTAAGCGGAAAAAAAAATATTTTCAGAAGTAGAGATGGGCCAACCCCTGGATGTTCGGGTCTGGCGGAGTCGGCCGAACAGTTACAAAAAGTTCAAGTTCGGGTACCAGAACAGTACCCGGACCCGAACCCCAACCTGGACCCCATTCACTTGAATGGGAGGCACAAACATCCAGTGTTTGCCAGTCTGTCATGTGCATGACAGAGCGGCAAACACCGCTTCTGATTGGCGGTGATATCATCCCCGCCGGTCAGAAGACAGCATGAGCACTCAGCTGTGCAGCTGTGATCAGAGGTATAAAAATTACCTCTGTTCACTGGTGTCAACTGATGGGACTACTGATCCCATCATCTGACACCTGCTGCTGCTAATAACAGTGAGAGCAGGAGCGGCGGATGGGAGTATTCATCAGCCGCTCCTGCGCTGTAAATAATTAATTTAAAATAAAACTGACATGGGTTCCCCTGTATTTTTGATAACCAGCCAGGCAAAACTCACAGCTGAGGGCTGCAACCCTCAGCTGTCAGCTTCAACAAGGCTGGTAATCAAGAATAGAGAGGTTCCCATGCTGGTTTTTTTTTAAATTATTTAAATAATTAAAAAAAACAGCATGGGTCCCTCCCATTTTTGCCAACCAGTCTTGTGAAAGCAGACAGCTGGGGACTGGTATTCTCAGGCTGGTAAGGGGCCATGGATATTGGCTCCCCCAGCCTAAAAATAGCAGACTTTATTCTAGCTGTGTCTTTTTTACCATACAACTATAGGATTAGTAATGGAACTATAAGATTAGTAATGTCTGGTGACCAGACAATACCAAAGTAACATGAACCCCACAAATATGAACCCCACTTGCCACCGCTACAGGGCAAATGGGAAGAGCCAAGCAAAGCGCCAGAACTGGTGCATCTAATAGATGCGCCTTTTCTTGGCAGCTGCGGGCTGCTATTTTTAGGCTGGGGGGGTCAACATCCATGGCCCCTTATCAGCATGAGAATACCAGTCCCCAGATGTCTGCTTTAGCAAGGCTAGTTGTCAAAAATGCGGAGGACCCCACACCGTTTTTTTAAAATATTTATTTAAATAATTAAAAAAAAACAGCATGGGAACCCCTCTATTCTTGATAACCAGCCTTGTTGAAGCTGACAGCTGAGGGTTGCAGCCCCCAGCTGTAAGTTTTGCCTGACTGGTTATCAAAAATACAGGGGAAACCATGCCATTTTTTTTTTTTAATTATTTATTTACAGCGCAGGAGACGGCTGATGAATACCCCCCAGCCGCCGCTCCTGCTCTCACTGTTATTAGCATCAGCAGGTGTTGGATGATGTAATCAGTAGTCCCATCATCTGACACCAGTGTCTGGAGGTAAACTTTATACCTCTGATCAAAGCTGTGTGCTCACGCTGTCTTTTGACATCATGGCAACCATTGCTCACTGACCGGCGGGGATGATATCGCAGCCGATCAGAAGCGGTGTTTGCTGCGCTGCTAAGCATATGACAGCGCGACAAACAGCCGGTGTTCGGGCAGCTGAACCCGAACAGTAACACGGACTTCTTGGTGAAATCCGTGTTCGGTGTCCATGCCCGAACAATAGGTGTTTGGTACGGTCGCTGAACTTTACTTTTCAGGTTCGCCCATCTCTATTCAGAAGCTCCTTTAACATCTCCACATCCCTTCCCCTCATCAATCACATCTTCCCATTCCCACTGCTCAAGATACAGCACCACTATTCTAGCCAAAGTAATACAAACACATTAGTGGAAACGCGATGAATTACCGAACTGTGACAGTCTTTTGCCAACCTTGTGAGTAAAAATACTCGTGAAAGTGAACACGAATCCGAATGTGTTTCAATCATGCCAAATTTGAGATTGGCAAATGTTTTCCAAACACGTTCGCTCATCTCTAGTAATGAACTTTTGTAAACATCTTTCAACTACTACCTATTTTGTAGAATTACAATTCTTTCATGCCATACAAGCTACATTTAACTTTTAGTTCCTCTCCCCACACAAAAATCTATTTCTGTTTTGTGTTATTCATCCTCCCTTGTAAAAGCAGATGCAGGAAACGCATTGTAATTTTCTAGAGACGGTTGGCTTGTGGCTGAGATAAATTACATTTTGCGTATCTTATTTTCTTTTGTCCTTTACAGTCTCTTGTTTTCTTGCGCTTGATGAATGTTTGTTACATAATACTCTTGTAACGTTTTCATTTTTACCTTCTAAAACCTGATGTTTAATAAATTCTGTCCTCCCTTTACCGGATGTTTTATGTGTTTTACAAGCCTTTTCCTAATTCTTTTGATTACTTTTTACACTTGTACTTTTTCCTTTCATCATGTATTGCTGCTTTCCCTCCCTGTAAATAGCCTGGTTTCTTTATGTGCTTGTAATAGTATCCAAAACATTATATTTAGAAAGGGAGTAAAAACGCAATTAACTGATGAAAGCATGATGTACGATTTTTCTAAAAAGATTTTCAACAAAATAATTAAAGCCATTACAACTAGTTGAAATTGGTCATACACAGTTTTACATTTCTGTATCTCACCCCAAATGGCTGTTTAAGTATTGATAAAATCAGAGGTTTAACGCTTCAACGGATCTTCGCGATTCTGAGAATGTTTTCTTGTGACATATTGTACTTCATGATAGTGGTAAAATTTCTTTGATATAACTTGCGTTTATTTTTGAAAAAAAAACAGAAATATGGAGAAAATTTTGAAAATTTTGCAATTTTCAAAATTTGAATTTTTATTTCCTTAGAACAGAGAAATATGTCACACAAAATAGTTAATAAATAACATTTCCCACATGTATACTTTACATCAGCACAATTTTGGAAACAAATTTTTTTTCTTAGGAAATTTTAAGGGTTAAAAGTTGACCAGCGATTTCTCATTTTTACAACAAAATTTGCAAAGCCATTTTTTTAGGGACCACCTCACATTTGAAGTCACTTTGAGGGGTCTATATGGCAGAAAATACCCAAAAATGACACCATTCATCTGCACCCCTCAAGGTACTCAAAACCACATTCAAGAAGTTTATTAACCCTTCAGGTGCTTCATAGGAGCTGAAGCAACGTGGAAGGAAAAAATGAACATTTAACATTTTAGCAATAAAAATAATATTTTACAAACTTTTTTTATTTTGACAAGGGTAAAAGGAGAAAATGGACAGATAAAGTTATTGTGCAATTTGTCCTGAGTACGCCAATACCCCATATGTGGGGGAAAACCACTGTTTGGGCGCACTGCAGAGCTCGTAAGGGAAGGAGCGCTGTTTGACTTTTTCAAACCAAAATTGGCT
>JARQOD010000006.1:210539219-210627858 GCA_033576555.1 Oophaga sylvatica | reverse complement strand
GATCATGTTTTTTCATGACAAGCAGTTTTTATTGGTGAAAGGTGCATAAAGAATTTTGATGGCATTTTTTGGAGAGCTGGGGTAATTGAAAAACGGGAATGCTAGCATAGCGATTGTTTTTATTTTTGCATCATTTAGCATATGGATGAATTAATTTTACATTTTGATAGCTTCAACTTTTGGAAGAAGTTCGTCCCCCAAGAGACTTCAACCTGAATTGATTTTAAAGGGAATCTGTCAGTAGGTTTTTGCACCCATAACAAATATCAACGTTATTAATTTTTAGCAATCTATGTTTGCTCCAGTGAAAGAAGCAGAGAGCCTCGAGCACTTGCAACTCATTAGCTTAAAGAGTAGACAAGCGATTTCTCTGAAACAGTAACATGTATTTCTAAAACAAAGGTATGGATTTGTTCAGCATTATAGTGGCTTAACCCCGCAGAGCGAATTTGCAGCTTAATTACCAGGCCAATTTTTACAATTCTGACCACTGTCACTTTATGAGGTTATAACTCTGGAACGCTTTAATGGATCTTGCTGATTCTGAGAATGTTTTTTCGTGACATATTGTACTTCATGTTAATGGTAAAATTTATTCGATATGACTTGCGTTTATTTATGAAAAAATGGAAATATAGGGAAAATTTTTAAAATTTTGCAATTTTCAAACTTTTAATTTTTATGCCCTTAAATCAGAGAGATGCATCACACAAAATACTTTATAAATAACATTTCCCACATGTCTACTTTACATCAGCACAATTTTGGAAACAACATTTTTTTTTTAGGAAGTTATAAGGGTTAAAAGTTAACCAGCAATTTCTCATTTTTTACAACAAAATTTACAAAACAATTTTTTTAGGGATCACATCACATTTATAACGTCACTTTGAGGGGTGTACATGAAAGAAAATGCCCAAAATTGAAACCATTCTAAAACTGCACCCCTCAAGGTGCTCAAAGCCACATTCAAGAAGTTTATTAACCCTTTACATGCTTCACAGGAACTGACGCAATGTGGAAAGAAACAATTAACATTTAACTTTTTTTTACACACATTTTACTTCAGAACCATTTTTTTATTTTCACAAGTGTAAAAAGAGAAAATGAATCACAAAATTTGTTGTGCAATTTCTCCTGAATTCGCCGATACCCCATATGTGGGGGCTAAATCACTGTTTGGGTGCACGGCAGAGCTTGAAAGGAAAGGAGCGCCGTTTGACTTTTTCAATGCAGAATTGGCTGGAAGGGTAACAAGAGAATTTAGACCACCAAAGTTGTTTTGCAATTTGTCCTGAGTATGTTGATAACCCATATGTGGGGGTAAACCACTGTTTGGGCGCACAGCAGAGCTCGGAAGGGAAGGAGTGCCGTTTGACTTTTTCAATGCAGAATTGGCTGGAATAGAAATCGGACGCCATGTCGCGTTTGGAGAGCCCATGATGTGCCTAAACAGTGGAAACCCCCCATAAGGAACACCATTTTGGAAACTAGACCCCTTAAGGAACTTATCTAGATGTGTCGTGAGCACTTTAAACCCCCGAGTGCTTCACAGAAGTTTATAACGTATAACCGTGAAAATAAAAAATCATATTTTTTCCACAAAAATGATTTTGCGCCCCAAAATTTTTATTTTCACAAGGGTAACAGGAGAAATTAGACCACCAAAGTTGTTGTGCAATTTGTCCTGAGTATGCTGATATCCCATAAGTGGGGGTAAACCACTGTTTGGGCGCACAACAGAGCTCGAAAGGGAAGGAGCACCGTTTGACTTTTTCAATGCATAATTGGCTGGAATTGAGATTGGATGCCATGTCGCGTTTGGAAAGCACCTGATGTACCTAAACAGTGGAAACCCCCCACAAGTGACACCATTTTGGAAACTAGACCCCTTAAGTAACCTATCTAGATATGTGGTGAGCACTTTGAACACCCAAGTGCTTCAAAGAAGTTTATAACGCAGAGCTGTGAAAAAAAAAAACATTTTTTTCCCCAAAAATGATTTTTTAGCCCGCAATTTTTTATTTTCACAAGGGTAACAGGAGAAATTGGACCCCAAAAGTTGTTGTCCAGTTTTTCCTGAGTATGTTGGTACCCCATATGTGAGGGGAAACCACTGTTTGGGCACACGTCGGGGCTTGGAAGGGAAGTAGTGACGCTTTGAAATGCAGACTTTGATGGAATGGTCTGCGGGCGTCATGTTGTGTTTGCAAAGCCCCTGATGTGCCTAAACAGTAGAATCCCCACCACAAGTGACCCCATTTTGGAAACTAAACCCCCCAAGGAGCTTATCTAGATGTGTGGTGAGCACTTTGAACTCCGAAGTGTTTCACAGAAGTTTATAACGCAGAGCCGTGAAAATAAAAAATAATTTTTTTCCACAAAAATTATCTTTTTACCCCCAAATATTTACTTTCCCAAGGGCAACAGGAGAAATTGGACCTCAAAAGTTGTTGTCCAATTTGTCCTAAGTACGCTGATACCCCATATGTTGAGTGGGAACCACTGTTTGAGTGCATGGCAGAGCTCGGAAATGAAGGAGTGCCGTTTTGGAATGCAGACTTTGATGGAATGTTCTGCGTGCGTCATGTTGCGTTTGCAGAGCCCCTGATGTGCTTAAACAGTAGAAACCCCCCAAAATTGACTCCATTTTGGAAACTAGACCCCCCAAGGAGCTTATCTAGATGTGTGGTTAGCACTTTAAACCCCCACGTGCTTCACAGACGTTTATAACGCAGAGCCGTGAAATAAAAAATATTTTTTTTTCCGCAAAAATGTATTTTTAGCCCCCATTTTTTATTTTCCCAAGGGTAACAGGAGAAATGAGACCTCCAAAGTTGTTGTGCAATTTGTCCTGAGTACGCTGATGCCCCATATGTGGGAGTTAACCACTGTTTTGGCGCACGGCAGAGCTCAGAAGGGAGGGAGCACAGTTTGATTTTTTGAACGCAAAACTGGCTGGAATGAATGGTGGTGCCATGTCGCGTTTGGAGACCCCCTGGTGTACCTAAACAGTGGAAACCCCCCAATTCTAACTCAAACCCTAACCCCAACACACCCCTAACCCTAATCCCAACCTAACCATAACCCTAATCACAATCTTAATCCCAACACACTCCTAACCCTAATCCCAATCCTAACCCTAACCACAACCCTAACCCCAACACACCGCTAACCCTAATCCCAACCCTAACCACAACCTTAACCCTAATCCCAACCCTAACCATAACCCTAACCACAAACCTAACCCCAACACACCCCTAACGCTGCTCCGTCGGCAGCTTCTCCTGCTCTGCTACCCTCTCAAGCACAGTCAAAAGTGCCTCCACACCATCCCCTGAGGTCATCTTTTGCATGGCTCATCTAAAGCGGGAATCATTGCAAACAAGGATAGACCTCTATTCCAGCTTTCGTTGCCGTCTTGCTCTGCACCATGGTAGCCTTTTAAGAGCAGTGTTGTGAGGTCAATTAAAACCTGTATCTGGATGTTTGGCTCGTAGCTCAATGTCATGCAAACGGATTCTGATGGTTTGAGTAGACACTGTTTAACTCCATAGGCTTGGTAAATGTTTAATTTAAATTGCAGTGCAGAATGTTTCACTATGTGCCATTTTTCGATTACGTGAGCAACACCATGAAGAGGTCTTCATGAGAAAATATCATGCCAGTTCTACTCCTGGGATTATGCTGTGGGATGGCATCATTTATGGTAGTTAGACCCTTCTAGCCTTCATTCCAGATACATTAATAGAACAGCATTACATTGATTTGGTCTTGAAACCAATGGTACGGCCATCTCTCCAAAGTGTCCCAGGAGCCATTTTTCAACACAGCAAAGCATGGTGCTCATGAAATTTTGAGCACCGTACATGGCCTAAACATACTACCATGGCTTGCAGTGTCTTTGGACTTGTCTCCTATTTAAAATTACATAAGTATGTAAGTACATGTCTTTCTGTGTATTTCAGCTTCTGTCAGTTGAGTCTCGTCTGGGGACCAATGTTTCTTCAGATTGCAGACCATCCTGACTAGAGATGAGCGACTTTGCCTCCGGGAAGGTCGAGTCGGGTTTCGAACCACCCAACTTTCACAAAAGTCGAGTCGAACGAGATCGGCCGACTAACAATCGGCAAAAGTCGGAGTTTCGACAAAAAACGAAACCCGACCCCAATGCAAGTCAATGGGAAAGAAAAGTCGCCAGTGAGTGGAGGACAGTAAACACACCTACAGTGCCCATTTCAATGCCAACGACATCAATTCTTATTACTTAAGCTTGTCAACCTTAATTTACTTTATAATAATAGTAACGCATTGAAAACTGGGAGTTATTTAGCTAAAGTTGTGGGGGGGGCAGGGCTGGCTCCAGGTTTTCGTGGACCCTGGGCGAAAGAGTCTCAGTGGGCCACTTTAACACATACCACAATTCATGATGTACATGAAATTCATATAGTACAATGCCAAATACTTCACTTCTTACATTACATGAGTGATATCTATTGTAAATTCTACAATAGCTCAAAAACCGGACAGTATAGTCCTCCATTCAATATTATGGGCACCACATAGTGCGCCATACCGAATAATCAGCCCCATATATTGCTCTATACAGAATAATGAGCCCCATATATTGCTCCATACAGAATGGGCTCCATATCATGTGCCATACAGAATGGGCTCCATATAATGTGCCATACAGAATAGGCCCCATATGTGCTCCATATGATGCTCCATATATAAAGGGCCCCATATATGATGCTCCAGTGTATGATGAGCCCCATATAATGCTCCAAATATAATGGTCCCCATATATAATGCTCCATATATAATGGTCTCCATGTTATGCTCCAGTATATAATGGGCACCATATATGATGTTCCAGTGTATAATGGGCCCCATATATGATGCTCCAGTGTATAATGGGCCCCATATATGATGCTCCAGTGTATGATGGGCCCCATTTATAATGCTCCACTGTATGATGGGCCCCATATATAATGCTCCAGTGTATAATGCTCCCCATATATTGCTCCAAACATTAAAAAAAATGAAATACCTCTCCTCGCTGGGCACTGCTCTACTGTGGACTCCTCAGCGTCACCATCTTCCAGCTCTCTGCACTGTGACTGTTCAGGCAGAGAGCGCACAGACGTGACATCATTGCGCTCTCTGACCTGAATGTCACTGTCAGGAAACGCGGAAGACGTCACAGTGGTGGAGCAGGGAGAGGTAAGTATTGCAAGTGCTGGGGCCCTGAGCAAGCAGGGGGGGCACACTTGTGGGCGCAAGCACTGGCACAGGGCCCCTCATAGTACGCCGGTGTCTCTGACGGCGAGTGGTGCACCAGGTGCTGACGCCGGCCCTGGGGGGGGTACAGCCCAGTTAGGGAGGTGCAAAAACTGGCATATGTTGAGGTGTAGGCTGGGCGTTCAGCAGCTGCAAATGGAGGAATTGGAGAAGTCGGAGGAAGAGGAGGACAAAGTGAGCCATTTTGCTGGCAACCTATGTGTCATCAGGGGAAGGTGGTACAAAATCCTTTGAAACCCAGGCATGGTTCATTTTAATGAAGGTGAGATCACTAACATTTTGGGTCGACAGCCGGGTCCTTCTTTCTGTCAGGATTGATCTGACAGCACTGAAGACTCTTTCTGATAGCACACTACCAGCAGGGCAAGCAAGCTCCTGTAAGGCATATTGTGCCAATTCAGGCCAGGTGTTCACTTTACAGGCCCAGTAGTCAAAGGGGAATGAACTGTGAGGGAGAACATCGATAGGGGAGGAGAGGTAATTTTGAACCATAGTTAACAACTGCTGTCTCCTGTCTGTTGCAATCGATTCAGTATTAATAGTCGTGTGAGCGTTACTCGAGAAATCAGACCACAACATGGTCATGAAACCCCTTTCTCCAACGCCACTTCGGCTGTGTGCACCACGAACACCTCTTCCATTTGGCCACTACGGCTCGTGGTAGAACCTGCACCGCTGCTGTGTGCTGGGAATGCCTCTAACAAACGGTTTACCAGAGTTGCTTGTTTGTTGGCCAATATTAGCTCTAGGTTCTCCTGTGGCATGATGTTCTGTAATTTGCCTAAATAGCGTGGATCGAGGATGCTGGCCAACCAGTAGTCATCATCCTTCATAATTTTGGCAATGTGGGGGTCCTTTTGTAGGATCCGCAATACATAATCACACATGTGGGCGAATGTTCCAGGTGTCAATGATGCACTGCCAGTGGTGGGTGGAGGAGCACTTTCTGCCAAATCCACATCCCTCCAGTCACGCACAAACCCTGTACCTGACCTTGGCAAGCCAACATTTTCTCTTGCTCCCTGAGAAGCATCCTCCTCCCCAAAATAATCATCCCCCTCATCCTCCTCCTCATCTTCCTCTTCTTTTTCCACCTCGTCCAGGACAGTTCCCTGAGCAGACAATGGCTGATTGTCATCAAGGCTTCCCTCCTCCTCTTCCTCCTCCGCTGCAGACGCCTGATCCTTAATGTGCGTCAAAGTTTGCATGAGCAGAAGCATAAGTGGGATGCTCATGTTTATGATGGCGTCGTCTGCGCTTACCAGCCGTGTGCATTTCTCAAAACACTGAAGGACTTTACAGAGGTCTTTCAGCTTTGACCACTGCACACCCGACAACTCCATATCCGCCCTCAAACTGCCTGCCCGTGTATCCTCCCACAAATGCATTACAGCCTGCTTCTGTTCGCACAGCCTCTCAACCATGTGCATGGTGGAGTTTCACCTTGTTGCAACGTCTATGATTAGGCGGTGATTGGGGAGGTGGAGCGATCGCTGCAGCCTCTGCATACGACTGGAGTCTACGGGCGAGCGACGGATGTGCGAGCACAGTCTTCGCACCTTATGGAGCAGGGCTGGTAACTCCGGATAATTATTTATGAAGCACTGTACCACCAGGTTCAAGGTGTGAGCCAGGCAAGGTATGTGTCTGAGTTTTGCCAGGGCTATGGCTGCCACAAAATTACGGCCGTTATCACTGACTACCTTGCCTGGCTCAAGATGTAGACCGCCCAGCCATGACTCAGTTTCTCGCTGCAAGTAGTCGGCCAGTACCTCCGCGGTGTGTCTGTTGTCGCCCAAAGACATCATCTTTAAAAAAGCCTGCTGACGCTTACCACTAGCTGTTCGATAGTGGGACACCTCGTGTGCAACACTGGCAGCTGCGGATGGAGTGCTCATGCGACTGCGCTCTGTCAACGAGCTTTCGCTTATGGAGGAGGAGGAGGGTCGAACGCCTGCAGCCAACTGTTGCCTATACCGTGGGCTAGGCAGCACTGTCCCACCGCCGCTGTCCCCTGTAGACCCTGCATCCACCACATTAACCCAGTGCGCAGTGATGGACACATAACGGCCCTGGCCATGCCTACTCGCCCATGCATCTGTTGTGAGGTGCACCTTTCCAGTCACGGATTGTTTGAGTGCATGGACAATGTGGTCTTTCACATGCAGGTGGAGGGCAGGGATGGCTTTTCTAGAAAAGAAGTGCCGACTGGGTAGGTCATAGCGTGGGACAGCATAGGCCATGAGCTCTCGGAACGCTGCGCTTTCAACCAAATGGAAGGGCATCATCTCTAATGAGATCAGTTTGGCAATGTAGGCTGTAAGCTTTTCAGGGGATATAGCTCTGGGATCGCCGTCCGGGTAGACGGAGTGGCACGGAAACAGTTCATTCACAGACAGCAGTTCTGGTAAAAACTGGCCGCAACCAGTTTTATTAAAGTCCACAGCAAACAGAACATAATCAAAACCAAATCATAAACATAAGACCTGGGCTTGTCCAGCCACTTACTACACTTAGATAGATTTCCCTATCTATCCGGGACCAGACTCTAACAGCCTGGGCCAAAACAACACATATGTTCAGCATTTACCAGCATGGAGTTTCACAGAGTCTCCTCCTTGTGTCTGAAGGCACCTTCAACGTCCAGACTTGAGAGAGCTCCCCTCCTATTCAGCAGCTATCCGCATGGATTCTCACAGAGACTACTCCTGTGTCCGGGGTACATCGAGCACCCAGACTGAGACAGCTCATACTCCTGGAGACTCCTTCTTGTGCCTGGACTCCTTGTCCAGACTAAGCGAGCTCTCTGTCTGTGTTCGCAGACACCTACTTCTGGTCTCCTAATTAACAGCTGAGTGGTTTCAGGCCTGAGCTGCAAGTGTGTACTGAATGTAAGGTGTAGTGACCTTTCTCTACCACTAGGTTTACAAAGCCATACATTTCCCTTATACCAGTCAGCAAAGTATCTAGGTGAAATGTACACCCCATTCAACACACATACTCTCACTGTCTCACATATCCCCCCCCTCTTCTCCAGACCGGAGGGCTGGTCATCCAGACCGGAGGGCTGGTCAACAATCCAAAAGAGACAGTGAACTCTGGACCAGTCATGGCCCTCATCAGCTTCATCTTCACTACTGTCATCTGTATCTTCACCTGAGCCATAGCCAACATCAGCTTTCTCTTCATCTGAAGCATCCGCACTACCCTGTACCCTCCCAGGCCTATGCTCTCTGCGGGCCTCGGGTATCCTGCACGGTTTCATCTTGACTTTAGGGCCGGGCTCAGTTTCGATATAGTGCCTGGCCAGAGAAGTACGACCCGGCACATCAGAACACTTCTGCTGACTCTTCCTCAGAAACTCACGTACCTCCTGTCCCTGGTGCACTGACCATGTGTCACCAACTATCACAGAAGGTATAGGGGGTTTTTCACTTTTCTCTAGTTCCCCTTGAACCCTCTTTAGCACATCTATTTTCTTGAATATCGGTTGACTCATAAAGTCTATTTCACAGACCTTAAGCTCCTCTGCCATGGTCTCTGACCATTTTAAGCTACACTGTTCAAATGATTGGGACTGTAGAAGGAGCTGATCGTTTTTCTTTTGCAGTACACATAATTCATCCGCTAAGTCTCCAGCTGAATTGTAATGTTCTACCGTAACAACAGCATTCTTATATAGAGCCTTAGACTTATTGAGCAGCATTTGCTCTTGCAACGAAGAGATTCCCTGTATCCTTCCTTTTACTTCATTGACCTTCTCACGAAGATGCTCATGGCTTTCATCACACTCCTTCATCACAGTTTGGAGTTTTTTCTGAGAAGTCATCAATTCATCTGGTACCTGTTGGACGTCTTTTATGTCTTCGGCCCCTTCTTCAGGCTCTTCTGGTAGAACATGCTCAGAAGCCCTACCGTCAGTCTTACATTCTACCTCTTCAGTCACATCATTATGGTCTCCAATATTTCCATTTATTCCGGCTTTCAAGTTCTCCTTGATAGCTGCATCTGTATACTCAGAACCCGCCGGATTCTTCTCTTCCACCACGTTCTGCATCCCATCTGAGCTCCCGTGTGTCTGCAGCGGCAACGGAGTGACACATCGCTTTTCCCATTTGTTGGGACGTGGCTCCGATGTAGACTCCATGAAAGTGCGCTTGAGCTCACCAACGCCAGCCTGATGTCTCAAAATCTCATCTTGTGACTTATCCAGATCCTTGGTGTCACTCGGGAACACCGCTGGGGCTCCGGGCGCCGAACTTCCAGCCTGAGCTTCACGAGTTGCAGCTACTGATCCGAACCGCAACCCGTCCACGCCGCTGTCTTCGGCAGAAAACAGATTCCTGGACAGAGTCAGTCCCCATATCTTCAGTCTTGTTCCTCACAGCTTCACTTGAGACCTCAGCTTCTGATGAGGCATCTGGCTTGGTGACTACCACTTCTATGGCTTTTTCCACCTCTGCAGCATCTCCCTCAGAGTCCTTGGCATGATACAGATCCACACCATACCTTGGTAACTTCACATTTCCAACAGCATCTACTTGGGCTGTGTTCAGTTTCAGAGTCCTGCCTTTAAAGCTCAGCTCTCCTCCTTTCACCTTAGTCTTCGCCAGGGAACCGGCCAACTGTAAAACATCTTCAGATGCCATCTTCTGTCCGACTGCAAGGTCAGCATCAGCCTTCCTCTCAGGACTCTCAACCTCCTCTGCTACCATGCCTTCCTCATTTGCACTGGTTGCTTGATTGTCATCAGATGATTCACTATCACTACCACTATCCCTGTCTGACCCCTTTTTCTCAGCCACATCTGGCTCACTTTCAGGGTTATACACTTCATTTTCATTCACATCCTGCTCACTGTCAGGGTTATACAATTCATTCTCATTCACATCCTGCTCACTTTCAGGGTTATACACTTCATTTTCATTCACATCTTGATCTGGAACCTTAGTTAACATGTCATCCACAACATTAACTTCACCATCTGGTCCCTGGTTTCCCTCAGGTGGTCTCTCAAGTATGTGACTATGTGACAACCCCAGCACTATACTTCCATATAGCTCAGGTACTAGGAGCTGGCTCACGACCTCTCCCTGGACTTCAGTGTCCCTATACAACAGGTGAGTGTTTATGGCAACATGAGGAAACCTCTCCTCAGAGCCAGGCTCTTGGGAAACCTCATTTAGAACATTTATATTTTCCTGGGCCGTTTTAAGAGAGGGGTCTCGCCACTGCTCACTCTCAAAATTGTCACAGGACACAGGTAAGTCAGGGACACTCGGTTCCCGAGAACCACCATCCTCGTCTCCCAACATCACCTGCAAAGGAATTTCATCACTATCACAGTCATCATTATTATCAATATCATTATCATGATTATGATCAGTATCATCATCATTATCAGCATCAGCATCATTATCATGGTCATCATCATTATCATGATCATCATCATCATTATCATCATCATCATCACATAAGTTTAACGGCCCACTAGCATTGTGTTCCGCCCCTCGGGACTGCGCACCCTCAATAGGAGCTTCATCACACTGTCCATCAGAAACATTTTTCCCCCAGAGATCCTTAGACCGGGGAAAGTCATTACCCAATATGACGGGGGGCACCAGGTTCTTCACTGCCCCCACTTCACATGAAACCTCCCCGCGTTTGGGGATCAAGTCCACGACAGTCTCTGGGTTGACTTTGGTGTCTCCATGGACGCACACCACACTCAGGTGTTTATCAGGGATAAAGTCCCTATCAATCAGGCTGTCCCATACTGAAGTCACTGGACTCTCTGAGTCCAAGAGGGCCTGTGCTGGGCAGTCATTTACAACCACCGGGGACCCCTGTGGTCCAGTCTCTTCGGCTGAGGTGGACACACACACAGGCTCTGCGCAGGGAGAGAGGGATCCGCCAACATCACAACACATAGGCTCCCCCTCTATTGGACAGTTGGCTGCAATTTCACGACATCTCCAACACTGTCCATCACACTCTCCCACCCACACGACCCCAACAGCTGGAACGCTCTTACCGGGAGAGTTCGGCGTCCAGGAACTCTGAAGTGACGACCTCTCAGACGGCTGGTCACGGAGGCAGTCTTTGGTGGCGAAGGCCCTCTCCATCAGGCTGACCAGACGATTGGCGTCCTGGTGGTCTCCTTGTCCGACCTCTGGCTGTACCTCAGGAGGACGTGCTTGGGTGTAGCGGTCCACTATCACCTTTTCAACTCCATAATCAGGATTGCTGACTGCAGACTCCCAACTGCATCTCCAGTCATGAACTCCCCTGGCACGGGCTGTCACCGTAACACCCAGCCGGGTAAGAATCTCCGCTTTCAGCTTGGCATAGTCTTGGCTGTCCTGCTCGCTCAGGTCAGCATAGGCCCTTTGGGGTTCTCCAATCAGATAGGGTGCGACCATCATGGCCCATTCAGATAGGGGCAGATTCTCCTTCTCTGCCAGTCCCTCAAACCTAGTGAGATATACCTCCACATCGTCACGAGGTGTCATCTTTTTCAGGGACCGTCTTACCGCCTTCTTTACAGCGGACAATGCAGGTGACTTTGCAACATTACTTTGGGACGATGCGCTGCAAGTCTTTTGTAGTGCTGCAACCTGCTCAAAAAACAACCGGTTATTCTCCTGCTGCTGCTGCAGGAATTGCTGCTGGGCCTGCTGCATGCGCTGCTGCTGCTGCAGGCGCTGCCGCTCCATGCTCTGCTGCATGCTCCGCTGGGCCTGGACCAGGTACTCAACGAGCTCCTCCATACTGCCGGACTTATCTGTCTCAACCACGGCAGTCTTATGTTGCACATTAACTTGCGCCATTTGTTCAAACAGCGCCTCCATGCTGTCATCCATGCTGTCAGACTTCTCTGTCTCAACAACGGCAGTCTTCACTCAAGACATACACACTCCACAGTCTTTTCCACAGAAAATTCAGCCTTGCTGTGCAGACACTTTTTTTTTTTCTTTGCAAAGTCTATTAGGGCTACTGTCTCTTTAAGACTGCTCCAATCAGACGTTTTTGCTGACACACTTTTTTTTTCTCTGCTGCTGCTTCAACAGACTTCTCTCCTTTATTGCTGTCTCTAAGCCACTGTGCTGCACGCACATTCCAGCACCAATTGTAAGCTTTTCAGGGGATATAGCTCTGGGATCGCCGTCCGGGTAGATGGAGTGGCACGGAAACAATTCATTCACAGACAGCAGTTCTGGTAAAAACTGGCCTCAACCAGTTTTATTAAAGTCCACAGCAAACAGAACATAATCAAAACCAAATCATAAACATAAGACCTGGGCTTGTCCAGCCACTTACTACACTTAGATAGATTTCCCTATCTATCCGGGACCAGACTCTAACAGCCTGGGCCAAAACAACACATATGTTCAGCATTTACCAGCATGGAGTTTCACAGAGTCTCCTCCTTGTGTCTGAAGGCACATTCAACGTCCAGACTTGAGAGAGCTCCCCTCCTATTCAGCAGCTATCCGCATGGATTCTCACAGAGACTACTCCTGTGTCCGGGGTACATCGAGCACCCAGACTGAGACAGCTCATACTCCTGGAGACTCCTTCTTGTGCCTGGACTCCTTGTCCAGACTAAGTGAGCTCTCTGTCTGTGTTCGCAGACACCTACTTCTGGTCTCCTAATTAACAGCTGAGTGGTTTCAGGCCTGAGCTGCAAGTGTGTACTGAATGTAAGGTGTAGTGACCTTTCTCTACCACTAGGTTTACAAAGCCATACATTTCCCTTATACCAGTCAGCAAAGTATCTAGGTGAAATGTACACCCCATTCAACACACATACTCTCACTGTCTCACAAGGCGTTCAAAGCCAGTGAGGTTTTGTAGTCCGTCCACGCTTGCAAGTACATGGTGTTTACATGTGTAAGCATGCAACTGGTATTCACATTTCAGAGATTTTTCCCTCTGCTCAAGGTCCTTCCGCACTCCTTACAGATAACCTTTGCCTCATCAATAGGATTTTGGTCAAAAAAGTGCCACACTGCACTCTTCCTACTATGGGAAAACTTTTCAGGGCTTGCACGCTGTACTAATTTGACCGTCTGGCCAAGCTGTCCTGCAACTCTTTGTTTTTTTAACATGTTTTTGGACTGCTACGGACCTGCCAGATAACCGCAGCTGCGATGTCGATGCCTGCTGCGGATCCTTCTCCTCTTCTGAGCTATTGCCAGCGGCACCCTCTTCCCCCAATGGATGCCAAAGCGGGTCAACAACTGGGTCATCGATCACCTCCTCTTCAATTTCATCTGCACCTTCCTCTGTGTCACCGTGTAAGGTGTTAGAGTATGCGGGAAGGGGCACCTAAGTTTCATCAGGGTCAGAATCTGGCTCAGTAGACTGCGAGTGCAATGCAGTGCTCTGGGTGAATGTACCAGCAGAATCATATAGCAGTGGCTGTGCATCAGTGCACTCCATGTCATATTCATCTTGGACTGGGGAATTCAGGAATTGACTTAATAACCCAGGCATGGTATGTGAAAAGAGCTCCAGGAAGTAATCTGAAGTGTGACCTGCCGCATCCTTCACTTTTGGTGGGGGTGAAGGACACAAGGAAAGGTGTTGTTCCTGACCAGGAGCCTGCACTGACGACTCAGTGCTTGCAGTTTTTGAAACTTCAGAAGAGGAGGCGATAGAGCTGGAGGCTGTTTCGGCAATGTAAGCCAAAACCTGTTCCTGATGCTCCGGCTTTAAAAGCGGTTTACCTACTCCCAGAAAAGGTAGCCTTCCAGGCCTTCTGGAGCCAGACGATGACGCAGGCTCAACACCTCCTGCCTTAGGTGCGATTGTGCTTTTGGCACTACCAGCAGATGCACCACCACCACCATCAGTACCAGCTGCCCTCGCCCGCCCACGTCCGCGGCCTCTTCCACCATACTTCCTTATGTTTGGGAAAATGTACCCAAAATACCAGCAGATATATGGTACTGTATCAGAAGCGTACAGCTGTATACGGTGAAGGGGAAAATTTCAATCTCCGTATATATTTCCAGAGTCACACACAGACGCTCACTCAGTATGGATTAGACCAGAATATAAAAAGCAGAAAAAGGGTACTGTATCTGAAGATACCAGGTGTATATAGTATAGGGGAAAATTGTAAATCTCCATATATATTTCCGGAGTCACAGACAGACGCTCTCAGGCTAAGTATGGATTACTCCAGAATATAAAAAGCAGAAAAAGGGTACTGTATCAGAAGATACCAGGTGTATATAGTATAAGGGAAAATTTAAATCTCCGTATATATTTCCGGAGTCACACACAGACGCTCTCTCAGTATGGATTTGACCGTAATACAGAAGGCAGTAAAAAGGTACTGTATCAGAAGATACCAGGTGTATATAGTATAGGGGAAACTTTAAATCTCCATATATATTTCGGAGTCACACACAGATAGTCAGCATGTATTTGTTTGTGATACCAGCTGGTACACGGTAGTGTGTGAGGAGCGTACAGCTCTATACGGTGTGGGAAAAAATGAACGCTCGGTAACTGTGCAGAAAAAAAGAATAAAAGTATTAATGCTGTGTAAAAATCAGTCTGCACAGCAGTGTACACACAGTAATACAACTATCAGGCAGCCTAATAACCAGCGCTGCTGCACACAAGAAAATCCTCCCCTGTCACTGCACACTAACTGTACAGCACAATTGCTATCAGCACAAGCACAGAAGAACTTCTCTTTCCAGCCCTAACTATCTCCCTACTGATAAACAGCGTCAGCAACCTCTCCCTACTGTTAAGATCAGCAGAAGTAAAATGGCGGTTGGCGATCAGGGCTTTTATAGACACTATGACGCCCCCCAAAGCAAGCCAATCACTGCAATGCCCTTCTCTAAGATGGTGGTGGACGCTGCCCATGTCATCTCGTTGCCCACAATGTACGTCCTTGCTCATTTGCTGAAAAAAGGTGCCTGCAAGCATTATGGGAAAACTGACTTTGGCGCTTGGGTCGACGATCGCATGGCCGACTTCATTCTATGGTTGGGTTTCGCTCGGCGAAACCCGACTTTGGGTGCATACTCACTGGAGACGAAAACGTCCGACGCTCGCATGTAAAATCCCAGCTCTGGCGTCGGCACTCGGGAGTGGAGTGCGCGGCTGCATGTATTTATATGCAGCCGCTCGCTCCACTCCCGAGTGCCGGCGCCAGAGCTGGGATTTCACATGCGAGCATTGGACGATTTCCTCGCATGTCAGTATGAGCCCTTAGGCGAAAGTCGGCGACTTATGAATCTGGCCGACCTGTTTCGCTCAACTCTAATCCTGACATGTGACTAGGACAGCCTGCCACCTGAATTGTGATGGGGCAATTTTATTATGTTCTTGGAGAACCCATTTGAGTGATGTCGTTGTGCAGCAGCAGGTCCGAATCAGCATACAGCATGCTTGAGTAAGTGGCAGAGCAGGGAGCCAATAGCTTTTTGCTCTGCTACAGTTGTTAATAGTACCTGTGTCCTGAGGCACAAAAACAATTAATAGTGCTGTGGTTCAATGTGGCCCATTGCTGTACTGGCCCAGCTGGCATTTGCTAGATGGCCAATCCAGTCCTGATCAAGAGCAATATGAGAATATATTTCTTACATTCAGTAGATTGCACAATCTCAACCACTGCTTCCTCCCCCACATAACAACTAGCAGAGACATTTCATCACATGCTTGACAAACACGTTCAAGTCTTTGGAATTAAAATCTGTCACAGCCAAATAATTTTAAATTGTAGAAGGCTGTACTAAATGAAGAAGTAAACAGTAAGTAATGCAGATATCAAAATACAGTCATTTTTTCTTCAATTTTATCCAAATGCATATAAACCTGTGCAATACATTTAAAAAATAAGATAAAAAACAAGTTCAAATCACTCCCCTTACACCCCATTAAAAATAAAATAATGGAAAAAATACACATATTTGGTATAGCTATTTGTAAAAGTCTGATCTATCAAAATATAAAATAAATTAATCCGAACAGTAAATGGCGTAATGAGAAAAAAATTAAAATGCCAGAATTACTGTTTTTTGGCCGCCGCAACATTGCAATAAATTGCAACAAGAGGCAATCAAAACATTGTATCTAACCCCAACTGGTATCAGTAAATCTTCTGCTCAGAGTGCATAAAATAAACCCTCACCCATACCCATATCTTGAAAAATGAAAACGTTATGGGTCATGTAAAATGGCGACAAAATAAAAAAAAATTCTTACAAAATTTCCACATTTTTTTTCACCACCTAAATAATTTAAAAAAAAACTATACATGTTTGGTATCTGCGTAATGACCTGAAGAATCATATTGCCATGTCAGTTTTACCATATAGTGAACATGGTAAATGAAAAAACAAAAAAACAACTGTGGACTTGCACTTTTTTTGCAATTTAAACGCATGTGGAATTTTTTTTCCCATTTTCAAGTACATTATGTGGTATAATGAATGGTGTCAATCAAAAGTACAATTCGTCCTGCAAAAAAAATGCCCTCATATGGCTGTATTGATGGAAAAATAAAAAAGTTATGCCTCGTAGAAGAAGGGGAGGAAAAAAAACTAAATTGAAATTGCCATGGCGTGAAACTGTCTTGTGCAGCATGCAAACAATACAGGGTAGCAGATATTATCAATAAGACAAATAATATACAGACGCACATTGCAACAGATAACATGATGTAAATTTTAAAATGTAAAATATGAAGTTTGGCTGCAATGGATGTCATCTGCTGTTTTTTACCTTTTTGTTATGGAATGGTTTCATCTGATATCAGGCATTACTGATCATGGATGAAATTAGATGCAACAACCCTATGCCTTCTATACAATTACCAGTGTATGTCTCGAACACAAAAAGTTTTCAGATATATACTGTTCAAAATTATAGTCTTAATTATTATTATTATTATTATTTACTAGATGGTGGCCCGATTCTAACGCATCGGGTATTCTAGAATATGTATGTAGTTTACGTATAGGGCTGCTGGGGTGTATATAGAGGCTGCTGCTGGGTGTATAAAGAGGTTGCTGGGGTGTATATAGAGGCTGTTGCAGCTGGGGTGTATATAGAGGCTGCTGCTGAGGTGTATATAGAGGCTGATGGGGAATATATAGAGGCTGCTGGGATGTATATAGAGGCTGCTGGGTGTATATAGAGGCTGCTGCTGCTGGGTGTATATAAAGGTTGCTGGGCTGTATATAGAGGCTGCTGGGCTGTATATAGAGGCTGCTGGGTGTGTTATAGAGGCTGCTGCTGCTGGGGTGTATATAGAGGATACTATGGTGTATATAGATGCTGCTGCTGGGGTGTATATAGAGGCTGCTGCTGGGGTGTATATAGAGGCTGCTGCTGCAGGGGTGTATATAAAGGCTGCTGCTGGGGTGTATATAGAGGCTGCTGCTGCTGGGGTGTATATAGAGGATGCTGTGGTGTATATAGAGGCTGCTGGAGTGTATAGAGAGGCTGCTGCTGGGGTGTATATAGAGGATGCTGTGATGTATATAGATGCTGCTGCTGGAGTGTATATAGAGGCTGCTGCTGGGGTGTATATAGAGGCTGCTGCTGGGTGTGTATATAGAGGCTGCTGCTGGGGTGTATATAGAGGCTGCTGCTGCAGGGGTGTATATAGAGGCTGCTGCTGGGGTGTATATAGAGGCTGCTGCTGCAGGGGTGTATATAGAGGCTGCTGCTGGGTGTACATAGAGGCTGCTGCTGCTGGGGTGTATATAGAGGCTGCTGGGGAATATATAAGGCTGCTGGGGTGTATATAGAGGCTGCTGGGGTGTATATAGAGGCTGCTGCTGGGGTGTTTATAGAGGTTGCTGGGGTGTATATAGAGGCTGCTGGGCTGTATATAGAGGCTGCTGGGCTGTATATAGAGGCTGCTGGGGTGTATATAGAGGTTGCTGCTGGGGTGTATATAGAGACTGCTGTGGTGTATATAGAGGCTGCTGCTGGGGTGTATATAGAGGCTGCTGCTGCTGGGGTGTGTATAGATGCTGCTGGGGTATATATAGAGGCTGCTGCTGCTGGGGTGTATATAGAGGCTGCTGGGGTGTGTATAGATGCTGCTGGGGTGTATATAGATGCTGCTGGGGTGTATATAGAGGCTGCTGGGGTGTATATAGAGGCTGCTGCTGCTGGGGTGTATATAGAGGCTGCTGGGGTGTGTATAGATGCTGCTGGGGTGTATATAGAGGCTGCTGCTGCTGGGGTGTATATAGAGGCTGCTGGGGTGTGTATAGATGCTGCTGGGGTGTATATAGAGGCTGCTGCTGGAGTGTACGTGGAGGCTGCTGCTGGGGTATATGTGGAGGCTGCTGCTGGTGTATATAGAGGCTGCTGCTGCTGGGGTATATAGAGGCTGCTGCTGGTGGGGTCTGCGTGGAGGCTGCTGCTGGGGTATATGTGGAGGCTGCTGCTGGTGTATATAGAGGCTGCTGCTGCTGGGGTATATAGAGGCTGCTGCTGGTGGGGTCTGCGTGGAGGCTGCTGCTGGGGTTTACGTGGAGGCCACCGGTCAGGGTACTTCCTCTGCGAGCAGCCGGGAGATGACTGGCTAGCGCCGGTCATCTTCCGACTGCGTCGCCGCTGACCTCCATGCGGCAGGAGATGACCCGCGGCTAATGTTGAGAGATCAGCGGTTAGCGCCACTGATCTCCCGACGATAGCGGTGGAGGGCGTGGTTCAAATCCTGTGCCAATTCACGGCCGGACTGCGCCTGCTGCATCGGGTATTCTAGAATATGTATGTAGTTTATTTATGAAGATTTAAGAATAATGCAATAAATACACAGGATTTTCCGGGTAAAATATATACATTATCATTAAATGTTATTGCCCATAGAACTGCTCTCTAACACAGGTTCTGTGACAGTCCCTGTGACGTTGCTAAGGCCACGGTCGGGTATCCAAGGGGTGTGCTCGCACCACTCCCTCAGCAAAAACACATCCAATCCGGAGGCAGCTGAGCAGAGAGGTCGCGACCAATCAGCGACGCGGGATTTCCGTTACAGACAGACAGAACTGACAAAACATGTTCAGTACATCATGGGCAGTTGGTGAGTCACCTGACCACATGGGCAGAGTAAGCCCTGCGTCGCTGATTGGCCGCGGCCGGACCAATTAGCGACGCGGGATTTCCTGGACAGACAGATAGACAGACAGACGGGATAAGACAATTATATAGTAGATTTTTATAGCGCCATTTATTCCATGGCGCTTTACATGTGAGAGGGGGTGAATATAGGCAAGTACAATAAATATGAGCAATACAGGACGCACATAATTACAGAAGGAGAGAGGACCCTGCCGCAAAGGCTCACAGTCTACAGGGGATGGGTGAGGATACACTAGGAGAGGGTAGAACTGGTCGTGCGGCGGTTCAGTAGACTGAGGATCACTGCTGGTTGTAGGCTTGTCGGAAGAGGTAGGTCCTCAGGTTCTTTTTGAAGATTTCCATGGTGTCACCGGTGTGTCGCCACGAAGATCGTCGCGATTGCACAGCCTGACTTCTCGCAGCTGAGTTTTTGGTGCTTGGTGTTTTTCGGCAGTGAGGGAGTTAATTCTCTCTCTCTGTGCTAGACGAGGCCAGCCTCACCCAGCTGCAGTTAATTCTGCAGTATTGGGACTCCTTCAAATACCTGCCGGTCTGATAGGGTAGTTGTCGGTGAAAGCATTTCATACAGACCATCAGAGCGGATCGTGGTATTGAAGAGTTTGGAGCGAAGTGTACTCGGTGTGTTTTTTTCCCTTCCTCGCTTTATCATTTATCTCCTTACCCGTTTGTGTTCCCTCTGTTATAGTGGTGTGAGTTTTTGTATGCAAGGTGGTTTTCGGTTTTCCCCTTGTACTGTCTCGTTCGTCTAGTACTGTGTATAAGCATTTGCTACCCTGTCCCCTACTGTTGTGATCGGGGTCCTTCTCAGGACTAGATTACTGAGGTTCAGGGATTCTCAGGAGGTAGGGTTACGCTGGCGGCCTGGACCTCTGTACCATTAACAGTACCTCCAGGTAGAGGGATTAGTCAGGGCCCCAGCTTAGGGTCAGCATAGGACCCTGACCTCCTGTACGCAGTGACAGCGTGACATTTTCACTGACCGACAAAAGATTCTCTCCAGCCTCCATGGATCCAGTAGCCAGTCTAGCTCGGCAGTTGCAGAGTTTGTCCATGGAGCTGGCGGACGTTAAGTCCAAGGTTTTGTATCCCCCGGAGCAAGCCGGACCAGAACCTAAAGTAGCTCTCCCTGACAGGTTTACTGGGGGGCGGGACAAGTTTTTTGTTTTCCGGGAGGCATGTAAGTTGTACTTTCGGCTGCGGCCACGGTCATCGGGGAGTGAAGAACAAAGGGTGGGAATTGTCATCTCGCTCCTACAAGGGGACCAACAATCATGGGTGTTCTCTCTTCCCCCGGGCTCCCCGGCTCTCCAGTCAGTGGATAGGTTTTTCGCAGCTCTGGGTCTCGTATATGATGACCCGGATCGGATCTCCCTTGCTGAATCTAAGTTACGTAGGATCCAGCAGGGAGATCGTCCGGCGGAGGAATTCTGTTCGGAGTTCCGTAGGTGGGCCACGGACACCCAGTGGAATGACCCGGCTCTTAGGAGCCAGTTTTGTCAAGGTTTATCTGACAAATTAAAGGATTTATTGGCACAGTATGACCCTCCCGCGTCACTGGAAGCCACTATGGCCCTTGCTATTCACATTGACAGACGGCTTCGGGAGAGGTGCGGGGTAACTCCGCCCCCTGTGACGACTCCACCTTCTACAAGGGCTCCTTATATGGAGGTTCCCCTGGTCAGTCCAGAGGAGCCTGTGCAGTTAGGAGGGACATCATTTCGGGGGAGGGGACCGGCGGTGCGCCACAAGACAGGAAGGTGTAAGGTTCTTTGTACATGTTTCTTGAAACTCAGTTTTTCCGTCGGCCATTTTGCTTTCTGTCTTGCTGCAGCTATCTTGCCCTCAGTCAATATGGAGTTTCCAGCTTTCATGTTCCCTGCCCTGATTCTAATACAAGTCCTTCTATATCAAACCTGTGTCTCATGTGTTTTCCTCGCACCCAAGCACAAGACGCTATAGGAACTGTACACTATACATTACAAGATTCTGAAGCCAAACGTTAGTGTCTGCTGGGTCTGGGAAGGCCGTGTCTGCTGTGACTGTGGATATCAGATGTCCGGTTATACTTTCTGTGATGACAGTGGTTGTGACTTCTCACAACCATTCCAGGTGAGCAATTCCCTTAATTTTACTCTGCAGTGTTACCACAGGTAAACACTATTGTTTTTTTTGTTTTTTTTTCTCTTCTCCTTCCAGTACTCCTGTCTTAAAAAATCTGGAAGATGGAGGCTCGCATAAAGGAGCTTTGCGGAGTGACTGATACAATCCTTGCAGATATACAGACTATAAAGACCCGTTTTGCAAACTTACAGGACCTCACTAATCACAATTTGCAAGTGTTTGGACAAACTACCCAGGATTTACGAGCCAGGATTGAGGTTCTAGAGGAACGGTCCAGGCTCCTGCCATAACCCCGAGTTCTGGGATTCCCAAGTTACCCCCTTTTCATTTTGGCGGTGAACGTGAGAAATTCAGGGGATTTATTAACCAATGCAATCTTTTTTTTTCTGCACATGCTTCACAATTTCCCACTGAACGATCTAAAGTGCTTACTATAATCATGTTGCTTACCAACAAGGCTTTAATGTGGGCAAACCCTCTGATTGAGACTGAGGATGAATGTTTGGATCATCTTGATGCTTTCATTTCAGCCATGGGGCAGGTGTTTGATGACCCCAATCGAGGTGCAACAGCTGAAGCAGCCATGTTAACTTTGCGCCAAGGTAAGCGCTCAGTAGCTGAATATGCCTTGGATTTCAGGAGATGGGCCCTCGATACCACTTGGGACAGTTCCGCCAAAAAATCTATTTTTCGAAAAGGGTTGTCTCCACTGATTAAGGATGAACTTGCTCGTGCCGACCCTCCCACTGCGTTAGGTGACTTTATTAACTACTGCATCCGTATTGATGCTCGTCTGACTGAACGCAGGCAAGAGAGATGGTTCGAAAGTAATCGCACTAACCTTTTCCTACCTTCCTCCCCAGCTAAGGAACCTTTGAGTAGGATCACACGGGAACCTGAACCTGAACCCATGCAGGTGGACTCTTTACAAAGACGGGTTAGTGATGCACGCAAAGAACATTGTTTAAAGGAAAATCTATGCTTCTACTGTGGTAAGTCAGGGCACTTCATTATAAACTGCCCCAGCCGTTCTCGTAAGACTACTGCAGCAGTCATTCACTGTGAGTGTTGCGAGAGGAGATCTGTCAGGTCCGAGCCTCAGGCTCCAGAGAGATCTGCAGCAACAGATATTGATTTCTCGGACTTAAACTCCGTCACTTCTGAGGACGATGACTGTGTAAACGCTGCAATTTTTCAAGTTTCCTCAGCGGTGTCCCAGCTGAGTTGTAAGAAAAACAATTCTCATTGCTTCCTTTCCATCAAACTCTGGGTTGACTCAGTCTGGGTGTCTAGCTCTGCTATGATCGACTCAGGGGCAAGTGGAAATTTTATGGATATCTCCTTTGCTCTGAAACAGGGGATACGTTCAGTGAAGAAGGCTACTCCAGTACAGATGGAGACTGTGGATGGCTCCCTGCTGACCTCTGGACCAGTGGATCAGGAAACGGAGCCTTTGAGGGTCCTTATGGGTAAAGATCATCAAGAGAAACTGTCCTTTATGCTTATCTCTTCTCCCCACTTTCCCATTATTCTAGGGCTACCATGGCTGCAGGCTCAGAACCCTACCATTAACTGGGAGACCAAGGAATTACACTTTCCAGAGAAACAGATGAGTCCAGAAGTTTCAGCTTGCTCTGTTCCTAAAGGAACCATGTCAGTCCCTGAACTACCAGCTGTATACCAGGACTATGTGGATTTATGTGACAAGAAGAACGCTGACCAGCTTCCCCCTCACCGTCCATATGATTGTCCAATTGAATTATTGCCTGGAGCAGAGATACCTTTTGGTAAGATCTACCCCCTGGCGGGGCCCGAGCTAAAGGCTTTAAAGGATTACATAGACGAAAATCTAGCCAAGGGCTTCATACGCCCCTCTTCATCTCCTGCAGGTGCACCCATCTTCTTTGTGAAGAAGAAAGATGGATCTCTGAGACCCTGCGTAGACTATAGGGAACTCAATAAGGTTACTATTAGAAACCGTTATCCATTGCCTTTAATCCCTGAGTTATTGGAGAGAGTGGGCATGCCAAAATTTTCTCTAAACTGGATCTCCGTGGGGCCTATAACTTGGTCCGTATTAGACCTGGGGATGAATGGAAGACTGCATTCAGGTCACGCTATGGACACTTTGAATATCTAGTTATGCCTTTTGGTCTGAGTACCGCCCCAGCCACTTTCCAACACTTGGTGAATGACATCTTCAGGGATCTCCTAGATACATTCGTGGTGATTTATT
Source organism: Oophaga sylvatica (assembly GCA_033576555.1). NCBI lineage: Eukaryota > Metazoa > Chordata > Amphibia > Anura > Dendrobatidae > Oophaga > Oophaga sylvatica. The sequence continues at coordinate 210,604,064 of JARQOD010000006.1, read as the reverse complement.
TGGATGATATTCTAATTTTTTCTAACTCCACAGAGGAACATCATGGACATGTGAGAATGGTCTTAGAACGTCTAAGACAAAACCATCTTTACATCAAACTTGAAAAGTGTGAATTCCATAGGACCGAAATTCAATTTCTGGGGTATGTACTGTCTACACAAGGAATTAGTATGGATGGAACAAGACCCAAGCCGTCAAGGATTGGCCAATTCCTAGAAATGTGAAGGAGGTGCAGCGCTTCATCGGGTTTGCCAACTTCTATAGACGTTTCATTAGGAATTTCTCTGAGGTAGTGTCACCTATCACCCAACTTACCCGGAAAGAGTCTAGGTTCTCCTGGACCCCCCAAGCCCAGGAAGCATTTTCCCGTCTAAAGGATAAATTTACCACCGCACCTATCTTAGTAGAATGTCTTGCATCCCTGTGCCTTCTTTTCCCAGCAGTTGTCTTCGGCTGAGAGGAACTACGATGTGGGCAATAGAGAGTTGTTGGCCATTATTGCCGCCTTCAAAGAATGGAGACACCTTCTCCAGGGAGCTGCACAGCAAATAGTCGTCCTGACAGACCATCGTAACCTTGAATTTATCAGGTCGGCTAAGTGCCTGACTCCTCGCCAGGCTCGCTGGAATCTTTTCCTAAACCAATTTAATTTTGTAATTTCTTATAGGCCAGGATCGCGCAATGGAAAGGCTGATGCACTCTCTAGGATTCATTCAGCAGAGACCCGTCCACTTACTCCTCCTAAGACTATTCTTCCTGACTCTAGATTCCTGGGAGTGATTCATAATCAAGACCTACTTAAGGACATCAAGGAAGCATACCATGCGGATTCCTTGTTGGCTCAACCCCCAAGGGACGTAAGTCTTGTCTTTAAGAATGGTGTGTGGATTCAGGGACAACGTCTGTATATACCTGAAACAGTCAGATTGAGAGTATTGCAACTCATCCACGATTCCAAGATAGCTGGGCATAGAGGAATTCTAAAGACACAGGAATTTCTTTCTCGTTTCTTTTGGTGGCCCACTTACAGGAAAGATGTTTTAAACTATGTCACTTCATGTGAAGTCTGTTCAAGATGCAAAACACCTCGCTCCTCACCACTGGTCTATTGCAACCCCTTCCCACCTCGTCCCGCCCGTGGGGATCCATTTCTATGGACTTCATTGTGGAGTTACCAACCTCTCAAGGGAAGAACACCATTCTAGTGGTGGTTGATCGTTTAACAAAGGCAGCTCATTTTATCCCTTGTGTCGGCTTACCCACTGCAAAACAGACATTAGACTTGATGATTAAGAATGTGTTTCGCTTACATGGAGTACCAGATGAGGTCATTTCGGATCGAGGGGTGCAATTCACTTCAAGGTTTTGGCAAAATTTCTGTGCAGCATTGGACATTAAAGTAAACCTTTCTTCTGCTTTTCATCCTCAGACTAATGGACAGACAGAACGAACCAATCAGACCCTGGAGCAGTATTCCGCTGCTTTATCTGCCACCTACAGGATGATTGGGTGGATCTACTTCCACTGGCTGAGTTCTCTTATAACAACTCTCAGAGCGCCTCCACTAAGCAGTCTCCTTTTTACTCCAATTTAGGTTATCATCCTAACATTCTTCCTCGATTTCCCATAGAAACGCCCTTGCCAGCAGTGGCTGAAAGAATCACGTCTTTACAAAAGAATATGGATCTTCTAAAGGAAAATCTGGAATTGGCTCAGGAAAGGTACAAGAAAGCAGCAGATAAATTTCGTAAACCTGCACCAGCTTTCAAGGTAGGAGACTTGGTCTGGCTGTCAACCAGAAATCTTAAGTTAAGGATTCCATCGTCTAAGTTGGGACATAAGTACATTGGACCCTATAAAATCAGTAAAATTATAAGTGCCGTTGCTTGTCGTCTTCAACTGCCCAGAACTATGAGAATCCACCCTGTCTTTCATGTATCCCTACTAAAGGCTGCAACACCCAATACGTTTCCTGGACGTTCTTCTCCTTGCCCTGACCCAGTGCTAGTCGATGGTCAGGAAGAATTTGTGGTGGAAAGGATTCTAGATTCCAGGTTGTACAGAAATCAGTTACAATATTTGATTAAATGGCAGGGCTACCAGTGGAGGACAACTCATGGGAACCAGTCAATAACGTTAATGCTCCTCGCTTGCTCCGCCAGTTTCATCAGAGGTACCCAGACAAGCCTGGTCTGAGGTCATCCGGAGGTTGTCCCTAAGGGGGGAGTAATGTAAGGTTCTTTGTACATGTTTCTTGAAACTCAGTTTTTCCGTCGGCCATTTTGCTTTCTGTCTTGCTGCAGCTATCTTGCCCTCAGTCAATATGGAGTTTCCAGCTTTCATGTTCCCGCCCTGATTCTCTCCCTCTTGCTTCTTAAGCAGCCTCAGCTGAGCAATCAGTGCTTCAGAATCAAGCCTGCAGTGAGCCTGTGACCTGACTCCTGGAAAACCTTGGACTTTGTACTCCAGCTATTTCCTACTGAGGAACTTTGGAACACTTGTGGACTCTGGAAACCTGCTATTTGATAAATCCACGTTTGCATGGAATTACGGTAACAGAGAAGAGATCCTGAACCTGTTGTGGAGAGTTATTGCTGAGCTTAAGTTACTCTGGCCTGCTGTGTCTCCTGCTTCTGTACCTGCAAACTGTGTGACCATTTTTTGCCACTTGTATGAAGTAATACAAGTCCTTCTATATCAAACCTGTGTCATATGTGTTTTCCTCGCACCCAAGCACAAGACGCTATAGGAACTGAACACTATACATTACAGAAGGTGTTTCTTCTGCGGGAGAAAGGGACATTTTATTGGGGGGTATCCATCCCGTCCTTTGCAGAGTAAAGGGTCGTCGGAAAACTATTGATCCCAGGTTGTGTGGTGGACGGCAATCTGGGAGTAGGTATTTCGTCCTAGGTTCGTCTCAGTTTCTCGTACCGGCGGAGGTGGTGGTGGGTACGAGAACTGAGAGGATATCTGTTCTTCTGGATAGTGGGGCCGGGGCTAATCTGGTGGACGCTCGGTTGCCCGGGTTCAAGGTATGCGATTGAGTGTGTTGGCTAAACCCATCCTCATATTCTCGATCGACGCCAGGCCTCTCGGTCAGGGAAGTTTTTTGCAAGCAGTGCATAACGTAAATCTTCAAGTGGGGCGATACATAAAGAACTGTTGTCTTGTTACGTGTTGGAGGGTCTTCCCACTCCTATAGTGTTGGGCCTTCCTTGGTTAACTAAGCATAACCCGGTTATTAATTGGCAATCCAGAGAGATAAGCCAATGGAGTGAATTCTGTAATAAAAACTGCATGAATACGGTCATCGGTGCGGTCGCTCCTAGAGTCTTACCTCCATTTCTGGCGGATTTTGAGGATGTATTCTCGGAGAAAGGGTGTCAGGAACTACCTCCTCATCGCGTGTCTGACTGTTCTGTAAAACTGCTCCCTGGGGCCAAGTTACCTAAATCTAGGTTGTATAACCTATCTGGTCCTGAGAGGCAGGCCATGAAGGATTATATTTCAGAGAGTTTGGCTAAGGGGCATATTAGACCTTCATCTTCCCCGGTGGCCGCGGGGTTCTTCTTTGTGAAGAAGAAAGATGGAGGCCTACGCCCTTGCCTGGATTTCCGTGAACTTAATCGGATTACGGTCCGAGATCCGTATCCGCTCCCACTTATCCCCGATCTCTTCAATCAGATCGTGGGCGCCAAATGGTTCTCTAAGTTGGATCTCAGGGGGGCGTACAATCTGATTAGGATGAAGGAGGGGGATGAGTGGAAGACGGCGTTTAACACTCCGGAGGGGCATTATGAGAACCTTGTCATGCCATTCGGTCTGACTAATGCTCCGGCGATGTTCCAACACTTTGTTAATGACATTTTTTGCCGCCTGGTGGGACAGTTTGTTGTCATATATCTGGATGATATCTTAATTTACTCGCCAGATCTTGTGTCTCATCAGGAGCATGTTAGGCAGGTGTTACAGATCTTGCGGGATAATAAACTGTACGCCAAATGGGAAAAGTGTGCTTTTGAGGAGTGGCGCCATTTTTTGGAGGGGGCAGTCCTGATATGGAAATTTAATTAGGATAAAAATATCCTTCAGTGTTTGCTGCTTGCTTCTCCAAATCTCTATATAATGTCTTTTTGAGCGCTCAGAACGAAATGAGGACTGTCCACACGAAAGTGTCAGTATAACAGTTCGTCAAAGACATACATTTATTATTCATTCAAGGTTTTATACATTTACAAAAAGGGGCTGGTTAGTCAATTAACATACAATTAAAAGCTGCTAGATTATTGGCTGTTCTAGTGTAAATATGATAATTATGATAATCATGATTAAAAGAGCTGAAGTTGCAGAATTATTGTTTATATTCTTGTGACCTAGTTGTCTTGCATAACTATAATGTAAACAACAGATATCTAATAGGACTTTTTGTACTTCATGCATTTGTTCCTTCATGAAGGCCAGATTTCTTTAAAACGACTGATTATAGCTGGCCTAGAAATATGTGAGCACAAGGTTTTTCAGCAAGTGAGATCTATCTAACTGTGAATACATATATGTGAATATACTTTGAATATATGGAATACATATATATTTCCATGACAGTCCCCCCTTAGATACCACTTGCCCTAAAAAACCTGCTCCTGGCCCAAGCGCTGCAACTCTTTTGTTCTGCCTGTGAGTTGAGACACCCCTAGCGCATGTCTCCCCCACCGAATATAGACTTTTCGCAAATGGGCGGTCAGGAGGACTGTCCCTGTCGGGGGTTTATGTGTTTGCAATCATAGTCTCCTTATTTGATAGGATGATTCATCAAGGATGTGTATTCTCAGTCTGGAGGTAGTTCGGAGATCTGGTCAAGCCAGGCAGTTCTATCCGGACTGGTGCGAGGTCCAAGATGGTGAGTGGCATCAAATTGGTTGTCTCCTGAACAGTTTTTTCCATTTTCCTGCGGATACAAGGAATTACACAGCAACCAGTAATTAATGCAAAAATGAGAACCCCCATAATTGCTGTCCCAACCTGTGCCAACATTTTCTGCCACCCACTCATCCACCCAAAGTATCGATCCCATGGGTCAGTGACACCTGAGTTCTGTTTCAGTTCCTCTGATAACTCATTAAGTTACTGTATTGCCATTGTGACTTTACCATTTGGGCCAGTGTTGTCTGGGATGTAGGTGCAACAGGTGTCTTTGATTATTTTGTAAACACCTCCTTTCTCAGCTAGAATCATATCCAAAGCCATTCTATTCTGGAATGCCATAATGGAAATGGGGCCTAACTGTGCTGCCAAACCTTTTACAGCATCTATGGTGAAGTTAACAAATCTCTGCTGGTTATAATAGATGTAATTTATCCAATCAACATTTTTGTTTATAGTGACTCAAATCCTGCTTTAACTTGGTCTCTGGCCTTGAACTCATCAGGTAGGTCATCTGGTCATCTGTCTGGTCAGTCAGAGCATCCACGACATCCTTCATGGCTTAGGTGTCTCTCCTGGTACGGGAGCTTCCTTGCAATGCGATACGTGGATTCAAACAGGCTTTCCCTCTAGTTACACAGAGGTTGATGTCATCTGGGGCTCTTGGACAGGATCATCAAATCTGGCAGTGAGGAGAAAAACTCGAGAATGGACATTAGTTTTTGACCAATTCAATTACATAAGTGTTATGATTTGGTAGCTGAGGAGAGCAGGCAAAAAAAGGCAATACACCAGAGAGGTTGGAATCTATGGGATTGCAGTACCCTGACTAACCACCACAACTAAAGGCAGCCGTGGAGCGTTCCTACGTTGGTCCTAGACGCCTCGTCACAGCCTGAGAAGCTAACTACACCTAAAGATAGAAAAAGGAAAGCTATCTGCCCCGGAGCAGATCCCCAAAGAACATAGGAAGCCCCCAAACATGTAATGGCGGTTAGACAAGAGGAAATACAGACACAGACAGAAAATAGAATGAGCAAACGCTGGGGCCCAATCTGTCTAGATAGAAGAGGATAGGAAAGGCACTTACTGCAACCCCAAAAAACCCTGAAAAGTACCAACTCTACTAATTACAAAAACACCTGAGATCACACGACCTCTACCACCTAAATTAGTTCTCTGGTGTAACAAAAACTAAACAGCAACCACTGAAAAAACTGGAAAAGGCAAATGAACAAACAGTGGCTGAACTAAACTGAGAGGAGCATAAGCCCCCTGAAGGGGACCCGGCAGACCCCCACAGAAGTGCAGGACAAAATGCAGGCACCAAAAAACTAAAAGAAGAAAATGTCTTATCTGTTAGCAGAAGATGCAGGCACGAAACAGCTTTTCTGGGTCTCTGGGAGTGTGCCTTACGCTAAACAGTGCAATTAGGAGTGTGTCATGCCATGGTTTGCGTGTCTCTTGGGCAAATTTTCAGCATTCTATTCTTAAGTGTTTCATTCAGTTTTTTCTACCTTCCTGCTGCTCTGGGGGTGGTAAGGAGTGTGTAGGCCTAAATCTGACCCTACTGCTAATCGGGTCTTGTGTGTCAGATTTGCTGTGAATGCGGGTCCCTGATCACTTTCTATCATTTCTGGAACCCCGTATCTGCACACTATTTTCCGAAAGTAGCTTCGTTGCAGTAGTCTTTGCTGACTTGGAAGGCTTCTGTTCATCTTGAAAATACTTCTTTTGACCACAATGGCGTATTTGAATCCTTCACTTGGCGATATCTGGATGTGGTCTATCTGGATCCTTTGAAGCTGGTAGAGTGGTCTTTCCAGATGAGGTGAGGGGGTCTTTCTTCCATACGTCCAGGCTTGAATTTGCCGCAGGTCAGACAGCTGCTGGTGAGTTTGGCTGTTAGGGTGGAGATCCCTGAAGCGAAACAGTAAGCACCAATCAGATCATTCATCTGTGTCTTTGATATGTGGATGTGGGTCCATGTACCCATTGGACCACCATAGGGTGCATACTTTGTGGTAGGCAGAGTTTGAAGTCTATTATTGATAGCCTTCCTTCTTCACGTGTTGCTTTTTTCCCATTCAGCTCTTTTCCTTTTGGAGCTTGGTCTTGTAACTTCTTGAGCAGATTCCAGGACGTCTCTTTGTCAGGTTTCTTGTCTTCAGTCTCATGTAGTAGCCGTCCGGCTCTACGACCTCTCCCACTTCTCCATGTTGTCTTCCTTTGGCTGCTTCTTTGGCTGCCATGTCCGCCATGTTATTGCCTCACGCTCTTCTGTTCTCAGTTTTCCATGCACTTTGATTTTTCAAATTGCCACCATTTTGGAAGTTTGAGTATACCCAGTAGGTCCCTGAAGGCTCCATGATGCTTCACGGTTGTCCCGTTTGCTGTGATGAAGTCCCTTGTAGCCCAGATGGGTCTAAAGTCGTGTGCTATGCCATGCGAGTACCTGTAGTCCGTGTAGATGTTTGCAGTCTTGCCTTCTGCCATCTGGCAGGCCTTCGTCAGCGCTATCAATTCTGCTTCCTGGGCTGACAGGCTAGGTGACAGACTTCTGGACCACAGGATTTCTTGATTGCTAGTCACTGCACTTCCTGTGTTGAAACTTCTTCTGGAGCCATCCAAGTATCCCCCCTTGGGAGTGGGAGTAGAGTGGCCGGGCTGAGGACTGTAGGTCTGGAGACGGTGACATTATGAGACAAAGGCAATAGAGGCGCCACAAAGATGCCTGGCGTGGAGAGATTACTGTTGGTTGAGCTTGATTGAAGATTGCCAAGATGTCATGTGGAGTGAGAGTTTCCAGTGGCTGTCCAAGAGTGATTTCAGCAACCTTGTCCAGGAGGGTGTGTGCTGCAGATACTGCCATCAGGCAGGAGGGTGCTCTTCTTGCAACTGGATCCAAGCGGGCTGAGAGGCAGCCTAAAAGTCTCTGTTTTCCCGCGTGAATCCGTGCCAGGACTCCAGTAGCATGACCTTCTTTCTTCCATCAGGTAGACGGAAAGACTTTTCATAGTCAGGTAGGCCTGGTATTGGCGCTGAGACTGTGGAGTTCTTCCAATCTCCTGAATGGGTTGAAGGCTGCGTCTGATAGAAGGAGCGGGGTTGCGTTGATGCAAGCGCACAGAGGCTGCATTAGGACTGAGGCATCAGGGATCCAGGTTCTGCAATATGACACTAGACCAGGGAAGGCCTGCAGCATTCTTGGAGTTGTTGGGGGAGCCATCTTCTCCACAGTGGTCTTCCAGTCTTTTGACATGTGTTTCGTTCTGTGGGCAATACAGTGTCCCAGGGATGTAACTTGCTTCTGGCATCACTGGACTTTGTTCTTCCAGACCTTGCGTTGCTGTTTTTCCAGGTAGAGTAGGAGAGACAAGGAATAGACTGTGCAGGTGTTGATGTCAACCACACAAAATAGAAGGTCATCCACGTGTTGTAGAAGAGTGACTCTTGCATATTCTGCAATCCAGTTGACGAGGATGGAGGACATTGTCTTGGTGAAACTTGAAGGGCTTGTTTTGAGCATCTTGAGACAACACTGTCCATATGCACTGCACTGGTGCGTGAAAGCAGGCCTCCAGGTGGAGGAGAAACACTGAAGAAGGTACTGGCCAGGTTGATCACCGTGAATACCGTTGCGGTGACTGGGACTCTTGAGAGCAGAGTGTGATGGTTCAGCACTGTTGGGGTTTCAAATACCGTAGCCTCTTTCGCGGCCTCCAGGCCTTGCACCATTCTGAACTCAGTGGGGTTTACAGTCTTTTTCTTCACTGTGGAAAGCTGGGATTGATTCCGATGGGCGAGGCAGCCCAGTTTGGCCTTGTCCTTCAGTATGCGGCAGGGGACTCCCATCTGCTGGTGCAGAGCTGGTGGGAAAACAAGCCGTCTACTAGGATCCACATCATGAGAGATGACGACCAGCTGGCTTTCTTGTTCTCCACCAAGACAGTTACTGTGTTAGCACCTGTTCTGGTCACAGGGGGTCTTCTTGTTGGGACATCTCCTTAAACGGCTGCTTTTTTCTCAGCACGGGCCATCAGTAGTTTCTTTTTCTCCAGCTCGGTCTCAAGTCAGTATTTGTGCACAAGTTTGAAGAGCTGAGTGGCCTTTTTCCGGTCTAGGGCCTGGGTGAACTGGTTGATTGCAGGGGGACCTCCTGGTGCTTGCAAAAGATGAACCTCTGGCGTTAGAGTTGGATGAGGTGTTGCCATTCCATGAAGCGAGTAGGGTCCTTCTTGAGTTGAATATCCTGGCCAATGTCAAAGTTCTCAGACCGTCTTCTTAGGCGAGCTCACTTAGACCTTCAGTTGGTCAGAGACATCTTGACCCTGGGTGATGGAGTGGCTTTTCTGGTACTATGTCCAGCACCTCCTGTGATAGGTCTGCAGTGTGGTTGTTTGAGGTTCCTGTTTCTTCTTGGGTCAGAGGTGAAGAAAGTGTCATGGTCCCATCTTCCTGGACCACTCTGGTCGCTTTCAGCTTCTGCAGTAGGTCCACTCCCAATAGGTTGAGGGTGCAGGTTTTTTACACAACAAACTGGGACATGATGGAGTGTTCTGGCTGAGTCCACACGCTCAGGGGCTTCATAATCTGGAAATATCTGACTTGACCATCAATTCCCATGCAGGAAGCAGAAGATTCTGATAGGTAGGTGAGGTTGCGGAGTTCCACAAGAAAAGATATGACTACGCCATCCACTCTCAGGATATTGGTCCCACTGGTGGGGTTCCTTGTGGACTTGGTGTGCTCTTGTCCTATGGACGGGGTTCTTCACTGCTTTCTGTGTTTTCTCCTTGGCTTGCTTCTCTAGACAAAGTGGTGGGTCGTAGGGGTTCTCTGCAGTGGTTCCGGTAATGGCCAAGCTTGCCACAGTTGTAACACTTGACATTCCTTCTGTCCCGGCGGGACTCAATCCTTTTGCTACTGTGAGCAGGGTATCCATTGCTGTTGACGTGTACTCAGGCCTGGCTGCTACCAGTGGTTTCCTGATTGATTCTCTCAGTCCATGCACAAAGGCCTGTGCCAACATCCGTCTGTGTGTCTGATCATGGGTAATGAGGCCCAAATCTTGAAACACTTGCATTACTCTGTCATGGAACTTCTCCACAGACTCTGTCTTGTCTTGACTCGTGACATGTAGGCTGAGAGTTTGTCCTGTCAGTCTGCTTTTGGCCCATTCTCTGAGTTGCTCAATTAGCTTAGGTCCTGTCTCCCAGGCATACGCATCTAACTCTGTTGGAAGCTTGAAGTGTTCTCTCATAATTGGCCAGAATGCATCACCTGCTTTTATTTCCATTACGGTCCAGAGATCAGTCCAGGCTGCTGCATACGTTCGCTGGATCTGCTGCATTTTTTTGCAAAATGGCATGGGGTGTATCCCTGGGTCTGGCAGCATACTGATCACCTGGCTTGGGATGAAGGGCTCATAGGATGGTGCCTCTACCTGTCCCTGCTCTATTGGTGCTTGTGTGTTTTCTTCCCTAGTATTGGGCAGCATGTGTGACGTTGCATCTTCATCTTCATCAGATAAGAAGTGACATGGTGTACTTGGTGCAAACACTGGGTGAGATTTGGGCTTTAAAGTTGTCTTGCTGCATGGGGATTTCCCACTTCCTTGCTGAGGCTGCGGTGGATCAGTGTCATGGTTCCATGCTAGCAGCCCTGTAGCTATACCACCCCCCTGTGAAACCCTAGCTGTGGACTGTTGTGTCTGGGGGCTACATGTAGCGTTTTGTGTAGGGAGATCTGCACTTTCTTCTCCTGATATAATGACTGGCAATGTTTGTACTGTGCTTGGGATAGACAAGGTGCCCTGTGCTGGAAACACTGAATACAGGGACACCACATTGCTTGGATTGGGCGTTGACCCAGTTGATGACGAAGTAGAAAAAAGAGGAAAAGAAGGGAGGTGTGAGGGAGGAGCGAGAGAAAGAGGAGGGGAGGGAGAGAAGAGTGAAAGGGGGAAAAGAGAGAAAGATGGAGGAGAGAGAGAGAGAAGAAAGATGGAGGGGGAGAAGTAGAAGATGAAGAACAAGATTTGAGAGTTGGAGAGGAAAAGATAGAAGAAGAGGAAGATGAAGAAAATGGATGTGTTAGAGATGTGATGGAGGGAAAAGAAGGAATGAGAGGGATGGCAGCGAGGAAAGAGGAGAAAAGTCTGAAGAAGAAAGAGAAAGGGACTGAGAGAAGAAAAAGGAGAGGGTTTCCCCCCTGTGACTCTTGAGAGGGGATGGTTGAAACAAAAATGCCTTCTCCCTGTGGAGAGAGGCGGGGAGCGTTTTTCCCTGTACAAGGCTCCTTACTCAATGAGAGCAGCCTACACCTGTCCCGTGTCTCCACATGATGGACATGTGATGTGTGTGACTCTGAATTCTGCTCTTGTGACATGTCAGTGATCTTTTTCTCACAGATGATTTAACACCTTTTCAAACTTATTCACATAAAAAAAAAAAAAAAATCACTTCCTGGTCCGTTCAAATTAACTTGCTGTATCTTTTACACGATGCACCGCTGCTCTTTTATAGCAGATGGTAATCTATTAATAAACTTTCCCGTTACCTTTCAAATAACAAAAAACAAGAAAAAACATTTCATTATGCAGCGTAAAGGCTGCCTGTCTATTTGCTTCTCACGTACTCTGACATTCTATTCACATGCCTAGCCCTTCGATTCTTACGTACTGTGTCTATTCCAAAAACCTATTCAACAAAGGTGATTTAAAAATCTGAAAACTTCTGCACTCTGGTTCTGTTTGTTCTCGCCGAATGCCCGACGGGAGGGGCTACTCAGACCACTGCGTAGTTTGTGTCTGCTCTCTCCTCAGCCTGTAATTCTCCTTATCTATGTGACCTTGTTCTAAAGCAAGCTTGTAGAAAAAAAAATGGCTGGAGAAATAAAGCTCTAAAATAAATTGCTTAGAGAAAAAATCTCTCCAAAATCATTTAAAAATGTACTTAAAAGAAAAAATTTTAAAAAAACAAAAAGTTAGATTTAGTAAAAAACTCTAGAAAAAGAAAACAAAAAAAATAAATTCACCAAAAAGGGAGAAAAGAAAAACCGTATTAATCATAAAACTCTGAAAAACAACCCTTGTTACTAAAACAGCTAATTAAAAATCTCTGGAATGTCAGCTGGCTGCTTCCCCCCTCCCTTCCTTATATCTCTGCTTGCTGTCTCTATAGGCACTGAAATCACGTATCAAAAAAAAAAAAAAAATTATTATTCCTCAGAATAGCAAAAAATGAATATAGTTCAGTCTGAATGCCTGATAATTCTCACGTTAAAACCTGTAGCCAAAAAACTAGCTTAAAAAATAAAATCAAAGCCAAGAAACAGAATGCCTGATAACGTGATTAGCAGAGGAGGGGGGGTCAAAGGGGTTTTCTCGCTGCTGCAGCCAGCACACTGCTCTGAATGAGATACTGACAGAGCGCACGAGATGTGATTTAAAGCGACAGTACCTGATACAGACAGTGAGACAGACACCCGGGAGAATACGAATCCCTCTTTTGATGATCTGTGACACATACAAGCTGCTCTGGTAACTGATAACTCACCAATTGCACTGAGCGCGGTGAGGCTCAAGGTTCTATCGCTCTGTACCGTATGCCCTGGCTGGTGCGCCGGTCACAGTAATCTGCAATAGCCTTCATCAAAATTCTCACTATCCACGTCTGATTTGACTGGGATGGCCTCCGGTGCGTGGACAATTATTGTGAGAACTTATCCAAACAAAGCTTCTGCCCTTCACGTCTGATTTGACTGGGATGGCCTCCCAGTGCGTGAAAGTTTACTGCAGAAACTTAACCGAACAAAGCCCTCGCTTCCACAACTGGATTTTTTGGGATAACCTCCCTCCAATGTGTGAAGAATATCTGCGTGGACTTATCCAAAACAAAGCTCCCGCCCTTCACGTCTGATTTGACTGGGATATATATCAAAAACTGACCGGCACATCCAAACTTAGATTCACACTGAATCTAAGTTTGGATGTGCCGGTCAGTTTTTTGATATGTATTCATTTACCTTCTGCTGAGCACTCCACCTGGTGGTCACAGGCCTTTTAATTACAGCAGGTTCATCACCCCTCCACAGAGATGTAGATTTTAGTCTGAAAAAAGGATTCATAGGTTCCCATGCAGACAGACTTTTCTAAAGCGAGGATAGGCATTAGTTAGGGACCTGATATACGAGAAGAGCCTTGACGTGGCTATCAGGCTCACATAATTTGGCCATCTTATGCGCTAAGACTTCTCATTTTTTCATATTTCTAAGGTAATGATGTAATTCATTTTTCATATTTTTCATATTTCGTGTTTGCAAGCTATAGCGCTACAGTGTGCTACCTTTTCTTCTTGTATGTATATGAGTTGGTGACTCTAGGTTTAGCACCTGTTCACACTGAATCTAAGTTTGGATGTGCCGGTCAGTTTTTTGATATGTATTCATTTACCTTCTGCCTGAGCACTCCACCTGGTGGTCACAGGCCTTTTAATTACAGCAGGTTCATCACCCCTCCACAGAGATGTAGATTTTAGTCTGAAAAAAGGATTCATAGGTTCCCATGCAGACAGACTTTTCTAAAGCGAGGATAGGCATTAGTTAGGGACCTGATATACGAGAAGAGCCTTGACGTGGCTATCAGGCTCACATAATTTGGCCATCTTATGCGCTAAGACTTCTCATTTTTTCATATTTCTAAGGTAATGATGTAATTCATTTTTCATATTTTTCATATTTCGTGTTTGCAAGCTATAGCGCTACAGTGTGCTACCTTTTCTTCTTGTATGTATATGAGTTGGTGACTCTAGGTTTAGCACCTGTTCACACTGAATCTAAGTTTGGATGTGCCGGTCAGTTTTTTGATATGTATTCATTTACCTTCTGCCTGAGCACTCCACCTGGTGGTCATAGGCCTTTTAATTACAGCAGGTTCATCACCCCTCCACACAGATGTAGATTTTAGTCTGAAAAAAGGATTCATAGGTTCCCATGCAGACAGACTTTTCTAAAGCGAGGATAGGCATTAGTTAGGGACCTGATATACGAGAAGAGCCTTGACGTGGCTATCAGGCTCACATAATTTGGCCATCTTATGCGCTAAGACTTCTCATTTTTTCATATTTCTAAGGTAATGATGTAATTCATTTTTCATATTTTTCATATTTCGTGTTTGCAAGCTATAGCGCTACAGTGTGCTACCTTTTCTTCTTGTATGTATATGAGTTGGTGACTCTAGGTTTAGCACCTGTACACACTGAATCTAAGTTTGGATGTGCCGGTCAGTTTTTTGATATGTATTCATTTACCTTCTGCCTGAGCACTCCACCTGGTGGTCACAGGCCTTTTAATTACAGCAGGTTCATCACCCCTCCACAGAGATGTAGATTTTAGTCTGAAAAAAGGATTCATAGGTTCCCATGCAGACAGACTTTTCTAAAGCGAGGATAGGCATTAGTTAGGGACCTGATATACGAGAAGAGCCTTGACGTGGCTATCAGGCTCACATAATTTGGCCATCTTATGCGCTAAGACTTCTCATTTTTTCATATTTCTAAGGTAATGATGTAATTCATTTTTCATATTTTTCATATTTCGTGTTTGCAAGCTATAGCGCTACAGTGTGATACCTTTTCTTCTTGTATGTATATGAGTTGGTGACTCTAGGTTTAGCACCTGTTCACACTGAATCTAAGTTTGGATGTGCCGGTCAGTTTTTTGATATGTATTCATTTACCTTCTGCCTGAGCACTCCACCTGGTGGTCACAGGCCTTTTAATTACAGCAGGTTCATCACCCCTCCACAGAGATGTAGATTTTAGTCTGAAAAAAGGATTCATAGGTTCCCATGCAGACAGACTTTTCTAAAGCGAGGATAGGCATTAGTTAGGGACCTGATATACGAGAAGAGCCTTGACGTGGCTATCAGGCTCACATAATTTGGCCATCTTATGCGCTAAGACTTCTCATTTTTTCATATTTCTAAGGTAATGATGTAATTCATTTTTCATATTTTTCATATTTCGTGTTTGCAAGCTATAGCGCTACAGTGTGCTACCTTTTCTTCTTGTATGTATATGAGTTGGTGACTCTAGGTTTAGCACCTGTTCACACTGAATCTAAGTTTGGATGTGCCGGTCAGTTTTTTGATATGTATTCATTTACCTTCTGCCTGAGCACTCCACCTGGTGGTCACAGGCCTTTTAATTACAGCAGGTTCATCACCCCTCCACAGAGATGTAGATTTTAGTCTGAAAAAAGGATTCATAGGTTCCCATGCAGACAGACTTTTCTAAAGCGAGGATAGGCATTAGTTAGGGACCTGATATACGAGAAGAGCCTTGACGTGGCTATCAGGCTCACATAATTTGGCCATCTTATGCGCTAAGACTTCTCATTTTTTCATATTTCTAAGGTAATGATGTAATTCATTTTTCATATTTTTCATATTTCGTGTTTGCAAGCTATAGCGCTACAGTGTGCTACCTTTTCTTCTTGTATGTATATGAGTTGGTGACTCTAGGTTTAGCACCTGTTCACACTGAATCTAAGTTTGGATGTGCCGGTCAGTTTTTTGATATGTATTCATTTACCTTCTGCCTGAGCACTCCACCTGGTGGTCACAGGCCTTTTAATTACAGCAGGTTCATCACCCCTCCACAGAGATGTAGATTTTAGTCTGAAAAAAGGATTCATAGGTTCCCATGCAGACAGACTTTTCTAAAGCGAGGATAGGCATTAGTTAGGGACCTGATATACGAGAAGAGCCTTGACGTGGCTATCAGGCTCACATAATTTGGCCATCTTATGCGCTAAGACTTCTCATTTTTTCATATTTCTAAGGTAATGATGTAATTCATTTTTCATATTTTTCATATTTCGTGTTTGCAAGCTATAGCGCTACAGTGTGCTACCTTTTCTTCTTGTATGTATATGAGTTGGTGACTCTAGGTTTAGCACCTGTTCACACTGAATCTAAGTTTGGATGTGCCGGTCAGTTTTTTGATATGTATTCATTTACCTTCTGCCTGAGCACTCCACCTGGTGGTCACAGGCCTTTTAATTACAGCAGGTTCATCACCCCTCCACAGAGATGTAGATTTTAGTCTGAAAAAAGGATTCATAGGTTCCCATGCAGACAGACTTTTCTAAAGCGAGGATAGGCATTAGTTAGGGACCTGATATACGAGAAGAGCCTTGACGTGGCTATCAGGCTCACATAATTTGGCCATCTTATGCGCTAAGACTTCTCATTTTTTCATATTTCTAAGGTAATGATGTAATTCATTTTTCATATTTTTCATATTTCGTGTTTGCAAGCTATAGCGCTACAGTGTGCTACCTTTTCTTCTTGTATGTATATGAGTTGGTGACTCTAGGTTTAGCACCTGTTCACACTGAATCTAAGTTTGGATGTGCCGGTCAGTTTTTTGATATGTATTCATTTACCTTCTGCCTGAGCACTCCACCTGGTGGTCACAGGCCTTTTAATTACAGCAGGTTCATCACCCCTCCACAGAGATGTAGATTTTAGTCTGAAAAAAGGATTCATAGGTTCCCATGCAGACAGACTTTTCTAAAGCGAGGATAGGCATTAGTTAGGGACCTGATATACGAGAAGAGCCTTGACGTGGCTATCAGGCTCACATAATTTGGCCATCTTATGCGCTAAGACTTCTCATTTTTTCATATTTCTAAGGTAATGATGTAATTCATTTTTCATATTTTTCATATTTCGTGTTTGCAAGCTATAGCGCTACAGTGTGCTACCTTTTCTTCTTGTATGTATATGAGTTGGTGACTCTAGGTTTAGCACCTGTTCACACTGAATCTAAGTTTGGATGTGCCGGTCAGTTTTTTGATATGTATTCATTTACCTTCTGCCTGAGCACTCCACCTGGTGGTCACAGGCCTTTTAATTACAGCAGGTTCATCACCCCTCCACAGAGATGTAGATTTTAGTCTGAAAAAAGGATTCATAGGTTCCCATGCAGACAGACTTTTCTAAAGCGAGGATAGGCATTAGTTAGGGACCTGATATACGAGAAGAGCCTTGACGTGGCTATCAGGCTCACATAATTTGGCCATCTTATGCGCTAAGACTTCTCATTTTTTCATATTTCTAAGGTAATGATGTAATTCATTTTTCATATTTTTCATATTTCGTGTTTGCAAGCTATAGCGCTACAGTGTGCTACCTTTTCTTCTTGTATGTATATGAGTTGGTGACTCTAGGTTTAGCACCTGTTCACACTGAATCTAAGTTTGGATGTGCCGGTCAGTTTTTTGATATGTATTCATTTACCTTCTGCCTGAGCACTCCACCTGGTGGTCACAGGCCTTTTAATTACAGCAGGTTCATCACCCCTCCACAGAGATGTAGATTTTAGTCTGAAAAAAGGATTCATAGGTTCCCATGCAGACAGACTTTTCTAAAGCGAGGATAGGCATTAGTTAGGGACCTGATATACGAGAAGAGCCTTGACGTGGCTATCAGGCTCACATAATTTGGCCATCTTATGCGCTAAGACTTCTCATTTTTTCATATTTCTAAGGTAATGATGTAATTCATTTTTCATATTTTTCATATTTCGTGTTTGCAAGCTATAGCGCTACAGTGTGCTACCTTTTCTTCTTGTATGTATATGAGTTGGTGACTCTAGGTTTAGCACCTGTTCACACTGAATCTAAGTTTGGATGTGCCGGTCAGTTTTTTGATATGTATTCATTTACCTTCTGCCTGAGCACTCCACCTGGTGGTCACAGGCCTTTTAATTACAGCAGGTTCATCACCCCTCCACAGAGATGTAGATTTTAGTCTGAAAAAAGGATTCATAGGTTCCCATGCAGACAGACTTTTCTAAAGCGAGGATAGGCATTAGTTAGGGACCTGATATACGAGAAGAGCCTTGACGTGGCTATCAGGCTCACATAATTTGGCCATCTTATGCACTAAGACTTCTCATTTTTTCATATTTCTAAGGTAATGATGTAATTCATTTTTCATATTTTTCATATTTCGTGTTTGCAAGCTATAGCGCTACAGTGTGCTACCTTTTCTTCTTGATTTGACTGGGATGGCCTCCCGGTGCGTGAAAGTTTACTGCGGGAACTTATGCAGCAATTTGTCTTTTGCTATACAGCCCCCAGAAATCAGCAAGCAAAAACACAGTCACCGTTCCAACTTTCTCCCGGTTCACATAAAACATGAAACATATACAGCACAGCAGCAACCAACTCGGCTTATATCCCAGGGCTTTTGGATAAGGGTATGGACTTTTTACACAACCTGGGAATGCGGTGATGACCACGTCCGACCGGCTGGAAGTGTAGGCTAGGACTAGGCACAGGCAACATTCAGGTAAGATGACAAAGTTTTCTTACCTTACTGATGGAGCTGCAGTCTCCGTCCCGTGTGCCAAGGCCAGGGCCAACACCCCCGTCTCTCCGGTCGGCCGGGTCCTCGTGCGTTTCGTCCAATGCCCCGCGTGCAGGCACCAACTGATATGGAAATTTAATTAGGATAAAAATATCCTTCAGTGTTTGCTGCTTGCTTCTCCAAATCTCTATATAATGTCTTTTTGAGCGCTCAGAACGAAATGAGGACTGTCCACACGAAAGTGTCAGTATAACAGTTCGTCAAAGACATACATTTATTATTCATTCAAGGTTTTATACATTTACAAAAAGGGGCTGGTTAGTCAATTAACATACAATTAAAAGCTGCTAGATTATTGGCTGTTCTAGTGTAAATATGATAATTATGATAATCATGATTAAAAGAGCTGAAGTTGCAGAATTATTGTTTATATTCTTGTGACCTAGTTGTCTTGCATAACTATAATGTAAACAACAGATATCTAATAGGACTTTTTGTACTTCATGCATTTGTTCCTTTATGAAGGCCAGATTTCTTTAAAACGACTGATTATAGCTGGCCTAGAAATATGTGAGCACAAGGTTTTTTAGCAAGTGAGATCTATCTAACTGTGAACTGTGAATACATATATGTGAATATACTTTGAATATATGGAATACATATATATTTCCATGACATCCATCCGGTCACCGTCATCACCGATCACAAGAACCTGCTATATCTTGAGTCCGCAAAACGTCTGAATCCCAGACAAGCTAGGTGGTCGTTGTTTTTTACCAGGTTTAATTTTGTCGTCACATATCGTACGGGGTCAAAAAATGTAAAGGCGGATGCCTTATCTCGTAGTTTCCCTGGGGCCGGGAATACGGATGACCCGGTTCCTATCCTTCAGGAGGGAGTGGTGGTGTCGGCAGTATGCTCTGAGCTTGAGGAGGAGGTATTGGAGGCTCAGGGGGACGCCCCTGTTGGACCTCCAGGGAGACTGTTTGTTCCAGATCAGTTGCGACAAAAGGTGATCGAGGCACACCATAACTCAGTTTTGGCAGGACACCCAGGGAGTAAAGCAACTGTGGATCTCCTCTCGCGTCGGTTTTGGTGGCCTAACTTACATAGGGAGGTGGTAACTTTTGTTGCGTCCTGTGGGGTTTGTGCGCGCTCTAAGATCCCACATACCCGTCCGTCTGGGGCCCTCTTACCTTTGAAGATCCCGGAGCGTCCTTGGACTCATCTATCTATGGACTTTATTACGGACCTCCCACCGTCTTCGGGTAAAACAGTCATACTCGTTGTAGTGGACAGGTTCAGCAAGATGGCACATTTTATCGCTCTTCCTGCTCTTCCTAATGCTAAAACTCTTGCGCAGGTGTTCATTGGGGAGATTGTGAGGCTTCACGGGGTACCCTCTGATGTGGTGTCGGATCGAGGGTCTCAATTTGTGTCCAAATTCTGGAAGGCATTTTGTACACGGCGGGGGATGCATTTGTCGTTTTCATCGGCTTTTCATCCTCAGACCAATGGTCAGACGGAACGTCTGAACCAGAGCTTGGAGACATATCTCCGGTGTTTTGTGTCAGAGAACCAGGAGGACTGGGCTTCTTTCTTGCCTCTGGCGGAGTTTGCTCTTAGTCATAGGCGGAGCGAGTCCACTGGTAGGTCCCCGTTTTTTGGGGCATATGGTTTTCACCCCCAGTTTTGTACTTTCAGTAGGGGGGGCTCTTCAGGGCTTCCTGTGGAGGAACGATTTTCGTCATCACTCGCTTCAGTGTGGAGAGGGGTGCTGAATAATCTGAGTACTATGGGGAACCGATACAAACGTATGGCTGATCGGAGGAGAGTGTCTGGTCCGGACCTAAGTGTGAACGATCGGGTATGGTTGTCTACCAAGAATATAAAACTTAAGGTTCCCTCCTGGAAACTGGGTCCCAGGTTCATCGGGCCATACAGGATCAGTTCTATAATTAATCCGGTGGCATTCCGTCTTGACCTCCCCCCTACGTTTTAAATTCACAACGTGTTCCACAGATCTTTGCTTAAGAGGTATGTGGCACCGGTGATACCATCACCTTTACCTCCTCCTCCAGTGGTGGTCAATGGTAACTTGGAGTTTCAGGTATCGAAAGTCGTCGATTCACGTTTTAATCGCCGGTCCCTTCAGTACCTGGTTCATTGAAGGGGTATGGTCCTGAGGAGAGGATGTGGGTTCCTGCGTCGGATATTAACGCAGACCGATTAATTCGGGCCTTCCACACGACTCACCCGGATAAACCTGGCCCTGAGGGTCCGGAGGCCCCCCGTAGAAGGGGGGGTACTGTCACGGGTGTGTCGCCACGAAGATCGTCGCGATTGCACAGCCTGACTTCTCGCAGCTGAGTTTTTGGTGCTTGGTGTTTTTCGGCAGTGAGGGAGTTAATTCTCTCTCTCTGTGCTAGACGAGGCCCAGCCTCACCCAGCTGCAGTTAATTCTGCAGTATTGGGACTCCTTCAAATACCTGCCGGTCTGATAGGGTAGTTGTCGGTGAAAGCATTTCATACAGACCATCAGAGTGGATTGTGGTATTGAAGAGTTTGGAGCGAAGTGTACTCGTGGTGGTTTTTTCCCTTCCTCGCTTTATCATTTATCTCCTTACCCGTTTGTGTTCCCTCTGTTATAGTGGTGTGAGTTTTTGTATGCAAGGTGGTTTTCGGTTTTCCCCTTGTACTGTCTCGTTCGTCTAGTACTGTGTATAAGCATTTGCTACCCTGTCCCCTACTGTTGTGATCGGGGTCCTTCTCAGGACTAGATTACTGAGGTTCAGGGATTCTCAGGAGGTAGGGTTACGCTGGCGGCCTGGACCTCTGTACCATTAACAGTACCTCCAGGTAGAGGGATTAGTCAGGGCCCCAGCTTAGGGTCAGCATAGGACCCTGACCTCCTGTACGCAGTGACAGCGTGACATATGGTAGGCGAGAGTCTGATGTGTTGGGGTAGAGAATTCCAGAGTATAGGGGAGGCACGAGAGAAGTCTTGTATGCGGTTGTGGGAAGAAGAGATAAGGTAGAGATATAGAGCAGAGATAATCCTAAGGCATCTACTTTTGCCATTCTGTACATTTTGCAGGATTCTTTCAAACAGGGCAATGCAAAAACGTTATATATCAAAGGAAATGTATTTGCCATGGGTGGCAATGACAGTCTTTCAATATTTAAAGGGATCTTCCCAAGAACAAAAGTTGACTTTAATCAATAGATCTTGGAATATTAATAAGTTCCATAGTTGGATGTGTTTAAATAAAATGTTCCTGTGCTGAGATAATTGTTATGTTTCGGTAACGAGGAGAAATAGCAAAAACGGTAATACACCAGAGAGGCTGGAACCTATTGGATTGCAGTACCCTGACTAACCACTACAACTAAAGATAGCCGTGGAGCGTTCCTACGTTGGTCCTAGATGCCTCGTCACAGCCTGAGAGATTAACTACACCTAAAGATAGAAAGAGTAAAGCTATCTGCCCCGGAGCAGATCCCCAAAGAAAATTGGAAGCACCAAACATGTAATGGCGGTTAGACAAGAAGAAAGCACGGACACAGGCAGAAAATAGAATGAGCAAACGCTGGGGCCCAATCTGTCTAGACAGAAAAGTACAGGAAAGAATTCTGACTGCAATCCAACAAAAACCCTAAAAAATACCAACACTTCTGATTGCCAAAAAACCTGAGATCACACGATCTCATCCACCTAAATCAGATCTCTGGTGTAACAAACGCTATTCAGCAAATAAAAAGTAACAAAGGAGCAAAGCAAAAGTGCAGACAAAAATGGAGCACAATTGCAGCGCCAGACCCCCAAAAGGGGACAGGCTGCAGTCCACTGCAAGCAGCAAACCAGCAATGAAAATCAAACAGAGGAAAAGAAAACAGCAAACACTTATCTGAAGGAGAGCAGGAACCTAAAAGTGCTTCTAACAAGACCAGAAGAACAATTCATAACCGGCAAGGCTGCTGGGAACTCAGGCCACTTATATCCTACCATTCAGGCCATTCATTAATCAGTTCATTACCCTCAGCA
The DNA here is from genome assembly GCA_033576555.1 of Oophaga sylvatica. NCBI lineage: Eukaryota > Metazoa > Chordata > Amphibia > Anura > Dendrobatidae > Oophaga > Oophaga sylvatica. The sequence continues at coordinate 210,581,715 of JARQOD010000006.1, read as the reverse complement.
ACCACCGGAGGGAACCCCAGCTCAGAAGCCGCATCCAGCATATTCACAACAGATAATCTTATAAATGTGTCCCTGCTTACTGTGTAATGTGTTGTGAACATGTTGGAGACGACTTTGGAGCTGAGGCTCCCTCTGGTGGTTGCTGAGGGTATTGAACCTATGTGGAACAGCAAAAGTCCACCACCTGCAATTGATGAATAGTTATCAGGTGGGACGGACTGGCCTGATATAAGTGAGCTGACATCCCATGATCCTCGCCGGTGATCATTTGTTCTTCCTGGTCTAGGTTGGAATTCAGCTTGCTTTTCTGCTGTCTCATGCTATCACTCAGATAAGTTACTTTCTGGTTTTTTTTCTGTGGTTTGATTTTCCTTGTATTTTCTGCCTTGCTTTTTGAGTTCAGCCGGGTCCCCTTTGAGGGCTTGTACTGGTCTCTGTTCTCTTTTTGTATTTGTTCATTTGCTCAGTTCTTGTAATTTTGTACTGCTGGGTAGCTGCGTGTTCACACCAGAGATCTGATATAGGTGGTTGAGACCGTGTGATCTCAGCATTTTTGAATTCAAAAGTGTTGGAGTTTTTCCTAGGGTTTTTCTGGGTTGCAGACAGTATTCTCTCCTGTGCTGTCCTATCTAGACAGTTTTGGGCCCCAGCGTTTGCTCATTCTATTTTCTGTCTGTATTCGTGTTTTCATCTTGTCTAGCCGCCATTATATGTTTGGGGGCTTCCTATTCTTTTGGGGCTCTACTCCGGGGCAGTTAGCTTTCCTCTTTCCATCTTCAAGGCAGCAAATACAAGGAAAATCAAACCACAGAAAAAAACAGAAAGTAACCAGGAAGAACAATTGATCACCAGCGAGGATCATGGGAGGTCAGCTCACTTATATCTGGCCAGTCCGTCCCACCTGATAACCATTCATCAATTGCAGGTGGTGGACTTTTGCTGTTCCACATAGGTTCAATACCCTCAACAACCACAAGAGGGAGCCTCAGCTCCGAAGTCGTCTCCAACATGTTCACAACAGTACCCCCCTTGAGGAGGGGTCACCGAACCCTCACGTGCGCCACCAGGCCGATCAGGATGAGCTCGGTGATAGGCACGGACCAGTCTTTCAGCATGAATGTCAGAAGCAAACACCAAGAATTGTCCTCCTGACCATAGCCTTTCCACTTGACCAAGTACTGGAGTCTCCGCCTAGCCAAACGAGAATCCAATATCTTCTCAACCTCATACTCCAAATTGCCTTCAACCCGAGGTCCCTGGACTGCATCAACGCGAGGTGCCCTCGTGCCATCGTCTGAAGCTAGTGTGAGGTGAGAGAGAGGCCATCCTAGTAAGCCACGTGGTGTCCACGATCATAACAGTTACCCTGATTACTGTTGTGAACATGTTGGAGACGACTTCGGAGCTGAGGCTCCCTCTGGTGGTTGCTGAGGGTATTGAACATATGTGGAACAGCAAAAGTCCACCACCTTTATTGAAGAGGTTTGTCGAGCCAGTGGTTCCTATAGCTGTGCCTCCTGATCCTGTTTTGGTTGAAGGCAGGATCTATTGTTACCGGTGTAGGACATCACATCATCAGCGGCCGCACACAGAGCCGCACACAGAGCCACACTGCCAGGTTACATAACAGCACATCTCCAGGAACTTCCTGCTCAGCGCCACCCAGCTCATAACTATGGGATGGAGTATGTGTGATGGGTATATAGGCATGGGACTATGGGATGGAGGATATGTATGATGGGTATATGGGCACGGGACTATGGGATGGAGGATGTGTGATGGATATGTCATGTGTGCATTGCCACGAAGATCGTCGCGGTTGCACATTTTGACTTCTCACAGCTGAGCTGCTGTTTCTTTGTGTTTGGCAGCTAGGGAGTTAATTCTGTCTGTGCTCGGTGCTGGGACTGGGTGCAGTTTCTCCTGGCTGCAATTGATTATTTGTTGATTGGTTTCCTTTAAATTCCTGGTTGTCTGCTTGGGCAGTTGCCAGTGAAACCTTCATGCAGACCACAGATAGGAATGAATCTGTATAGACTTTAGTTGTGAGCTCCTTAGTTGTTCTGGGCTCAACTTGGTTAGAGTTTATTTCCCAGACCATTTATGTTCCTTTGGTGTTTGAGTGTGTATGCAAGCGAGTGTTATCCTGTCTGTCTTATATGTCTAATCTGTGTATTTAGCTAAGATCAGCCATATCCCTTTGGTGGTAGTCAGGATCCTTCTTAGGACTGATTGCAGGGTTCAGGGTCTGATAGGAGACAGGGTTAGGTTGGAGACTTGGACCTCTGAACCATTATCAGTACCTCCAAGGTGAGGGATTAGTTAGGACCCCAGTTTAGAGTAGGTTAGATCCCGGTCCACCTCTTTCCTGTTTCAGCTCATCAAGTCCTCAAGATTAACCCTGAGTTCAGCAGATATCGTGTCAGGTAAATCTATTCTATACCTACATGCTGATGTTGCTATACTAGTTGTTGTATAGAGTGTTGTTCCTGTATTAATAGTTTACTGACATTGTATACATATCATTAGACAGCGTGACATTTTCACTGGCCCTAAAAATTATCTCCAGTTACCATGGATCCAGTAGCCCAGCTGGCTCTGCAGTTGCAGGGATTATCCATGGAGCTGACGGACATTAAGTCCAAAGTTTTGTCTCCCCTGGAGCAAACCAGAGTTGAACCTAAGGTTGCTCTCCCGGACAGGTTCACTGGTGGGCGAGACAAATTTTTCACCTTCCGGGAGGCATGTAAATTGTATTTTCGGCTTCGGCCTCGATCATCAGGGAGTGAGGAGCAGAGAGTGGGAATTGTTATCTCACTTCTGCAAGGGGACCCTCAATCCTGGGCATTTTCCCTTCCTCCGGGATCCCCGGCTCTACTGTCTGTAGATCAATTTTTTACTGCCCTGGGATTGGTATATGATGACCCAGATCGGGTCTCTCTTGCTGAGACAAAATTACGTAAGATACAGCAGGGAGATCGTCCGGCAGAGGAATTTGCTTCTGAGTTTCGTAGATGGGCCACAGATACTCAGTGGAATGACCCAGCTCTTAGGAGCCAGTTTTGTCATGGGCTTTCTGATAAATTAAAAGACGTTTTGGCTCAGTATGAGTCTCCTTCTTCTCTGGAGGCTGCTATGGCCTTAGCTATCCGTACTGATAGACGGCTTCGGGAGAGGGGTGAGGTAACCCCACTCCCTGTTGTTTCTCCACCTACCACTAAAGTCCCTTATGTTGGGTTCCCCTTGTCTGTTCGGATGAGCCTATGCAGTTGGGAGGGACATCATTTCGTTGGAGGGGATTGGCGGTACGCCGCAGGACTAGAAGATGTTTTTTCTGCGGGAAAGAGGGACATTTTGTTGGAGAATGTCCATCCCGTGCCTTGTTGAGCCAAAAGTCGCCGGAAAACTGTTAATCCCAGGTTGTGTGGTGGACGACAACCTGGGAGTATGTATTTCATCCGCCAGTTCTTCTCAGTTCCTTGTACCAGTGGAGGTGGTAGTTGGTACGAGAGTGGAGAGATTGTCTGTTCTTCTTGATAGTGGTTCCGGGGCTAATCTGGTTGATGCTCAGTTTGCTCAGGCTCAAGGTATGCATCTGAGTGTATTGGTCAAACCGATCCCTATATTCTCCATTGACGCCAGGCCTCTCGGCCAAGGTAGCTTTGTTCATGAGGTTCATAACATTGACCTTCGGGTAGGGGCAATACATAGGGAACAATTATCTTGTTATGTGTTGGAGGGTCTACCTACTCCCATTGTGTTGGGACTTCCTTGGTTGGTTAAACATAACCCTGTGATTAATTGGCAGTCCAGAGAAATAAGCCAATGGGGTGAGTTTTGCAAAAGCAACTGCATGAACACAGTCATCAGTGCGGTCGTGCCTAGTACATTGCCTCCTTTTTTGGAGGATTTTGGGGATGTTTTCTCTGAGGAGGGGTGTCAGGAGTTGCCTCCTCATCGCGTGTATGACTGCTCTATTAATCTCCTTCCTGATGCTAAGTTGCCTAAAGCTAGGTTGTATAATCTTTCTGGTCCTGAGAGGCAGGCTATGAAAGATTATATTTCTGAAAGTCTGGCCAAAGGGCATATTAGACCTTCATCTTCCCCAGTAGCCGCGGGGTTCTTCTTTGTGAAGAAGAAAGATGGAGGCCTACGCCCTTGCTTGGATTTCCGCGAACTTAATCGGATTACTGTTCGAGATCCGTATCCACTCCCTCTTATTCCTGATCTCTTCAATCAAATTGTTGGCGCCAAATGGTTTTCTAAATTGGATCTCAGGGGGGCGTATAATCTGATTAGGATAAAAGAGGGGGATGAGTGGAAAACGGCGTTTAACACGCCGGAGGGACATTATGAGAACCTAGTCATGCCTTTTGGTCTGACTACTGCACCAGCAGTATTCCAACATTTTGTTAATGACATTTTTCGTCACCTTGTGGGGCTGTTTGTGGTTGTATATTTGGACGACATTTTAATTTACTCGCCAGATCTTGTGTCTCATCAGGAGCATGTGAGACAGGTGTTGCAGATCTTGCGAGACAATAAATTATACGCCAAACTGGAGAAGTGTGTATTTGCCGTACAGGAACTTCAGTTTTTGTGTTTTTTGGTGTCAGCCTCCGGTTTCCGTATGGACCCTGAAAAGGTGAGAGCAGTGCTTGAATGGGATCAGCCAGGGGATCTTAAGGCTCTGCAGCGTTTTTTGGGGTTTGCTAACTACTACCGGAAATTTATTTGTAATTTCTCATCTGTCGTCAAACCTCTCACTGACATGACAAGAAAAGGGACGGATTTTTCTAAATGGTCGGACAAAGCTTGCCAAGCCTTTTCCTCTTTGAAGAAATGTTTTGCTTCGGCACCCGTTCTCATCCAACCAGATGCATCTCAGCCGTTCATTGTGGAGGTGGATGCGTCTGACGTAGGGGTGGGTGCTATATTGTCCCAGGGTCCGTCCCCTGGTAAATGGCATCCGTGCGCTTTCTTTTCTAAGAAATTGTCGTCCGCCGAAAGGAATTATGATATCGGCAATAGGGAACTTTTGGCCATTAAGTTAGCTTTTGAAGAATGGCGTCACTTTTTGGAGGGGGCAGTCCACCCGGTTACCGTTATTACTGATCACAAGAACCTGTTGTATTTGGAATCCGCTAAGCGTCTGAATTCCAGACAAGCTCGATGGTCGTTGTTTTTTACCAGGTTTAATTTTGTCGTCACTTATCGCCCGGGTCTAAGAATGTAAAGGCTGATGCCTTGTCTCGCAGTTTCCCAGGGGCCGGGAAAACGGATGACCCGAGTCCTATCCTTCAGGAGGGGGTGGTAGTGTCGGCTGTATTTTCTGAGCTTGAGGAGGAGGTGTTAGAGGCTCAGGGGGACGCCCCTGCAGGACCTCCAGGGAGACTGTTTGTCTCAAATCTGTTGAGACAAAAGGTTATTGAGGCACATCATAATTCTGCTCTAGCAGGACATCCAGGGAGTAAGGCTACTTTAGATCTCCTTTCTCGCCGGTTTTGGTGGCCTAATGCTAATAAAGATGTTATAACTTTTGTCGCGTCATGTGGGGTGTGTGCTCGCTCTAAAACCCCTCATACCCGTCCGTCTGGGACCCTTTTACCCTTGAAACTTCCGGAGCGTCCATGGACTCATTTATCTATGGACTTCATTACGGACCTTCCTCCGTCGTCAGGGAATACTGTCATACTGGTGGTTGTTGACAGGTTCAGTAAGATGGCACATTTCGTTGCTCTTCCTGCACTCCCTAATGCTAAAACTCTGGCGCAGGTGTTCATTAGGGAGATCGTTAGACTTCATGGGTTGCCTTCTGATGTGGTGTCAGATAGGGGGTCTCAGTTTGTGTCCAAATTTTGGAGGGCATTTTGTTTACGTCGGGGGATGCAATTGTCATTTTCCTCGGCTTTTCATCCGCAGACCAATGGTCAGACAGAGCGTCTGAATCAGAGCTTAGAGACATATCTCCGGTGTTTTGTCTCAGAGAACCAAGAGGACTGGTCTTCTTTCTTGCCTCTGGCAGAGTTCGCTCTTAACAACAGGCGGAGCGAGTCCACTGGTAAGTCCCCGTTTTTTGGGGCATATGGTTTTCATCCCCAGTTTTGTACTTTCAATGGTGGGGGCCCTTCTGGGGTTCCTGAGGAGGAGCGTTTCTCGTCGTCACTTGCTTCTGTGTGGAGAGGTGTATTGAATAATCTGAGTGCGATGGGGAACCGTTACAAACGTATGGCTGATAGGAGGAGAGTTTCTGGTCCAGATCTGAATGTGAACGATCTGGTATGGTTGTCTACCAGGAATATAAAACTTAAAGTGCCCTCCTGGAAACTGGGTCCCAGATTCATTGGGCCGTACAGGATCAGTTCCATAATTAATCCTGTGGCATTTTGTCTGGACCTCCCTCCTACGTTTAAAATTCATAATGTGTTCCACAAGTCATTACTTAAAAGGTATGTGGCACCAGTCATACCGTCACCTCTACCTCCTCCTCCTGTGTTGGTCAATGGTAACTTGGAATTTCAAGTATCAAAGATCATTGACTCACGTCTGAATCGCCGGTCCCTTCAGTACTTGGTGCATTGGAAGGGGTATGGTCCAGAGGAGAGGACGTGGGTCCCTGCGTCTGATGTTAACGCAGATCGTTTGGTTCGGACCTTCCACAGAACTCACCCGGGCAGGCCTGGCCCTGAGGGTCCGGAGGCCCCTCGTAGAAGGGGGGGTACTGTCATGTGTGCATTGCCACGAAGATCGTCGCGGTTGCACATTTTGACTTCTCACAGCTGAGCTGCTGTTTCTTTGTGTTTGGCAGCTAGGGAGTTAATTCTGTCTGTGCTCGGTGCTGGGACTGGGTGCAGTTTCTCCCGGCTGCAATTGATTATTTGTTGATTGGTTTCCTTTAAATTCCTGGTTGTCTGCTTGGGCAGTTGCCAGTGAAACCTTCATGCAGACCACAGATAGGAATGAATCTGTATAGACTTTAGTTGTGAGCTCCTTAGTTGTTCTGGGCTGAACTTGGTTAGAGTTTATTTCCCAGACCATTTATGTTCCTTTGGTGTTTGAGTGTGTATGCAAGCGAGTGTTATCCTGTCTGTCTTATATGTCTAATCTGTGTATTTAGCTAAGATCAGCCCATATCCCTTTGGTGGTAGTCAGGATCCTTCTTAGGACTGATTACAGGGTTCAGGGTCTGATAGGAGACAGGGTTAGGTTGGAGACTTGGACCTCTGAACCATTATCAGTACCTCCAAGGTGAGGGATTAGTTAGGACCCCAGTTTAGGGTCAGGTTAGATCCCGGTCCACCTTTTTCCTGTTTCAGCTCATCAAGTCCTCAAGATTAACCCTGAGTTCAGCAGATATCGTGTCAGGTAAATCTATTCTATACTTACATGCTGATGTTGCTATACTAGTTGTTGTATAGAGTGTTGTTCCTATATTAATAGTTTACTGACATTGTATACATATCATTAGACAGCGTGACAGGATATATGGGCACAGGACTATGGTATGGAGGATATGTACTTATTTATTTATTTTACTCACTTATATAGCACCATTAATTCTACAGCGCTTTATATACATTATTGTATGATGGGTATATGGGCACTGGACTATGGGATGGAGGATGTATGATGGGTATATGGGCACGGGACTATGGGATGGAAGATATGTATGATGGGTATATGGACACAGAACTATGGGATGGAGGATGTGTGATGGGTATATGGGCACGGGACTATGGTATAGAGGGTATATGGGCACGGGACTATGGGATGGAGGATATGTATGATGGGTATATGGACACAGAACTATGGGATGGAGGATGTGTGATGGGTATATGGGCACGGGACTATGGTATAGAGGATGTGTGATGGGTATTTGCGCATGGGACTATGGGATGGAGGATGTGTGATGGGTATATGGGCACTGGACTATGGGATTGATAATTATAATTTATTATAACTAACCACAGCTAGTTACTATGCCTGGGCAACGCCGGGCTCTTCAGCTAGTTAACGATAAAAGTACACATGTTTGGTATTGCCTAACCCATTCTATAAAATTGTCCCACTAGTTAACCCCTTCAGTGAACACCATAAAAAATTAAATAAAAAAGAGTCAAAAAACAATGCTTTATCATCATACCGCTGAACAAAAAGTGCAATAAAACGCAATCAAAAAGACTGATGTAAATAAAAATGGTACCGCTGAAAACGTAATCTTGTCCCACAAAAAAAAGCTGCCATGCAGTTCCATCAACAGAGAAATGAAAAAGTTATAGCTCTCAGAATAAAGCGATAAAAAAATAATTATATTTTTTCTATAAAATAGTTTTTTTTGTGTAAAAGCGCCAAAACATAAAAAAAATGTAAATAAGGTATTGCTGTAATCGTACTGACCCGAAGAATAAAGCTGCCTTACCAATTTTACCAAACACGGAATGGTATTTAAAAAAAAAACAAAAAGCAATTCCTGAATTGCTGGTTTTTGTTTATTCTGTCTGCCAAAAATCAGAATAGAAAGCGATCAAAAAATGTCATGTGCCCGAAAATGGTACCAATAAAAACGTCAGCTTGTCCCACCAAAAACAAGCCATAACATGACTCTGTTGGGTCTCTGTTTGCCTAAATATGGAAGAATTATAGCTCTCAAAATATGGTCATGCAAAAAGTAGTTTTCACAATAAAAAGCGTCTTTTAGTGTGTGACAGCAGCCAAACATAAAACCCGATATAAATCTGGTATCGCTGTAATCGCATTGACCCGAAGAATAACGTCGTGTAATCACATGCTGCTGATTTTTTTCATTCTGCCTCCCAAAGATCTCAGTACGGTGGTGTCCGTCTTTTTAGAATTGCATTGTTGGCCACAGTTTTGTGCACTTCTGAAAAGGACGCTGCTGATCAGAGGTCAAATGGAGTTCAGAGTAAATCTGCTGCTTCATTATAATGAATGGATCCCTTGGGTGTTTCATTCGAATTACCTCACTCAGACAAACAAACAAAACAGTAAAGCCCCCATCACACACAGCGATCTCGCTAGCGATATCGCTGTGTGTGACATTCAGCGACAATCAGCCCCCCTGCTGGGTATCGCTGATCGTCGTTGAATGTCCTGGACATTTTTTTGATCGCTGATCTCCCGCTGGCCAGCACGCATCGCTGCGTGTGGCAGGCAGGAGACCAGCGATCTCAAGGTACCCATTGGGTTTCCAAGCGCCGGGCGGCTCCTGGAATCCTGATGTGTACGTTGGATACCAGCGCGCTGCTTCAGGGAAGCTGGTAACCAAGGTACACATCAGGTTTCCAGGTGCCGCGCAGCGCCTGGAAACTCGATGTGTACGTTGGTTACCAGCTCCCTGCACCAGCGGGCTGGTATCCAACGTACACTGCGGGTAACTAAGCGACGTTACCGGCAGTGTCGCTGTCCTGATCGCTACCTGAGCTGCCTGTTTGGCAGCTCACCAGCGATCATGTACCGACACACCACTAATCCTGACAAGTGCATATCGTCGGGATCGCTGGTGTGTCGCTATATGTGACGGGGCCCTAAAGCAGAGAGACAAAGCAGATAAGGCAGACAATTAAGGAAATCGTGACCAGGGTGGGATTTGGTTGTTAGGACTTATCAGCGATTGGTCACTATGTCAGAGTCTGACAGCCGACTGACCTTTATCTCAGCATGGAGACAATGGAGAGTTAAGCCCCCGTTTCACATAGCGAGTTCGCTAGTGAGATCGCTGCTGAGTCACAAGCAAACTCAGCCAAAGGCAAAAAAGAGACCCAGTCATCTTGATCAGCAGACACAAAACATCTCAAATAAGTCTCCAAGGTCTGGTTTGTTCTCTCAGTTTATCCATTGGTCTGAGGGTGGAACGCACAGGAAAAAAACAGCTCAACTCCCAGTTTGGAACAAAATGTCCTCCAAAATCTGGAAACAAACTGGACTCCTCTGTCAGACACAATTTTCTCTGGAACGCCATGCAACCGAACAACCTGTTGAAAAAACAAGGGCACCAACTCGGAGGAGGATGGCAACTTAGGTAGTGGCTCAAGATGTATCATCTTGGAAAACCTATCACAGATCACCCAAATAACGGTCATTCTCTGAGAGACAGGGAGGTTGGAAATAAAATCCATAGAGATATGGGTCCATGGCCTCTTGGGCACAGGCAATGGCATTAACAAACCACTAGAGCGAGAGCAAGGTTTGGACTGCACAAAGTCCCTGATGTCACGAGACAAAGTGGGCCACCAAAAGGACCGACTCACCAAATCTCTGGTACCAAAAATACCAGGATGGCCGACCAACGCGGAGCAATGAATCTCGGACATCACATTCTTCCTCCACTGGTCTGGGACAAACAATCTCCCAGCAGGGCAACGTTCAGGTTAATCCTCCTGAAATTTCTCCAAAGCCAGTCTCAAATTGGGCGAGATAGCAGAAAGAACCACACCCTCCTTCAGAATAACAGCAGGCTCAGTTACCTCAGGAGAATCCAGAAAGAAACTCCTCGAGAGGGCATCCGCCTTAACATTCTTAGTGCCCGGGAGAAAAGAGACCACAAAATTAAAACGTGTGAAAAACAAGGCCCACCTGACCTGTCTAGGATTAAGTCGCTTGGCTGATTCAAGATAAACGAGGTTCTTATGATCCGTGAGGACCACCACCTGATGCTTAGCTCCTTCCAGCCAATGTCTCCACTCCTCAAAAGCCCACTTCATGGCCAATAACTCCCGATTACCCACATCATAATTACGTTCCGCTGGGGAAAATTTTCGAGAGAAAAAGGCACAAGGGTTAATCTTAAAGGTCTCCGGATCCCTTTGGGACAAAATGGCTCCTGCACCAATCTCAGAAGCATCAACCTCCACCTGAAATGGTAGAGAAACATCAGGTTGGCGCAGAACAGGAGCAGAAGTGAATCTCCGCTTAAGCTCCTGAAACGCAGAAACTGCCTCAGGAGACCAATTCACTACATCAGAACCCTTCTTGGTCAAATCAGTCAGTGGCTTCACAATACCAGAGAAATTAGCTATAAATTTACGATAAAAATTAGCAAAACCCAAAAATCTCTGAAGAGCCTTCAATGTAGTGGGTTGAACCCAATCACAAATGGCCTGAACTTTGACCGGGTCCATTTCAATAACAGACGGAGACAAAATGAATCCCAGAAATGAAACCTTCTGAACGCCAAAAAGACATTTTGATCCCTTCACATACAATGCGTTTTCTCTCAAAATCTGGAATACAGTCCGAACATGTTCCACATGAGAATCACAGTCATTGGAAAAAATCAAGATATCGTCCAAATAAATGATCAGAAATTTATCCACGAAATCCCGTAAAATATTGTTCATAAAGGATTGGAAGACGGAAGGGGCATTAGTGAGCCCAAAAGGCATCACTAGGTACTCAAAATGCCCCTCTGGGGTATTAAACGCCATTTTCCATTCATCTCAGTGCTTGATACGAATAAGATTATACTCCCCCTGAGGTCAAGCTTGGTAAACCAACAAGCACCCTTCACTCTATAAAATAGGTCAGAAATCAAGGGTAACGGATATTGATATTTAACAGTGATCTTATTCAGGAGAAGATAATCAATATACTGCCTCAATGAGCCATCCTTCTTGGCCACAAAGAAAAAGCCGGTGCCCAAAGGTGAAGAGGACGGTCTGATATGACCCTTCTCTAAAGACTCTTTGATATAAGATCGCATAGCCTCATGCTCAGGTACGGATAAATTAAAGAGCCGACCCTTGGGGAATTTACAACCGGGTACTAAGTCAATAGCGCAATCATAACTCCTATGAGGAGGTAAGGATGCAGACTTACTCTGACTAAACACATCAGAAAAATCTGTCAAATAGTCAGGAACATCTTGAGACTGGAGGGAGGCAGAAAAAACATCTTGAGACTGGGGGGGGCAGAAAAAACAGGAGTGTCAGCAAGAACACATTGACAACCCCAACTGGTCAAAGACACAGACTTCCAATCCAAAACAGGATTGTGAGTCTGTAACCAAGGAAAACCCAGTACAACAATGTCATGCAAATTATGTAACACCAAAAATTTGCAATTCTCTTGGTGGTCCGGTCAACGCACATTATCACCTGGGTAGAAATCTGGGGTTTATTCTCCGCCAAGGGGGTAGAATCAATGCAAAGGAATAGACTTCCGCAGGGGTATTATAGGAAAACCACAACGTTTGGCAAAATCTAAATCCATCAGGTTTATAGCTGCCCCTGAATCAACAAAAGCCTGAGCTGAAAATGTGTCAACAGAAATTTAGTCTGAACACTACCCAAAACAACTGAGCGCGCAAAACGTCTTCCCCGCTTGGGGCAGACGGAAATAGCATGAGAAGCGTCAACACAATAGTAGCACAACTTATTACGCTTACGAAATTTATGATGCTGTGCCCCAGAAGTCACTCCATCACACTGCATGGGCTCAGGGGCTGGCCCACAAGGCATCACAATCTCACGCATATTTCTATGCTCGCGCAGACGTCTGTCAACTTGAATAGCTAATGACATAGAGTCATTGAGTCCAGAGCGGACAGGGAATCCCACTATAACATCCTTTACAGTCTCTGCCAGATCCTTCCGAAAAAGAGCTGTCAGAGCATCATCATTCCATTTAGTAAGGACTGCCCACTTTCTGAATTTCTGACAATACAGCTCAGTGGCTTCATGACCCTGATTCAATGCCAACTAGGTTTTTTCAGCTTGATCAGTAACATTAGGTTCATCGTACAATAACCCCAGAGCCTGAAAAAAAACACATCAACATCATTCAAAACAGGATCCCCAGGTGTCTGGGAAAAGTCCCAATCCTGAGGGTCACCGCGTAACAGAGAGATGACAATTTGAACCTGTTGCGTTGTGTTCCCTGAGGATTTAGGCTTCAAAGCAAAAAACAACTTACAGCTATTTTTAAAATTCAAAAACTTAGACCGATCCCCCAAAAATAAATCGGCAGAGGGATCCTAGTTTCCACAGCAGGCAACCCAGCAAGATAGATAGCAATACTCCGAACTTCAGCAGCAAGCTGCTCCACACGATCGGACAAATGCTTGACCTCCATTGGGGAAAAAATTCCTCCTCAGCCCCCCGAGAAAAAGAGGGAAGAAATGCAACAAACAGGAAAAAATAAACAATTTTCTGACAACTCTGACAACTTTTTTTTTTTTTCCTTTACTAATTTTCCCTTCTATTGAGTGCCATAGAATTTTCAGTATGGCCGGTGGTTCTGTTATGTTTTGGTAGCTGAGGAGGCAGGAGCAAAAAAACGCATAGGCAGCCAAACACCAGAGAGGTTGGAAACTAATAGGCTGCAGACCCCTAAACTAACCGCACAACTAGAAGCAGCCGTGGAGCGTACCTACGGTGGTCCTAGACGCCTCGGCACAGCCGGAGAGAATACTATCCCTGAAGATGGAAAGAGGAAAGCTAGCTGCCCCGGAGTAGACCCCAAAAGAGTAGGAAGCCCCCAAACATATAATGGCGGTTAGACAAGATGAAAATGCGAACACAGACAGAAAGTAGATTGAGCAAACGCTGGGGCCCAAAACTGTCTAGATAGGACAGCACAGGAGAGAATAATTTCTGCAACCCAGAAAAACCCTAGGAAAAACTCCAACACTTCTGAATCCAAAAACACTGAGACCACACGGTCTCGACCACCTATATCAGATCTCTGGTGTGGACAAGTAGCTACCCAGCAGTAAAATATCACAAGAACTGAGCAAATGAACAAATGCAAAAAACGAACGGAAACCAGCCAGAGCCCCCCAGAGGGGACCCGGCTGAAGACAAAAAGCAATGCAGCAAAAAGCAAGGGATTCAAACCACAGTAAAAAAACTAAAAGAGACTTATCTGAATGCAAGCAGGAGACAGCAGGAAAGAAAGCTGAATTCCAACCTAAACCAGGAAGCATAATTGATCACCGGCGAGGATCATGGGAGTTCAGCTCACTTATATCAGGCCAGTCAGTACCACCTGACCACCACTCGTTATTTGCAGGTGTAGGCTCTTGGTATTCAACATTGGTTCAATACCCTCTGCAACCACCAGAGTGAGGTTCAGCTCCGAAGTCGTTTCCAAAACCTTCACAACAAGCCCCTCTGCTGGGTATCGCTGATCGTCGCTGAATGTCCTGGACATTTTTTTGATAGTTGGTCTCCCGCTGGCCAGCACGCATCTCTGCGTGTGACAGGCGGGAGACCAGCGAACAGCAGCTGGAGCTGGTAACCAAGGTAAACATCGGGTTTCTAGGCACCGCGCGGCACCTAGAAACCCGATGTGTACGTTAGATACCAGCACGCTGGTGCAAGGGAGCTGGTAACCAAGGTAAACAGCGGGTTTCTAACCGCCGCATCCGCCAAATTTTTACAATGGGCATCTATGGGCGGCGGATCCGTCGCAATTAGTGTTGAGCGATACGATACCGCAAGTATCGGGTATCGGCCGATATTAGCTCTATCGGCCTTTCGATACTTAGTTCCGATATTTTCGTCTTATCGGATACCGGAATCGGGATTGTCACTGTCACTGTCAGTGTCCGTCGGTCGGGTCTGTCAGGAGTCAGCGGCACTTACCTGGCAGAAGATCTCCGGCGGTCAGGGCTGGACTGCTTCATGACCGCCATCATCTTTCCCCGGCGGTCACATGCAGTTTCTCGCAATAACTGCAGTGACTGCTGGGTAATCCCGGCCGTAAAGCAGTCAGTCCGATGACGTCACCGCCGGGAAGCAGGTAATCAGCTGTGCTGCGTCGCGATGACAGGCTCTGCCTGTCATTGCGATGTAGCAGAGCTGGATCGTCGTGGGACTGTCGTTACTATGGACTGCGTCGGACAGGTGGTATACTGTTGGTTTGTTTTTTTTCTTTTTTACAGGAGATCGATGGCGTCGCAGGAATGAGTGTATAATAAAATTAATGAAAACTGTGTTGTCTCTTATTTCATTAAAAGACTTTTTTCTTGCTTTGTCTTTTTTTTATACATTTAATAACTTTGGGATTAATAATGGATCGGTGTCTTATTGACACCTCTCCATTATTAACCGGGCTTATTGTCACCGTGCAATCAACGGTGACATTAACCCCTTATTACCCCACTTGCCACCGCTACAGGGCAGTGGGAAGAGCCGGGTAAAGTGCCACAATTGGCACATCTTTTGATGCGCCAAATGTGGGGCTGCTGTAGCCTGGTATTATCAGGCTGTTGAGGGCCAAAATCCATGGGCCTTGACAGTCTTTTAATACCAGGCCGCAGCAGTCTGCATTTTACTTGGCTGGTTAACAAAAATAGGGGGACACCTACGCCGTTTTTTTTTCGAGGGGATCCCCTATTTTTGTTAACCAGCCAAGCTAAGCAGACTGCTGTGGCCTGGTATTATCAGGCTTGCAAGGTCCATGGATATTGGATCCTTACCAGCCTGAAAAACCAGGCCTCAGCGGTCTGCTTCATCTGGCTGGTTAACAAAAATAGGGGGGGACCCCACGCCAATTTTTTTCGAGGGGATCCCCTATTTTTGTTAATCAGCCAAGATATGCAGACTGCTGTGGCCTGGTATTATCAGGCTGGCAAGGTCCATGGATCTTGGCTCCTTAACAGCCTGAAAATCCAGGCCTCAGCGGTCTGCTTCATCTGGCTGGTTAACAAAAATAGGGGGGACCCCACGCCAATTTTTTTCGAGGGGATCCCCTATTTTTGTTAATCAGCCAAGATATGCAGACTGCTGTGGCCTGGTATTATCAGGCTGGCAAGGTCCATGGATCTTGGCTCCTTAACAGCCTGAAAATCCAGGCCTCAGCGGTCTGCTTCATCTGGCTGGTTAACAAAAATAGGGGGGACCCCACGCCAATTTTTTTCGAGGGGATCCCCTATTTTTGTTAATCAGCCAAGATATGCAGACTGCTGTGGCCTGGTATTATCAGGCTGGCAAGGTCCATGGATCTTGGCTCCTTAACAGCCTGAAAATCCAGGCCTCAGCGGTCTGCTTCATCTGGCTGGTTAACAAAAATAGGGGGGACCCCACGCCAATTTTTTCGAGGGGATCCCCTATTTTTGTTAATCAGCCAAGATATGCAGACTGCTGTGGCCTGGTATTATCAGGCTGGCAAGGTCCATGATCTTGGCTCCTTAACAGCCTGAAAATCCAGGCCTCAGCGGTCTGCTTCATCTGGCTGGTTAACAAAAATAGGGGGGACCCCACGCCAATTTTTTTCGAGGGGATCCCCTATTTTTGTTAACCAGCAAAGATAAGCAGACTGCTGTGGCCTGGTATTATCAGGCTGGCAAGCAGGGTCCCCGGGACCCCGAGAACCACTGGTGGGCCCCAGCTCCTGCGTGGTGGGCCTGATTTGAAAGGATAGGTCGCGGGGCAGAGGGGCGGTGGCCCGGGCCCCGCGCTCTGAGGGGGCCCACCCGGAGCTACGCTACAGTAACTGTATCGGCATGCACAGCACGGATCAGTTACATTCTGCGGCAGAGCAGGGAGAATCGATCTTCCTGCTCTGCCGCCCAGAAGCTATGGGGCCTGAACAGGCATTGGGGGGGCCCGGTGCCAGCAGTGGGCCCCCCAACCGTCATCGGAGGGTCAGCTGTATCGGCATGGGTACGGTTGGGGCAGAGGATATGGGTGTGATTAGCTGTGAAATGGGTGTGGTCGGGGCGTGGCTTAAAATTTGCAGCGGCGCCTATGCGCGCCGCAGCCTTTAGCCCTCTTTCCTGTCTTCAAAATTTGGGAGGTATGCTGTATGACCTCCCTACAACTTCTGGGCATGCTCCTGATGAGCGCGACGGATGGTCTCCTGAGGGATCTCCTCCCACACCTGGACTAAAGCATCCACCAACTCCTGGACAGTCTGTGGTGCAACGTGGCATGGCCTAAAATTTGCTGCAGCAGGCACAGCGTGCCACAGCCTTTGTCCCTCTTTCCCTTCTTCAAAGGTTGGGAAGTATGATGGTGGGCCCCAAGAATATATTTTCTCTGGTGGGCCCAAGGTACTCTAGTCCGACGCTGCTGGCAAGGTCCATGTATGTTGGCTCCTTAACAGCCTTAAATACCATGCCTCAGCAGCAGGGGCGTACATAGAAATCATGGGGCGCCATAGCAAAAGTCTGAATGGGCCCCCCCCAAAAAAAAAAACCCAGAGCCATTGTAATATAAAGTGCCAGCACAGTGAGGGGACACATTAAACAAAAAAATGTATTATGCCCCCATAGATTGTGCCCCCATAGATGCTCCATAGTATAGGCCCTTATGCTGCCGCAGCTGCTGCAACCAAAAAAAAAAAAAGACATACTCACCTTTCGTCGCTGGGGGCCAGGTGCCGGTGTCCTGAGCAGGGGGTGACACCAGGTGCCGATGTCACCGCTCGCTCAGGGCCCCGGCACCTGAGATATTTACCTGTCCTCTCTCCACTGCTGAGTCCGCTGTCTTCGGGGTCCTCCAGCAGTGAATGATGAGGCAGAGGGCGCGGCGCGCACTAACGACGTCATCGCACCCTCTGACCTGAACATTGCAGCAAGAGGACGCGAGCAATGGTGGAACGGGACAGGTAAATATCCCTTATACTCACCCTTCTGCCGGCGCGGTCTGTGCAGCCCCTGCTCTTCTCCCACAGTCTCCGCCGCCAGTGTTCAGCGGTCACGCGGGACAGCTCATTAAAGTCATGAATATGTGTGCGTATTCATGACTGTAATGAGCGGTACCACCTGACCGCTGAACACAGGCGTCGGAGACCGTGGGAGAAGAGCAGGGGCTGCAGAGACTGCACCAGGAGGGGTGAGTATATAGAAGAGCTGCGCTCCCCCTCCCCCGCCGACCCCCTGGTAGTACTGTGTCAGCACAGCTACCCGACCGTCGAGGGCCCCCTCACCTGTCCGGGCCCCATAGCAGCTGCTTGGTCTGCTTCATTCACGGTACGCCACTGCTCAGCAGTCTGCTTCATCAGGCTGGTTAACAAAAATAGGGGGGACCCGACGCCATTTTTTGTTCGAAGGGAACCCCTATTTTTGTTAATCAGTTCCCTCTGACGTCACTGATTGTGTCCCTGGCTGACCTGAAGTGAAAGTGGAAAGCAATCAATTAAGCTTTCCACTTCCTCTCCTGTCAGCCAGGAGAGGAACTCATTCATTTGGGGGTTTACTGTGAGGCTGCAGCATTAGCTGCGGTCCCTGCAGTAAACATTAACCCTTTCTGAAGGATTACACCGATGGGACCTGACTGTGCATGGGATAGGTAAGAATAATTTTGCTTTTTTATTTTATTTTTATTACAGGAAATGGTTTTTGCAGTCAAATAAAAGATGGTCAAAAACATGTGTCTTTATTTCATTAAAATGATTTTTAATTAAAGTGTGTGTGTTTTATTTTTATTTCATGCAATAGGATTAATAATTGATAGTTGTCTAATTGACAGCTCTCAATTATTAACCTGGCTTAAGGTCACCTTTCAATTGCAATGTGGCTTTAACCCCATATTAACCCATTCGCCACCGCTACAGGGCAATGGGAATAGACGGGCAAAGTGCCAGAAAGGGCGAATCTAATTATAGATTTGTCTTTTCTGGGGTGTCTGGGGGCAGATGTTAGTAGCCAGGGGGGGCCAAAAATAATGGTCCCTCTCTGGGCTATTATTATCTGCCCCCATTCGCTGGCTTTGTCTGTCTGGTTGCGAAAATAGGGCGGGAGCCCACGCATTTTTTTTAAACAATTTTACACCTCATATATATATATATATATATAATATATATATATATACATGTCATTGAATTTGTGACACATATATATATATTTATTATTTATAGTTCATACACTTCTACATAGTATAATAGCCGCTAATTCAATTGACGGCTTTTGTGAAAATGCAGAACCCGACATGAAATGACACTTGGTGTACATAGGGTTAACCATGTCTTTTCATGTCCTTTGCTATCTGATTTGCACAAACAATTACATCAGTCTATGTGTGCAAAATTTCACACCTGTAGGGGTTAATTAAAGGTGTAAATTTGTAGCAAAAAAGTCAGTTTTTTTTACAACGAATGTACACCTTTAATTAACCCCTACAGGTGTGAAATTTTGCACACATAGACTGATGTAATTGTTTGTGCAAATCAGATAGCAAAGGACATGAAAAGACATGGTTAACCCTATGTACACCAAGTGTCATTTCATGTCGGGTGCTTCTGTCTTTTCACAGAAGCCGGCTTTACCCGGCAATTGAATCAGAGGATATTTTACTATGTAGAAGTGTATAAACTATACATATATGTATATATATATGTCACAATGACATGTATATATATATATATATATATATATGTATTCTATGTGTGTATATTTAGTGTTTACAAGGAAATAAAGGTTTTTTTTAGTTGCGATATTTTGTTCCCATAGACTTACATGGGACTTCCGGTATCGGAATCGGATATCGCCGATATTTAGTGATATCGGCGATACCATTCCGATCCGATATTTTTAGATATCGAGCAGTATCGCTCAACACTAGTCGCAATCCATCATTTGACGGATTCCCCCGACGGATCCGTCGTTTTGGACTGAGCATGCTCCAAATGTTGGATACTTTTCCAGACAGCCCCAAAACTATATAAACAAGCCAGGTCTGCCTCATTTCTCATTATGCCACACATGAAGACACTGCCAGGAAGACTGAAGACTGCCATTAAGCCTGAAGACTCTGCCATCAAGCCTGAAGACCCTGCCATCAAGCCTGAAGACCCTGCCAGGAAGTCTGAAGACCCTGACTGCCAGCTACACAGCCAGAGAGATTGGTTGCCAGCCCAGCTGACTCCTGCCAGCCAGTGTGAGTATAAATGCCATCATGTGTGATTGCAGCATGTTTGAGTGTGTGTCCTGCATTCTTATTTTCTTTCATACTGTAGTTATATTTCCTACATGTATACTTTTCACAATGTACTAGTATTTTCGTGTGCGTGCATGTGTGTGCGTGCATGTGTGCGTGCATGTGCGTGTGTGCGTGCATGTGCGTGTGTGCGTGCATTGTGGTTTCGTGCGTATGTGCGTGCATATGCGTGTGTGCGTGCATGTGCGTGCATATGCATGTGTGTGTGCATGTGTGTGGTGTGCAAGCATGTGTGCATGTGTTCGTGTCAAGGCATGTGTATTTTGTTTCTTTTAATGTAATGTAACTCTATTTTAAATAAAGAGCAGTGTAGCTCCTACTTGACACAAAAAAAATTAAAAAAACCCATTACAATAAAAACTGTCTACAAAAACTGTCCATAGTATAATTTCAAACAAAGGTTATTTGTGTTATTATTGGTATACCACACAGGGTATACATAGGTGTATTGTTTTCAAAATGTGGATATAAAATGTATGGGGTTTATACAAAGGTTATGGGGTGTATACAAAGGTAATGGGGTGTATACAAAGGTAATGGGGTGTATACAAAGGTGTATACAAAGGTAATGGGGTGTATACAAAGGTAATGGGGTGTATACAAAGGTATATACAAAAGTAATGGGGTGTATACTGGGGTGTATACAAAGGTAATTGGGTGTATACAAATGACGCGCACCACACTGAGGTGGTACCAGGGCTATGGGGTACTCGGCACCGAGCCCATAGAAGTCTATGGGAGTTGTCACTGGCAGCGGGGCTCGGTCCGTGGCCCTGGGCGATCTTGTAATGGGGAATATTTACAGGGGATTTGTAGGTAGTTCGTGACGCCACCTGTGGTATCTGATCAATTGGACCAGCGCTGCTATAAGGATCTTCACAGGGGATGTTATGGGGCAGCTGGGTGGTAAGTCTCCCACAGGTGAGACGGGTCCCTGGAAGTCTATGGTGATGATGCAGGTTGTAGTTAAGAATTCAGTCACACACAATGCAGCTTCTTTTCATACCTTTACTGGTAGATGGTTCAAGCAGGTCCCGGGGAGCTGGTCGGGGTGGAGAATGCACATTCGGGATAACCGCTAAGCAGGTTAGAGGCCTCCTTAACTTCAAATGTATCTGAGTCCAAACTTGCGTGAAGCGAAGTTAACTCTGCAATCTCCAGCTTTCTCAATAGCTGTAATGCCCGGCCGACATTGTGGTGGAGCCTTCTATGTCTCTGACTAGCAGATGTTGAGAGAACTAAGTCCTTACTTTTGCATGGCCTTGCTCAAAGTCCTTGTTCTCCCTGACTCCGGTTACGTATCGACGCTTAGGGCTGCTCTCTGCGACCTGTAGTCCAGATAGCCTCCGGGTATCTTGTTACTATGCTTGAAACACTAGCAACGCTTCGGACCCCGGTGTCCGGCAAATTAGTGCAGGCAATCCAATACCTGAAGCACTTCTCTATATCTTCTCCACTGCGCCCTTCGCCCTGCTTCCCGCTCTTAACATAAGCACTTGTAGCTTTTGATGGTAATGTCAGCTTTCTTCTAGAGCTCACTGAATAGCTCTCAGTATCCTCCAAGTCCAGACTGGACTGAGACTGAACTGCACTGTCCTCAGACAGGAAGCAGACTGAGGGATGACTCACTCCTGAGCCACCCGGAGCTTGACTGAACTCCTCTCCCTCCTAGATTGACTGACTGCTACGTGTCACTCCCTTTTATACCCCTGATGGGTGTGTCTGAAAGTGTGAGTGAAGTGAATGGATATCAAGCGTTGCGGTTACCTTCCTGTGTATTCTCCTGGATTTATGTGTGCCTTACATAGCTGGGCCACACATCCCCCCTTGGTTAAACACAGCACTCCCGGGCTGTAAAAGAGAAAAAGAAAAACATTTTTGTTTTGCATTAAACATCAACATTTTAACTCATCCCATCCGGGAGGTAAGACTTCTTGAACGTTACAATTTGTACATTAGAAAAATACAAAAGTATCAAAACATTTTCATTGATACTAGACAATATTCTTGTGGAGGACCCGCACCAAAAACCTCCCACGTGGGTCCTGGGTGGGCTGCAGGACTTCTGACTGCAGACCTCACTCTAGGCCACACCATACGGGTTTTTCTTCAGAGGTAGATAGTAATGGTTTCGTGTAAAACCAAGATGTAGCACCGTAGTGCAACTATTTACAAAACAAGTTCTTGGGCTGGCACAGTCCACAGCCACGCAGTCCATGCATATAAAACACACTTTTTAAGTAATCACATTTCAAGAAATATCAATAATTCTTCACTTTTACTTTACCCAACTGGGGTATTTTATGCAAACTATGCAATCATCACATTTATTCTTTAGCTTTCTAAACTCTTTACCCAGCCGGGTATTCTATTTAAATATGTAAACACCATACATATTAGTAAAAGACAATAAAGTGCAATTCTGCCAACTTCTTCCAACTTTTTACATTCTTTAGTTGCAGTAAACCCCTGTCTGGGTCCTACTGGCTTTCATTTTTCTTACTAACTTCAATAACGTCTTCCACTCCTGGGGCTGGAACGACGCGGTGTTCTTTTGATCGCATTACAAAGAGATCATGTCCTGCTATCAGCGTTTGAGTGGCCACAGTTCTCATTCTAACGGTGGACCCAACGGGTACTTCTTTTCTGTAGGACGCCGATTGCGTCGCTGCAGGGGCCACAGTAACTTGCGATGCTGGTTGCGATGCAGGTTGCGATGAGGATTGTGATGCGGATTGCGATGCAGGTTGGGGCATAGGCGGCAGTGTTGACTGTGACGTTGGATTAATCCTCTGAGCACCGCATTCTCTTTCTGCAGCTCCAGCATAGCGGGGTCAGTGTCCCGATCTGGGGACAGCTCCGGCACAGGCAGTAAATCTTCCGGTAAGCAGGGTTTATATGCCTCCGGTCCTCTGCACAGATTCTCCTGTCCTTCCGCCATCTCGTCCCAGGCCAGACTGTGTTTTCCATCAGGAACAGTCCGGTCTCTTCCGTGGAGGCGGGATTTGCGCTTCCTCTTCTTTGCATAAAAGATCAAGAGGAGGCGGATCTCCCGGGCAGTGGGGTAGGAATCACATTATAGAAGCATTTGGAGAGGGCGGCCATATCTTTCGCGCCACAGGGGGGTACATGCCCACGAATGCACGCCCACCTTCTTCACCAGCGCCTCAGGGCGCGAACATGGCGGTAAAATGGCGGAATTTGGCGCCAAATACAGCAAACAGTCTTTTTCACCAAACAGTTCAATAAAGGCACACAGGACTCACAATTGCAAGCTTCGCATCCTGTTCGTGACGCCAGGAAAGATGACGCGCACCACACTGAGGTGGTACCAGGGCTATGGGGTACTCGGCACCGAGCCCATAGAAGTCTATGGGAGTTGTCACTGGCAGCGGGGCTCGGTCCGTGGCCCTGGGCGATCTTGTAATGGGGAATATTTACAGGGGATTTGTAGGTAGTTCGTGACGCCACCTGTGGTATCTGATCAACTGGACCAGCGCTGCTATAAGGATCTTCACAGGGGATGTTATGGGGCAGCTGGGTGGTAAGTCTCCCACAGGTGAGACGGGTCCCTGGAAGTCTATGGTGATGATGCAGGTTGTAGTTAAGAATTCAGTCACACACAATGCAGCTTCTTTTCATACCTTTACTGGTAGATGGTTCAAGCAGGTCCGGGGAGCTGGTCGGGGTGGAGAATGCACATTCGGGATAACCGCTGAGCAGGTTAGAGGCCTCCTTAACTTCAAATGTATCTGAGTCCAAACTTGCGTGAAGCGAAGTTAACTCTGCAATCTCCAGCTTTCTCAATAGCTGTAATGCCCGGCCGACATTGTGGTGGAGCCTTCTATGTCTCTGACTAGCAGATGTTGAGAGAACTAAGTCCTTACTTTTGCATGGCCTTGCTCAAAGTCCTTGTTCTCCCTGACTCCGGTTACGTATCGACGCTTAGGGCTGCTCTCTGCGACCTGTAGTCCAGATAGCCTCCGGGTATCTTGTTACTATGCTTGAAACACTAGCAACGCTTCGGACCCCGGTGTCCGGCAAATTAGTGCAGGCAATCCAATACCTGAAGCACTTCTCTATGTCTTCTCCACTGCGCCCTTCGCCCTGCTTCCCGCTCTTAACATAAGCACTTGTAGCTTTTGATGGTAATGTCAGCTTTCTTCTAGAGCTCACTGAATAGCTCTCAGTATCCTCCAAGTCCAGACTGGACTGAGACTGAACTGCACTGTCCTCAGACAGGAAGCAGACTGAGGGATGACTCACTCCTGAGCCACCCGGAGCTTGACTGAACTCCTCTCCCTCCTAGATTGACTGACTGCTATGTGTCACTCCCTTTTATATCCCTGATGGGTGTGTCTGAAAGTGTGAGTGAAGTGAATGGATATCAAGCGTTGCGGTTACCTTCCTGTGCATTCTCCTGGATTTATGTGTGCCTTACATAGCTGGGCCACACACAAAGGTAATGGGGTGTATACAAAAGTGTATACAAAGGTAATGGGGTGTATACAAAGGTTATGGGATGTATACAAAGGTAATGGGTGTATACAAAGGTGTATACAAAGGTAATGGGGTGTATACAAAGGTAATGGGGTGTATACAAAGGTGTATACAAAGGTTATGGGGTGTATACAAAAGTAATGGGGTGTATACAAAGGTGCATACAAAGGTTATAGTGTGTATGCAAAGGTTATGGGGGTAGGTATCTAAAGTTGGAAGGATGGTTGGTGTTTAGAAATGTTTTATTATTTTTGGCTGTCATAGGTTTAAAAGTGTCTTTATACTTGCAGATTATAGCAAGGACCCAGCCAGGCCCCAGACGACCCAGCCAGGCCCAAGAGTACAGTCAGGACCAAAAGTTTTGTTTTGATGTAAGTATATTGTCAAGAGAGCTTTTCTATCTTTTGTATAGTAGCTAAATTGGCTTTATACTTGCAGATTATAGCAAGGACCCAGCCAGGCCCCAGACCACCCAGCCAGGCCCAAGAGTACAGTCAGGACCAAAAGTTTTGTTCTGATGTAAGTATATTGTCAAGAGAGCTTTTCTATCTTTTGTATAGTAGCTTAATTGTCTTTATACTTGCAGAATATAGCAAGGACCCAGCCAGGCCCAAGACGACCCAGTCAGGACCAAGTTTACAGTTGTCAGTAATGTCTTCTTCTGGGAGCCCCCCGCCACAGCGTAGGCGAACAGAGGTAATTTTTTTTTCTCTGATGGTAACATTATTTGCAAACCTATATGCATGTATTCTGTTTTCACAGGAAGCTGAAGCAGAGGGGCTTTCAGAAGGAGACGGGTAGGGTGGAGAAATACCAGGAGTGGGCGTGCAGAGTGTAAGTTTTGCACAGACAGATCCTCACATACATCACATTATTACCCAACACAAACATTGATCACAGCACACCCAAAACATATACCTCTATTCCATGCACAATATTTTTTTTATTTCTCTGTTTTATAGTCTTCACAATCCAGTTCTCGTCGGAGAGTTCCTCCAAGGACCTCCCATGGTCGTCAGCATGATCGTCGCGGCGGTCAGCAAGTAAGTACATTTTTTTAGTTTGTGTTCGCTAAATTCTTTTTACTTCATGTTGCTGAAAATTTATTTTTCGATACAGATGGTGAGGATGGAGGGATAGACGTGGACACCCTGATCAAAGAGGTCCAAGATCGGGAGGCGCTGGGGAATATGGCTGACCGCCGCCATGCTGACCAAGTCATCACCCGACGGCTATGGGAGGAAGTATGCAGCGTGGTGATGGAGAACTGGGAGGAACTCGACGCTCGGGCCCAGGATCATGCGCGTAAGTATTCACAGTTCAGTAATGAATGTTGCAGAATGTTATGTGTTGTATACTAAAACAATTTTTTTCTTTTACTTTCCAGGTGACGGGGTTATCACATGGTGGCAGTCACTCAGGGATTGCTTCAAGAGGGAATTCAACAAGGAGATGCAGGCTCCGAGTGGATCAGCAGGACTCAGGAGTAGGTACAAATACGCCAGAGCCCTGACGTTCCTGCGGTCAGCGATGGTCAGCAGAAGGTAAATATTTCACACCCCATTTATGTATCAAAAGGTTTTACGTGTCTAACCTTATTTTATTATTTCAGCAATGGCAATGTAATATAAATATATTAAAACATTATTTTGCTTTGTTTTTCTTTGACAGCACTGTCTGCAGAACTCTGGAGCCTGCTTCTGAGTTGGTTCCCTCTGGAGCTGTCCCTCAGGAGTCCGCCACCGGGGACCACATCGATAGACCCGACCCCTCTGCACCTTCCCACTTGTCAGGTACCTCCGCCCCATCCACCAGCACTGGAGTAGCAGGGCAGACTTCGTCACATGAAGCTGCAGGTGACGTGTTGGAGTTCCCTTTACCCTACCCTGCTGACACTGCCGCCAGGTCTGGACGACAGCGCCACAGAGGTCAGGAAAGGAGCTATGCATCTGATTTTTTGCATCTGAATGCATCCTTTCAAAACACGACTAGGCTTTTAAATGATCAAGTTACTGCTGGGTTCAGTCTGTTGAGCAAAAACATACTTGAACTCAGCAGTAAAATTGAAAGGATGCAGTGAGATGCAAACTTGTCGCTGAGACACTGCTTTTTTCAGTCAGTACTCAGGCACATGAAAAATCTAACTCCTGACCTACAGATGCATGTGATGCAAGGCTGCCACACTTCTCTAGTGCAGGCAATGTCCCAATCCCATCCACCTACCCACCAAATTCCAACACCTTCCCCACTTCAACCTGCCACCCATCCAGTTGCCACCCATCCAGCTGCCGGCCATCCAGCTGCCGGCCATGCAGCTTCAGGCCATCCAGCTGCCGCCTACCCTCCTACCACTCCTTCCCCATTACATTATTCCCATTATTTTAGTTCACCCTTTCAGTTTTCACCCTTACCTTCACCGTACCCCATCCCACCAACACCTTCACCGTACCTCCCACAAACCTCATCTGCTCCTCAACTCCCTGCCCAACCTCATGTTTTTACCTCCACTTCTGATCCTACCCAACCTGCTGTTCCGTCCCCCACTATCGACGTGGTCCGCCCTGTCAGCCCCTCCGCTAGTATCTCCACCCAACACTACACCAATCTGTAAATATGTATATACTGCTGTTATGTATATATTGTATATAGTGCTGTTTATGTATATATTGTATATAGTGCTGTGAATGTATGTATATATTGTATAAAGTGCTGTAAATTTATGTATATATAACTTTTTGAAAATGTCTATGATCCAATAAAAAGGAAACAAGTTTTTTGAATAATAACATTTATTTTGGTTGAAAAAATTTAAGTTTAAAAACATTAAAGGTTAAAACACACACAACTTGGTGTAAAGGTTCCAAGATAGGGTACTGTAAGGCGGTGGTGTTCACACCGTGCAGTAACTGAGGCAGTGACCCAAGCAAGTCCAAATTAAACAGCTTTTATTCAGCAACTCACGGGTTAAACAGAAAAGTCCTCCGGTACGCAGCCGGGGTAACATCAGTCCATATACAATGGTTGCCGGGGACAACGGCCACGCCGGGCCGAACAGAGCCTGACAGGTGCAGAGCCGTCCCAGGCGTGGGTTCAGCTACACACAATCCTGTGGAGCTTTCCTGCTATGCTCCTCGCAGGGTCCAAACATAGAACAACACTAAACCTTAGTGCAGGAGTTTTAAAGACCTGTGGCAAAAGCCACTGGAAAACCCGGGTTGGAGGGAGGAGGCCGCCCCACTGCCTCCTGTGACCTCCTCCAAGAAATGAAGGCCCTGCCGGATTTTACTTAATCTGCCTTAGCCAGGTAGTCTGACTAGGTCATTGCTCACCTTCATTCCTGCATTGCAGCCGCAGCTGTGTGTGTGACTGCAATGCACTCCAATGGCTTTAATAGGTCTCTGTACACATTCTAGGGGAAATATAACGTCCCTCGTAAACGATCCCGGTCACTGCCTCACATATCCCCCCCTCTGTTCAAACTTGTGGGGTTGAACATTTGCCACCATACAGGGTGCCCGGGACAGGGCATCCGCGTTTGCTTGCAACTTCCCAGGGCGATGTTCTACAGAGAAACTGAAATTTTGCAGTGACAGGAACCACCTGGTGACTCGCGCATTCCTCTCCTTTGCATTCCTCATCCATACCAAGGGTGAGTGGTCCGTCACCAAGCGGAACTGACGCCCCAGTAAATAATAACGTAGTGATTCCAAGGCCCACTTAATAGCCAAACACTCCTTCTCTACCACGCTATAGTTTTTCTCTGCCGGGACAAGTTTTCTACTCAAGTAGGTGACCGGGTGCTCTTCACCATTCACTTTTTGTGACAACACCTCCCCTAGTCCTACCTCCGAGGCATCTGTCTGTACAATGAAGGTTTCATTGAAGTTGGGGCTGATGAGGACCGGCTGTCCACACAGGGCCAACTTCATGGACTGAAAGGCTTCTTCTGCCTGAGGGTTCCACCGAACCATTACCGTTTTCTTTCCTTTCAAGAGATCGGTCAGGGCCGCCGTTCGCCCGGCAAAATTAGGTATAAACCGGCGGTAATACCCAAGGATGCCAAGGAACGCCCTCACCTGTTTTGTACTCGATGGTTTAGGCCAGTTTTTTATGGCCTCAACTTTACTGATTTGGGGCTTGATAGCTCCTCGGCCTATCACATACCCCAAATATCGAGCTTCCTCCAGCCCTATAGCACTTTTTTTTGGGTTTGCCATTAACCCCGCGGCTCTGAGAGAATCCAGCACCGCTTGTACGTGTGTTAGGTGCGTTTGCCAGTCGGTGCTAAATATGATGATATCATCTAGATACGCGGACGCGTATTCCTGATGAGGCTTGAGCACTATGTCCATCAATCTCTGAAATGTAGCCGGGGCCCAATGTAACCCAAAAGGTAAGACCACATAGTGAAATAGACCCTCGGAGTTACGAAGGCGTTTTTTTCCTTCGCCGAATCTGTGAGAGGTACCTGCCAATAACCCTTGGTGAGATCAAGCGTGGTAAAGTACTGAGCCTGCCCCAGTCTCTCAATCAGCTCGTCCACCCGAGGCATTGGATAAAGGTCGAACTTTGACACTTCATTCAATTTTCGGAAGTCATTACAGAAGCGTAATGATCCGTCTGGCTTTGGAATCAGTACAATGGGGCTAGCCCACTCACTCCGTGATTCCTCTATGACGCCTAACTGAAGCATTTGTTTTACCTCAGCCGAGATGGCTTGCCTCCGGGCTTCGGGCACCCGGTACGGTCTTATTCGCACCCTTACCCCAGGTTCGGTGACAATGTCATGTTGGATAACCGTAGTCCTACCTGGTAGCTCTGAGAACACGTCGGTATTGTTTTGCACCAGGGAGCGAGCCTCCCGTCGCTGCTGTTTAGTGAGGGCATCACTTATCCTGACCTCCCCCTTGGATGCTTCCCTGGCTGAAGGTAGAGAGCTCTCTGGTGATATGCCCGGGGTGATGTCTGTAACTAAACACTCTCGATCTTTCCAAAGCTTTAGCAGGTTTACATGGTAAATCTGCTCAGGTTTCCTCCTTCCGGGCTGATACACCCGGTAATTTACCTCCCCCACCTTTTCTCGAATCTCAATGGCCCCTGCCACTTGGCCATGAGCTTACTCTCGGCTGTGGGTACCAGCACTAATACCCGATCGCCCTTGTTAAAAGACCTGACTCTGGCTCTTTTATTATATGTGCGCCTCTGGGTTGCCTGTGCATCTAACAGATGTTCTTTCACGATGGGCATGACCGCCGCGATCCGGTCCTGCATACTAGCCACGTGTTCAATTAT
The DNA here is from genome assembly GCA_033576555.1 of Oophaga sylvatica. Lineage (NCBI taxonomy): Eukaryota > Metazoa > Chordata > Amphibia > Anura > Dendrobatidae > Oophaga > Oophaga sylvatica. The sequence continues at coordinate 210,552,022 of JARQOD010000006.1, read as the reverse complement.
ACTCTTATGTGGAGTCGGCTCTTGTTCCCATGTCTCTTTGGCTACGTCCAACAGACCCCTAGGGTGTCTGCCGTACAATAACTGAAAGGGAGAGAACCCTGTGGAAGCCTGGGTGTCACGCTGTATAGCAGATATATATATGTGATGACAATAATCTATATCAAAAGGGCAACATACTATATAACATGCGCATAGCTATATGATAACATAGATTTACCTGACAGAAAGTCCAGTGGGTCAAAACGGAATCCGTTATACGCTGTCTCCGGCTAGAGGGTGACCGGGGTCTAAGCTGACCCTAACTGGGGTCCTAACTAATCCCTCAACCTGGAGGTACTGTTAAAGGTACAGAGGTCCAGGCCACCAGCGTAAACCCTGTCTCCTATCAATCCCTGCCAACTGTATTCTAGTCCTAAGAAGGACCCTGAATACCACCAAAGGGAATGACCGGGTAACGGTTAATGAACAGAAAGACATACAAGAAAGATAAGAAATAAAGTAAATAAAGTCTTACATACAACACTCACACACAGTAGGAACACCTTAGGTCTCAGAGATAAACTATAAGCTGTAAGAGTAAAAACAACTAAGGAGCTCTTAGCTTAAGTATTCCCAGAACCGATCCAGTCTGCTAAACTATATGAATGCTTTCACCGGCATCTAACACCCAGACTGGCAGAAATATAAAGGAAACTAATTAGAACATAATCAAAAGCAGCCGGCGAGGCTGCACCTAGCCTTAGCAAAGAGCTAGGAAAAATTAACTCTCTCATTACCAAAAAACAAAGAAACAGCAGCTCAGCTGTGAGAAGTCAGAATGTGCAATCGCGACGATCTTCATGGCGATGCACCCATGACAGTACCCCCCCTTCTACGAGGGGCCTCCGGACCCTCATGACCAGGTCTGTCCGGGTGAGTTGTGTGAAAGGTCCGAACCAATCGATCTGCGTTAACATCAGACGCAGGGACCCACGTCCTCTCCTCAGGACCATACCCCCTCCAATGAACTTCCACGTTATCATTGACTACCACTGAAGGAGGAGGTAGAGGTGACGGTATGACTGGTGCCACATACTTTTTAAGTAATGACTTGTGAAACACATTATGAATTTTAAACGTAGGAGGGAGGTCCAGACGAAATGCCACAGGATTAATTATGGAACTGATCCTGTATGGCCCGATGAATCTGGGACCCAACCTCCAGGAGGGAACTTTAAGTTTTATATTCCTGGTAGACAACCACACCAGATCGTTCACCTTCAGATCAAGACCAGAAACTCTCCTCCTATCAGCCATCCGTTTGTAAGGGTTCTCCGTAACCTTCAGTCTTAAGCGATCTGGAACTATCAGTCTCCCTGGAAGTCCCACAGGGGCGTCCCCCTGAGCCCCCCAATACCTCCCCCTCAAGCTCAGAGCATACAGCTGACACTACAACTCCCTCCTGAGGAATAGGAACCGGATCATCCGTCTTCCCGACCTCTGGGAAAGTACGAGATAAGGCATCAGGAAGCAACTTTATTGAGCAGTCATATGTGCGATGAGGAGGTAACTCCTTACACCCCTCCTCTGAGAACTTCTCCCAAAAGTCCTCCAGAAAAGGAGACAAAGTCCTAGGCACAACCGCACCGATGACCGTGCTCATACAGTTATTCTTGCAAAATTCACCCCACTGGCTTATCTTTCTGGATTGCCAATCAATCACTGGGTTATGTTTAGCCAACCAAGGAAGTCCCAACACAATAGGAGCAGGCAGACCCTCCAACACATAACAAGACAATTGCTCTTTATGTATTGCCCCTACTCGAAGATCTATGTTATGAACAGCTTGTACCAAGCTACCTTGACCGAGAGGTCTAGAATCAATAGAGACTATAGGGACCGGTTTGGCCAATACACTCAGTTGCATACCATGCACCTGGGCAAACCGAGCGTCCACCAGATTAGCCCCGGACCCACTATCAAGAAAAACAGAAATCCTCTCAGTTCTAGTACCAATCACCACCTCCGCAGGCACGAGAAACTGAGAGGGATTTGGGACGAAATACACACTCCCAGGTTAACTCCTTGGTTCAAAGAGGTCCGGGATGGACACCCCCCAACAAAATGTCCCTCTCTCCCGCAAAAGAAACACCTTCTAGTCTTGCGGCTCACCGCTGATTCCCTCCTACAAAATGATGTCCCTCCCAACTGCATGGGTTCCTCAGAACAGACCAGGGGAACCTCAGTATAAGGGACTTTAGTAGTAGGTGGAGTCATCACGGGGGGCGGAGTTACCTCGCGTCTTCCCCGAAGACGTCTATCAATGCGAATAGCGAGGGCCATAGCAGCCTCCAGTGATGGAGGAGAATCATACTGAGCCAACACATCTTTTAATTTGTCAGACAACCCTTGACAAAACTGGCTCCTAAGAGCTGGGTCATTCCCCTGAGTATCTGTTGCCCATCTACGGAACTCAGAAGAATATTCCTCCGCTGGACGATTTCCTTGCCGTATTTTACGTAACCTTGTTTCAGCAAGGGAGACTCGATCCGGATCATCATATACCAGACCCGGGCAGTAAAAAATCGATCCACTGACTGGAGATCTGGGGAGCCTGGAGGAATAGAGAACGCCCAAGATTGAGGGTCCCCTTGTAAGAGCGAGATAACAATTCCCACCCTCTGCTCTTCACTCCCAGATGACCGAGGCCGCAGCCGAAAGTACAATTTACATGCCTCCCGGAAAGTAAAAAATTTGTCCCGCCCACCAGTGAACCTGTCCGGGAGAGCAACCTTAGGTTCAGATCTGGTTTGCTCCGGGGGGGACAAAACCTTGGACTTAATGTCTGCCAACTCCATGGACAATCCCTGCAACTGCCGGGCCAGCTGGGCTACTGGATCCATGATAGCTGGGAGAATCTTTAGTTTGGGCCGGTGAAAATGTCACGCTGTATAGCAGATATATATATGTGATGACAATAATCTATATCAAAAGGGCAACATACTATATAACATGCGCATAGCTATATGATAACATAGATTTACCTGACAGAAAGTCCAGTGGGTCAAAACGGAATCCGTTATACGCTGTCTCCGGCTAGAGGGTGACCGGGGTCTAAGCTGACCCTAACTGGGGTCCTAACTAATCCCTCAACCTGGAGGTACTGTTAAAGGTACAGAGGTCCAGGCCACCAGCGTAAACCCTGTCTCCTATCAATCCCTGCCAACTGTATTCTAGTCCTAAGAAGGACCCTGAATACCACCAAAGGGAATGACCGGGTAACGGTTAATGAACAGAAAGACATACAAGAAAGATAAGAAATAAAGTAAATAAAGTCTTACATACAACACTCACACACAGTAGGAACACCTTAGGTCTCAGAGATAAACTATAAGCTGTAAGAGTAAAAACAACTAAGGAGCTCTTAGCTTAAGTATTCCCAGAACCGATCCAGTCTGCTAAACTATATGAATGCTTTCACCGGCATCTAACACCCAACTGGCAGAAATATAAAGGAAACTAATTAGAACATAATCAAAAGCAGCCGGGCGAGGCTGCACCTAGCCTTAGCAAAGAGCTAGGAAAAATTAACTCTCTCATTACCAAAAAACAAAGAAACAGCAGCTCAGCTGTGAGAAGTCAGAATGTGCAATCGCGACGATCTTCATGGCGATGCACCCATGACACTGGGGTACCTTACGGACAGCGAACATCAAATAGGGTAGCAACATGTCCCAATCCCTTCCATCCTTAGAAATCACCTTTTTTAACATGGACTTGAGGGTTCTATTGAACCGTTCTACTAACCCGTCGGTTTGAGGGTGGTACACCGAGGTGCGCAATTGTTTAATTTTTAGCAGTTTGCACAGTTCTCTTGTCACCTTGGACATAAAGGGGGTCCCTGATCCGTCAGGATCTCCTTAGGTAGTCCCAGGCGACAGAACATGGCAAACAGTTCCCCGGGCAATAAGTTTTGCCGAGGTGTGGCGTAGTGGTATAGCCTCCGGGTACCGGGTGGCATAGTCGACGACCACCAGTATGTGTTGGTGGCCACGGGCGGATTTTACAATGGGCCCTACTAAATCCATTGCAATCCGTTCAAAAAGTACCTCTATTATTGGCAGGGGTACCAATGGACTACGGAACTTGCAGTGGGTGAGGTCAACTGACATTCGGGGCAGGATTCGCAGTACCTTTTGACCTCCGCATAAATTCCCGGCCAAAAGAACCGCTGCAAGATACGTTCTAGAGGTTTTTTTTCCCCTAAGTGGCCACCCAGCAAGTGTGAGTGTGCCAAATCTAGAATCACCCTACGATACGACTGAGGTGCTACCAACTGTTCCACAACCTCGTCCCTGATTTTATCTATCCTATAAAGCAACTCACCACTGACTACCATGCGTGGAAATACCGTATCTGCATTGGGCTGTTGGGCTACGCCGTTTACCTCTACCACCCTTTCCCGCGCCTGAGTCAGGGTGGGATCTTGTAGCTGAGCTGTCCCAAACGTGGCCCTGGACACCTCCAGCTCGGGAATCGATGCGATCTCCTCCACCTCTCCTGACAGCACCTCTAAGGGAAACCTATCGGGGTCACACTCTATCCCTATATGGGACACCCCTACGGCAGGTTCGTCGGGTACAGCATCTGTAATACATTTTACCAGGGGAGAATGGATTTTGTTTTTCCACAGAGTCCAGAACAGGGGCAAGTCCCTTCCCAACACAAACCCATAGGGAAGATTTTTTACCACTCCCACCACATGTTTTATGTCTCCACATGGCGTGGACAAAACTACCTCCGTAGTTGGATACTCTCGGAGGTCCCCATGGATACATACAACCCCGACCTGCCGTCCGCTGGTGTTGTCTCCTGCCACCAGTGACCCATGTACCGGAGTCACGAGGCTCCCTGAGTCCAGGAGAGCCTCCGTAGGGTACCCATTAACCAGTACCTGGCATAGTTGGAGTTCACTGTCCTGGGGGTCGAGGGTTGCTGTGCAGACGGTCTGGGCATACATTGAGACCCGGCGGCTATATCCACAGTCCATGGGTTCCGTAGTCAGGGGACAATTAGCCATCACATGTCCCGGTCCCTGACACCGCCAGCACCTAAGGGTGGAGGTACTGTTAGGTCTTATGACAGTTTGGGAGGGAACCGGTCTCCTGCCACTCTCACTCCGGGGTTCCCCTTCAGCACAGGTACGGTGCTGACTGTCCCCAGCAGAGGGACGCAACCCCTTTCCCGATTCCTGGGTTGGCAGGGATCGGCGTGACAGCCGAGAGGGGGCGGAGTCTCGAATAAAGTCTTGAGTGGCCGAGTAGCGCTTGATCAAACTGACTACCTGGTCGAGTGTGACAGGGTCGCCTTGCCCCACCCAACGTTGGATAGCAGCCGGCAGAGTCCTTACCAGCCGGTCAACCACCACCCTCTCCACCATCTGGGCTGGAGACAAAGTCTCTGGCTGGAGCCACTTCTTTACCAGCTGCAGGAGGTCATAAGCCTGAGACCCGCGCGGGTCGTGTCTCCACATAGGCCCATGAAAATACACGCTGAGCCCTCACGTATGTATTAACCCCCAGTCGGGCAAGGATCTCACCTTTGAGCCTCTGGTAGTCCTGGGCGTCCTCCGACTGAGATCGAAGTAGGCCTTTTGTGCATCGCTGACCAGAAACGGAGCTACTACTTCTGCCCACTGGCCGGCGGGTAGGTTTTCCCGCTCCGCTGTGCGCTCATAAACTGTCAGGAAAGCTTCCACGTCGTCCTCCGGTCCCATCTTCCTCAACGCTGAGCGAACCCTGTCTCGGGCCTCGCGACGTTCAGGGGCTGGTGCCGTCGAGGTCTCCCGCAGTGCAGAAATCTGTTGCAGCCACAGTTCGTTTGTTTTTTGCTGCTGCTGGTACAATAGCTGCTGTTGTTCATTGTGCTGTTGCTCCCGCTCCTGCTGTTGCCGCTGGAGACTCAGGTACTGCTCCTGCTGTTGTCGCTGAGACTGCAGCTGCTGCTGTTGTGTAATTACCAGCTGCTTTACCAGCTCCTCCATTTTGTCCACGGGTTGAGGCTGAAAAGTGGCCGGCCGATTGGGGTCATGAAGCTGCCGGTGGGGGTATACCTCAGTCACAATGCCCGCATTCTCCAACCAATTGTAAGGCGGTGGTGTTCACCGTGCAGTAACTGAGGCAGTGACCCAAGCAAGTCCAAATTAAACAGCTTTTATTCAGCAACTCACGGGTTAAACAGAAAGTCCTCCGGTACGCAGCCGGGGTAACATCAGTCCATATACAATGGTTGCCGGGGACAACGGCCGCGCGGCCGAACAGAGCCTGACAGGTGCAGAGCCGTCCCAGGCGTGGGTTCAGCTACACACAATCCTGTGGAGCTTTCCTGCTATGCTCCTCGCAGGGTCCAAACATAGAACAACACTAAACCTTAGTGCAGGAGTTTTAAAGACCTGTGGCAAAAGCCACTGGAAAACCCGGGTTGGAGGGAGGAGGCCGCCCCACTGCCTCCTGTGACCTCCTCCAAGAAATGAAGGCCCTGCCGGATTTTACTTAATCTGCCTTAGCCAGGTAGTCTGACTAGGTCATTGCTCACCTTCATTCCTGCATTGCAGCCGCAGCTGTGTGTGTGACTGCAATGCACTCCAATGGCTTTAATAGGTCTCTGTACACATTCTGGGGGAAATATAACGTCCCTCGTAAACGATCCCGGTCACTGCCTCACAGTACAGATAATACATTAAGGTACAAAAGGTAATAAAATTGTGGTACAGATACCAAACACTACAGCTTTGTGGTAAAAAACAAAAAGCAGGGTATAGTAGAAAAAAATAAAAAATAAATTAAACCATGTCATACTGCCAGTCAACTCTGCCTTCCGGTGACATAAAGTGGTCCGCAAACTTGTCCCGCATTCTTGAAACTGAGCCAGTACTCCTAAAACTTAAATTGCTGTAATCCTGCAAGGTGGTCTCTGACATATTTTCATCCATGGAAAAATGTTCTTTGGATAAAACAAAATTGTGGAGGACCACACAAGCCTTCACAACGTGATCAACAGTCTCAGTTTGCAGTTTTATTGTGGTCAGCAGCACTCTCCATTTAGCTGTTAAAATACCAAACGCACATTCAACGACTCTTCGGGCCCTTGTCAAACGATAGTTAAATATTTTTTTCTTATGTGTCAAGCCATGACTTCCATAGGGTTTCAACAAATGCGGTGAGAGCTGAAAGGCCTCATCTCCCACACACACAAATGGCAATGCAGGGCCAGAGGTTCCAGGGAGTGGTCTTGGAGGTGGAAAGTCAAAAGTATCGCCATATAACCGACGTCCCATCGGCGACATCTTGAAGACCTGGGAGTCGTTTGAATGCCCATAGGCACCGATAACCACCGCGTTAAACTTGCATTTGGCGTCAGCAATGCCCATGAGTACAATGGAGAAAAATTTCTTGTAACTGAAGAATTGAGATCCGGATCCAGTTGGTTTCACAATTCTAATATGCTTGCACCAACACAGTTTGGGAACTGGCATATTTCCATTAAATTAGCAGCAATCTCCAGCCATCTCTCCTGTGTTGGCTGTGGGATGAATTCCTCCTGCAAAGAATCCCACAATACCTGGCAGGTTTCTTTCACAATCCCCGATATTGTTGAAATGCCAAGCCGGTATTGGAAATGCAGAGAGGAAAAGGATTCCCCAGTTGCAAGAAACCTGCAAAAAGAAGACAATAATTAATTAAAAACACCAGCAACAACATATAGTTTGCAAAATGAGGAAGAATTTTTTTGTAAAAAAAAACTTACCGAATTGTCACCATCAGACGCTCTGCTGGTGATATTGCAAAACGAAGGAAAGTGTCTTGTCTCCTAATTCGACCTTCAATGCGCTCCACCAAACACTCAAAATTGTCAGCTCTCATTCTGACATAGTTGAAAAATTTGCTGGGATTCTGCCGCAACTCCATATATAATGTGGAATACACCCTACGGGTCATCCGCCTAGCATTTATGGGATGTATCCACATACGTCTCTGCCGCCGACGCAGGATCCGCTGTCTGGCTTCCTCCTTCTCCTCAACAATTCTTGCCAAACGATTAGCCTCCACTGAAAAATCCTCGCATATCTTCGCCATATTCTCCAAAATCATCTCCATCTCTGCCACTTGCTCTACAACCTTTCAGATAGTATGGTGTAAAAACACCCTATTTATAGTTTCCACGTAGTTTCCAGTAGCCAATCATGGTACAGCATAGTTTCCAGAAGCCAATCATGTTGGAGATCCTCCATTGTGAATAACGGATCCGTCAAAAAACGGATGAAACGGATGTAAAAACGGATGTGACGGAGTGAACGGATCCGTTATTTTGGCGAAACCGTTAATGGATCCGCCAAAATAGTGGATCCGTTCACTCCACTATTCACTATTTTTGGCGGATCTGCTAATCCGCCACGATGTCGGATTCTGACTGACATCGTACAACTGAAGTGTGAAAGAGGCCTTACTGATAGCACAAAGGCTCTAGAAAAGTAAAATGGCTCCTTGCTCCCCAAAAGAAATTCAGCAAATTCTCCACTCTCAAATCCAATGGCCCCCTCCCTTCTGAGTCCCAGTGTGCCTAAACCACATTTAGCGCCAACATGTTTGGCATTTCTGTAGTGATGAGAGCCCGCCTAATTTACAGGTGAGTGTCTCCAGAAGAATGAGCTGGGCATAATGTACTGGTCACACTCACTACAATGTACTGATGACTACAGCATACTGGTCACTACAACGGCAGTTTGCAATTTTTACTCAGCAACATCCACTGCTGCTTGTTTCTGGAAAACACCCATGGAGTCAAAACCGTCACTACCCCGTAGATAAATTCCCAAAGGGTTATAATTTCCAAAATGTGGTCACTTGAAGCAGGATTTTGCTTTTCTAGAATCCGCAAACTAGTCTAGGAAAATCTGCGCTCCAGGAGGCAAATAGCACAATGTCCCTCCCGAGTCTCTCCGTAAGGTTAAATAGTACTGTACATCCACATATGGGGTATTTCCACATTCAGTAGAAATTGTGGGACACATTTTGGTGCCATTTTTATCCATTTCCCAGTATGAAAATGTAAAACTTGGGGCTAACACACAATCTTGGTGGTAAAAATGTAAATTATTTTTTCTTCACTGCCCAATGGTATAAAACTCTGTGACACATATGTTGTGTCAATATAATCACTGCACCCCTAGATGAATTCATTGAGAGGTTTAATTGGTTTAATGGGATCACTTATGGGAGGTTCTGCTGTTCTGGCACCTCAGGGGCTCTGCCAATGTAACATGGCACCCTCAAACAAGTGCAGCAAAATCTGCACTGTAATATGGCACTACTTCCCTTCTGAGCATTGCACTGTGCCTAAAAAGTAGTTTTTGACCACATATAGGCTATCTGTGAGCTCAGGAGAAATTGCACAACAAACTTTGGGGTCCATTTTCTCCTTTTGCCCTTATGAAAATGCAAAATTTGGAGCTAAAAAATATTTATCTGGGAAAAATGGTGTCACTTGTGAGGGGCTTCCACTGTTTAGGCACATCAGAAGCTCTCCAAACGCGCAACCGCTAATTGTTATAGCAAATTTTACATTCAAAAAGTCAAATGGCGCTCCTTTCCAAGCCCTGCCGTGCACCCAAACAGTTGTTTTCCTCCACATATTGGGTATCTGCACACTCAGGAGAAATTGCACAACAAATTGTATGGAGGAATTTCTCCTGTTACCATTATGAAAATGCAAAATTTGGAGGTAAAAAATATTTATCTGGAAAAAAATGTTATATTTTTACTTTCACGGCTCTATGTTATAAACTTCTGTGAAGCATCTCTGGGTTCAAGGTGCTCAATACACATCTAGATAAGTTCCCTAAGGGGTCTAGTTTCCAAAATGGTGTCATCTGTTGGGGGCTAGCACTGTTTAGGCACATCAGGAGCTCTCCAAACATGACATGGTGTCCACTAATTATGCCAGCCAATTTTACATTCAAAATGTGAAATGGTGCTCCTTCCCTTCCGAACCCTGCCGTGTGCCCAAACAGTAGATTTCCCCCACATATGGGGGTATCATCATGTTCAGAAGAAATTGAACAAATTGTATGGTCCATTTTCTCCTGTTAACCTTTCGAAAGTAAAAAAAATTAGGTCTAAAGAAAAATTTTTGTGAAAGAAAAGTAAATATTTATTTTTCCTTACACATTCCAAATATTCCTGTCATCCACCTGAATGATTAATAAACTTCTTAAATATGGTTGAGTATCTTGAGGGGCTCTGTTTTTAGAATGGTATCACTTTTGGGTATTTTCTGTCATTGAGGCCTGTGAAAGTCACTTCAAATGTGAGGTGGTCCCTAAAAAATTGGTTTTCCAAATTTTGTTGTAAAAATGAGAAATCGCTGGTCAATTTTAACCTTTATAACTTCCTAACCAAAAAAACTATGTTTCAAAATTGTGCTGATGTAAAGTAGACATGTGGGAAATGTTATTTATTAATTATTTTGTACGATATGACTCTGATTTAAGGGCATAAAAATAAAAAATTTGAAAATTGCAAAATTTTCAAAATTTTCACCAAATTTCCATTTTTTTCACAAATAAACTCAAGTCATATCAAATAAATTTTACCACTATCATAATGTACAATATATCTCGACAAAACATTCTCAGAATCAGTGAGATCCATTGAAGTGTTTCATGGCTATGACCTCATAAAGTGACAGTGGTCAGAATTGTAAAAATTGTCCTGGTCAGGAAGGTGAAAACAGGCTTTGGGGTGAAGGGTTAATCAATGATGGACACAGACAGTAAAGGGCCCTGGCAAGAATATGTTTTGGGTCCCCTTACCTCCTGGCCCACTGTGCGGATGCAGAGGTTGCACTAATGATATGTTCACCCTTTTAACCCAGGGGTGGGAACCTCAGGAACGCGGGCCACAACAGACTGTGATTACTTTATCTATGGCCTCAGGCAGATTCCCGGGAACGCAGTGCTTGGGCCGGCAAATGCGTTTTCACAGCCGCCGGCCCTTTAAAGGGAACCTCCTTTTTCGGATATAAGATGCGGCTACCGCGTTCTGGAATGCTGTAGATAAGCTCCCGATGTAACCTGAAAGATAAGAAAAACAAGTTATATTATATTCACCTGTGGGAGCGGTTCGGTGCCGTCCGGTCTGATGGGCGACGCAGGTCCGGGTCCGGCACCTCCCATCTTCTTGCGATGTCGTCATCTTCCTTGCTTCCTGTTGCGGCTCCTGCTCAGGCGTACTGATTTGCCCTGATGAGGGCAGAGCAAAGCACTGCAGTGCGCAGGCGCTGGGCTTCTCTGACCTTTCCAGTGCTTGCGCACTGCAGTACTTTGCTCTGCCCTCAACTGGCAAAGGAAGCAGATAGGAAGCAAGGAAGATGACGACATCGCAAGAAGATGGGAGGCGCTGGACCCGGACCGGCGACGCCCATCAGACCGCATCGGACCGCCCCCATAGGTGAGTATAATATACCGTATATACTCATGTATAAGCCGACCCGTGTATAAGCCGACCCCCCTAATTTTGCCACAAAAAACTGGGAAAACTTATTGACTCGCGTATAAGCCTAGGGTGAAAAATGATTATGCCCCCATATGATGCTACACAGATTATGCCCCCATATGTTGCACAGATTATAGAATCATAGAATGGTAGAGTTGGAAGGGACCTCCTGGGCCCCTATATGCTCCAGATTATGCCCCCATATGCTCCAGATTATGCCCAATATGCTTCAGAGATTATGCCCCCATATGCTTCAGATTATGCCCCCATATATTCCACAGATTATGCCCCCGTATGATCCACAGATTATGCCCCCATATGCTCCAGATTATGCCCCCATATGTTCCACAAGATTATGCCCCCCATATTGCTGCACAGATTATGCCCCTATATGCTCCAAGATTATGCCCAATATGCTTCAGAGATTATGCCCCCCTATGATCCAGATTATGCCCCCCATATATTCCAAAAGATTTATGCCCCCGTTGATTTCCCCAGATTATGCCCCATTTTTCTCAGATTAGCCCCATATGTTCCACGCTTATGCCCCCATATACTCCATATTATGCCCCATAGTTCCAACAGCTTATGCCCCCATTGCTCCATATTATTTCCCCCATATGCTCCAGTTTATGCCCCCAATATGTTCACAGCTTATGCCCCCATTTTGCTCCATATTATGCCCCCATTATGCTCCATATTTGCCCCCATATGCTCCATATTTTGCCCCAAAATGCTCCATAAATTTTCCCCATTATTCCACAGCTTATGCCCCCATATGCCATATTATGCCCCCACATGTTCCATATTATGCCCCCATATGCTCCATATTATGCCCCCATTGCCCAGATTATGCCCCCCTTTTGTTCCACAGCTTATGCCCCCATTATGCTCCATATTATGCCCCATATGCTCCATATTATGCCCCATATGTTCCACGCTTATGCCCCCATATGCTCCCATATTATGCCCCCATATGCTCCATTTTTATGCCCCCATTGTTCCAGATTAATGCCCATATGCTGCTGCAAAAAAAATAAAAAAAAAAAAGAACTACTCACCTCTCGTCGTGGGGGCCAAAGGGCCGGGGTCTTGAGCAGGAGGGGGGGCACCGGCGTGCTATGGGGAAGGGGGCCGGCGTCACCGCTCGCTCAGGATCCCGGCACCTGAGATATTTCCTGTCCTCTCTGCACCGCACGCTGCTCCTCTTCCCGGTCCCCGCATGAATGTCTGGCGGGGGCGGGGCCCTAAGGTTCTCCCCCTCTCTTTTTC
>JARQOD010000006.1:210513837-210539119 GCA_033576555.1 Oophaga sylvatica | reverse complement strand
TTGGGGGGTTTTCCCCAAGCTGAAACCGACTTTTTAAGTCATGCCACAGCATTCCATCGGATTAAGGTCAGGACTTTGTCTAGGCCAGTCCAAAGTCTTAATTTTGTTTTTCTTAAGCCATTCAGAGGTGGGCTTGCTGGTGTGTTTTGGATCATTGTCCGGCTGCATAACCCAACTGTACTTCAGCTTGAAGTCACGAACAGATGGCCGAACTTTCTCCTTTCAGGATTTTTTGGTAGACAGCAGAATTCATGGTTCATTTACCACTGCAAGTCTTTCGGGTCATGAAGCAGTAAAACCGCCCAGACCATCATACTACTACCACCCTATTTTGCTGTTGGTGTGATGTTCCTTTTCTGAAATGCTTTTATTCTACGTCAGATGTAGTGGGACATACACTTTCCAAAAAGTTCAACTTTTGTCTCGTCAGTCCAGGGTATTCTCCAAAAAAGTCTTGAGCTCATCAAGATGTTTTCTCAGCAGTGGCTTTTGTTAAATCAAGAAATAAATCAAGGAAATTCAAATCAGTATTTGAACATATATTCCCTTTAAAAAAACAAACAAAAAACCTTTGATAGTTAAATTCTTAAAAACCTACCCAGTGAAAAAAGGTTTATACCCATAAAAATATTATTATACTGACCTAGAAAAAAGGGCTAACCTGACAGATGCCTTATAATAGACCTAAATATGTCCCTGCTGGCTGTGGAGGTTGGCACCCTAAAGAATGATTTTTTTTTTTTTGGCGACCCCACTCAACGTGGGCTATCGCTCACTGCCCTATCACAGCCCTATTAATATAGGTGGGAAAACAATGTATTCTAGAGCAGGAATGAAGAAAGTTTTGATACCTCTAATCTCTATATAGCTTGCCAGCGGGTATCTTGTAAGGCAAACAGATACAAATTATCATCCAAAATCATGAATAATGCTCCACGATGTAATATGTCATATGATAGAGACTGACAAACAAATAAAACAGACCCAAGTGCAACACCTGAATAGGCAGTCTAAATAGTTAACTTGGACTAAAATATTGGGAAGCATTCAATACCCTCAGATTAACATACAGTATCATAACTGGTTTTACACAGTGCAACAGCTCATATGATAAACTTGATATATAAAAATAAATAAAATAGGCCCATATATATATAACAGCTATAAAAACATTATGAATAGTCTGGAGTATGACTTATGAATCAGATGCACCCCAACGCGTTTCCCGTCAACAGCACAGTTCACCAGGAGGTTACAAAGATTGTAAGAATGCCGGATGCCATGATGGATGATGACATGTGCCAGCGGTCAAATGGATGGACTTAAGTAACCCCCATTGAATGCTAGTGCCATAATAAGCTCTGCCCACTAGGTGGCCGTCGCAATTAACCGGGTCATGAATATATGCTCCAAAATAAAAAGGTCCTCTCCCCTCGCATGCGCTCCACAACAGTGACATTTCCGGTCACAAATAACGACAAGCGCGCGCTCCAACATCAGGAAGCGATGTAACTTCGGTCACAGGATTAGATGTGCGCTCCACTATGTGGAACGCAAACGTCACTTCCGCCCGCGCCTCTTTGCCAGCTGGGCGCCTGATAATCACGTGGTGCGCTCCAGAGCATGCAATGCTTAAGCTCCCATATTAGGAGGTGTCAAACAGTGACACCTACTGGCCAATAGGACTGTGTTCCCTGTTGTTGGGACTAGTGTTGAGCGATACGATAATGCAAATATCGGCTATCGGCCGATATTAGCTCTATCGGCCTTTCGATAATTCGTTTCGATATTGTCGTCTTATCGAATACCGGAATCAGATTTGTCACTGTCACTGTGTCCGTCGGTCGGGTCTGTCACTGTCAGTGTCGTCGGTCGGGTCTGTCAGGAGTCAGCGGCACTTACCTGGCAGAAGATCTCCGGCGGTCACGTCCTGGACTGCTTCATGGCCGCCATCCTCTTCTCCCCGGCGGTCACATGCAGTTTCTCGCGATAACTGCAGTGACTGCTGGGTAATCCCGGCCGTAAAGCAGTCAGTCTGATGACGTCACTGCCGGGGAAGCAGGTAATCAGCTGTGCTGCGTCGCGATGACAGGCTCTGCCTGTCATTGCGATGTAACAGAGCTGGATCGTCGTGGGACTGTCGTTATGGACTGCATCGGACAGGTGGTATACTGTTGGTTTGTTTTTTTTCTTTTTTTACAGGAGATCGATGGCGTCGCAGGAATGAGAGTACAATAAAAGAAATGAAAACTGTGTTGTCTTTTATTTCATTAAAAGACTTTTTTCTTGCTGTGTCTTTTTTTTAAACATTTAATAACTTTGGGATTAATAATGGATCGGTGTCTTATTGACGCCTCTCCATTATTAACCGGGCTTATTGTCACCGTGCAATCAACGGTGACAATAACCCCTTATTACCCACTTGCCACCGCTACAGGGCAGTGGGAAGAGCGGGTAAAGTGCCACAATTGGCACATCTTTTGATGCGCCAAATGTGGGGCTGCTGTAGCCTGGTATTATCAGGCTGTTGAGGGCCAAAATCCATGGGCCTTGACAGTCTTTTAATACCAGGCGGCAGCAGTCTGCATTTTACTTGGCTGGTTAACAAAAATAGGGGGACCCCTACGCCGTTTTTTTTTTTCGAGGGGATCCCCTATTTTTGTTAACCAGCCAAGCTAAGCAGACTGCTGTGGCCTGGTATTATCAGGCTTGCAAGGTCCATGGATATTGGATCCTTACCAGCCTGAAAAACCAGGCCTCAGCGGTCTGCTTCATCTGGCTGGTTAACAAAAATAGGGGGGACCCCATGCCAATTTTTTTCGAGGGGATCCCCTATTTTTGTTAATCAGCCAAGATATGCAGACTGCTGTGGCCTGGTATTATCAGGCTGGCAAGGTCCATGGATCTTGGCTCCTTAACAGCCTGAAAATCCAGGCCTCAGCGGTCTGCTTCATCTGGCTGGTTAACAAAAATAGGGGGGACCCCACGCCATTTTTTTTCGAGGGGATCCCCTATTTTTGTTAACCAGTTCCCTCTGACGTCACTGATTGTGTCCCTGGCTGACCTGAAGTGAAAGTGGAAAGCAATCAATTAAGCTTTCCACTTCCTCTCCTGTCAGCCAGGAGAGGAGCTCATTCATTTGGGGGTTTACTGTGAGGCTGCAGCATTAGCTGCGGTCCCTGCAGTAAACATTAACCCTTTCTGATGGATTACACCGTGGGACTGATGTACATCGGATTGGTAAGAATAATTTTGCTTTATTATTTTATTTTTATTACAGGAAATGGTTTTAGCAGGTAAATAAAATATGGTCAAAAACTGTGTGATTATTTCATTAAACTTCTTTTTTATTAAGTGTGTGTGTTTGATTTTTCTTTCATACAATAGGATTAATAATTGATAGTTGTCTGATTGACAGCTCTCAATTATTAACCTGGCTTAAAGTGACCTTTCAATTGCAAGGTCATTTTAACCCTTATTAACCCATTCGCCACCGCTACAGGGCAATGGGAATAGACGGGCAAAGTGCCAGAAAGGGCAAATCTAATTAGAGATTTGCCCTTTCTGGGGTGTCTGGGGGCAGATGTTAGTAGCCGGGGGGGGGCAAAAATAATGGTCCCTCTCTGGGCTATTATTATCTGCCCCCACTCACTGGCTTTGTCTGTCTGGTTGCGAAAATAGGGCGGGAGCCCACGCATTTTTTTTCAGCAATTTTACACCTCATATATATATATATATATACATGTCATTGAATTTGTGACACATATATATATATATTTATAGTTCATACACTTCTACATAGTATAATAGCCGCTAATTCAATTGCCGGCTTTTGTGAAAATGCAGAACCCGACATGAAATGACACTTGGTTTACATAGAGTTAACCATGTCTTTTCATGTAGTTTGATATCTGATTTGCACAAACAATTACATGAGTGTAAGTGTGCAAAATTTCACACCTGTAGGGGTTAATTAAAGGTGTAAATTCGTAGCAAAAAAGTCCGTTTTTTTTACAACGAATTTACACCTTTAATTAACCCTACAGGTGTGAAATTTTGCACACATAGACTGATGTAATTGTTTGTGCAAATCAGATTGCAAACGACATGAAAAGACATGGTTAACCCTATGTACACCAAGTGTCATTTCATGTCGGGTGCTTCTGTCTTTTTACAGAAGCGGCTTTACACGGCAATTGAATCAGAGGATATTTTACTATGTAGAAGTGTATAAACTATACATATATGTATATATATATATGTCACAATGACATGTGTGTATGTATGTATATATATATATATATATATATATATATATATATATATATATATGTATATGTATTCTATGTGTGTATATTTAGTGTTTACAAGGAAAAAAGGTTTTTTTTAGTTGCGATTTTTTTTTCCCCATAGACTTACATGGGACTTCCGGTATCGAAATCGGATATCGACGATATTTAGTGCTATCGGCGATACAATTTCGATACGATATTTTTAGATATCGAGCACTATCGCTCAACACTAGTTGGGACACTAAAGGCATTGTTTCAAGGGGAGAAAATGGAAAAAAAAAACTGGAATCCTCTAGTAGTAATGCATGTATGGAAATAAAGGGAAAGAGGGAGCTTTTTACAAATCTGCCATCTCTTATAACAAATATAACTGCTGATCTCTAAGCCTCAGTTAAATTCATCCAGATACAAAGATGGTAAAGGACAAACGAACTGAAAAAAGAGCATAGATTATCAATAGTTAAAATAAATTAATATGCAGAATCAATACCAGTTATGATGATATATCAGCCCTCAATGTGGACCATGAAGAAACGTATCAATATGGGGTTTTAAAGCTGCATATCCTCACAACTTTTTGAGCCAAGCCCAAAATCAGGTAAAGCAGAGGGGCCTTAGGGCCATTTCCATCCATTATGATCCACTTAACTAAAACATGTATAGGAGAGGCACTCACTTAGTCCCTTCAGGGAGAGGGATTGTAATCTAAAAATCCACTCTGCCTCCTGTTTCAGGATGGTCTTATTTAAGTCTTCTCCCCTTAAACTAGGACTGACCAATTCAATCATGGTGAAAGGTGATGTCGCCGTTCGACCACCATGTACTTCATTAATATGACGGGCAACTGGTGTATCTCTTTTGTTTTTAATATCACCCAGATGCTCGCCCACCCTCACTCTTAGTTCTCTTATGGTCTTCCCTACATAATCCATGGGGCAAGTACATGTGGCCTTATACACCAGCCCCATGGATCTACAGTTTCCAAAATCTCTAGTGGAAAAGGTCCTGCCATTAGCCGCACTGCAAAAGGTCTTATTCTGAGTCATCATACCACATCTGGAACAATGGCTTTTGTCTTGGAACTCTGTCATGCCCAGTCTTTCTTATGGTGGAGTCATAAACACTGACCTTAACTGAGGCAAGTAAGGCCTACACTTCTTTGGATGTTATGGGGTCTTTTGTGACCTCTTGGATGAGTCGTCACTGCGCTGTTGAGGTAATTTTGGTCAGCCGGACACTCCTTGGAAGGTTCACCACTGTTCCATGTTTTCGCCATTTGTGGATAATGGCTCTCTGTGGTTTGCTGGAGTCCTATAGCTTTAGAATGGCTTTATAAACTTTTCCAAACTGATAGATCTCAATTACTTCTCATTTGTTCCAGAACTTCTTTGGATCTCTGCATGTGTCGCTTTTGGCCTACTTCACTTTGACAGGTCCTATTTAAGTGATTTCATGATTGAGAACAGGTGCGGCAGTAATCAGACCTGGGTTTGGTTTGGGAATTTGAACTGTTTCCCAAAAATGTGATAAACCACAGTTAATTTATATTTTAAGGAGGAGGGGTGCAATTGCTTTTTCACACAGGGCCCTATAGGTTTGGATTTCTTTTTTCCTTAATAAAGACTTTCATTTAAAAACTGCAGTTTGTGTTTACTTGTGTTATCTTTATCTAATATTTAAATTTGTTTGGTGATCTGAAACAGTTCAGTGTGACAAACATGCAAAGAATAGGAAATCAGGATGGGGGGGGCAAACACTTTCACACAACATAGATTAAGATGAGGCTTAATCCAAGGAGCCAATATCAGTAATGTGTTCATTTATATGGATCCACACTGAAGAAGGCTGATCATTGAGGTTATCTTATTGTCTCTGAATTCTTCTCTGTTAGCATAAATCATGGAGGCCAGTGACGGGGAGACAGAGCAATCAGTAATCTGCTTTCTTTCTCGTCATAATTTACATTAAATTTATTTTTTGTCCTTCAAGAATCAGAAAAAAAATGAAACTGAGGAGGAGCTAGAAATTAAGAAGCAGCTGTCGAACCATTCACATATCGAAGAAAAAGAGGCATCTGAATCTGGTTCCCGTAAGTGTAGCTTGTCTTAGTTTCTGTATGTGTAACATGAGATACAGTGAAGTAACTGCGAACACACAAATTAATTTCAAAGGGGTTCTGCTTTAATAAGCATGCAGAAAATAAATGTAGAATATGAGGTTTGGTATACAGGACCTTTTAAAGGAGCCACTTGCTTTGTGCAGAGAGAAACTGCCCCGGAGAAAAATCAGTAAGGCTATGGTTCCACGGTCCGGAACCATAGCGCTTTTGACGGAGCGGAAATTCCGCTCCGTCTAAGCCCCGCCCCCTTTATGACGCGCGCTCTTTCCGGAGGTGTTCAGGACACCTCCGGAACACCTCCGGAAAGAGCGCAGGGCTACATAGCCCTGTGTTAATTATGTTGCGGCGACGCAGCGTCGCCGCAATACGCGAGGACATGCTGCGGTCTGAAAAGACGCGCCGCATGTCCGGATACGCAGGTTTGCCACCTGCGTATTGTTACGCATAGTGGAGACGGGATTTCTTGAAATCCCCTCCACTATGCTGTAACATCTGGACGCTGCGTGTTTGGCGCTGCGCCAGCGCACAGCGCCAAACACGCAGCGTTTCCTGACCGTGGAAACTCACCCTAAAGCTTCATGGCTGATGGTGATGTGATTTAGGTGTTTGCTATTGACATTATTAGAAAGCTGAACCTTGGGATGAGTGTCCTGAAGTGACCATGATAAGTATCAGCATGTCCACAGTAGTGTACGTTTGCTTTGTTATTGAAATTCCTGGAATAAGTAGTTTTCTAGTTTCCATTAAATGGACTTTTGTCCAAAACACACTCTTTTTAACATACTCTAATCAACATTGAAATTGCAACACTAAGAAGGCAAAGTCATGGAGTTGTGAAATTCACAGGGTCGAGAGATATGTAAATGATGTGCTGTTCATGCTATTCAGTATAAAGTATGAGAAACACGTGCAGAAATTCATGCACGCTGATCGCATTTCATAAAAATACTCTTCTGGCAGCTTCCTTTGCAATTGTCAGCCAATGATGTCCCATATGTGCTCAATAGAAGTCCAGTCACGTCATGGTAGTACGTCTAGACCACACAGATTGCTCACAGTAGCACAAGCAACATGTGGCCATGAGTTGTGTTGAGTAACTCCTTGGACACTTTCACGTTCCCTCGTGGAAATCCTGCCCATCTGTGACCCCATCACGTGACTGCGTGTCACAGATGGGTCGGTAAGACAACCAGAGGTCTCCAGCAGACCTCTGATTGTCACTGCCGGATTGCTATGAGCGCTGCCTGGTGTTCGGTGCTCATAGCAAGTGAGCAATTTCATCGCCTGTATGTAGCAGAGCCGATCGGATTATGGCAGCTTCTAGTCTCCCATAGAGACTATTGAAGAATGCTAAAAGTTAAAAAAAAAAAAAAAAAAAAAAGTTTAAAAATATTAATCTTTTTAAAATATAAAAGTTCAAATCGCCCCTCCTCCCCATTCGCTCCATTCAAAATAAAACAATAAAAAAAATCAAACATACACATATTCGGTATCGCCGCGATCAGAATCGCCCGATCTAACAATTGGCTGCAACATTGCATTAAAATACAATAACCGTCTCTGCACCAAAATGATATCATTAAAAACGTCATCTCGGCACGTAAAAAATAAGCTCTCATCCAACCCCAGATCACTAAAAATGGAGACGCTACGGGTCTTGGAACATGGCACAGTTTTTTTTTTTTTTTTTTTTTTTTAAACTTTGGAATTTCCTTTTCACTCTCTAAATAAAAAAAGAACCTAGACATGTTTGGTGTCTGAACTCGTAATGATCTGGAGAATTATCATGGCTGGTCAGCTTTAGCATTTAGTGAACATGGTAAAAAAAAAAAAACTGGGATTGTACATTTTTTAGCAATTTCACTGCACTTGGAATTTTTGTCCTGTTTTCTAGTACACGATATGTTAAAACCAATGGTGTCATTCAAAAGTACAACTCGTCCTGCAAAAAATAAGTCTTCATACGGCCATATTGACGTGAAAAATAAAAAAGTTATGGCTCTGGGAAGTAGGGGAGCAAAAAATGAAAATGCAAAACCAAAAATACCCCTGGTCGTTAAGGGGGTTAAAGTTTAGGGTCTTTCCTCAGACAACCACAAGGAACCTCATTGATGGCATGCAAGTGTGCGTATTTGTATGGATCTTATTCTACTCTGAATACACTGCTTTGAAAACTGTTTCCACTTTTTAAAAACAATTTGCTTATTATGTCTGTCCTGTGATTTCCATAATTTTTTCAACGTCCTTCTTGGTGTTGCAATTTGTTGCATGTATAAAAGGGTGTTGACGCAAAAGTATTAGTTCACAAACATATACCAGTATATTTTTGTGTAGGTGTGCATACATAATGCATTCTCCTACAGTGTTCATGTGTCACATTGTGAAAGAAAACTAGGTATTTCTTTGAAATATTTTTTTATTCTTTGTATTGTTCCACAGGGTGATGAATGCTTAATTGCTGGGGACTGCAGCCCTAGAACTTTACCAATCACAAGAATGTGGTCACTGTGGTCTGTATTGAATGCACATGACCACTGCTGCTCGCTATCATTTAGTGTCCATGGGCCTGCCTGAGATGCTGGGCTTTGTGCAGTGATCTGTCCTATACACTTGAGAAGAGTAGTAGAGCGGATGTGTGAACATTCTGACCGCCGTGAGGAGGAACAAAGGGTAGTGGCCCCTACTCTCAGGATTGGTGGGGGCCAGCAATAATCAGACATGTATCACTTGTCCTGTAAAATATTCTGGGAGAACCTTTTTAAGAACCTGTTCATACAACATACTATTCTAGTTTGATTAAAAAGGTGTGGTTTGATGAGGCTACACTGTAAATATGTATCTAGGTTTCATGTCACTAAGAAAAAAATTGGTTTTAGTCTAGGACAAGTGTATCCTGGATTTAAAGCGGTATTCCATGTCAGTAAGTGATGGCATATGGCTACGATATGTATGATATAATGTAATGATCGGGTGGGTTTCTAGCTATGAGACCCCTAACAATTCTGATGGCGGCAAGGCTGCAGCGCTGGCTCAGTTGTATCCTCATCACTGTTTATTCCAGGTGGGTTGCATCATTTGCTGGTCCTATGCTTTCCAATCGAGCCACAGGACTAGTCAGCCGCCTTTTCATACTCTGGATCGATGGAGGTTCTAGAGTACGGACCTCTACTGATCATTAAGTGATGACATCCTTATAATATGGGGATATTTCTTACTGATGTGGGGTGGCTGATTTAATTTAAAATGGAAATACTTTTTTAATGACATACATCTAACTAATGATTTTTTATTTTATTCTTTCATCCATAAACCTAGATCATGAAACCTATGCGGAGGGTGAAGCACAAGATGGGAATCACTTCCAGTCCGGGCACCCTGATGCACATGAAGAAGAGGAGGAAGAAGTAATGATTGCTCATTCCCATGATGAAACTAGTTACCAAGAATATGTGTCCAGGGGATGTGAAAACAAATGTCATTCCCACTTTCATGACACGCTAGGCCAGTCTGACGACCTGATTCATCACCACCATGACTACCACCATATCTTACATCACCACCACCATCAAAACCACCACCCACACAGCCATTCACAGCGGTACTCTCGGGAGGAGCTGAAGGATGCTGGAATTGCCACTTTGGCTTGGATGGTGATCATGGGTGATGGACTGCACAACTTCAGTGATGGCCTAGCAATTGGTAAGTTCAGCAGAAAATCTTTTGTACTTTTTTTTTTTTTTTTTTCTTCCTGGTTATTTTGGGGGCTAAGGTGCCTTACTTTGAAAAGCTGCATAATTTTCCTCTATATTATACTGCTCAAAAAAATAAAGTGATCACTTAAACACAATGTAACTCCAGTCAATCACACTTATGTGAAATCAACCTGTCCAGTTTCGAATCAACATCAATTGTGAATCAATTTCTCCTGCTGTTGTGCAAATGGAGCAAACAACAGATAAAAATAATGGGCAATAAGCAAGACAACTCCTATAAAGGAGTGGTTCTACAGGTGGAGAACGCAGACAATTTTTTTTTGTTCTCATGCTTTTTGGCTGTTTTGGTCACGCTTGCATTTTGTCATTGCTCTTACCCTAGAGGTACTGTACAGTAGCGTGAGGCAATGTCTAAAATGCACAGAAGTTTTTCAGGTAGTGCAGCTCATAGAGGATGGCACATCCATGCGAGATGTGGCAAAAAGGGTAGCTGTGTCTGTCATCAGTGTCCAGAGCATGGAGGAGGCCGTAGGAGGGCAACAACCCAGCAGCAGGACTGCTACCTGGTCTGTGCAAGGATGGGGCAGTGCCAGAGCCCTGCAAATTAACCTCCAACAGACTACTAACATCCATGTCTGTGCTCAAACAATCAGAAACAGACTCCATGAAGGTGATAAGAGGGCCCGACGTCCACAAGTGGGTGTTGCAGGGCGAGTTGCATTTGCCAGAGAACACCAAGATTGGCAGATTCTACACTGGCGCCCTGTGTTCACGGATGAGAGTAGGTTCACACTGAGAACATGTGACAGACGTGATAACTGTCAATTTTAATATTTTTCAGTTTCCTAATTCTTGGTTGCAATTAAGCGGAGATTAACTGAATAGTTCAATTTCTTCAGCAACCAAGCTTTGAAAATACGCCTCTTTGGAGGTAAAAGGGGTTTTAGTTTGTTTTTGGTTCTGACCAATATTAGTGGTGTTTTAATATTTCCATGTTATAACTTAGTAAATGCACTTTGTAACCTAAAGTTGTACTATGATGTTTGCCTTTTATTTTCCATTGCTGCACAATTGTAACAAGGGTCTTCATACCACAGGTGCAGCGTTCACTGAAGGGCTGTCCAGCGGATTGAGCACGTCTGTTGCAGTTTTTTGCCATGAATTACCTCATGAGTTAGGTAAAACTAAAATAAAACTTTTACATAGTTCACATTTTCAAGCAGGGTTGTGGAATCAGTAAGCCAAACCCCCAGCTCCGACTCCTCAATTTCCCTGACTCAGACTCCCTCATAAATGGCTCATGACATGACAGTCGGTTAGTACCCCAGCATGCCCGGATAACACCTTATCTGAGAACATTCGCTCATCACTAATCCTAATCTTCGCTGCAGCATCTTTCAGATCGTGTATCTATGGAAGGGGGGGTCCGGCTGTCAGTGAAATCGACTGTTTCTTACCCTGTTTACCTTCTTTATCGCTGTATACATAGCCCTAATGAAGTGCTGTTTATCCAATAATAGGAAGTGCTGACAGCTCTTCCGCCTCCACACGTGGCGGTCATGTGATCACTGTGTATAGAGAGAGAGCAGGAGCTGGGATGCAGATGACCTAGACAGAAGGCTGCGTTTCCTCTGTAACTGTGGCTATAATACCAGCCCCAGTTACAAGGAAAATTAGATAAAAGTACTTTAAATATTGAAATCCCCCCCCCTCTGTTCCTCAAAGGTTTTTATGACCTAAAGGGGGCACAATGTTGACAATAAATGAAAAACAAAAAATAGTACATAAAAATGGCTGTCAGTCCAAATTGCGGTTACTAGCTCTGTGCCATTAAAAAAAAAAATATATATATATATTATATTTATTTATTAAGTTAGAGCGGGAAACCTATCTTTGTGTCCTTTATTTTCCCACCGATGTCGGCTAAAATAAAATGAAGAGAATATGTATCATGAAAAATACACAATCAAGATTTGAGTATCTGAATGAGAAAATGTTTTTTTCTATTTATATCACACGTGCCTGGTCAGGAATGGGGGTAAATGGCCCTGTCTTGAACCTGGTTAAACACGACCTGTGATGTTGAACATATGTAGTCTGGTCAGAGAGCAGCAGGAGGGGGAGCAGATGCTTTTTGATCAGATAAACATATACCTGCATTTTATTTTACTTAAATCCTTGCACTGTCTGAGTTTAGGGATCCAGTAAGCGATCCAGCTCCATCATTGGTCATTATCCCTGTATGGGGGAGGGCCGTCAGTCACTGGGTGTCCTTCCTTCAGGATTCCTAAGCCCAAAACAAGCCACTCCTTCATGTGCTGAAAATACAGGTTCTCCTGAATCTTTTCCCACACCAGGATCTCTGATCAACTTGCAGCTCCTGCTCTACAGCATGTCTGCCTCCTCCACATCCAGAAAGAGCTTCTCTTTTAGGGGGCAGTGTATTTTAAGCCAAATTTCTTCTTACAATAGAGTTAGATAAAGTTACTGTTACATGATCTCCAGCCTGGCTTATCTTCTATAGATTTACAGAACAGATATACCAGTGCAAACCTTCCAGTAAAGGGTATGCCACACTAAGCGAGATTGCAAGTGAGATCGCTAACGAGATCGCAACTGGTCATTGGTGTCCCGCTGGTGAGCCTGAATCGCTGAGTGTGACACCCTTTATGAACGACTTTACCAGCGTCGCAGGTGGGTCTAGGTTTTCCCAACGACCGCAGAGGTCGTTATACAGATCGCTGATGAGTTGTGTTTGGAATCTAACAGCTAAGTCGCTAACGAGATCGCTACTGCGTCATAAATGGTGACGCAGTTGCGATCTCGTTAGCGATCTCGCTTAGTGTCGCATTACTCTTTAGACTCCTGCTTGTTGACCTCTGTAATGTATAATTATGTTTCAATTTCACGACGGGTTTTTCTGGTGTTGGGAAAATGTCTGGAATTCAGATTTAAGATTATGTTATGAATTGACTTTTTGTTGGCTCAGATAGTTACTTTTTTCCCCTTCTCCTAGGTGATTTTGCAATCCTGTTGAATGCTGGTATGACTGTGAGGCAGGCAGTGATGTACAACGTGCTGTCTGCCATGATGGCGTACCTGGGCATGATCACTGGCATTCTTATATGCAACTATGCTGGAAATGTTTCAGTGTGGATCTTTGCCCTTACTGCAGGGTTATTCATGTATGTTGCTTTTGTTGACATGGTAAGTAGCACGGAGAATGAAATAAAGACTGGATCTTTGTCTGCATTTGTTTGGCAAAAGCCCACCAATAATATTGAGTAACCTGAACCTAGTACACAAATTAACCTTTGCTTCTATGTAATAATTTAAGCTAGCTTGTTTAATGAATGATTAAATGCCACACTTGATTCTCAATTTGCAGAAAAGGGTAATGACATTACTCATTGGCACTTTTCACAGCGGCCTACCAGAGGATTCTCCTGTTACCCTGTGGGCCAGTCGAGCCTGATGGCATCTGACAAGACTAAGCTTACATGGGCTCTAAATGAGAGCTCGATATTTTAAAAATGAATGATTCCCGCCGCGGCATAAAGTATACAGAGTCTAGCAGTGACTTCACTTCTGCGCTATGTACAGTTGTTTTTGACGAGCAGGACCTGGCTGTGGCTTGTCTCATCCGGCTTCTCTTAAGTCTCTTCTATTGAGTAGTCAGGTGACACTATTTTCACGTGACCTCAAGTATACACGTGCGGTCACATGATCACTCACCTACCTGCACAGAGGACACCATTTTCCGCGCAGACAAACTGATCGGCTGTTTTCCATTTTCTTTTTAGGTACCAGAGATGTTGCACAATGATGCAAGTGACCACGGCTGCAGTCGCTGGGGGTATTTTCTGTTACAGAATGCCGGAATCATGTTAGGATTTCTAATTCTGCTGGCCATTTCTTTGCTAGAACATAAGAATGCCTTTGCAGTGAACCTATAACATTAGGTTACCTAGGTCCTATTGTCCTCATGCTGTAGACTAACTTATGGATTTCAGTTTATTTAATGTTACGTTTTTGTCTGCAGCCAGCGTGTATATTTTATACTAATTGTACGAAATCAACAGCACTTAGTGATGTCAGCAGTGGTGCAGTGAGACTTCGAGCTGCCTTAAAACAAAGGACACTTGTGCCAAACATTATTTTTTTTTTTGCATATTTTAATGTATATAATTTCTCTGTTCCTATTTATAGATGTTAGTGTTCTTTCTGTTTCCTTTTCAAAAGGCAGATGCTGAAGCCAAATAACTTTTTTTTTTTTGTAGACATGACAAACCCCCCACAATCCTTGTCTGCATAATGTCCTGCATAGTGCACTCCTACAAATTTTCTTTTACACACTAGACTATGAGCTTTTCGGCTACTCGAACACGTCTATGCAGGTGGTTGGTATTAAGATAATATGTATTATGCAGTAAAAACTTATTCTAAGAGCAGCATTAGGTTGGGACAAAGACCCTTATTGTAAGAGCATATTCACACACCTGTCACTGTACCGCTATGCCACAGTTTACAGACCAGCCTCAGCCACCTATATGCCTATGAGGCTGTTGTTTGGGTGGGTACATTCCCAGCCAGTCCCTGAATCATAGACTGTGACACGGATTTGTGAATGCAGTGTAACACTGAGCTGCTTGCTGTAGTTTTGATAAAATACGGTTTATCTGCTGCATCCCTGCTAGTCCTTTCAATGATGAACTTGCGCTATGTAATCTTTGAAATTCATGTTCTCCAGCTATCCTTGCATCCCACCACTGAGTGACCGTTTTCTGCCTACATTTGCATAGGAAGAAAACTGCCAATCACTGTTGGGTGGTTAGACAGAACTCTTACCTGAGAGAACTAGCAGAGCTGCAGCAGATTAAAAGTGATTTTATTATGACTCCGCAAGAAGCCCAGTAGGTGACACAGTGCTGGAAATGGGGTCTCTGCCCCTCATTCTATGCTGCCCTTAGATTGGAAAGCATAAACCTGGTGACAGATTCTCATTCAAATCTTTGCAGGACATATCATGTGGTAAATTTGAGTTAGTGCATGTGTTAATGCAGTATAATAATGTGGCACTGATAGTGTTGGGGTGGTTTTGTGTTTTTTGCTTTCCCCAGTGCTGGAGTGGTGCTTCTAATTGAAGGTCCCCGACCCCAGTATTGGGGATTGCTCACCCTGGTGTATAATACGAAGGAGTACAATGTGAGAAAATCTGACCAATGTTATTGAATGAGGCAGAACAGATCTGCAATTTCTTTTTCTCATACCTATTCAACATGAGAAAAAAAATCGCAGCATGCTGCGATTGGCAGCGTATCTCGCATGGCGCGGACACACACTCATGTCATTGGGTGCTTGCAAAACATTGGACTGCACTCGGATGACATCTGAGTGCAGTCCGATATACACAGAGACAGGTTAATGGAGAGATTAATCCCTTCTCTTCACTTGTGATCTGATTCTTGCGGCTCTCGCTCACAGCAGACTTTGAGCCAAGTGTCATTATCATATCGTATACTGTCCTGTGTGTGACCCCGGCCTTATATTTATCAGCCTCCTCAATCAGTGAAAACTTGTGACCACAGCTTCTAACTGGCTGAAGTCAGAAGTAACGTCACAAGCTCTCATTGCAAGTCAAGGAGAGCGAGAATGAGGTTCTCAGAGACTTGGATTGAAGAGTGACCTTCGACTCGCGCTCAGCGAACACTGGCACGATCCACTGGTCATAAACTGATGGGAGCGGTGCCGATGGAAGGTAAAGACTGTGGCGGGGTAAGTAGAAGACTAGGGTCAGGGACCTTGGATTAGAAGCACAATTCCAGCGTTGCCGTAAAAAGAAAAAAATAATCTGTAGTGGTGCTATAACCACATTTTCCAGATACACATTTCATGTGCAGTTGTGAATTTTCATTTATGCGAACCAAAGGAGTGAAGTACGTATGAGGTCAGCAGTAAAGGACTAAAAGTAATCTAAAGTGACTGTCCGCCTATAAGGGCCTTTTGTTTGTGTGCAGTTTGCCTTATTGTCTCTGTTGCACTGCTGCAGTGAGATTGTCCGTGAGCTCGTTCTGATGGTCTGATGCGAGTCTGTAACTTTTCTGTCTTTGTCTGTACTTTTCTTGGCTGATTTATGACCATAGACCTCACCAAAGTTGAGTGTGCTGGGAAAAAGCCTGGAAAAGCCAAACCGTGCTAATGTGTGTTTTTTTTTTTTTTTTTTAAACCCAATTGCAAAAAATTACTTTTAGCCCCAAGTACTTATTTAGGTAAAAATGTGGACTACCTTTTTAAAGCACTTATCCATCTAAAACCATGCAGTTGTCAAATATCTGTTTGGTTAGCATAGATGCCACCATTGTGGGCACCTTATCAAAAGGGAAGGATGGCAATCTTCCAGTTATGCTGTATCCGTGCGTCATGGTGTGGTATAGAATTCCCCTATCTTTTTGGTATGTAGTCCACCAGTTGCCTTAAAGGGGTTGTCTACTTTCTGAAAAGTGGACCCCAAACGCTGTAAAACACAGCAGATACTTGCCCTCATTAGGTTTCCACCTCCCGCTGCAGCCAAGACTGGGACTGTAGCAGTGGTAGAGTGGGCGCTGACCTCACGTTGGCTGCTCACATCACCTCTGCGGCGGTGTCGTGATAATGGTTGACTCAGTGATTGGTTACACAGCTGTGATGCATGCAGTTGATGGGGCGTGCCCGGAGAAGTGGCGGATAGCTGTCGCTGGACCCTGGAGGGGAGTACCTGTTGCGTTTGTTGTTTTTAGGTACTTTACAGCATTTGGGGTCCACTTTCCTGATTGTAGGCAACTCCTTTAATTATTTGGTTTCTGCTACAGTACAGTTCTGATTCTCCAGAACATTCCATGTGGTCTGACGTGTTTAGAAGTGAGATTTACCATCGTGTAACGTGTAGGACTGATGGACCAACAAGACAAGAACTATGCAGTGTTAGGAATAAAAATATTCCAACCATCACCATGAGTGACCTGCATACCGCAGCGCACAACTGTTTCCTGGGCCTTCAGGGTATGTTTCCACGGTCAGGAAACACAGCGCTTTGGACGGAGCGGAAAGTCCGCTCCGCCCAAATCCCGCCCCCTTTTGAACGCGCGGTCAATCCGGATGTGTTCATGGAACACATCCGGAACACATCCGGAATGACTGCAGCGCTGCATAGCCCTGTGTTATTTCCCTTGCGGCGACGCAGCGTCGCCGCAAGGGAATAGGACATGCTGCGGTCTAAAAAGACGCGCCCATGTCCGGAAACGCAGGTTTTCCGCCTGCGTGTTTTGAAGCATTGTGGAGATGGATTTCTTGAAATCCCCTCCACTATGCTGTAACATCTGGACGCTGCGTGTTTGACGCTGCGTCAAACACACGCAGCAAATCCGGACTGTTTCCTGACCGTGGAAACATACCCTTAGGGAGTATCAAAGGGAAGAAGAGGGTTAAAGTTACTGAGGGCAAATTTTGACTTTCAATTAACACCAAATATCTGTCAATAGTGATGCTGTTAACCGTTTGCATTCTGGAACAGGCAATGACATGTCAATTTTCATGTGTTTTTTTTAATTTATAAATGTGGATGTTATTTTTCCTCTGTTACATGTGAGTATGTATTGTCAATATCTCCTGTAGTTCTGCGAAATAATTTTCTGTGACGAGCCTAAAGAGATGTGTAGAATTCACTTCTGGTGTAAACATTCCTGAATATTCCATTGTGTGTTCCAAATTTTTCCCAGACGCTGCGCCTCTCATGGGCCGCTTCTGGTTTTAAAGTTCAGTTTTATTCCCCGGAATAGGATTGAGCTTTAAAAGGAATTTGTGATCAGGTTTTTGGCAACTAATCTGAGAACAGCATAATGTAAGGTCAGAGACTCGATTCCAGCATTGTGTCACTCATTGGGCTGCTTGCTTTAGTTTTGATAATTTTATGCTGAAAAAAGTGATTTTTTTTTTTCCCCGCTGGTGGACTAGTAAACTTGCAGCAATGTAGTACTTAATATTCATGAACTTCTTATAACACTGTCTGCACCACTGATTAGCAGCTTTCTGCCTATGCACAGTGTACACAGAAAGCTGGCAATCAGTGGTGCGTGTGTGTGGTTATACAGAGCTCAGTATTCAGAGAACTGGTAGATCTGCAGTAGATACAACAGGGATTACCAACAAGCAGACCAGTAAGTAATATATTGCTTGGATCAGGGTCTCTGTCCCTACATCATGCAGCGCTCAGATGGGGTAGCAAAAATTCAGTGACAGATTCCCTTTAACATCACTGTTGCGTTCGGAAACCAAGATCTGTCTGATTGTAATGTTTGACGGTGAAGTTTGCAAGCTTTCCTCCCTTCGTTGCTTCTGTGTATTGATGCTTGGCTCCATTGTGGTCCATGTTCTGGAGGTGTAGCACAGCATCGTTCCCGTGTATAATCGGCATCAGCAGAAATGGCAAAATTTCCTCCTCCGCCCTCATTTCCCCCGAGGTATATTGCAGAACAAGCTTCTATACCTCCAGCGGATACATTTTCACCTATGCCGCTGGACAAATGTTACCCATAGACGCTTTTCTTTGCTCTTGGGTGAATAGGAGCCTTTGGATCTTCCAGCACACAGCAAACCGAAGACTCCAGTGTGAATTCAGCCTAATTTCTACAAATGGGTCATCTTTGGCCGCCACCAACGTATGTAAAAGTCTTTCATTGTCTGTCGTTGGCTTGTTTTGCTGCGGATTTGACATGACTTAACCAAGTTTTGATTGTTTACATTAGCTGCCGCTCATTAGTGTACGAGGTCACGTATGTAATGTATGCATGCATGTTTTATGTGTAACATGCAATTTTTTCTATTTTATTATTCATACAAAATGCTAGAATTTGTAGATCATTAAAAAAAAATTCAACATACAAGCAAGTTGTGTGGTCTTTCTAATCTTTGTTTCTCTGAGAGCGAGTAAGTATAAATCTACAGACCAATTGCCTTTTTTTTTATTGTTTTAAGCAAGTTTTTACAGAGATTTGCGGTGGGCAAGCTTGGACTGACCCACTGAGAAGCCTGTGAATCCCCCGGTGGGCCCCTGAGCCAGGAATCCGATTCCCGTCATGAACCGCATAGTGCCCATGCTGCTCTGTAGTGATAGGAAGCTCACAGTCTGCAGTAGGGTGGAGAGAACTGAACAGTAGCCCACGACCCACCATCCTTAACTCCTTCACCCCCGAGCCTGTTTTCACCATCCTTCCTTATCAGGCCAAATCTTATAATTCTGACCAGTGTCCCTTTGTGGTATTAACTCTGGAACACTTCCAACATATCCCAGTGATTCTGCGATTGTTTTTGGTAAAACATTGTACTTTATGTTAGTGGTAAATTCAGGTCAATATTTTGTGCGTTTGTCTGAAAATATTGAAATTTTGGCAAAAATTTAGCAATTTTCAAACTTGTAATTTTAATGCCCTTAAATCAGAGTCTTATGTCACACAAAATAGTTACTAAATTACAATTCCCACATGTCTACTAGAAATAAGCATCATTTTTGCAACATTTTTTTTATTAGGAATGAAGAAGGGTTTAATGTTTATCGGCAAGTTCTCATTTGTCCAACAAAATTTATAAAACCAATTTTTTTTTTGGGGGGGGGGGGGCACATCGTATTTGAAAGTCCCCTCATAAAGTTGCATGTGACTGAAAATACCTAAAAGTATTTAAAATACCATTTTAAAACTGCACCCCTTGAGCTGCTGAACCATATTCAGGAAGCTTATTACCCCTTCAAATGCTTCACTGGAATTTAAAGTTAAGTGGAAGGTAGAGATAAAAATGTTACTTTTTCCCACAAAAATGTAGCTTTAGCACCAAATTTTGCATTCTCAAAAGGGTAACAGGAGAAAATGGACCATACAATTTGTTATGAAATATTTCCGAGTGCGCCAATACGTGGTGCAAAACGATGCACATGGCAGGGCTCGGAAGCCAAAGGAGCTTCCAGTGGGTCATAAGCTTTATATTGTGCCTGAATAGTAGTTCCTGGTTACATATAGGGTATTGGAGTACTTGGCACTAAAATGTTATCCCCAAATTTTCAGTTTATAAGAGCTAATAGGAATAAAATGGACCTGTTTGTCCTGCAATTTCTCCTGAGTGCGCCAATACTCCACATGTAATTGGGAAATACTATTCTGGCTCCGTGCAAAGCTCAGAAGGGAGGAGCGCCATATTATAGTGCAGATTTTACTGTTACAGTTTGCGGTGCCCTTACTGGAAAAGTCTCTTGGCAGAGCGTGCCTAGTTGGTTATATTCTTTAGCTTGGTCCGGATGTATACTTTTTATCCAAAATTTCTGCAGTCCAGTCCAAGAGGGGCTCACTCAGAGGTCTTCACTTGCACAGCTGTGTTGTTGAGCACATGGACCTACAGACAGAACCGATTTTATGCCTACTGCCATTACCGGTAAGGTTGTCTCCACCGTCAGTAAACACTGCAGATTCGACGCTGTGCACAGCCACAGCGTCCAGATGTTACAGCATAGTGGAGGGGATTTTATGAAATCCTATCTCCACTATGCGTACAAACACGCAGCTGGCAGACCCGCTTATAAGCACATGTGCGTTTTTCCAGACCGCAGCATGTCTTTATCTCGCGGAGACGCTCCGTCTCCGCAAGATAAATGGCACTGTCCTATGTATAGGATGCGGTGATTCCATGTGTTCAATGAACACATGCGGAATCACCGCGCGTACAAAATGGGGCAGCGCTTTGGGCGGAGCTGCGTCCAAAGCGCTGCTAATACGCCATGTGAAAACATACCCTAACTGATGATGGTGCAAACATTTATCAGTACTGCGTGACATGCTATTAATCCACACAGATGGCATATGGAATGATTGCAGCTTCCATAAAGCTTATTTAGGCAGTGTGATGGCTCAGTGGTTAGCACTGTTGCTTTGTAGCTCTGGGGACCTGGGTTCAAATCCCACTAGGAACAATATCTGCACATTTTTATGTGCTCCCTGTGTTTGCTTGGGCTTCCACCTGTACTCTAAAGGACAGGTTGTGTAATTCAGATGTGGCGTAATGATGCCAGGTCAGAATTCAAAGCTACTGAAATAAATAAGCTGGTGTAAAAGCAAGGACAAATGCTGCGATTCCAAACGAGGGTTTTTCAAAACACTGTACTTTCAATCGAAAACAAGCAAAAAATCCATAGAATCGAGAAAACTTTGCTAAGTTTCTGCATAAATTACTTTTTTTTAAGTCAGTGGTTTAATATTGAAGCACTTTCCCAGGTCGTTATGGGTTCATATCTAATGCATCTCGAAGTCTGGGGGAGTAGCAGAATAGAATATTGCTCTACCATACATATACAATGTGCAGACTGGATCATAAAATAACATCTGTTTGTGATCTAAATTTACCCTGGCAAATTCCAAGTCCTATTAGGGTATGTGCACACGATCCGTAATCGCTGCGGGTTGGACGCTGTGTACTTAGCGCATTAACCGCAGTGTCCAGCTGTTACGATATAGTGGATAGAGATGAGTGAATTTGTTCGGATTTTGTTCGAATACGATCGGCATCGAAGATTGTTTTTGCAATATTCGTCGAACACAGCCGAACGTCCTCAGTCAATGGGAGTAGAAATTACCGAATATGTTCATATCCAATCATAAGACATATGTTCGGCTCGAATATGTCAAAATCTGATTCAGGTCCAAAATCCAAACAAATTCGTTCATCTCTAATAGTGGATGGGATTTCAAGAAAACCCATGCCCACTATACGTCCAAAGACGCTCGCAGCTCAACTGCAGAGACGGACATGCGGTGCGTCTCTCCAGACTGCAACATGTCAATTTCTCTTGCGGAGATGCGAGTCTTCGCAAGAAAAATTTCTCCATAGAATGTATTAAATGTGGTGAATCCATACGATTCAGTGATCATTCAGATTCACTTTCATTCAATAGACAGCAGCACTTTGGACGCAGCGCATGTCCACTACGTTCAAAGTGCTGCCAGTTCTGGATTGTTGGCACTCGGTCTCGGTGTACAGCAAGTACGGAAAGTATTCAGACCCCTTTAACATTTTCACTCTGTTTCATTGCAGCCATTTGGTAAATGCAAAAAAAGTTAATTTTTTTCTCATTAATGTACACTCTGCACCCCATCTTTACTAAAAAAAAAAAAAAAAAAAATGTAGAAGTTTTTGCAATTTTATTAAAGAAAAGCTGAAATATCACATGGTCATAAGTATTCAGACCCTTTACTCAGTATTGAGTAGAAACACCCTTTTGAGATAGTACAGCCATGAGTCTTGGGAATGATTCAGTGTCTTCCTCTCACACACCACCTCCTCACCTCGCCCCCTGTCTGTCTGTGTTCCTCAAGGCTCAGTCCTAGGACCCCTACTCTTCTCCATCTATACCTTCGGCCTGGGACAGCTCATAGAATCCCACGGCTTCAGTATCACCTCTACACCGATGACACGCAGATCTACCTATCTGGACGGGACCTATTCTGACCTGCACCCCGCACTGTAGCGAGAACTAATCCCACCAGTCAGGGCCGGATCGCTGCCATCTAGCACCCGGCACCCCGCAAGCGCGCGGGCCCAGGGGGGGGGCTCCCACTGCAGCTGGCACTCACGCACGCTGTTGCAGAAGCGGGGACGCCGCCACGGTAACCGTGCTGTCTCTGTGTTGCAGTGGCCCTTGGGTCGTGTGTAAGTATGTGAGATCCTTGTGGCTGCGCTTGCAGCTAAGCTCGGCTCAGGGGGGGCGTTTGACAAGATGATGGCGGCTGCTGATATGGAGCATCGATTATGGGAGGCATTGATGGCGGGCATAGCGATGGGCAGGCATTGAGAGGGTAAGAGATGATGATGTGGCGCATTGCTGATGGGAGCTTGTGTGATGAAGATAGTTTGGGCGGGCTTTGTGTGGGGGATGTGATGGGGTGATGTATGGAGGAGGCATTGTGATGCATGGTGAGTGATGTGATGATGGGCAGGCATTGATGATAATGGGCAGGCATTGATGATGGGGAAGAGAGAGATGAAGTGATGATGGGCAGGCATTGCTGATAATGGGGAGGCATTGATGATGGGGAGAAGATGATGATGGGCAGGCATTGCTGATAATGGGCAGGCATTGATGATGGGGAGAGATGATGATGGGCAGGCATTGCTGATAATGGGGAGGCATTGATGATGATGAGAAGATGATGATAATGGGCAGGCATTGATGATATTGGGCAGGCATTGATGATGGGGTGAAGATGATGATGGGCAGGCATTGCTGATAATGGGGAGGCATTGATGATGATGGGGGTGAGATAGGGAGAGATGATAATGGGCAGGCATTGATGATGGGGAGAAGATGATGATGGGCAGGCATTGATGATGGGGAGGAGATGATGATGGGCAGGCATTGCTGATAATGGGGAGGCATTCCACAGCGCCCTTTCCTGAGCCGTAACAGTGCAGAACGCAGTACAGCGCAGAACGCAGTACAGCGCAGAGGAGAGCTCCATATTTTGTATGGAGCATTATATGGGGACCAGTATCCTGTATGGAGCATTATATGGGGACCAGTATCCTGTATGGAGCATTATATTGGGTCCAGTATTCTGTATGGAGCATTATTTTGGGTCCAGTATTCTGTATGGAGCATTATATGGGGGGTGACATCCTGCATGGGGTATTATATGGGTGATGAGGGGAGACTGTGGTGCCCATAATATTGTATGGAGGACTGTACTGTCCAGTCTGTACTGTATGCTTGTGAGGATTTGGCGTTTTTGAGCTATTGTACAATTTACATTAGATATCACTCATGTAATAGAAGAAGTGAAGTGTTTGGCATTGTACTACACCTATATTTCTCTGCTGTATCTGTGCATCATGAATCCGTGGTCTGTGTTAAAGGGGCCCACTGAGGCTCTTTCGCCCGGGGCCCATAAAAACCTGGAGCGGCCCTGCCCACAGTGTCTGTCTGCTATCTCAGCCTTCTTTTCTGCTCGCTTTCTCAAACTGAACATGGACAAAACAGAATTCATCATCTTTCCCCCACCTCATTCTTCCCCTCCACCAGACCTATCCATCAATGTCAATGGCTGCTCGCTTTCCCCAGTCCCGCATGCTCGGTGCCTTGGGGTGATCCTTGACTCTGCCCTCTCTTTCAAACCACACATCCAAGCCCTCGCCACCTCCTGCCGCCTCAAAATCAAAAATATTTCCGGATCCGCTCATTCCTCAACCATGAAACCACAAAAACACTAGTGCATGCCCTTATCTCCCGCCTCACTACTGCAACCTCCTACTGTCTGGCCTCCCCTCTAGCACTCTGGCACCACTCCAGTCCATTCTACACTCTGCTGCCCGACTAATCCACCAGTCTCCCGTTATTCCCCAGCCTCCCCCTATGCCAGGCCCTTCACTGGCTTCCTATTGCCCAGAGGCTTCAGTTCAAAACCCTAACCATGACATACAAAGCCATCCACAACCTTTCCCCTCCATACATCTGTGACATGGTCTCCCGCTACCTACCCACACGCAACTTTCGATCCTCTCAAGATCTCCTTCTCGACTCCCCCCTCATCTCTTCTTCCCACAAGCACATACAAGACTTCTCCCGGGCTTCCCCCATACTCTGGAACTCCCTGCCGCAAAACATCAGACTTTCACCAACAACGGAAATCTTCAAGAAGAACCTGAAGACCCACCTGTTCCGACAAGCCTACAGCCTACAATGATCCTCAGTCTACTGAACCATCGCACGACTAGCTCTACCCTTTCCTAGTGTATCCTCACCCATCCCTGCAGACTGTGAGCCCTCGTGGGCAGGGTCCTCTCTCCTTCTGTACTTGTGTGTCCCTTGTCTGCACACGTTTATTGTACCTGTCTATATTTTCCTTTTCATATGTAAAGCGCCATGGAATAAATGGCGCTATATAAATGTAATAATAATAATGAAGCAACAAGTTTTTCACACCTGGATTTGGGGATCCTCTGCCATCTTCATGGCAGGTCCTCTCCAGTTCCATCAGGTTGGATGGTGAACGTTGGTGGACAGCCATTTTCAGGTCTCACCAGAGATGCTCAATTGGGTTTAGGTCAGGGCTCTGGCTGGGCCAGTCAAGAATGGTCACAGAGTTGTT
>JARQOD010000006.1:210460006-210513737 GCA_033576555.1 Oophaga sylvatica | reverse complement strand
GGATCCGGGCAGAATGAAGGCAACACAATATCCTGGTTGACATGAAATTGTGACACCACTTTAGGCAAAAAAATCACCCCGAGTGCGAAGCACTACACGATCCGGAAAAAACTCCAGAAAAGGAGGCGAACAAGAAAGAGCTGCCAACTCAGAAACTCTCCTCAAGGAAGTGACTGCAACAAGGAAAGCCACCTTCCAAGAAAGTAAAGAAAGGCTAGCAGAAACCATAGGCTCAAAAGGTTTATGCTGAAGAGCCTCCAAAACAAGGTTGAGCCGCCAAGGAGACACGGGTGCCTTCCGCGGCGGGAACTTACGAGATATACCTCGGAAAAAGGAGAGCACGTCTCTATTTGAAGCAATGGTTCTCCGGAACAATAAGGACAGAGCAGAAATCTGACCTTTCAGGGTGCTGACTGCCAAACCCTTGTCTAGCCCATGCTGCAGAAAAGCCAACAGGTTGGGAATGGAAAATTTTCTCGGGTTCCGAGAGGACCCCAAACACCACGAAAAGAAGGTTTCCCAAATTTTGTGGTAAATCCTAGTAGTAGCCGGACTTCTTGCAGCACGAAGGGTAGCAATGACCTCGGCTGAGAAACCTCTACGGGTCAAGATTTCGGTCTCAAGAGCCACGCCGTCAAACGCAGGGACATCAAGTCCGGATGACAAACGGGCCCCTGAGTCAACAAGTCCGGTTGAAGAGGGAGTGGAAAAGGAGGTGCCGCCAACAGCGACATTATTGTCGAGAACCACACCCTTCTTGGCCAGTCTGGAGCTATCAAAATAGCTGGAATTCTCTCTAGTCTGATCCGACGCAGTACTAGAGGAAGTAAGGATATCGGCGGGAATACATAGATCAGCTCGAACTGATCCCACTGAGCCACTAGAGCATCCACCGCCACAGCCTTCGGGTCCTTGTACCTGGACATGAACGTTGGTAACTTGGCATTGGACCTGGATGCCATCAAATCCACTTGGGGGGTTCCCCAGCGAGAGCACAGTAGTGCAAAAACTTCCGGGTGGAGGCTCCATTCCCCGGGATCCATCCTTCTGCGACTGAGAAAGTCCGCTGTAATATTCTGAACCCCTGGAATGTGAATCGCCGAAATGGCTGGTACACTGGCCTCTGCCCAAATCAGAATTCGGGACACCTCTACCATGAGTCTGGAACTCCTTGACCCACCTTGGTGATTGATATACGCGACAGCCGTCGCATTGTCTGTCTGCACTCGGACTGGCAGACCGCTCAAAGGGACCGTCCAATGTTGGAGGCAAAGGAAAATCGCCCTCAATTCCAGTATGTTGATCGGAAGAACAGACTCTTCCGATGACCATACCCCCTGAATCCAGAGATTGTTCCAAACACCCCCCAGCCCGTCAGGCTGGCATCGGTGGTTATGACTGACCACTTCGGAGGGAGGAAAGACTTCCCCAGGGAGAATGCCCCTGGACGTAACCACCATTCTAGAGAATCCTGCACCGCGCGAGAAATGGTGACACTGCAATCCAGCGATTGCGACTGGTTCCATCGACTCAAGATGAACCTTTGGAGAGTCCTGGAATGGAACTGGGCAAAAGGAATTGCCTCCATGGACGCCACCATCAGTCCCAGAAGACGCATACACTTCCGTAGGGACATTGCCGTTGAGGATTTCATAATCTGTACATGTCGAAGAAGACATGACTGTTTGTCTGGTGGTAGGGAAACTACCGACCGAAACGTGTCGAGATGCATTCCCAAAAAGAGGATTGTCCTCGATGGTTCCAGGGACGACTTCTCCCAATTGACCAGCCAACCGAAGTCCTTCAGAAACTGAAGAGACAAATCCCGAGCCGTCAACGCCTCCTCCTCCGAGGAAGCCACGATCAAAAGATCGTCCAGATAAGGGAGAATCGTAATCCCCTGTCTTCGAAGGATTGCCATGAGGGGCGCCAGAATTTTTGTAAAGACCCTTGGCGCTGAGGCTAAGCCGAACGGCAGAGCCACGAACTGGTAATGATTCTGACCTATGGCAAATCGAAGAAAGCGCTGATGAGCCTTTCCGATGGGAATATGCAAATAGGCGTCGCGAATGTCGATTGACACCAGAAAATCGTTCTGTGATAGAGCTGCCACAACGGAGCGAAGCGACTCCATGCGAAATTTCCGGGCATGGACATGCCGGTTTAATCGCTTGAGATCCAGAATCGGGCGAAATTTGTTCTCCTTTTTGGGAACTATAAAAAGGTTGGAATAAAAACCTTTCCCTCGGTCCTCTGACGGAACCGGTATCACTACACCCTTTTGTAGCAGAGATTCGACCTCTCGCTGTAGAGCGACAACAAGCTCGGGTTCCGACGGAACGCGAGATTGACAAAAAACATTTGGGGGTCGAGAAGCAAACTCTATGAAATAGCCTGCCGACACTATCCGCGTTACCCAGGAATCTGGAACGCGAGCCATCCAAGTCGCCTTGAAAAGAAGCAGGCGACCCCCCACTCGAGAATCCTCGAGTGGACCCCTGGCGTCAATCCGACTTTGCGGGCTTCTTGTCAAGTTCCCGCTTGTCCTGGCGGAAACTCTGCTTCCAGGGAGTACGAGTTTTCTGAGAGGATTTCTTTCCTGAGAAGGAAGGACGACCCGATCCCCACGAGGAGTGACTAGATCGTCCTCGGCCCCGAAAGGACCGCCGACCACTATAGACACCAGGCTTACTGGACACCGAGGCCATGGCCCTACGCTGTGGTAATGCTGATTCCTTCGCCTTAGCCTTGGAAATCAGCTCTGTGAGGTCGGATCCAAAAAGATGGCCACCCTTGTAAGGTAAGGCCAACAACCCTTGTTTGGAAACTGCGTCCCCGGCCCACTGTCTGAGCCATAAAGCTCTTCTGACTGTGACCGCTGAAGCTTGCGCTTTGGCCAGCAGAGATGCCGTATCCAGACCGGCATCAAAGATATAACAGGCTGCCGTTTCTAACCATTCACAAGTTTCCGTATCTCAGATAACGGAGATTCATTTTGCAACTCCGTCTTCAGACGTGCCAACCAGCCTAGAGAAGCTCTAGCAGCACACATGGATCCTAGCACTGCTCGGAATCCATGACCCGCAGCCTCATAGCTTGCTTTTGCCGCCAATTCTGTTTTTCTATCCAAAGGCTCCTGTAAGCTCGCTTTCCCCTTAATAGGGAGTAGTGAGGATTTACTAAGCTGAGATAAAGACACATCCACTTCAGGAGCAGAAGTCCAATTAGCCTTTAACTCCGCAGAGCAAGGATAAAGTGTATCAAAGAAATGCGTTCCATGAAAACGCTTATCTGGACACAGACGTTCCTCCTCTATTACACTATTAAGCTCATCCAGAGCTGGCAATGTTGTACGCGAAGCACGGGACTCCTGGAACATGCGTGCTGATTTACCAGGACGACTAGTTACCTCCTCCGGTAACTGTAATATATCTCTCATGGCTTCAATTAATGCCTCCGTACGCTTCGCCATAGAGGAACGCCCCTGCGGCTCGTCCGCATCTGAATCGGATATTTCTCCATCCGAATTTAAAGGGGAACTCTGCCCAATATCAGATACATCTGACTCGCTCCGTGTAGAGGCCGGTAACGGCCTGCGTCGCTTCCTCTGAGAGGAATTAGCAGACACATATTGACCTAAAAGGTCAGACAAGTTGTTGATCGATCGAGCGATATCGTCCAATTTTTCACCGCTGTCGACCGCAGTGCTAGATGCTGTGGAGGTCTACGTATCTGATTGCCGTAATGGCACTGGGACATGGTCCGCGGCATCTGAACTCTGTTCAGACATGTCTCACCTGTATGAGCAGGTCAAAGCGGTAATACCAGCAAAAACTATGCGGTTTTTTTTTTTTTAAACGCTGAAGGGTTAACGCTCCACCAGGCAGGGTTACCCCAGCGGTATTCAGTCAAAAAATTTAGCTGTAGAAATAACCCTCAGAGGGGTTAATATTGCAAACTCACCACAATATATATATTTGTGAGCCCCAGCCAATTTTATGTCTCTAATGAGACTGCAGCTGCAGGATAGCGATCGCTGCGCTGCGGGGTGAGGAATCAGCACTCACCCAGCTGGCCGTGGTGTCTTATGAGGAGAGGAGCGGTCTGAGGAGCCCAGGAGCCTGTGTAATGGCCGCCACAGTGAGGGAGTCGCAAGAGAAACGCCAGAGCGCGCGTCTTCCTGCTCAGAAGACCGGGAATAGTTAGGCCACGCCCCCCGCCAGCTCGAATAATGAGCGCGAACTCCCCGCTCCTGCTCCCTCTCTGTCCTGCAGGTATCTGCCTGCGGACAAAAAATCACCACATCTACTTGTAACAGCGCTGTCACCGCAGCGCTGAAGCATACTGACATACAAGTAATAGCGCTGCTCACTCAGACGCTAAAGCACTCACACATAATTATAATAAAAAAATTTGTGTGGAGTACTCACCAGCCAAAGCGCCACAGGGACCCTCAGGGGTTTCTGGCGCTGTGCCCATGCTTCCCCCCAGGGCGAGGAACGCAGTGACCGCACGTGTGGTTTGCGTCCCGCCAGGGAAGCTCTCCTCATCCCCCAGGGCCGGCAAGGATTCTGCAGGGACTTTGAGTAAATACAGATCCGCCAAGGGAGAGGTTGGGGTACAGCAGCGCTGGTACCCCTGAGACCTCTAGACCAATTAGTGATCCAAGTCTCCTGTCCGAATATAAAATAATAAAATCTTCTGAGGAGCTGCATTAGCAGCGACCATCCTCTGGACCTCAAATCTTAGACTGGAGCTGAGTAGGAGGAGCCCGAGCTGGAGGGGCCAGCCAGTCAGCACTCTTTTGATCTGAGGTGACATCCTGATCTGGGGCTCCGCCTACCCATCAGTAATGAATTCCTGTGTCTCCCTCCCTTCCATTCTGCAGCTGAAAAATGCACAATCCCAGTTTTTTTTTTTTTTTACCATGTTCACTAAATGCTAAAACTGACCAGCCATGATAATTCTCCAGATCATTACGAGTTCAGACACCAAACATGTCTAGGTTCTTTTTTTATTTAAGAGGTGAAAAGGAAATTCCAAAGTTTAAAAAAAAAAAAAAAAAAAAAAAAACTGTGCCATGTTCCAAGACCCGTAGCGTCTCCATTTTTAGTGATCTGGGGTTGGATGAGAGCTTATTTTTTACGTGCCGAGATGACGTTTTTAATGATATCATTTTGGTGCAGAGACGGTTATTGTATTTTAATGCAATGTTGCAGCCAATTGTTAGATCGGGCGATTCTGATCGCGGCGATACCGAATATGTGTATGTTTGATTTTTTTTATTGTTTTATTTTGAATGGAGCGAATGGGGGAGGGGGGGCGATTTGAACTTTTATATTTTTAATAAAGATTAATATTTTTAAAAACTTTTTTTTTTTTTTTTTTTTTTTTTTAACTTTTAGCATTCTTCAATAGTCTCTATGGGAGACTAGAAGCTGCCATAATCCGATCGGCTCTGCTACATACAGGCGATGAAATTGCTCACTTGCTATGAGCACCGAACACCAGGCAGCGCTCATAGCAATCCGGCAGTGACAATCAGAGGTCTGCTGGAGACCTCTGGTTGTCTTACCGACCCATCTGTGACACGCAGTCACGTGATGGGGTCACAGATGGGCAGGATTTCCACGAGGGAACGTGAAAGTGTCCAAGGAGTTACTCAACACAACTCATGGCCACATGTTGCTTGTGCTACTGTGAGCAATCTGTGTGGTCTAGACGTACTACCATGACGTGACTGGACTTCTATTGTGCACATATGGGACATCATTGGCTGGCAATTGCAAAGGAAGCTGCCAGAAGAGTATTTTTATGAAATGCGATCAGCGTGCATGAATTTCTGCACGTGTTTCTCATACTTTATACTGAATAGCATGAACAGCATATCATTTACATATCTCTCGACCCTGTGAATTTCACAACTCCATGACTTTGCCTTCTTAGTGTTGCAATTTCAATGTTGATTAGAGTATGTTAAAAAGAGTGTGTTTTGGACAAAAGTCCATTTAATGGATACTAGAAAACTACTTATTCCAGGAATTTCAATAACAAAGCAAACGTACACTACTGTGGACATGCTGATACTTATCATGGTCACTTCAGGACACTCATCCCAAGGTTCAGCTTTCTAATAATGTCAATAGCAAACACCTAAATCACATCACCATCAGCCATGAAGCTTTAAGGG
This sequence comes from Oophaga sylvatica, assembly GCA_033576555.1. Taxonomy (NCBI): domain Eukaryota; kingdom Metazoa; phylum Chordata; class Amphibia; order Anura; family Dendrobatidae; genus Oophaga; species Oophaga sylvatica. The sequence goes on along the minus strand of JARQOD010000006.1, from coordinate 210,507,547 downwards.
TATGCCACACTAAACATATCGCTAACGGGATCGCTAAAAAACGTCACTATTTAGCGATCCCGTTAGCGATATTGTTCAGTGCGGCAGCTTCCAGCGACGAGCTTCCTGCTGTGATCTCGCTCGTCGCTGGAATCGTTCGGACCTATTTTCTCGTCGGCGCTCCCGCTGGGTAAGTATCTAATCGCTGTGTGGCACCTTTTCTTAGCGATTTAGCGGTACTTTTGTACCGCTAAAGTCGTTAAGAAGATCGCTAACGGCGATAGCGTCGTTAACTATATCGCTAAATGTGGCTGCATTTAGCGATATAGAAACAATCCCGCTAGCGATCTCATTAGTATGCAACGCTAACGAGATCGCTAGCGGGATAGCTTAGTGTGGCAGTACCTTTACTGATTTTTCTCCGGGGCAGTTTCTCTCTGCACAAAGCAAGTGGCTCCTTTAAAAGGTCCTGTATACCAAACCTCATATTCTACATTTATTTTCTGCATGCTTATTAAAGCAGAACCCCATTGAAATTAATTTGTGTGTTCGCAGTTACTTCACTGTATCTCATGTTACACATACAGAAACTAAGACAAGCTACACTTACGGGAACCAGATTCAGATGCCTCTTTTTCTTCGATATGTGAATGGTTCGACAGCTGCTTCTTAATTTCTAGCTCCTCCTCAGTTTCATTTTTTTTCTGATTCTTGAAGGACAAAAAATAAATTTAATGTAAATTATGACGAGAAAGAAAGCAGATTACTGATTGCTCTGTCTCCCCGTCACTGGCCTCCATGATTTATGCTAACAGAGAAGAATTCAGAGACAATAAGATAACCTCAATGATCAGCCTTCTTCAGTGTGGATCCATATAAATGAACACATTACTGATATTGGCTCCTTGGATTAAGCCTCATCTTAATCTATGTTGTGTGAAAGTGTTTGCCCCCCCATCCTGATTTCCTATTCTTTTGCATGTTTGTCACACTGAACTGTTTCAGATCACCAAACAAATTTAAATATTAGATAAAGATAACACAAGTAAACACAAACTGCAGTTTTTAAATGAAAGTCTTTATTAAGGAAAAAAGAAATCCAAACCTATAGGGCCCTGTGTGAAAAAGCAATTGCACCCCTCCTCCTCCTCCTTAAAATATAAATTAACTGTGGTTTATCACATTTTTGGGAAACAGTTCAAATTCCCAAACCAAACCCAGGTCTGATTACTGCCGCACCTGTTCTCAATCATGAAATCACTTAAATAGGACCTGTCAAAGTGAAGTAGGCCAAAAGCGACACATGCAGAGATCCAAAGAAGTTCTGGAACAAATGAGAAGTAATTGAGATCTATCAGTTTGGAAAAGTTTATAAAGCCATTTCTAAAGCTATAGGACTCCAGCGAACCACAGAGAGCCATTATCCACAAATGGCGAAAACATGGAACAGTGGTGAACCTTCCAAGGAGTGTCCGGCTGACCAAAATTACCTCAACAGCGCAGTGACGACTCATCCAAGAGGTCACAAAAGACCCCATAACATCCAAAGAAGTGTAGGCCTTACTTGCCTCAGTTAAGGTCAGTGTTTATGACTCCACCATAAGAAAGACTGGGCATGACAGAGTTCCAAGACAAAAGCCATTGTTCCAGATGTGGTATGATGACTCAGAATAAGACCTTTTGCAGTGCGGCTAATGGCAGGACCTTTTCCACTAGAGATTTTGGAAACTGTAGATCCATGGGGCTGGTGTATAAGGCCACATGTACTTGCCCCATGGATTATGTAGGGAAGACCATAAGAGAACTAAGAGTGAGGGTGGGCGAGCATCTGGGTGATATTAAAAACAAAAGAGATACACCAGTTGCCCGTCATATTAATGAAGTACATGGTGGTCGAACGGGCGACATCACCTTCACCATGATTGAATTGGTCAGTCCTAGTTTAAGGGGAGAAGACTTAAATAAGACCATCCTGAAACAGGAGGCGGAGTGGATTTTTAGATTACAATCCCTCTCCCTGAAGGGACTAAGTGAGTGCCTCTCCTATACATGTTTTAGTTAAGTGGGATCATAATGGAAATGGCCCTAAGGCCCCTCTGCTTTACCTGATTTTGGGCTTGGCTCAAAAAGTTGTGAGGATATGCAGCTTTAAACCCCATATTGATACGTTTCTTCATGGTCCACATTGAGGGCTGATATATCATCATAATTGGTATTGATTCTGCATATATTAATTTATTTTAACTATTGATAATCTATGCTCTTTTTTTCAGTTTGTTTGTCCTTTACCATCTTTGTATCTGGATAAATTTAACTGAGGCTTAGAGATCAGCAGTTATATTTGTTATAAGAGATGGCAGATTTGTAAAAAGCTCCCTCTTCCCTTTATTTCCATACATGCATTACTACTAGAGGATTCCAGTTTTTTTTTTCCATTTTCTCCCCTTGAAACAATGCCTTTAGTGTCCCAACTAGTGTTGAGCGATAGTGCTCGATATCTAAAAATATCGTATCGAAATTGTATCGCCGATAGCACTAAATATCGTCGATATCCGATTTCGATACCGGAAGTCCCATGTAAGTCTATGGGAACAAAAAATCGCAACTAAAAAAAACCTTTATTTCCTTGTAAACACTAAATATACACACATAGAATACATATATATGTATATATATATATATATATATATATATATATATATATATATATATATATATATATATATATATATACACACATGTCATTGTGACATATATATATACATATATGTATAGTTTATACACTTCTACATAGTAAAATATCCTCTGATTCAATTGCCGTGTAAAGCCGGCTTCTGTGAAAAGACAGAAGCACCCGACATGAAATGACACTTGGTGTACATAGGGTTAACCATGTCTTTTCATGTCGTTTGCAATCTGATTTGCACAAACAATTACATCAGTCTATGTGTGCAAAATTTCACACCTGTAGGGGTTCATTAAAGGTGTAAATTCGTTGTAAAAAAAACGGACTTTTTTGCTACGAATTTACACCTTTAATTAACCCCTACAGGTGTGAAATTTTGCACACTTACACTCATGTAATTGTTTGTGCAAATCAGATATCAAACTACATGAAAAGACATGGTTAACTCTATGTAAACCAAGTGTCATTTCATGTCGGGTTCTGCATTTTCACAAAAGCCGGCAATTGAATTAGCGGCTACTATACTATGTAGAAGTGTATGAACTATAAATATATATATATGTGTCACAAATTCAATGACATGTATATATATATATATATGAGGTGTAAAATTGCTGAAAAAAAATGCGTGGGCTCCCGCCCTATTTTCGCAACCAGACAGACAAAGCCAGTGAGTGGGGGCAGATAATAATAGCCCAGAGAGGGACCATTATTTTTGCCCCCCCCCGGCTACTAACATCTGCCCCCAGACACCCCAGAAAGGGCAAATCTCTAATTAGATTTGCCCTTTCTGGCACTTTGCCCGTCTATTCCCATTGCCCTGTAGCGGCGGCGAATGGGTTAATAAGGGGTTAAAATGACCTTGCAATTGAAAGGTCACTTTAAGCCAGGTTAATAATTGAGAGCTGTCAATCAGACAACTATCAATTATTAATCCTATTGTATGAAAGAAAAATCAAACACACACACTTTAATAAAAAGAAGTTTAATGAAATAATCACACAGTTTTTGACCATATTTTATTTACCTGCTAAAACCATTTCCTGTAATAAAAATAAAATAATAAAGCAAAATTATTCTTACCAATCCGATGTACAGTCAGGTCCCACGGTGTAATCCATCAGAAAGGTTAATGTTTACTGCAGGGACCGCAGCTAATGCTGCAGCCTCACAGTAAACCCCAAATGAATGAGCTCCTCTCCTGGCTGACAGGAGAGGAAGTGGAAAGCTTAATTGATTGCTTTCCACTTTCACTTCAGGTCAGCCAGGGACACAATCAGTGACGTCAGAGGGAACTGGTTAACAAAAATAGGGGATCCCCTCGAAAAAAAATGGCGTGGGGTCCCCCCTATTTTTGTTAACCAGCCAGATGAAGCAGACCGCTGAGGCCTGGATTTTCAGGCTGTTAAGGAGCCAAGATCCATGGACCTTGCCAGCCTGATAATACCAGGCCACAGCAGTCTGCATATCTTGGCTGATTAACAAAAATAGGGGATCCCCTCGAAAAAAATTGGCATGGGGTCCCCCTATTTTTGTTAACCAGCCAGATGAAGCAGACCGCTGAGGCCTGGTTTTTCAGGCTGGTAAGGATCCAATATCCATGGACCTTGCAAGCCTGATAATACCAGGCCACAGCAGTCTGCTTAGCTTGGCTGGTTAACAAAAATAGGGGATCCCCTCGAAAAAAAAAACGGCGTAGGGGTCACCCTATTTTTGTTAACCAGCCAAGTAAAATGCAGACTGCTGCGGCCTGGTATTAAAAGACTGTCAAGGCCCATGGATTTTGGCCCTCAACAGCCTGATAATACCAGGCTACAGCAGCCCCACATTTGGCGCATCAAAAGATGTGCCAATTGTGGCACTTTACCCGGCTCTTCCCACTGCCCTGTAGCGGTGGCAAGTGGGGTAATAAGGGGTTAATGTCACCGTTGATTGCACGGTGACAATAAGCCCGGTTAATAATGGAGAGGCGTCAATAAGACACCGATCCATTATTAATCCCAAAGTTATTAAATGTTTAAAAAAAAGACACAGCAAGAAAAAAGTATTTTAATGAAATAAAGAGACAACACAGTTTTCATTAATTTTATTATACACTCATTCCTGCGACGCCATCGATCTCCTGTAAAAAAAGAAAAAAAACAAACCAACAGTATACCACCTGTCCGACGCAGTCCATAGTAACGACAGTCCCACGACGATCCAGCTCTGCTACATCGCAATGACAGGCAGAGCCTGTCATCGCGACGCAGCACAGCTGATTACCTGGTTCCCCGGCAGTGACGTCATCAGACTGACTGCTTTACGGCCGGGATTACCCAGCAGTCACTGCAGTTATCGCGAGAAACTGCATGTGACCGCCGGGGAGAAGAGGATGGCGGCCATGAAGCAGTCCAGGACGTGACCGCCGGAGATCTTCTGCCAGGTAAGTGCCGCTGACTCCTGACAGACCCGACCGACGGACACTGACAGTGACAGACCCGACCGACGGACACAGACAGTGACAGTGACAAATCTGATTCCGGTATTCGATAAGACGAAAATATCGAAACGAATTATCGAAAGGCCGATAGAGCTAATATCGGCCGATAGCCGATATTTGCATTATCGTATCGCTCAACACTAGTCCCAACAACAGGGAACACAGTCCTATTGGCCAGTAGGTGTCACTGTTTGACACCTATTAATATGGGAGCTTAAGCATTGCATGCTCTGGAGCGCACCACGTGATTATCAGGCGCCCAGCTGGCAAAGAGGCGCGGGCGGAAGTGACGTTTGCGTTCCACATAGTGGAGCGCACATCTAATCCTGTGACCGGAAGTTACATCGCTTCCTGATGTTGGAGCGCGCGCTTGTCGTTATTTGTGACCGGAAATGTCACTGTTGTGGAGCGCATGCGAGGGGAGAGGACCTTTTTATTTTGGAGCATATATTCATGACCCGGTTAATTGCGACGGCCACCTAGTGGGCGGAGCTTATTATGGCACTAGCATTCAATGGGGGTTACTTAAGTCCATCCATTTGACCGCTGGCACATGTCATCATCCATCATGGCATCCGGCATTCTTACAATCTTTGTAACCTCCTGGTGAACTGTGCTGTTGACGGGAAACGCGTTGGGGTGCATCTGATTCATAAGTCATACTCCAGACTATTCATAATGTTTTTATAGCTGTTATATATATATGGGCCTATTTTATTTATTTTTATATATCAAGTTTATCATATGAGCTGTTGCACTGTGTAAAACCAGTTATGATACTGTATGTTAATCTGAGGGGTATTGAATGCTTCCCAATATTTTAGTCCAAGTTAACTATTTAGACTGCCTATTCAGGTGTTGCACTTGGGTCTGTTTTATTTGTTTGTCAGTCTCTATCATATGACATATTACATCGTGGAACATTATTCATGATTTTGGATGATAATTTGTATCTGTTTGCCTTACAAGATACCCGCTGGCAAGCTATATAGAGATTAGAGGTATCAAAACTTTCTTCATTCCTGCTCTAGAATACATTGTTTTCCCACCTATATTAATAGGGCTGTGATAGGGCAGTGAGCGATAGCCCACGTTGAGTGGGGTCGCCAAAAAAAAAAAAAAATCATTCTTTAGGGTGCCAACCTCCACAGCCAGGCAGGGACATATTTAGGTCTATTGTAAGGCATCTGTCAGGTTAGCCCTTTTTCTAGGTCAGTATAATAATATTTTTATGGGTATAAACCTTTTTTCACTGGGTAGGTGTTTAAGAATTTAACTATCAAAGGTTTTTTGTTTGTTTTTTTAAAGGGAATATATGTTCAAATACTGATTTGAATTTCCTTGATTTATTTCTTGATTTAACAAAAGCCACTGCTGAGAAAACATCTTGATGAGCCTCAAGACTTTTTTGGAGAATACCCTGGACTGACGAGACAAAAGTTGAACTTTTTGGAAAGTGTATGTCCCACTACATCTGGCGTAGAAGTAAAAGCATTTCAGAAAAGGAACATCACACCAACAGCAAAATAGGGTGGTAGTAGTATGATGGTCTGGGGCGGTTTTACTGCTTCATGACCCGAAAGACTTGCAGTGGTAAATGGAACCATGAATTCTGCTGTCTACCAAAAATCCTGAAAGGAGAAAGTTCGGCCATCTGTTCGTGACTTCAAGCTGAAGTACAGTTGGGTTATGCAGCCGGACAATGATCCAAAACACACCAGCAAGCCCACCTCTGAATGGCTTAAGAAAAACAAAACACGGATTTTGGTAAAGACTTACCTGTAAAATCCTTTTCAGCGAAGGAAGGAAGAGAGACACAGTATTCATTACTGATGGGTAGGCGGAGCCCCAGATCAGGATGTTACCTCAGATCAAAAGAGTGATGACTGGCTGGCCCCTCCAGCTCGGGCTCCTCCTACTCAGCTCCAGTCGTATCAAAGCTTTTAGGAAAAGAGCCAAGATCACCAGCGGAGCAACATAACCCTTCTGAAGGAACTTCAGAGAAAAAAACACAAGGATACAGGTTATGCATGCAAAGAAAGCCAAAAACCACAGAGTTCCAGGTACTACTCACGGAACCTGACTACTGCGATGAGCTGGCGATGCTGGAACAGAGCCTTAGCGCGCTGACCTCAGCCCAGATAATCGCTATCAGATAAGGGTCGCGCTGCATCTGAAAACATCAACACACTTCTGCCGTGGGAGGGTGCTGTGTCTCTCTTCCTTCCTTCGCTGAAAAGGATTTTACAGGTAAGTCTTTACCAAAATCCGTGTTTCAGCTGCAGATGAAGGAAGAGAGCCACAGTATTCATTACTGATGGGACGTCCCAAAGCAGTTCAAAAATAAGGGTGGGAAAAAACCAACAAAAGGCAGAAACCCAACAACCTTAACAACAAAGCGCAACCAGCGCTAAACACAAGTTCATCCAGAACCTTAAACTACAGCTGCCTGCAGGACCCTACGTCCGAGGGCTGCATCAGCGGAAGCACTGACGTCCACTTTATAAAATCTTGTAAACGTGTGGACAGAGCGCCAAGTCGCCGCTCGGCAAAGCTGCACTGCCGAAGCACCTTGATGAAAAGCCCACGATGAAGCCACAGCTCTCGTGGAATGGGCTCGAATCTTAATCGGGCAAGATTCACCCGAAGACGGTAAGCTTCCAAAATAGCTGACCGGATCCAACGAGCTATAGAACCCTTGGAAGCTCGTTGACCACGCCGACGACCTGCCGGAACCACAAACAGGGAGTCCGTCTTACGAAAACCTTGAGTAATAGATAGATAAAACTTCAAGGCCCGCACTAAATCCAATGTGTGTAAATCTCGCTCTTTCGTATTCTTCGGATCCGGACAGAGTGAAGGCAACACAATATCCTGGTTAACATGAAATTGTGACACCACTTTAGGCAAAAAATCACCCCGAGTGCGAAGCACTACACGATCCGGAAAAAACTCCAGAAAAGGAGGCGAGCAAGAAAGAGCTGCCAATTCAGAAACTCTCCTCAAGGAAGTGACTGCAACAAGGAAAGCCACCTTCCAAGAAAGTAAAGAAAGGCTAGCAGAAACCATAGGTTCAAAAGGTTTATGCTGAAGAGCCTCCAAAACAAGGTTGAGCCGCCAAGGAGACACGGGTGCCTTCCGCGGCGGAAACTTACGAGAGATACCTCGGAAAAAAGAGATCACGTCTCTATTCGAAGCAATGGTTCTCCGGAACAATAAGGACAGAGCAGAAATCTGACCTTTCAGAGTGCTAACTGCCAAACCCTTGTCTAGCCCATGCTGCAGAAAAGCCAACAGGTTGGGAATGGAAAATTTTCTCGGGTTCCGAGAAGACCCCAAACACCACGAAAAGAAGGTTTCCCAAATTTTGTGGTAAATCCTAGAAGTAGCCGGACATCTTGCAGCACGAAGGGTAGCAATGACCTCGGCTGAAAAACCTCTACGGGTCAAGATCTCGGTCTCAAGAGCCACGCCGTCAAACGCAGGGACATCAAGTCCGGATGACAAATGGGCCCCTGAGTCAACAAGTCCGGTTGAAGAGGGAGTGGAAACGGAGGTGCCGCCAACAGCGACATTATTGTCGAGAACCACACCCTTCTTGGCCAGTCTGGAGCTATCAGAATAGCTGGAATTCTCTCTAGTCTGATCCGACGCAGCACTAGAGGAAGTAAGGATATCGGCGGGAATACATAGATCAGTTTGAACTGATCCCACTGAGCCACTAGAGCATCCACCGCCACCGCCTTCGGGTCCTTGTACCTGGACATGAATGTCGGTAACTTGGCATTGGACCTGGAAGCCATCAAATCCACTTGGGGGGTTCCCCAGCGAGAGCACAGTAGTGCAAAGACTTCCGGGTGGAGGCTCCATTCCCCGGGATCCATCCTTCTGCGACTGAGAAAGTCCGCTGTAATATTCTGAACCCCTGGAATGTGAATCGCCGAAATGGCTGGTACATTGGCCTCTGCCCAAATCAGAATTCGGGACACCTCTACCATGAGTCTGGAACTCCTTGTCCCACCTTGGTGATTGATATACGCGACAGCCGTCGCATTGTCTGTCTGCACACGGACTGGCAGACCGCTCAAAGGGACCGTCCAATGTTGGAGGCAAAGAAAAATCGCCCTCAATTCCAGGATGTTGATCGGAAGCACAGACTCTTCCGGTGACCATACCCCCTGAATCCAGAGATTGTTCCAAACACCCCCCAGCCCGTCAGGCTGGCATCGGTGGTTATGACTGACCACTTCAGAGGGAGGAAAGACTTCCCCAGGGAGAATGCCCCTGGACGTAACCACCATTCTAGAGAATCCCGCACCGCGCGAGAAATGGTGACACTGCAATCCAGCGATTGCGACTGATTCCATCGACTCAAGATGAACCTTTGAAGAGTCCTGGAGTGGAACTGGGCAAAAGGAATTGCCTCCATGGACGCCACCATCAGTCCCAGAAGACGCATACACTTCCGAAGGGACATTGCCGTTGAGGATGTCATAATCTGTACATGTCGAAGAAGACATGACTGTTTGTCTGGTGGTAGGGAAACTACCGACCGAAACGTGTCGAGATGCATTCCCAAAAAGAGAATTGTCCTCGATGGTTCCAGGGACGACTTCTCCCAATTGACCAGCCAACCGAAGTCTTTCAGAAACTGAAGAGACAAATCCCGAGCCGTCAATGCCTCCTCCTCCGAGGAAGCCACGATCAAAAGATCGTCCAGATAAGGGAGAATCGTAATCCCCTGTCTTCGAAGGAGTGCCATGAGGGGCGCCAGAATTTTTGTAAAGACCCTTGGCGCTGAGGCTAAGCCGAACGGCAGAGCCACGAACTGGTAATGATTCTGACCTATGGCAAATCGAAGAAAGCGCTGATGAGCCTTTCCGATGGGAATATGCAAATAGGCGTCGCGAATGTCGATTGACACCAGAAAATCGTTCTGTGACAGAGCTGCCACAACGGAACGAAGCGACTCCATGCGAAATTTCCGGGCATGGACATGCCGGTTCAATCGCTTGAGATCCAGAATCGGGCGAAATTTGTTCTCCTTTTTGGGAACTATAAAAAGGTTGGAATAAAAACCTTTCCCTCGGTCCTCTGACGGAACCGGTATCACTACACCCTTTTGTAGTAGCGATTCGACCTCTCGCTGTAGAGCGACAACAAGCTCGGGTTCCGACGGAACGCGAGATTGACAAAAAAACATTTGGGGGTTGAGAAGCAAACTCTATGAAATAGCCTGCCGACACTATCCGCGTTACCCAGGAATCTGGAACGCGAGCCATCCAAGTCTCCTTGAAAAGAAGCAGGCGACCCCCCACTCGAGAATCCTCGAGTGGACCCCTGGCGTCAATCCGACTTTGCGGTTTTCTTGTCAAGTTCCCGCTTGTTCTGGCGGAAACTCTGCTTCCAGGGAGTACGAGTTTTCTGAGAGGATTTCTTTCCTGAGAAAGAAGGACGACCCGATCCCCACGAGGAGTGACTAGATCGTCCTCGGCCCCGAAAGGACCGCCGACCACTATAAACACCAGGCTTACTGGACACCGAGGCCATGGCCCTTCGCTGTGGTAATGCTGATTCCTTCGCCTTAGCCTTGGAAATCAGCTCTGTGAGGTCGGATCCAAAAAGATGGCCACCCTTGTAAGGTAAGGCCAACAACCCTTGTTTGGAAACTGCGTCCCCGGCCCACTGTCTGAGCCATAAAGCTCTTCTGACTGTGACCGCTGAAGCTTGCGCTTTGGCCAGCAGAGATGCCGTATCCAGACCGGCATCAAAGATATAACAGGCTGCCGTTTCTAACCATTCACAAGTTTCCCGTATCTCAGATAACGGAGATTCATTTTGCAACTCCGTCTTCAGACGTGCCAACCAGCTTAGAGAAGCTCTAGCAGCACACATGGATCCTAGCACTGCTCGAAATCCATGACCCGCAGCCTCATAGCTTGCTTTTGCCGCCAATTCTGCCTTTCTATCCAAAGGCTCCTGTAAGCTCGCTTTTCCCTTAATAGGGAGTAGTGAGGATTTACTAAGCTGCGATAAAGACACATCCACTTCAGGAGCAGAAGTCCAATTAGCCTTTAACTCCGTAGAGCAAGGATAAAGTGTATCAAAGAAATGCGTTCCATGAAAACGCTTATCTGGACATAGACGTTCCTCCTCTATTACACCATTAAGCTCATCCAGAGCTGGCAATGTTGTGCGCGAAGCACGGGACTCCTGGAACATGCGTGCTGATTTACCAGGACGACTAGTTACCTCCTCCGGTAACTGTAGAATATCTCTCATGGCTTCAATTAATGCCTCCGTACGCTTCGTCATAGAGGAACGCCCCTGCGGCTCGTCCGCATCTGAATCGGATATTTCTCCATCCGAATATAAAGGGGAACTCTGCCCAATATCAGATACATCCGACTCGCTCCGTGTAGAGGCCGGTAACGGCCTGCGTCGCTTCCTCTGAGAGGAATTAGCAGACACATATTGACCTAAAAGGTCAGATAAGTTATTAATCGATCGAGCGATATCATCCAATTTTCCACCGCTGTCGACCGCAGCGCTAGACGCTGTGGAGGTCTGCGTATCTGATTGCCGCAATGGCACTGGGACGTGATCCGCGGCATCTGAACTCTGTTCAGACATGTCTCATCTGTATGAGCAGGTCAAAGCGGTAATACCAGCAAAAAACTATGCGGTTTTTTTTTTTTTTTTCAAACGCTGAAGGGTTAACGCTCCACCAAGCAGAGTTACCCCAGCGGTATTCAGTCAGCAAATTTAGCAGGTAGAAATAACCCTCAAAGGGGTTAATATTGCAAACTCACCAAAATATATATATATTTGTGAGCCCCAGCCAATTTTTATGTCTCTGATGAGACTGCAGCTGCAGGATAGCGATCGCTGCGCTGCGGGGTGAGGAATCCACACTCACCCAGCTGGCCGTGGTGTCTATATGAGGAGGGGAGCGGTCCGAGGAGCCCAGGAGCCTGAGTAATGGCCGCCACAGTGAGGGGGTCGCAGGAGAAAAGCCAGAGCGCGCGTCTTCCTGCTCAAAAGACCGGGATAGATAGGCCACGCCCCTGCTAGCTCAAATAATGAGCGCGAACTCTCCCCGCTCCTGCTCCCTCCCTGTCCTGCAGCTATCTGCCTGCGGACAAAAAATCACCACATCTTCATGTAGTAGCGCTGTCACAGCAGCGCTGAAGCATACTGACATTACATGTAGTAGCGCTGTCACAGCAGCGCTGAAGCTTACTGACATTTACATGTAGTAGCGCTGTCACAGCAGCGCTGAAGCATACTGACATTACATGTAGTAGCGCTGTCACAGCAGCGCTGACGCATACTGACATAGTAACGCTGACATTAGTAATAGCGCTGCTCATTCAGACGCTAAAGCACTCACACATAATTATTATTAAAATTTGTGTGGAGTACTCACCAGCCAAGGCGCCACAGGGACCCTCAGGGGTTTCTGGCGCAGTGCCCATGCTTCCCCCCAGGGCGAAGAACGCAGTGACCGCACGTGTGGTTTGCGTTCCCGCCAGGAAAGCTCTCCTCATCCCCCAGGGCCGGCAAGGATTCTGCAGGGACTTTTAGTAAATACAGATCCGCCAAGGGAGAGGTTGGGGTACAGCAGCGCTGATACCCCTGAGACCTCTAGACCAACTAGTGATCCAAGTCTCCTGTCCGAATATTAAAATAATAAAATTTTCTGAGGAGCTGCATTAGCAGCGACCATCCTCTGGACCTCAAATCTTAGACTGGAGCTGAGTAGGAGGAGCCCGAGCTGGAGGGGCCAGCCAGTCATCACTCTTTTGATCTGAGGTAACATCCTGATCTGGGGCTCCGCCTACCCATCAGTAATGAATACTGTGGCTCTCTTCCTTCATCTGCAGCTGAAATTAAGACTTTGGACTGGCCTAGACAAAGTCCTGACCTTAATCCGATGGAGATGCTGTGGCATGACTTTAAAAAGTCGGTTCATGCTTGGAAACCCTCCAATGTAGCTGCATTATATTATTGCAAATGATTGATTGCAGTTGTTGCTGCTAATGGTGGCCCAACCAGTTATTAGGTTTAGGAGGCCAATCACTTCACACAGGGCCCTATGGGTTTGGATTTCTTTTCCCTTAACCCCTTTCTGCCATCAGACGTACTATCCTGTCCATGTGCCCTGGGACTTAATTCCCATGGACGGGATAATACGTCATGGGCAATTGGCCGCGCTCCCCAGTCAGCTGATTCTCACAGCTGACACCCGGCACTAAGTGCCAGGAGCGGTCACGGACCGCTCCCGGCACTTTAACCCGTCACACTGTGATCAAACATGATCGCAGCGTTCCGGTGGCATAGGGAAGCATCACGCAGGGAGGGGGCTCGCTGCTTGCTTCCCTGAGACCTTCAGAACAACGCAATGTGATCACGTTGTTCCGAGGGCCTCCTCCCTGAAGGCCCCCAGATCCAAGATGGCCGCGGGGTCCTTCCGAGTCCTGCAGGGAGGCAGTTTGTCAGTGCCTGCTGAGACCAGGTGCCAGCAAGCCTCCTGCACTGCCTGTCAGATCGCTGAGTGCAGTGCAAAGTGTTAGATCAGCGATCTGACACTATATAGTGATGTCTCACCCTTGGACAAAGTGTAAAAAAAAAATGTGTAAAAATATAAAAAAAATAAATATTGTTCCAAAAAATACATTATATAAATAAAAACAAAAAAAACAAAAATAAAAGTACACATATAGTATCGCCGCATCAGTAATGACCCGCCCTATAAAACGGTCCCAATAGTTAACCCCTTTAGTGAACCCCTTAAAAAAACAAACACCGAGGCAAAAAACAAAACAAACAATGCTTTATCATACCGCCGAACAAAAAGTGGAAGAGCGCGATCAAAAAGATGAATATAAACATGGTACCGCTGAAAACGACATATTGTCCCGCAAAAAACGAGCCGCAATACAGCATCATCAGCGAAAAAATAAAAGTTATAGCTCGCAGAATAAAGCGATGCAAAAATAATTTTTTATATAAAATTGTTTTTATTCTATAAACATGCCAAAACATAAAAAAAATGATATAAATGAGGTATCGCTGTAATCGTACTGACCCAAAGAATAAAACCGCTTTATCAATTTTACCACACGCGGAACTGTATAAATGCCCCCCAAAAGAAATTCATGAATTGCTGGTTTTTGCTCATTCTGTCTCCCAAAAATCAGCATTAAAGCGATCAAAAAATGTCATGTGCCCAAAAATGGTACCAATAAAAACGACAACTCATCCCACAAAAAAATAAGACTCACATGATTCTCTGGGGCAAAATATGGAAAAGTTTTAGCTCTCAAAATGTGGTTATTTTTGCAATAAAAAGCGTCTTTTAGCATGTGACAGCTGCCAAACATAAAAACCCGCTATAAATAGTAAATCACCCCCTTAGTTAGAGAAAAATAATAAAATAAAAAAAAAATGTATTTCCATTTTCTCATTAGGGTTGGAGCTAAAGTTAGGGTTAGGGTTAAAATTAGGATTAGGGTTGGGATTAGGGGTGTGTTGGGGTTAGAGTTGGAGTTAGAATTGGGGGTTTCCACTGTTTTTGCACATCAGGAGCTCTGCAAACGCAACATGGCGTCTGATCTCATTCCAGCCAATTCTGCGTTGAAAAAGTCAAACAGCGCTCCTTCCCTTCCAAGCTCTGCCATGCACCCAAACAGTGGTTTACCCCCACATATGGGGTATCAGCGTACTCGGAACAAATTGCACAATAACTTTTGGGGTCCTGTTACCCTTGGGAAAATAAAAAATTTGGGGTGAAAAGATCATTTTTCTGGAAAAAATAGTTTTTAATTTTACGGCTGTAACGTTATAAACTTCTGTGACGCACAACTAGATAAGTTCCTTGAGGGGTCTAGTTTCCAAAATGGGGTCACTTGTGAGGGGTTTCCACTGTTTAGGCACATCAGGGGTTCTCCAAACGCAACATGGCGTCCGATCTCAATTCCAGCCAATTTTGCTTTGAAAAAGTCAAACTGCGCTCCTTCCCTTCCGTGCTCTGCCATGCACCCAAATAGTAGTTTACCTACACATATTGGATATCAGTGTACTGAGGACAAATTTCACAATAACTTTTGGGGTCCAATTTTTTTCTTTAAACATTCAAAAAATTTCTGTGAAGCACCTGAATGGTTAATAAACTTCTTGAATGTGGTTTTGAACACCTTGAGGAGTGCAGTTTTTAGAATGGTGTCACTTTTGGCTATTTCCTATCATATAGACCCCTCAAAGTGACTTTAAATGTGATATGGTCCCTAAAAAAAAAAAAATAAGTGTTGTAAAAATGAGAAATCGCTGGTCAACTTTTAACCCTTATAACCCTTAACCCTTATAATATAAAATTGTGCTGATGTAAAGTAAACATGTGGGAAATGTTAATTAAGCATTTTGTGTGCCATATCTCTGATTTTAGGGCATGAAAATTCAAAGTTGGAAACATTTTCGCCAAATTTCCGTTTTTTTTTCACAACTAAATGCAAGTTATATCAAAGAAATTTTACCACTTATGAAGTACAATATGTTATGAGAAAACAATCTCAGAATCACCAGGATCCTTGGAAGTGTTCCAAAGTTATAACCTCATAAAGGAACAGTGGTCAGAATTGTAAAAATTGGCCCGGTCATTAAAGTGCAAACCACCCTTGGGGGGTTAAGGGGTTAATAATAAAGACCTTCATTTAAAAACTGTATTTTGCGTTTTCTTTTGTTATCCTGGTCTAATATTTAAATTTGTTTGATGAGCTGAAACATTCAAGTGTGACAGACATGTAACAGAATAGGAAATCCACAAAGGGGCAAACGCTTCTTCACACACTTGTATTAACCTGCAGGCCTAACACAGAATTCATCTTTACTCCTACAAGATTCTGCCGCACTTTGATCTTCCAATAGTGTCTTCGATTCCCAAATTACCACTTTCTCTATGCCCTTTTTGTTGTGGGGCACCTCTAGGCTCCATACGCCAACCCTTCACCATTTTCACCTATGACTAGCTCTAAAAATCTAAAGTTTTCAATAGGCACAAGACCAAATATCTGACCATCACTCTCTTCATTTATATCTACTTCTTAAAATTAAACCTGAACAGAACTGAGCTTGTCACCTTTCCACCACCATCACAAATGAAATTACCCTGTTAAACCACCACTAAGCCTCTCTATACTAGTGTATGTAGCCTTGGGTGGCACTTGACTAATATCCACAATCTCACTTGCCAATTGTGCTCCAAATTTAGGAACATTTCACTTATCGCTCTCCCTTTCTCACACAGGAGACTATCAAAAATGTAAGTTTGGGTTCACAGATTGCAAGTATTTTACAAAAAAAAAAACATTATCAACATGGCATGAAAAACCAAGTCAGTTTGAGCTGAAACATGCAAGTTGGCAGAGGGGCACACTACCAGAACATATTAACCCATCCTTAATACCCACTTGTAACTCTAGAAAGCAGCCTAAGTGCTACACAACCCTTACCTGTTCCACATTCTTCATATGCCCACCTCTCGTCAGCCCCTCACAAATTTTCCCTCCAGATGTAACCTCCATTTTGCCAATGCCTTCAACATCTTTGTAAACCATAAGCACATACGGGCAGGGCTCAGTTCTTTTTGTCTGCCCCATGCTGCCTTTTACAAATTTTACCCCAACTTATAACATAAATTGAAAGAGCTATATAAATAAATCATACATAATTTGTCCAAAATACCAAACACCAGCAACCAAACACACTTTGGTAGAAACCACACACGGCAGATCGGCTGCAAAAATGTCTGCAATTGAAAGTTCCATACATGTGAATGGGGTGGTTTCCACATCAAGTTCATCAATTTCTGAAAGTCCAAATCCAATGAATGAGAATCACAGGAATTCCTACAAAGTACTATACTTCCAGACTATAAGTCGCACTGGACCATGAGACACTACTAAGCTTTAGTTGAAGAAACATGGGATCATCTTATTGAAACATCAGGTCCCTGGCTGACATAAACAGGGCTCATCATTACACACTTGTGGGGTTCTCTGTATCACACATTGGAGAACGGTTGATGGGGCTGACCCTAAAATGCAGAGTATATGTAGTTTTCTTTGCTCCACAGAGTAGAATCTCTCACGCTGTGTATGGCTCGTTCTGACGGGTACTACATTGGCGTTTGTGCCACAGACCACACAGGAGAGCACACACACCCATTCCCATTATGGCCAATGTGCCAGGTCACAAGACCAAAATTCCACATGAACCAACAATCTGCGTTTGTTGTCTCAGCACAGCAGGCACGGTGAGGTCATTACAACCAGTCTGCTGAATCAAGATATGTAGGAGTTCTGAATACACCATGAAAAGACCAAAGCAGAGTGGGAACGGGCAGTGGAACCTATTATACTTTATGGAGCAGCATGTGGGGCCCATTACACAAGTATGGAGCACTATGTGGGGGCAATATACTGTATGGAGCCTATGTGGGGCCCATTATACTGCAATGATCACCATGTGGGGCCCATTACACTGTATAGAGCAGGAGTCCTCAACCGCCGGTCCGCGGCCCAGGACCGGCCGTAGCAGTTCTGTTGCAGGGCAGCGGAGCCACGGCACAGAACGCTGGACCCACATGGAGCCGGCGGCTGTAGCGCTGTAGTGACAGCTACAGCCGCCGGCTTCATCGATACTCACCTTCCGCCGCTGCGATCCCTGTCCCGGCCGCGGCGGCTTCATCCAGTGCTGAGCGGTGACGTAGTACCGCTCATTAAGGGTATGAATATGGACGCGACGCCACTCCCATAGGCATGGCATCCATATTCATGCCCTTAATGAGCGGTATTACGTGACCGCACCGCAAAGGAGGAAGCGGCCGACAGGGATGCTGGGAAGTTCAGCGACGGAGCGAGGAGGGTAAGTATGATGGGGATGACGGGGGAGCCCAGGAGATGGGTGGGAGCAGAGCCTTGTACACAGGGTGGGAGCAGAGCCTTGTACACAGGGTGGGAGCAGAGCCTTGTACACAGGGTGGGAGCAGAGCCTTGTACACAGGTGGGAGCAGAGCTTGTGAACAGGTGGGGCAAACCTTGTACACAGGGTGGGAGCAGAGCCTTGTACACAGGGAGGGAGCAGAGCCTTGTACACAGGGTGGGAGCAGAGCCTTGTATACAGGGTGGGAGCAGAGCCTTGTATACAAGGTGGGAGCAGAGCCTTGTATACAAGGGAGGGTGCGGAGCCATGTATACAAGGGAGGGTGCGGAGCCATGTATAAGAGGGTGGGAGCGGAGCCTTGTATACAAGGGTGGGAGCGGAGCCATGTATAAGAGGGTGGGAGCGGAGCATGTATAAGAGGGGGAGCGGAGCCATGTTTAAGAGGGTGGAAGCGGAGCCATGTATAAGAGGGTGGAAGCGGAGCCATGTATACGAGGGTGGGAGAGGAGCCATGTATAAGAGGGTGGGAGCGGAGCCTTGTATAAGAGGGTGGGAGCGGAGCCACGTATAAGGGGTGGGAGATTCTCCCACACATATACATGGGGGATTATATGTGTGGGACCATCTTGTTATACATAGGGGTATTATATGTGTGGGGCCCATGATGATCATACTATACATAGGGGTATTATATGTGTGGGGCCCATCATACTATACATGGGGGTATTATATGTGTGGGGCCCATGATGATCATACTATACATAGGGGTATTATATGTGTGGGGCCCATCATACTATACATGGGGGTATTATATGTGTGGGGCCCATCATACTATACATGGGGGTATTATATGTGTGGGGCCCATCATACTATACATGGGGGTATTATATGTGTGGGGCCCATGATGATCATACTATACATAGGGGTATTATATGTGTGGAGCCCATCATACTATACATGGGGGTATTTTATGTGTGGGGCCCATGATGATCATGCTATACATGGGGGTATGTGTGGGGCCCATCATACTATACATGGGGTATTTTATGTGTGGGGCCCATGATGATCATACTAGACATAGGGGTATTATATGTGTGGGGCCCATCATACTATACATGGGGGTATTATATGTGTGGGGCCTATCATACTATACATGGGGGATTATATGTGTGGAGCCTATCATACTATACATGGGGGATTATATGTGTGGAGCCTATCATACTATACATGGGGGATTATTTGTGTGGAGCCATAATACTATACATGGGGGATTATATGTGTGGAGCCTATCATACTATACATGGGGGATAATATGTGTGGAGCCATCATACTATACATGGGGGATTATATGTGTGGGCCTATCATACTATATATGGAGGATTACAGGTGTGGGGCCATCATACTATACATGGGGGTAAATGATAAGTATGCACTACTACTAAACTACAATCCCGTCCATACCCCCGCCCCCTTATGACCAAAGCCCCACCCCTGCCACACCCCATCCCCGCCCTGCCAGGCCATGGAAGAATGGTCTTGCTTGAAGCCGGTTCCTGGTGCAAAAAAGGTTGGGGACCACTGGTATAGAGCACTATGTGAGGGAAATTTATACTGTATGGAGCCTATGTGGGGCCCATCATATGATATGAAGGACTATGTGGGGATTACAGTTGGAGAATCAACCTATCATGGGATCACAAGTCTTTGTTGGGGGTACACTAGGGTCATACCATATTTGTGGAGGGTACTGTGGAAGGATTCAACATGGTGTTTGAGATACTTGTTGGCATCATACTTTATCTGTATTATTCAATGTTTTTTATCCTTTATTATTACATATACAAACCAGGCCAGTGGGCCATATGCTTTTTACTGCTCTTACATAGAATAACATTTTGGAATAATATGTTAAGATCTATTAATTAAAAGAAGTACTTTGGTTTGTGGGACAACCCCTATAAGCTTGTTTCCATATGAAAAGTTTGTTATACAGGTCCTTCTCAAAAAATTAGCATATAGTGCTAAATTTCATTATTTTCCATAATGTAATGATTACAATTAAACTTTCATATATTTTATATGCATTACACACCAACTGAAATTTGTCAGGTCTTTTATTGTTTTAATACTGATGATTTTGGCATACAACTCCTGATAACCCAAAAAACCTGTCTCAAAAAATTAACATATTTCAACCATCCAATAAAATAAAAGTGTTTTTTAAAAACAAACAAAAAAACCATCAAATAATAAAGTTCAGTTATGCACTCAATACTTGGTCGGGAATCCTTTTGCAGAAATGACTGCTTCAATGCGGCGTGGCATGGAGGCAATCAGCCTGTGACACTGCTGAGGTGTTATGGAGGCCCAGGATGCTTCGATAGCGGCCTTAAGCTCATCCAGAGTGTTGGGTCTTGCGTCTCTCAACTTTCTCTTCACAATATCCCACAGATTCTCTATGGGGTTCAGGTCAGGAGAGTTGGCAGGCCAATTGAGCACAGTAATACCATGGTCAGTAAACCATTTACCAGTGGTTTTGGCACTGTGAGCAGGTGCCAGGTCGTGCTGAAAAATGAAATCTTCATCTCCATAAAGCATTTCAGCCGATGGAAGCATGAAGTGCTCCAAAATCTCCTGATAGCTAGCTGCATTGACCCTGCCCTTGATGAAACACAGTGGACCAACACCAGCAGCTGACATGGCACCCCACACCATCACTGACTGTGGGTACTTGACACTGGACTTCAGGCATTTTGGCATTTCCTTCTCCCCAGTCTTCCTCCAGACTCTGGCACCTTGATTTCCGAATGACATGCAAAATTTGCTTTCATCAGAAAAAAGTACTTGGGACCACTTAGCAACAGTCCAGTGCTGCTTCTCTGTAGCCCAGGTCAGGCGCTTCTGCCGCTGTTTATGGTTCAAAAGTGGCTTTACCTGGGGAATGCGGCACCTGTAGCCCATTTCCTGCACAAGCCTGTGCACGGTGGCTCTGGATGTTTCTACACCAGACTCAGTCCACTGCTTCCTCAGGTCCCCAAGGTCTGGAATCGGTCCTTCTCCACAATCTTCCTCAGGGTCCGGTCACCTCTTCTCGTTGTACAGCGTTTTCTGCCACATTGTTTCCTTCCAACAGACTTCCCATTGAGGTGCCTTGATACAGCACTCTGGGAACAGCCTATTTGTTGAGAAATTTCTTTCTGGGTCTTACCCTCTTGCTTGAGGGTGTCAATGATGGCCTTCTTGACATCAGTCAGGTCGCTAGTCTTACCCATGATGGGGGTTTTGAGTAATGAACCAGGCAGGGAGTTTTTAAAAGCCTCAGGAATCTTTTGCATGTGTTTAGAGTTAATTAGTTGATTCAGAAGATTAGGGTAATAGGTCGTTTAGAGAACCTTTTCTTGATATGCTAATTTTTTGAGACAGGTTTTTTGGGTTATCAGGAGTTGTATGCCAAAATCATCAGTATTAAAACAATAAAAGACCTGACAAATTTCAGTTGGTGTGTAATGAATCTAAAATATATGAAAGTTTAATTGTAATCATTACATTATGGAAAATAATGAAATTTAGCACTATAAGAAATATATTCCTATTTGTACTTTTTTTTTTTTTTTTTTTTAACATAAATATGAAGTTGGCCCGCACTTTATCCAAGCTTTTAATTTAGACCCTTTGTGTATTTAACCCCGAGGGTGGTTTTCAAGTTAATGACCGGGCCAATTTTTACAATTCTGACCACCACATGATACCATGTTTATTTATATCCGTCATTTTGATCGCGTGTTCTTCCACTTTTTGTTCGGCAGTATGATGATAAAGCATTGTTTTTTGCCTTTTTTTTATGGTGTTCACTAAAGGGGTTAACTAGTGGGACAGTTTTATAGGTTGGGTCGTTACGGACGCGGCGATACCAAATGTGTACTTTCATTTGTTTACACTTTTTGTTCAAATATTTATTTAGTGAGAGAATATTGATTTTTTTTACATTATTTTTTAAATATTTACAATTATTTAAAACTTTTTTTATTGAATTCTTACTTTTATACTTTGTCCCACTATGGGACAATCATTTTGTGCAGGCTGATCGCTTCTATAGCATGCAGATGAAGCAGCATCTGCATGCTACAGAAGCTGTCAGCGCTGCACTCTGTGCACACTGACCTGAGAGACTTCCTAACATGCACTGCGCATGACAGGAAGTTTCTCAGCTCTGGAGACCCGGATGTCGTCATGACGACATCGGTCTCCATGGCAGCGATCGGGACGCTGCGGCGTGCCGCGGGATCGCCGATCCATAGGCAGAGGGGCTATAATAATAATAATCTTTATTTTTATATAGCACTAACAAATTCCGCAGCGCTTTACAGTTTGCACACATTATCATCACTGTCCCCGATGGGGCTCACAATCTAGATTCCTTATCTGTATGTTTTAGGAATGTGGGAGGAAACCGGAGAACCCGGAGGAAACCCACGGGGAGAACATACAAACTCCTTGCAGATGTTGTCCTAGGTGGGATTCGTACCCAGGACTCCAGCGCTGCAAGGCTGCAGTGCTATCCACTGAGCCACTGTGCTGTCAGCCCCTGTGCTGGCTCCGGAAAATTGAGATCATGTTAAGGGGGTTAAAGTGCCGGTGTCAGCTGTGAGAATCAGCTGACACCCGGCCACGATCCCCCTGAGCGCGGCCGATCGCACATGACGTACTATCCCGTCCATAGGCATACAGGCCCATGGCACATGGACAGGATAGTATGTCAGATGTCAGAACGGGGTTAAGTTTGACATCCCTGCCCTGACACCTCACTATCCTGGAGCAGACAGGGGAAAGATTGAACCTGCCCACCCCAGATTCTGAAGCGGAGAGAAGAATGGAGACATGGAGACCTACCCTGCGAGGTGACCCTCAACCACATTCCTCCCCCAGAAATCACACCACTTGTAGCAATGGAGGGCAGAGAGCAGAACAGTCACAGATGAACTGCATTCAGTGGAAGCAAACAGCTGAATAGAATCCCCACCTCTGCTATCTGTGTTGAATGCTGCACTATATATTAATGGTATGAACTGCATTCAGTGGAAGCAAACAGCTGAATAGAATCCCACCTCTGCTATCTGTGTTGAATGCTGCACTATATATTAATGGTATGAACTGCATTCAGTGGAAGCAAACAGCTGAATAGAATCCCCACCTCTGCTATCTGTGTTGAATGCTGCACTATATATTAATGGTATGAACTGCATTCAGTGGAAGCAAACAGCTGAATAGAATCCCCACCTCTGCTATCTGTGTTGAATGCTGCACTATATATTAATGGTATGAACTGCATTCAGTGGAAGCAAACAGCTGAATAGAATCCCCACCTCTGCTATCTGTGTTGAATTCTGCACTATATATTAATGGTATGAACTGCATTCAGTGGAAGCAAACAGCTGAATAGAATCCCCACCTCTGCTATCTGTGTTGAATGCTGCACTATATATTAATGGTATGAACTGCATTCAGTGGAAGCAAACAGCTGAATAGAATCCCCACCTCTGCTATCTGTGTTGAATGCTGCACTATATATTAATGGTGTGCACTCCATACCTCTACTTGCTGCCAAGCACTGCTTTACCATCTTGCAACATAGTTTAATGTGCCTGTTAATAAGGCTTTGGAATAATTCATTTTTGCACTGTGTTTAAAATACTTACTGCTTTATATCCCGGTGACTGGGGCCTCTCTAGATGCTATCAGGTGGAAGGTGCTAAAGCATATAGATGTTGCCAGGTAGCCTTTGATGATCTAACCACCCCCTGGTGTGCTGGCCCCAGCTGGCAAATTATCCCAAAACAGCCCCCACAATCCCACTTTCCTGACCCTGTAGTGTGGACTATATATTTAGGAGTAGTCTAAGGGGCGCACGCAGTAAGGGGGGCGCACGCATCACGAAAGACAAGCATCGAGTAAAAGGCAGTTATCCATGGCAGTTAATCAGGGCAGGAATCAGGTAACCCACACTTTGCTTTCTTTTAAATTATGTTCTCTATCTCTATCCTCCTGTGTTCCCTTGCCATCCACATTCACTGCCCCATCCCCCCTCCATCACGACTCATATACATCAGCCCCTCCATACTTCCCTCTCCCATGTACAGTTCACCTTCCTATCTAAGAAAACTCAGCCCATCTTGCCCAAACATATCTCAGAAAAAACCTATTTATAAATCCAACAACTACCTGCTCTTTATCTTCCTACTCCTACTGATTTCAGGGGACATCTCCCCCAACCCTGGTCCATCCCCCAACCTCAATCCCTACCCTACCTCATTTCGAAACCATAATAATCTTGTTAATATTACTTGCACTCCCTCATCTCCTTCTTTCAACTGTGCCCTCTGGAATCCAAGGTCTGCATGCAATAAACTATCTTTCCTGCACAACTACTTTCTGAACAACTCTCTTCATCTGTTGGCCCTCACTGAAACCTGGATTCAGGATTCTGACACGGTCTCCCCTGCTGCCATTTCCTATGGTGGCTTACAGTTCTCCATTCCCCGAGACCCACAAACAGACATGGTGGTGGAGTTGGCATACTCCTGTCCCCACAATGCACTTTCCAGGTCATCCCCCAATTCCATCACTCTCATTCCCTTCTTTTGAGGTCCACACCATCAGGCTCTTCCATCCCTCTCCCTCAGAATAGCGGTCATAGATCGGCCCCCAGGCTCATCCACCCAGTTCCTTGACCACTTCTCAGCCTGGCTGCCGCACTTCATGTCCTCAGAACTACCAACCCTTATCCTTGGAGACTTCAACATCCCCATTAACAGTCCTACTTCCACATCTGCATCTAGCTACTATCACTAACCACTTCTCTAGGCCTCTCACAGCTTTCAACCTCTGAGACACACAAGGATGGCAACACCCTTGACCTGGTCTTTGTCCGCCTCTGTTCAATTTCCCACCTAAATAACTCACCGCTTCCACTCTCTGACCACAACATTCTCTCCTTCACGCTCACAAATCCTCACCACCCCAGCGAACTCCTACCTACCGCACATTCAGAAATCTGCAAGCCATTAACCCTCAGACACTTTCAGACTCCCTACACTCTTCGCTGTCCCCAATCTCCTCTTTTTCTTGTCCTAATCTGGCTGTTCAGCACTACAATGACACTCTTAGAAGCACCCTTGACCAAGTAGCACCGCTCACCCTCAGAACTTCCAAACACACAGTAAAACAGCCCTGGCTCACATCGCAAACTCACCTTCTCCAGCGATGCTCTAGGAGTGCTGAACGCCTATGGAGAAAAACCCGCACACCAGAAGACTTCATCCACTTTAAATTCATGTTAAGAACTTATAATGCTGCCCTTCACCTCGCCAAAAGACCTACTTCACCACACTGATCTCCTCACTAGCCAACAACCCCAAGAAACTTTTTGACACTTTTCACTCCCTCCTCAGGCCAAAAGCACAAGCCCCTATCACAGACATTTGTGCTGATGACCTGGCCTCCCACTTTATAGAAAAAATAGATACTATCCGTCAGGAAATCTGCTCTCAACCACCAAGTGCTGTGACTCCCATCCCACCCTGCATTTCCCCTGGCTCAATTTCCACATTTGATCCCATCACAAAGAAGAAGTCTCCAGACTCCTCTCTTCCTCTCATCCGACTACATGCACTACCGACCCCATCCCCTCACATCTCCTCCAGTCTCTTTCTCCTGTTGTCACAACTCACCTAACTACAATCTTCAATCTCTCACTCTCCTCTGGCATTTTCCCATCCTCCTTCAAACACTCCATCATTACTCCACTACTAAAGAAACCCGCTCTTGACCCTTCCTGCACAAACAACTACAGACCGGTCTCCAATCTCCCCTTCATCTCCAAACTTTTGGAGCGCCTAGTCTACTCCCGCCTCACCCGTTACCTCTCCACTCACTCCCTCCTAGACCCTCACAGTCCGGCTTCCGAACCCTACATTCGACTGAAACTGCACTCATCAAAGTGACCAATGACCTTCTGACAGCAAAACGTAACGGCGACCACTCTCTGCTCATTCTACTCGACCTTTCTGCAGCTTTCGACACGGTTGACCACCGTCTCCTACTGTCCAGCTCCACTCTCTAGGTATTAAGGACACTGTTCTCTCCTGGTTCTCCTCCTATCTTTCTGACCGCTCCTTCAGTGTTTCGTTCTCTGGCTCCACTTCATCTCCTCTCCCTCGGTGTACCCCAGGGCTCAGTCCTTGGCCCCCTTCTCTTCTCTCTCTACACCGCCCCAATTGGACAGACCATCAGCAGATTTGGCTTTCAGTACCATCTTTATGCTGATGACACACAATTATACACGTCATCCCCGACCTTACCCCGCTGTACTACAGAACGCCACCGACTGTCTGTCCGCAGTCTCCAACATCATGTCTGCTCTCTATCTGAAACTCAACCTCTCCAAAACTGAACTTCTTCTGCTCCCGCCGTCTACTAACCTCCCTAAATCTGACATTTCCCTCTCAGTGGGCGGCACCATAATAACACCCCGGCAGCAGGCTCGCTGTCTGGGTGTTATGTTTGATACCAATCTCTCCTTCACCTCCCATATACAATCTCTTGCCCGCTCTTGCCGCCTACACCTAAAGAACATCTCTAGAATCCGCCCTTTTCTCACCATGGAAACAACAAAAACCCTCACTGTAGCATTGATCCACTCCCGCCTGGACTACTGTAACGCTCTATTACTTGGCCTCCCCATTACTCGACTATCCCCTCTCCAGTCCATCCTTAATGCAGCAGCCAGGGTTATCCATCTGGCTAATCGGTACTCGGACGCGTCCGCTCTTCGCCAGTCCTTACACTGGCTGCCCATTCATTATAGGATCCAATTCAAAGAGGGTGGATAAAAATCAATGATTTTTTTTAAAAAATCAAAAAAATCAGATTTTTGATTTAATGATTTTTATTTAAATCGGATTTTTTTGATTTAAATCAGATTTTTTTCAATAAACTGCTTTTTGAGGAAAATATTTTACCATCCAAAGGTTCTTCCATCATGAGATAAAGCTGAGTTGTTTAACTCAGTAGAATAAAGGCTGTATATGTGTAACATTCACAATGCCATGCTCTTCCAGAGGTTTCTGTAGGATTAGTGGGCAGTTTCTCTCCTATATTATCACAGACGCTCGCTTTACTTACGCAGTTCTCAAAACTGAATTTGACTCCGCAGAGGTCCCAGCCTCTTCTTCACGGCAAAAATGTTACAACATGAACAGAGTTGAGAAAAAGACCTTAATCCTATTGTTCTACAAACCTATGAATACAGAATCAACCCCTTCAGTGCCAAGTCCAAGAAGTTAGACAATATGTTTCTGATTGTTTGGAGTGGAATAGATCTGCACAACACAAGAAGAATGTGAATCTAAGTGTGAGGAGGAGGAAGGGCAAGCAGACAAGAAAATTAAAGTGAAACTTTGAGCACAATACTGCAGCATAGCCACAGACAGACAAGTCTGGATCTGTTTGTGTGTACGATCTGAGGTTTATTACATTCTTTCCTTATAATGGCAGCAGGCCGAGAAATAAAATCTGAAAAATAATTGTAAAATGTTTGGTATTTCCACTTTTAAACACTAGGCAGAGCAGCTGCTGAAATATAAACTGCTAGCTCGTATTGCGACAGTAGTAAATGCAGGCGGGGTCTGATCACGTGTGACTTCTCTCCTCCGTTACTAGGTGTTTGTAATAACAGAGGATGTAGTTTAGGCTCACAGAGCGGAGCCATTGCGGAGCCATTTTGTTGGGGACTGCCAGTGATACTGACAAGTAGGCTGTCACTGAGGACGACCGGCAGCATCTATTCTGTTAGTTCATGCTGCTCGCTGTATTATAAACTGAGCACAGATACGTGGAGAGTATCACACACTGGGATTATTCACAGCACATGACACATGCATGTATCTAGATACAGTGCTGAGTGTAGTGTATCGCATTATGGGATTAGATACACCGGTCTTGGGCATATCGCGCATGATGAAATTAGATACACCGGTCTGGGGCGTATCGCACATGATGAAATTAGATATACCGGTCTGGTAGAAACTTTGATTTAAATCACTGATTTAAATCAAGCCTTACTGACTAGTGATTTAAATCGTGATTTAAATCAGTTTGATTTAAATCAAATCCACCCTGATTCAAAGTACTTGTTCTCACCCACAAAGCTCTCCACACTGCAGCACCCCCCTACATCTCCTCCCTCATTTCTATCTATCGGCCTAACCGACTGCTGCGCTCTGCAAACGACTTTCGACTAACCTCTGCACTAATCCGTACCTCCCACTCCCGACTCCAAGACTTCTCCCGCGCTGCGCCAATCCTCTGGAATGCTCTACCCAAGAAATTAGGACTATCCACAATTTGCATGGTTTCAGGCGCTCCCTCAAAACACATCTGTTCAGAGCGGCCTATCACATTCACTAATCAAAGTCATTCTATGTGTAAGGTGTGTGTGTGTGTGTGTAGCCCATTCACTATCTCCATCAATCCCTCACTCCCTTAAGATGGCTGGACCATCATTGTAAATGCACCATTGTATATACACACCTGTATTTTGTATCTCCCCCACCTCATTGTAGATTGTAAGCTCTCACGAGCAGGGCCATCTTATTTTGCTTTAATCACTGTATTGTTAACGTTGTTACTTATGACTTGTGTTTTGAAACTGTTAAACTGTAAAGCGCTGCGGAATATGATGGCGCTATATAAATAAAGATTATTAGATACCTCATAATCACTGCAGAGCAAGGAGCCATCCTTGCTAGTTCCCCTCCCCTGCACTCTGGGGAAAATGCAGAAGCATTGCAGCTGATCCCAGCAAAGACTTTCACAAGAGGATATCAACCACTGCACAGCACATTTTTTTTAAAGATAATTTTAGACTATAAAAGGCACTAGGAATGTTAGCCTCCATTTTCTGGGCTAAAAGTGTGTCTTCTAATCAGAAAAATAGAATAGTTTTGTGTGAATTCACACCAACTCAAAACTGTGTATATAAAGTCCAGCGACCATAGCGCCAGCAGAGATTTGTACCTTCTGTTTCTTGTCTTTATATTGTTTGATCAATGTGATCAGATGCTCCACAAGGAACATAAAATAGAGACCTCCAAGGGCGGTCAGACCCTTCAGCGTTGCATCCAAGTGAGAATTGGCTTCATGGGTTTCATCTTCATGAGTCGTATTCACTAATCCACCATGACTGTGGTAATGTCCTGACTGGGACTGGAGGAAGGAATAAAAAGAAAAGAAAGTTAATATCCCACATATAACATCTCTGCTAGAAGTTTCTTTGACCATCATAGCTTTACAGCATCGCTTATGTCTTGGAGCCATTACTTGATCTTTCCCAGAGTTACTGAGAAAAGTCCTGTCCCAATGGAGAATGTAGAAGTGTAGCCATACAAACGCCACACAACAAAAATGAGGAAAACGCTAAAAAGTACAGTTTTCCACGTTCAAGTTTTCATTTTATCCACAAATATAAAGATAAAAAAAATTAAGTCAGAGACATGTCCATTTTATATCAGTATCGTCAGTTTTTGCTGGTACTGTAAAAATGCAGTTTTTTTCAGCAGAAAAAAAACCTTTCATAAACACCGAGTATGAACAAAGCCCAAGTATTCCAGTAACAAGTGATTATTTAACATCATATTTATCAATTTTTACTGTCATTTTAGAGTAGAAATGTAATTGCTACATTGTGCAACTAGTCAGTGGAAATAATCTCGATTTTGACCACATAAATTGAATTTGACACAGAGGACATTAATCATATAACACTGAAAATCCATGTAAGGAAAGGAAAAATAAAAGGGCTGTGCTGCTATGCAAAATCAGAGGCTTAAAGAATCACTTACATGTGGAAGGAGGTGCAAGAACGCGTCTCCGCTCAATGTCCCAACTGCCAGTGCCACCAGGAAACTTAACAGAAACTTGAAGAAAACCTTGTTCATAAGAGGAACCAATATGATTCCCAGTAAAGAAAGCACACTAATAATAGTGATAGCTATAAAGCCACCAATCCAAGCTGGGGGAAAAAAAAAAAAAAAGTAGTGTTATATATTCAGAAACCTTAGTAGCAACTAACATCTCAAAACAGTTTTGTCAGTCTGTGTAATACTCAAGTGTCAGATGGTGACCATTATGGCCACCATCTATACACTGTGTTCCAAATTATTATGCAAAAATTGTTTAGGAGTGATAAGGTAAGAATTTTTTTGTTTGTCAGTTAAACTCATTGATGGTGATGTGTGTCCGGGCTCTTTATATCACTGTAAGCAATTGCAGACACCTGTGCTAATTAGTTTGGCAGGTGTGTCCAATGAAAGGCAAGACTATTTAAGAAGGCTGTCCCACATTATTAAGCAGCAGGGTGGATAAAAATCAATGATTTTTTTTAAAAAATCAAAAAAATCTGATTTTTTTTTATTTAAATCGGATTTTTTTTTATTTAAATCGGATTTTTTTCAATAAACTGCTTTTTGAGGAAAATATTTTACCATCCAAAGGTTCTTCCATCATGAGATAAAGCTGAGTTGTTTAACTCAGTAGAATAAAGGCTGTATATGTGTAACATTCACAATGCCATGCTCTTCCAGAGGTTTCTGTAGAATTAGTGGGCAGTTTCTCTCCTATATTATCACAGACGCTCGCTTTACTTACGCAGTTCTCAAAACTGAATTTGACTCCGCAGAGGTCCCAGCCTCTTCTTCACGGCAAAAATGTTACAACATGAACAGAGTTGAGCAAAAGACCTTAATCCTATTGTTCTACAAACCTATATGAATACAGAATCAACCCCTTCAGTGCCAAGTCCAAGAAGTTAGACAATATGTTTCTGATTGTTTGGAGTGGAATAGATTTGCACAACACAAGAAGAATGTGAATCTAAGTGTGAGGAGGAGGAAGGGCAAGCAGACAAGAAAATGAAAGTGAAACTTTGAGCACAATACTGCAGCATAGCCACAGACAGACAAGTCTGGATCTGTTTGTGTGTACGATCTGAGGTTTATTACATTCTTTCCTTATAATGGCAGCAGGCCGTAAAAGAGACCCAGTTTGGGAATATTTTAATGAAGCTCCTTCGCCTATCGGTAAGGCAGGCATGCGTGCAAAATGCAAACAATGCAACAAAGATGCAAGGCCTGGTGGCGCGAATGAGGCAACATCATGAGAAGTGTGGTGATGAAGATGACCAAAGAAACACTTCTGAACAGGCAGGATCTTCAGGTTGGTAAACATTTTTATTGAATCCTATTTCTAAAGACTGAACTGTCATGTACGAGAAAAATTATATTTCTTATTATTACTGCATGTTACTGTCATTTGGTACAGTTATGAAGAAAAACAAATATTCCTTTTGGGGCAGTGCTGTGTTGTGTACAATAAGCAGAAATTGTATAAACAATAAAATAACAGCATTGACTTTTTTTGTTTAGGGAATTCATGGATTCTGGAAACTATCCACCTCCAAGATCACCATCATCCTGTTCTACAGTTTCAGAGTTATCCATCCAGGATAGTGCTTCATTAGCAGCAGCATCATCATCAGACACCCACAGCCACATATCACCATCACCCAAAAGGAAGAAAAAAACCTTTACCTCCTGGAACCACCATAGATAGGTTTGTGATAAGAACTAGCAGATTAGAAAAAGTTGATTGATGAAAAAATTGCCCAGTTTATTTATGCAACGAACTCTTCTTTCTGTCTGACTGAGAACCCACATTTCATTAATATGGTTCAGTCACTGAGACCAGGATACAGTCCACCCAGCAGAGCTGATGTTGCAGGGAAACTGCTGGATCAAGTGTATGACAGAGAAATGGAGCAATGTGCAACAGCTCTGGAGGGTAAAATTGTTAACCTAAGTATTGATGGGTGGAGTAATGTCCACAATGATCCTATTGTATGTGCTTGTATAACAACAGAAGAAGGTAAAGTCTTCCTTGCACAAACAACTGATACGTCAGGAAATGCACACACAGCAGAATACTTACAAGAAGTGGCAGTAAAACCTATAACAACATGTGAACAAAAATTCAAATGTCTAGTACGCAGTTTGGTCACTGACAATGCTGCAAACGTATCCAAGATGAGAAGAAATTTAGAAGAGCAGGGAGGGAATACAAAGCTAATAACATATGGTTGCAGTGCTCATTTGCTGCACCTCTTAGCCAAAGACTTAAGTGTTCCAGAAATAAAGGCTAATGTTGTTGAAATTGCTAAATACTTCCGTAATAATCATTTTGCTGCAGCAGCTCTGAAAAGGATGGGTGGAACCAAGCTAATGCTCCCACAAGATGTTAGATGGAACTCTGTGGTGGACTGTTTTGAGCAGCATATCAAAAACTGGCCTATTCTGATGACACTTTGTGAAGAAAATCGAGATAAAATAGATGGCACTGTCACGGCCAAAATCCTCAACATTGGGCTTAAGAGAAATGTTGAACATATGCTGAGCTTCCTGAAACCCATCTCTCAAGCTTTAAACAAAATACAGAAAAATAGCTGTTTTATTGCGGATGCTGTTGAAATTTGGAAGGAACTGAGTGAACACTTAAAAACAGAACTACACATGGACAGAATTAAATTACAAGCAGTAAACAAACGAATGGGACAAGCACTGACTCCAGCTCATTTTTTGGCAAATATTGTCAATATCCAATATCAGGGTCAAAACCTAAGTGCTGAGGAAGAGGAGTTAGCTATGACATGGGTATCCAGCAATCATCCATCTTTAATGCCAACTATAATAAACTTCAGAGCTAAGGGGGAACCATTCAAGAAATTTATGTTTGCTGAAGATATTTTAAGGAAGGTCACACCAGTAAACTGGTGGAAGTCACTTAAGCGCTTGGATTTAGAGACGCTTCAAGTAATGATTTCACTTTTAACAGCAGTAGCTTCTTCTGCAGGCGTTGAAAGAATATTCTCTTCCTTTGGACTCATTCATTCTAAATTGAGAAATCGGTTGGGACCCAATAAAGCAGGAAAGCTTGTTTTTCTTTTCCAGATTATGAATAGGAACAAAGAAGAAGATGATGATGAAGATGACGACGAGTGAGCTACAGAGGACAGCAGGGACAGTAGTATTTAAGTTTTTCATGTGTCGGCTGGGCTGACAGTCTAAGTTTCTTAAAATATATATATATTTTGTTTAGCCAAATTAGTTAACAAACATGGATGTTTGTTTAAGCAAATAACTTATGCTGTAATGTTGTTATTGTTTCAGTTGAATAAATCTATTTAAATTGTTATTAAGGTCAGGATTATTTTTCTCCTTCCTAAGTACAACAGAACAGTGGTGTCCAAATATGAATGATTAACCCATTAAACTGGGGAGAAAAAAGTAATATAAAAAGTGATTCTAAAAATCTTCATCTACTTGCATGTTAAAGTAGCAAGAACTAGTTAAGGTAGAAACTTTGATTTAAATCACTGATTTAAATCAAGCCTTACTGACTAGTGATTTAAATCGTGATTTAAATCAGTTTGATTTAAATCAAATCCACCCTGTATATAAGCAGCCTACATTTTCTGCCAAAATGGGAAAGAAAAAGGATGGGTCGGCTGCTGAGAAGCAACAAATTGTGGAGTGTTTAGGTCAAGGTATGACTACAATCAACATTGCCAAGACACTTCATCATGATCATCGCACAATCAAGAAGTATGTAGCTGATTCACAGTACACACGTGTGCGTGCTGATAAGGGAAAATTGAGGACTCTTTCCTACAGGCAATTATGTCAGGTTAAAAGAGCAGCGTCAAAAAAGTCTTGTCATAGCAGCAGACAAGTTTTTGAAGCTGCTGGTGCCTCCAACGTCCCCCGAACAACAAGATGCAGGGTCCTTCACAGGTTTGCAGCTGTGCGTAAGCCATCCTGTCGACCTCCTCTATCCACTGCACACAAGCAGAAACGGCTCCAGTGGGTCAAACAATACATGAAGACTGACTTCAAAACTGTTTTGTTCACCGATGAGTGCCGTGCAACACTCGATGGTCCAGATGGATGAAGTGGAGGATGGCTGGTTGATGGACACCCCATGCAAACACAGCTACGGCGCCAACAAGGAGGAGGTGGAGTAATGTTTTGGTCTGGAATCATGGGGAGAGAGATTGTCAGCCCCTTTAGGATCCCTGAAGGGGTAAAGATGAACTCCATAGTGTATGTTGAGTTTCTCAAACAGCACTTCCTGCCATGGTTGAAGATGCACTCCGCAGCAAGATCATTTTCATGCATGATAATGCACTGCCTCATGCTGCACATAACACATCTGCATCTCTGGCTGCTATGGGCATAAAAGGGGACAAACTTATGGTGTGGCCCCCATGCTCCCCTGACCTCAACCCCATTGAGAACTTCTGGAGCATCATCAAAAGGAGTGTCTATAATGGCGGGAGGCAGTTCACATCTAAGCAACAGCTCTGGGAGGGTATTCTGTCCTCATGCAAAACAATTGAAGCAGAAACCATCCAAAACCTGACATTCAATGGACGAGAGAGTTCAGAAGCTCCTTTCGAACAAGGGATCCTATGTGCAAATGTAACATCACCTAGAATAAAGTTTTGAGTTGAAAACTGTTTGATTTCAAACCTGCTAATGCTTATAATTTCAAAAATGACCATTTTTTTGTTCTTTATTAAAATGAAAAGGTAGAAAACTATGCTGTGCATAATAATTTGGAACATGCATTTTGAGTGCAGTTTGAGTGTTTTATTTTTTAAAAAATATACTGTAATCATAGGCAGTTTGTACAAAAACCTTTCAATTGTACTCTAATAGTTATTTGACTGGAAAATTACAATGACTGCAATTCATATAGGTAATTTGGGAAAATCTGAGAAAATATTATTTGCATAATAATTTGGAACACAGTGTATTGATGTGGAGATGAGATTTGATGGTATTTAAGGTTTGAGATAAAAAAAAACCAGCTGCAGTAGTCTTGACACTTGTACCGATATGCTGTCCCCAAAGCCATAACGCAAAATCTATGATTTCAACTTTTTTTTGGAAGGCCCTATTCTGTGCTAAAGTAACTATGCCCTAGTACACAACGTGAGGTCCACATAGACATGGTTGGGCAAGTGCATGGAGGAACTCAAGTCTGCACAGAGCCCTGACCTCAAATACATCCTTTAAAAGAGAATTTAATGAGGGAATTGTAAAGCAGATCTTGTCATTCAACAACAGTCTCTGACCACACAAATGCTCTTGATGAGTAGTCATTTCCACAGACACTCCAAAATCTTGAGAAAAGTCTTCCCAGAAGAATGAATGTAGTTAGAAATGAAAGTAACCAGGTGTGGAAAATAGGTGGACAGTAAGGCCACGCGCACACGTTTAGTATTTGGTGAGGTTTTTACCTCAATATTTGTAAGCCGAAACAAGGAGTGGTACAATCAGAGGAAAAGTCACCACTTCTGTATTTATCACTTACTCCTGGTTTTGGATTACAAATACTGAGGAAAAAAACACACCAAATACTGAATATGTGCACGTGTCATAAAAGGCTTTAAAAATAGAAGTGTTTATATTTTTTTTTTATCAATGAACAAAATTCAAAATGAATGAACAAAAGAAAAATCTAAATTGCACCAATATTTGGTGTGACCACCGTTTGCCCTCAAAACTGCATCATGCACACGTCAGGGATGCTAATTTTTCTTAGAAAAATCGGAAGATGTCCAGCACTGCAATCAGCGCAAAATGGCAGCAACCAGTGGGACCCAGCTAAACCCATCTACGGCTCAGATAACTAACCAAAAGTGGTCTTCATGGAAGAATTGCAGCCAAAACCCATATGGAAACAATGTCAAGCGACTCGGCTGTTCATGAAAACCTAGGAACTGAGGTGTACAGTAATGGCCAAAAGTTTTGAGAATGACACAAATATTAATTTTTACAAAGTCTACTGCTTCACTTTTTCTAATGGCAATTTGCATATACTCCAGAATGTTATAAAGAGTGATCAGCTTAACAGCAATTACTTGCAAAGTCAATATTTGGCTAGAAAATGAACTTTATCCCCCAAAACACATTTCAACATCATTGCAGCCCTGCCTTAAAAGGACCAGCTAACCTCTTTTCAGTGATTGCTCCATTAACACAGGTGTGGGTGTTGATGAGGACATGGCTGGAGATCAATCTGTCATGATTAAGTAAGAATGACACCACTGGACACTTTAAAAGGAGGCTGGTGCTTGGCATCATTGTTTCTCTTCTGTTAACCATGGTTATCTCTAAAGAAACACGTGCAGTCATCATTGCAATGCACAAAAATGGCCTAACAGGGAAGAGTATCGCAGCTAGAAAGATTGCACCTCAGTCAACAATCTATCGCATCATCAAGAACTTCAAGGAGAGAGGTTCCATTGTTGCCAAAAAGGCTCCAGGGCGCCCAAGAAAGACCAGCAATCGCCAGGACCGTCTCTTAAAAGTGTTTCAGCTGCGGGATCGGGCTACCAGCAGTGCAGAGCTTGCTCAGGAATGGCAGCAGGCAGGTGTGAGTGCATCTGCACGCACTGTGAGGCAGAGACTCTTGGAGCAAGGCCTGGTCTCAAGGAGGG
This sequence comes from Oophaga sylvatica, assembly GCA_033576555.1. NCBI lineage: Eukaryota > Metazoa > Chordata > Amphibia > Anura > Dendrobatidae > Oophaga > Oophaga sylvatica. The sequence goes on along the minus strand of JARQOD010000006.1, from coordinate 210,470,845 downwards.
CAGCAAATAAGCCACTTCTCTCCAGAAAAAACATCATGGACAGACTGATATTCTGCAAAAGGTACAGGCAGTGGACTGCTGAGGACTGGGGTAAAGTTATTTTCTCTGATGAATCCCCTTTTCGATTGTTTCGGACATCAGGAAAAACGCCTCATTCGGAGAAGACAAGGTGAGCGCTACCACCAGTCTTGTCTCATGCCAACTGTTAAGCATCCTTAAACCATTCATGTGTGGGGTTGCTTCTCAGCCAAAGGAATCGGCTCTCTCACAGTCTTGCCTAAAAACACAGCCATGAATAAAGAATGGTACCAGAATGTCCTCCAAGAGCAACTTCTCCCAACCCTCCAAGAGCAGTTTGGCGATCAACAATGCCTTTTCCAGCATGATGGAGCACCTTGCCATAAAGCAAAGGTGATAACTAAATGGCTCAGGGAACAAAACAGAGATTTTGGGTCCATGGCCTGTAAACTCCCCATTGAGAACTTGTGGTCAATCATCAAGAGACGGGTGGACAAACAAAAACCTAAAAATTCTGACAAAATGAAAGCATTGATTGTGCAAGAATGGACTGCTATCAGTCAGGATTTGGTCCAGAAGTTGATTGAGAGCATGCCAGGGAGAATTGCAGAGGTCCTGAAGAAGAAGGGTCAACACTGCAAATATTGACTTGCTGCATTAACTCATTCTAACTGTCAATATAAGTTTTTGTTACTCATATGTTTGCAATTATATTTCTGTCTGTGATAAAAACATCGGTCAAACACACATAAAAACCAGAGGGCAGCAGATCATGTGAAAATATAATATTTTGTGTCATTCTCAAAACTTTTGGCCATGACTGTAGAAAATGGCAGCAGGTGATCTAGAGTGACAGAAATATTTTAAAGTTTGACTTGTAACAGAAGACAGTTTATGCTCCAAAGAGTGATACATTGAGCTTCTGGAGGAAACAATGGAGCATGGTGGATTCTTTGCAAGTCTGAGGCTGCATTTCAGCAAATGCATTTGGAGATTTAATGCTGTCATCAATGGTGATAATGATAAATACAGGCAGATACTTATCCATCATGCATCACTATCAGGGAGCCGTCTGATTGGCTTCACATTTACTCTGTAGCAGAAAAATTACAGCAAGTGCAATTCAGAACTATCTTCAGCATAAAGGACAAAAAGTTCTGGAAATGATGATATGGTCTCCAGAGCCCTGGTCTCAACTTCGAGTCTGTGTGTAATCACACGAAAACACAGATTTGTGCAAGCCTACATCCACAGATCTGAGGTTAGTTCTCTGAGATGTTTGGAACAACCTGTCTGCAGAGTTCCTTCAAAGACTGAGTACAAGTGTTCCTAGAATTTATATGGTTTTGGGCAAAGGGTGGTGGTCACACCAAATATTGATTAGATTTAGGTTTCTCTTTTGTTCATTGATTAAAATGGTGTGAGTGTGGGATAATTCCACGCTTTTATGCATCAGGACATAAATATCTGGTCCATTAGGTCTTACGTATGGGTAAACACATCCTCAGAAAAAGCAAAAACACATGACAAATTATCGTATATACTCGAGTATAAGCCGACTCCCCTAATTTTGCCACAAAAAACTGGGAAAACTTATCGACTCAAGCATAAGCCTAGGGTGGAAAATGAGGCAGCTACTGGTAAAATTCAAAATTAAAATAGATACCAATAAAAGTAAAATTAAAGTAGGCTAAATGTTTTTGAATAGTCATATTGAATCAGGAGCCCCATATATTATGCCCATATGCTGCCCCATGTATTATGCCCCATATGCTGCCCCATGTATTCTGCCCTATATTCTGCCCCATGTATTATGCCCCATATTCTGCCCCATATGCTGCCCATGTATTATGCCCCATATGATGCTCCATAGATTGTGCCCCATATGCTCCACAGATTATGCCCCATATGCTTCACAGATTATGCCCCATATGCTCCACAGATTAGTCCCCATATGTTCCACAGATTATGCCCCATATGCTCTATAGATTATGCTCCATATGTTCCACAGATTATTCTCCATATGCTCCACAGATTATGCCCCATAGTATAGGTCCTTATGCTGCCGCTGTAAAAAAAAAAAAAAAAATGACATACTCACCTCTCGTCGCTGGGGGCCAGGTGCCGGTGTCCTGAGCAGGCGGGGACACCGCCGCGCTACGGAGGATAGGTGCCAGTGTCACCGCTGGCTCATGCCCCGGCACCTGCAATATTCACCTGTCCCACCGCTGAGCACTAAACACGTCATCGCGCCCTCTGACCTGAACATTCACTGCCAGAGGACGCGAGGACAGCGGCGAGCAGCGGTGGAATGGGGACAGGTGAATATGGAATATACTCACCCTCTCCTGGAGTGGTCTCTGCAGCCCCTCTTCTCCTGCGCTATTGCTAACTTCAGCAGTCATGTGGTACCGCTCATTAAAGTCATGAATATGTGCATATTCATGACTTTAATAAGCGGTACCCCTGATGGCTGAACACAGGCGCCGGAGAACTTGGAAGAGCAGGGGCTGCAGAGACAGAGCCAGGAGGGGGTGAGTATATAGGACAGCTGCGCTCCCCCTCCCCCCCTATAAAAAATGGGCTGAAAATCTCAGCTTATACTCGAGTATATATGGTACATAGTATTATTTAATTATTTAAAGGAAACTTGTCACTTTTAGATTCATGCAGACCGGATCATGGGCAACAGGAATCAGAGCTTGGCTACGCGATGGCAGTCCCTTTTTTTTTTTTTTTTTTTTTACACTCTGGGCTGCTCCAGACTATCAAACTGCTAAAACATCTGACTTTATAGAGGTGGTCACAATTATGGATGGGCATTTGAGTAGCAGCACTTGGCCAATACCCTCTTAATTTCTAAAGAAGCAGTAAGGCCTCATTCAGACATACACGTTCTAGCCATGTTTTTCAACCGTAGAACACGAATCCATTAGCGATGAGCGAACATGCTCAGATAAAGATATCTCAGGATGCTCGGGTGTTAGACTATCTTGAGAATGCTCGTAAATTATGTAGAGTGCCTGCGGCTGCATGGTTTGCGGCTGTTCAGGAACCCCCACATGTTGAGGCTGTCTAACAGCCGCAAGTCATGCAGCTGGGGGGGTGGGACCTCAAAGATTTTATACAAGCACGCTCAAGATACTCTAACACCCGAGCATGCTCAGATCACACGTTATCCAAACACGTTCGCTCACCGCTAATATTTTGGATCAGCATGGCTAAAATGGGCAGAACTGGGGAAAGAGCAGGAGCGCGACTATGCCCTCTATCAAATTCATCAAATCTGACCGTTTTCTATGCCAGAAATGCTACTCCAGTCCATGACAGTATACGGAGTCACACACCATTTACAAGAGACACCAAATTCATTACATAATTAAGGAAACTCGCTGCCTGTACTCTGTCATGGCTGATGTAGCGCAAGCTTGAGATACGCCAGTCTTCATGAATCAGCATCTTACTTCTCTGACTGAAAACACAACATATACACACACACGTACAGTCATGAGAAATACTAAGTCTCGATGTGGGGTGCCCATTTTTTGAAATGTGTCAAAGTAGTGGACAACTTCTTTATATAAAGTACAGAGTTTTGGAACTGGATGGCTGACAAGATCCTCTGGGCGTGATGATCAGTTGTCCCCTTACCACTGACCATACATTGTACTTTCACTACAGACACTGTGCACTCTGTATAAACATTATGAAAAATATCAGGTAGATATCTGCACAATGTTATACAGGCTGAAGTTGGTTTCTTATTCGTCAGTTTCTTATTCGGAGCTGAAGTTGGTTTCTTATTCGTCAGTTTCTTATTCGTCAGTTTCTTATTCGGCAAATTTTTCTTTTCTGTTTTTTATAGGTTTAACAACAAGAAATAAGCATCAAAATAATAAAAAAAAACAATGCAGCGAGGAGCCCTGATGTGATTACACTTAAAATCAGCGCCAAAAATTATGAAACTGGCACAAAAATGGGCATAAAAGTGGGCACCAGAGGGCGTTAATGAAAGGGTTAAATGACTTTGGGCCACTGATATGACACTGCAGACATATAAGAACAGGGCGCCCCACATTAAAAACAAGTCTCTCCAGCCTGGCCCAAATGGGTTCTGGGCATCAGAATTGGTATCAAAGTGGGCACACAGTCGATTTTCACAGGTTTGAATAAGTAACAGATGTTTTTAAGGGGTTAAATGACTTTGGGCCACTGATCTCACACTAAGAATACACAGATACTGATGCCCTGCATCAAACCCAGGTCCCTCCTGCCTGGCCCAAATGGGTTCTGGGCATCAGAATTGGCATCAAGGTGGGCAAACAGCCAATTTTCACAGATTTGAATAACAGATGTTTTTAAGGGGTTAAATGACTTTGGGCCATTGATCTCACACTAAGAATACACAGATACTGATGCCCCGCATCAAACCCAGGTCCCTCCATCCTGGCCCAAATGGGTTCTGGGCATCAGAATTGGCATCAAGGTGGGCAAACAGCCAATTTTCACAGATTTGAATAAGTAACCAATGTTTTTAAGGGGTTAAATGACTCTGGGCCACTGATCTCACACTAAGAATACACAGATAGTGATGCCCTGCATCAATCCAAGTTCCCTCCAGCCTGGCCCAAATGGGTTCTGGGCATCAGAATTGGCATCAAAGTGGGCAAACAGCCAATTTTCACAGATTTGAATAAGTAACTGATGTTTTTCAGGGGTTAAATGAGCTTGGGCCACTGATCTCACACCACGTTACATACACAGTAAGGCTGGAGACACACTAGCGATTTAATATTCGGTTCAATTTTGATGCAGGAGAGTCGGATGAGTGTCATGTGAGTGTCAGGCGTTTTTTATGTGAGTATAATCTGATTTTTCACACCGAGCATCGGATATACATCAGACTGCAGTGCGACTGTAACATGAGCTTCTACATAATGTTCTAAATCTAAATCATTTACACATAGTTTTAAAACGAAATATTCTTCAAAACACATATACAGTATATATATTTTAGATAGATAAATTTAAAGCCTTTTTTTTTGGCGGATCCGTTTTTTTGCCATTGAGAGGCATTAGTGACGGATTTTGACGGATGGTCGTCCGTTTGATCCGTCAAAGGACGGATCCGTCAGAAATTTGGCCTCCGTTCTATTGTGAAAACGGACAATGGGACGTTTTTTGTGTGCGTCGAAATGGCAGACCATGACGGATCCATCACGTCCGCAGTTTTGTATAATGGACGCCTATGGGTGGCGGATCCGTCTTCATCCGTTCTTGACGGAATCAGACAGCGGATCTGTTCTTGTATGCAAACCCATTCATCTCTCTCTCTCTCTCTCCGGATCCGTCTAAAAATGGATCCGCTGCATCAGTTTTCACCCTAATGCAACGGATCCGTTTTCAGTCATCTGGTGGACTGGGACTGACGCCAGACGACTGAAGTGTGAAAGAGGCCTTAGATTACAATAGATAGAATTGAGATATACACATAGAATACGTGTGTGCGTGTATATATATATATATATATATATATATATATATATATATTATATATATAAACATAACACTGGGAGCGTCACTCTGAAGCCTTTATAGACTGCGCAGTCTGGCTCCAGACAGAAGACGGCATCCAGCGGTTACAGGTAAGATGAGTGTGCATGGCGCCGGAGATCGCGGTACGCGTAGACACTGGATGTATACCGCAAACTCCAACGCCATACTTACATACTTGCCTGACCAGGAGGAGCGTTGCCACGGCGCTTCTCTTCTCGCAGAAGACCAGGGCAGGAGTGCGAACGGAATCGCGCTTGCGCATAGCGCTATCCGTCACCATTTTACTGAAGACACATTTGCAGTGTGTCTTCAGCAATATGGCGCCGGACAGCGCGGTATGGGCATGCGCGTACTCCGGCGCCACACTCCTCCCCCTGCCTCCGGCAGAACCGGACAGCGCTCGAGAACAGGGAAGAAAGGTGAGTATATATATTTTTTTTTGGTATGTGTGCAGTTTACCATGCATATCAGGATAGGGGGTGAGTGGACCATACATGCCAGGATAGGGGGGGTGAGAGGACCATGCATACCAGGATTGGGGGGTGAGGGGAGCATGCAAACAAGTATAGGGGGTGAGGTCACCATGCATACCAGGATTGGGTGGTGAGAGGACCGTGCATTCCAGGATTGGGGGGGCTGAGGGAACCATGCATACAAGGATTGGGTGGTGAGGGGATCATGCATTCCAGGATTGGGGAGTGAGAGGACCATGTATTCCAGGATTGGGGGGTGACGGGACCATGCATACCAGGATTTGGGGGTGAGGGGACCATGCATTCCAGGACTAGGGTGCTGAGAGAACCATGTATACCAGAATTGGGGGGTGAGGGGACCATGCAGACCAGGATTGGGGGGTGAGGGGACCATGCATTCCAGGATTGGGGGGTGAGGGGACCATGCATACCAGGATTGGGGGGGTGAGGGAACCATGCATACCAGGATAGGGATGAGGGGTGCCAAGCATACCAAGATAGGAGGGCAGCAGCACATACCAGGATGGGAGACCATATACCAATAAAAATGCTTGCCACTCAGGCATAGAACTGGTTCATAGCTAGTATATACAGTATACACTGCTCAAAAAAAATAAAGGGAACACTCAAATAACACATCCTAGATCTAAATGAATGAAATATTCTCATTGAATACTTTGTTGTATACAAAGTTGAATGTGCTGTCAACATAATCACACAAAAATCATCATTGGAAATCAAATTATTGAACCAATGGAGGCCTAGAATTGGAGAGACCCCCAAAATGAAAGTGGAAACAAGTCAAAATGATGCTCAGTATTGTGTGTGGGCTCCACGTGCCTGTATGACCTCCCTGTGCCTGTATAACCTCTCTACAAGGCCTGGGCATGCTCCTGATGAGGTTGTGGATGTTCTCCTGAGGGATCTCCTCCCAGACCTGGACTAAAGCATCTGGCAACTCCTGGACAGTCTGGTGCAACGTGACGTTGGTGGATGGAGACATGATGTCCCAGATGTGCTCAATCGGATTCAGGTCTGGGGAACGGGCGGCCCAGTCCATAGCTTCAATGCCTTCATCTTGCAGGAACTGCTGACACTCCTGCCACATGAGGTCTGGCATTGTCCTGCATTAGGAGGAACCAGCATATGGTCTCACAAGGGGTCTGAGGATCTCATCTCGGTACCTAATGGCAGTCAGGCTACCTCTGACAAGCACATGGAGGGCTGTGTGGCCCTCCAAAGAAATGCCAACCCTCACCATTACTGACCCACTGCCAAACCGGTCATGCTGAAGAATGTTGCAGGCAGAAGATCGTTCTCCACGGCGTCTCCAGACTCTGTCACTTCTGTCACATGTGCTGAGTGTGAACCTGCTGCCTGCAACATCCTTCAGCATGACCGGTTTGGCAGTGGGTCATTAATGGTGTGGGGTGGCATTTCTTTGGAGGGCCACACAGCCATTATGGGGGTTCTAAGGGTGGAATGAGATCAGTGGCCCAAAGTCATTTAACCCTTGAAAAACATCTGTTACTTATTCAAAGCTGTGAAAATTGGCTGTTTGCCCACCTTGATGCCAATTCTGATGCCCAGAACCCATTTGGGCCAGGCTGGAGAGACTTGTTTTTAATGTGGGGCGCCCTGTTCTATATGTCTCCAGTGTTATATCAGTGCATTGGTTTTTTTTTTATTATTTTGATGCTTATTTCTTGTTGTTAAACCTATAAAAACAGAAAAGAAAAATTTGCCGAATAAGAAACTGACGAATAAGAGACCAACTTCAGCCTCGTCAAGTTACACAGTCCCAACAGCTTTGTAATCACATATTACTGCCATAGAAAAGAACCACAGTGAAAATACGATCTGAGAAATCAGAACATTTAGAGGAGGCCCCACTTAGCTGAGAACATTTAGAGGAGGCCCCACTTAGTTGAGAACATTTGAGGATAACATTTAGATAAGGCCCCTGCTTTCTTCTTACTTGTGATGGAAGCAATTCAGTTACAAAATATTTGGAATTTCTAGAGCAATTCCTTTATACTTTATTGAAAGGGTTATTCCCATCTTCATAGATGGACACTGTCAAATTAGGAATGTAAAAACAAGACGTTTAGCAACATTTTTGCTTATTAAAATTTGCATATGTCCCTCAGATACTCTGACATTTCTTTTGTTTACAGCTCATTGCCTAGGAGACCGGCCACTCCTGCTGTCTAGATTGTAAGCACTGTGCTGAAGCTGGGATTAAAAAAGGTAACAGCGCACTCCAGCCATCCTGGCTAGTTTCAAAACAGTGCTTACAAGCTGACTAGAAAAGAACTTGTAAGCACTGAGCTGTCAGTCTCAAGGCAACGAGCTGTAAACACCAGATGAAAACTTTCATAAACAGTAAATTAGGAATAAAGGTTGCATTTCCAAGCACTATCCGACAAAACCAATCTGAGAACAACTTCAAAAACGGCAGTGCCCTTCAGATGAAGTTTACCTACTTACCTTGTTTGTTGGAGTATACAACTTTGTGGCTCTTTTCTGCAGCGGGCAGGCAGGACACCCTGTCAATCTGATTGATAATAGCTGGGCATATGAAGCGAAACTCATGTGCACCCAGGAGGGTGTGCATGTCCATACCATGCACGGTCAGCAGTCTGGAGGCATTCAGACACTGGAATCAAATGAGACAGGTCACAGCTACAGCAAAACCAACAGGCTCGCCTCCTCTATGCACATACTAGTCACTGTCCTCCACATGGGGGCTACTCACAGTCTCACAAGATCACCATTAGCCCCAGAGTAGGAGAGAGGGCATCAATATGTGAGCCCGAAATACAAGATGGCACTCCAGCACGCAGCAGCGCTCCCTTACTCACTTGACGTCCAATTCCCAGAAATTGGGAATAGGCTAATCCCAGTTATATGCCGTAATAAGAGGGATTCTGATTATTGCAGATCTGATGACTGCCCCATTACCAGTCAGTGTGGTGGTGACATCTGGGGACACATACGAGTGACCAGTGAGACTACAGAAGTCAGTGTGACACTGCCCATCGCCTCTGTAGACCAGGTATCCTCCTGTAGGGTGATCCTCACTTCTACCCCTATTACAGGGCCCACTAAGCCAGGGACAAGAGCAGATCTCTGATGAATACCCCATTATTAGCCAGTGTGGTGGCAGCATCTGGGAGCATGGACAGTGACCAGTGTGACATGGCTTTGTCTCCTCTGCAGTACTGATACCCCAGGCACCCTCCTGTAGGGTGATCCTCACCTTTTCCACTATTCCAGTGCCCTCTGAGACAAGGGCAGATCTCTGATGAATACCCCCATTACCAGCCAGTGTGGTGGTGGCATCTGGGGGCACAGTGACACTGATTTGTCACCTCTGCAGTACTGACACCCCAGGCACCCTCCTATGGGGTGGTCTCACCTCTGCCCCTCCAGCAGTGCCCGCTGTGTCAGAGACAAGGGCAGATCTCTGATGAACACCCCATTACCAAACAGTGTGGTGGCATCTGGGGGCACAGTGACACTGATGTGTCACCTCTGCAGTACTGACACCCCAGGCACCCCTCTGTAGGGTGGTCTCACCTCTGCACCTCCAGCAGTGCCCGCTGTGTCAGAGACAAGTGCAGATCTCTGGTGAACACCCCACTACCAGACAGTGTGGTGGTGGCATCTGTGGGTACACAGTGACACTGATTTGTCACCTCTGCAGTACTGACACCCGGGCACCCCTCTGTAGGGTGGTCTCACCTCTGCCCCTCCAGCATTGCCCGCTGTGTCAGAGACAAGTGCAGATCTCTGGTGAACACCCCACTACCAGACAGTGTGGTGGTGGCATCTGGGGACACAGTGACACCGATTTGTCACCTCTGCAGTACTGACACCCCGGGCACCCCTCTGTAGGGTGGTCTCACCTCTGCACCTCCAGCAGTGCCCGCTGTGTCAGAGACAAGTGCAGATCTCTGGTGAACACCCCACTACCAGACAGTGTGGTGGTGGCATCTGGGGACACAGTGACACCGATTTGTCACCTCTGCAGTACTGACACCCCGGGCACCCTCCTATGGGGTGGTCTCACCTCTGCCCTCCAGCAGTGCCCGCTGAGCCAGAGACAAGAGCAAATCTCTGGTGAACACCCCACTACCAGACAGTGTGGTGGTGGCATCTGTGGGTACACAGTGACACTGATTTGTCACCTCTGCAGTACTGACACCCCGGGCACCCCTCTGTAGAGTGGTCTCACCTCTGCCCCTCCAGCATTGCCCGCTGTGTCAGAGACAAGTGCAGATCTCTGGTGAACACCCCACTACCAGACAGTGTGGTGGTGGCATCTGGGGACACAGTGACACCGATTTGTCACCTCTGCAGTACTGACACCCCGGGCACCCCTCGTAGGGTGGTCTCACCTCTGCCCCTCCAGCAGTGCCCGCTGAGCCAGAGACAAGGGCAGATCTCTGATGAACACGCCATTACCAGACAGTGTGGTGGTGGCATCTGGGGGCACAGTGACACTGATGTGTCACCTCTGCAGTACTGACACCCCGGGCACCCCTCTGTAGGGTGGTCTCACCTCTGCCCCTCCAGCAGTGCCCGCTGAGCCAGAGACAAGGGCAGATCTCTGATGAACACACCATTACCAGACAGTGTGGTGGTGGCATCTGGGGGCACAGTGACACTGATGTGTCACCTCTGCAGTACTGACACCCAGGGCACCCCTCTATAGGGTGGTCTCACCTCTGCCCCTCCAGCAGTGCCCGCTGAGCCAGAGACAAGGGCAGATCTCTGATGAACACCC
>JARQOD010000006.1:210399312-210459906 GCA_033576555.1 Oophaga sylvatica | reverse complement strand
CCCTACTCTCGTTTGCGTTTGAGGCCTTAACTTTTTGCATCTTATCAAACCAGCTAAATCTGCAGGGGGTTGAATACTACTTGTAGGCACTGTATACATGCTCAAAAAAATAAAGGGAACACTCAAATAACACATCCTAGATCTAAATGAATGAAATATTCTCATAGAATACTTTGTTGTATACAAAGTTGAATGTGCTGTCAACATAATCACCAAAAATCATCATTGGAAATCAAATTATTGAACCAATGGAGGCCTAGAATTGGAGAGACCCCCAAAATGAAAGTGGAAACAAGTCAAAATGATGCTCAGTATTGTGTGTGGGCTCCACGTGCCTGTATGACCTCCCTGTGCCTGTATAATCTCTCTACAAGGCCTGGGCATGCTCCTGATGAGGTTGTGGATGTTCTCCTGAGGGATCTCCTCCAGACCTGGACTAAAGCATCTGGCAACTCCTGGACAGTCGGGTTTGCAACGTGGTTGGTGGATGGAGACATGATGTCCCAGATGTGCTCAATCGGATTCAGGTCTGGGGAACGGGCGGCCCAGTCCATAGCTTCAATGCCTTCATCTTGCAGGAACTGCTGACACTCCTGCCACATGAGGTCTGGCATTGTCCTGCATTAGGAGGAACCAGCATATGGTCTCACAAGGGGTCTGAGGATCTCATCTCGGTACTAATGGCAGTCAGGCTACCTCTGAAAGCACATGGAGGGCTGTGTGGCCCTCCAAGAAATGCCAACCCTCACCATTACTGACCCACTGCCAAACCGGTCATGCTGAAGAATGTTGCAGGCAGAAGATCGTTCTCCACGGCGTCTCCAGACTCTGTCACTTCTGTCACATGTGCTGAGTGTGAACCTGCTGCCTGCAACATCCTTCAGCATGACCGGTTTGGCAGTGGGTCATTAAGGTGTGGGGTGGCATTTCTTTGGAGGGCCACACAGCCATTATGGGGGTTCTAAGGGTGGAATGAGATCAGTGGCCCAAAGTCATTTAACCCTTGAAAAAACATTCTGTTACTTATTCAAAGCTGTGAAAATTGGCTGTTTGCCCACCTTGATGCCAATTCTGATGCCCAGAACCCATTTGGGCCAGGCTGGAGAGACTTGTTTTTAATGTGGGGCGCCCTGTTCTATATGTCTCCAGTGTTATATCAGTGCATTGGTTTTTTTTTTATTATTTTGATGCTTATTTCTTGTTGTTAAACCTATAAAAACAGAAAAGAAAAATTTGCCGAATAAGAAACTGACGAATAAGAGACCAACTTCAGCTCGTCAAGTTACACCGTCCCAACAGCTTTGTAATCACATTTACTGCCATAGAAAAGAACCACAGTGAAAATACGATCTGGAAATCAGAACATTTAGAGGAGGCCCCACTTAGCTGAGAACATTTAGAGGAGGCCCCACTTAGTTGAGAACATTTAGAGGATACATTTAGATAAGGCCCCTGCTTTCTTCTTACTTGTGATGGAAGCAATTCAGTTACAAAATATTTGGAATTTCTAGAGCAATTCCTTTATACTTTATTGAAAGGGTATTCCCATCTTCATAGATGGACACTGTCAAATTAGGAATGTAAAAACAAGACGTTTAGCAACATTTTTGCTTATTAAAATTTGCATATGTCCCTCAGATACTCTGACATTTCTTTTGTTTACAGCTCATTGCCTAGGAGACCGGCCACTCTGCTGTCTAGATTGTAAGCACTGTGCTGAAGCTGGGATTAAAAAAGGTAACAGGCACTCCAGCCATCCTGGCTAGTTTCAAAACAGTGCTTACAAGCTGACTAGAAAAGAACTTGTAAGCACTGAGCTGTCAGTCTCAAGGCAACGAGCTGTAAACACCAGATGAAAACTTTCATAAACAGTAAATTAGGAATAAAGGTTGCATTTCCAAGCACTATCCGACAAAACCAATCTGAGAACAACTTCAAAAACGGCAGTGCCCTTCAGATGAAGTTTACCTACTTACCTTGTTTGTTGGAGTATACAACTTTCTGGCTCTTTTCTGCAGCGGGCAGGCAGGACACCCTGTCAATCTGATTGATAATAGCTGGGCATATGAAAGCGAAAACTCATGTGCACCAGGAGGGTGTGCATGTCCATACCATGCACGGTCAGCAGTCTGGAGGCATTCAGACACTGGAATCAAATGAGACAGGTCACAGCTACAGCAAAACCAACAGGCTCGCCTCCTCTATGCACATACTAGTCACTGTCCTCCACATGGGGCTACTCACAGTCTCACAAGATCACCATTAGCCCCAGAGTAGGAGAGAGGGCATCAATATGTGAGCCCGAAATACAAGATGGCACTCCAGCACGCAGCAGCGCTCCCCTTACTCACTTGACGTCCAATTCCCAGAAATTGGGAATAGGCTAATCCCAGTTATATGCGTAATAAGAGGGATTCTGATTATTGCAGATCTGATGACTGCCCCATTACCAGTCAGTGTGGTGGTGACATCTGGGGACACATACGAGTGACCGTGAGACTACAGAAGTCAGTGTGACACTGCCCCATCGCCTCTGTAGACCAGGTATCCTCCTGTAGGGTGATCCTCACTTCTACCCCTATTACAGGGCCCACTAAGCCAGGGACAAGAGCAGATCTCTGATGAATACCCCATTATTAGCCAGTGTGGTGGCAGCATCTGGGAGCATGGACAGTGACCAGTGTGACATGGCTTTGTCTCCTCTGCAGTACTGATACCCCAGGCACCCTCCTGTAGGGTGATCCTCACTTTTCCACTATTCCAGTGCCCTCTGAGACAAGGGCAGATCTCTGATGAATACCCCCATTACCAGCCAGTCTGGTGGTGGCATCTGGGGGCACAGTGACACTGATTTGTCACCTCTGCAGTACTGACACCCCAGGCACCCTCCTATGGGGTGGTCTCCCTCTGCCCCTCCAGCAGTGCCCGCTGTGTCAGAGACAAGGGCAGATCTCTGATGAACACCCCATTACCAAACAGTGTGGTGGCATCTGGGGGCACAGTGACATGATGTGTCACCTCTGCAGTACTGACACCCCAGGCACCCCTCTGTAGGGTGGTCTCACCTCTGCACCTCCAGCAGTGCCCGCTGTGTCAGAGACAAGTGCAGATCTCTGGTGAACACCCCACTACCAGACAGTGTGGTGGTGGCATCTGTGGGGGCACAGTGACACTGACTTGTCACCTCTGCAGTACTGACACCCCGGGCACCCTCCTATGGGGTGGTCTCACCTCTGCCCCTCCAGCAGTGCCCGCTGAGCCAGAGACAAGGGCAATCTCTGATGAACACGTCATTACCAGACAGTGTGGTGGTGGCATCTGGGGGCACAGTGACACTGACTTGTCACCTCTGCAGTACTGACACCCCGGGCACCCTCTTGGGGTGGTCTCACCTCTGCCCCTCCAGCAGTGCCCGCTGAGCCAGAGACAAGGGCAGATCTCTGATGAACACCCATTACCAGACAGTGTGGTGGTGGCATCTGGGGGCACAGTGACACTGACTTGTCACCTCTGCAGTACTGACACCCGGGCACCCCTTGTAGGGTGGTCTCACCTCTGCCCCTCCAGCAGTGCCCGCTGGCAGAGACAAGGGCAGATCTCTGATGAACACCCACTACCAGCAGTGTGGTGTGGCATCTGGGGCACAGTGACACTGACTTGTCACCTCTGCAGTACTGACACCCCGGGCACCCTCCTAGGGGTGGTCTCACCCTGCCCCTCCAGCAGTGCCCGCTGTGTCAGAGACAAGGGCAGATCTCTGATGAACACGCCATACCAGACAGTGTGGTGGGGTCTGGGGGCACAGTGACACTGACTTGTCACCTCTGCAGTACTGACACCCCGGGCACCCCTTGTGGGTGGTCTCACCTCTGCCCCTCCAGCAGTGCCCGCTGTGTCAGAGACAAGGGCAGATCTCTGATGAACACTCATTACCAGACAGTGTGGTGGTGGCATCTGGGGCACAGTGACACTGACTTGTCACCTCTGCAGTACTGACACCCCGGGCACCCTCCTATGGGGTGGTCTCACCTCTGCCCCTCCAGCAGGCCCGCTGTGTCAGAGACAAGGGCAGATCTCTGTGAACACTCATTACCAGCCAGTGTGGGGTGCATCTGGGGCACAGTGACACTGACTTGTGACACTGCATACTGACACCCCGGCACCCCCTAGGGGCACACCTCTGTCCCCTCCACAGCTGCCCGCTCCAGCAGACAAGGCAGACTCGATGAAGCAGATCTCTATAACACCAGTGTAGCAGTGTGGTGATGGCTGGGGCACAGTGACACTGACTTGTCACCTCTGCAGTACTGACACCCCGGGCACCCCTCTGTAGGGTGGTCTCACCTCTGCCCCTCCAGCAGTGCCCGCTGTGTCAGAGACAAGGGCAGATCTCTGATGAACACTCATTACCAGACCAGTGTGGTGGTGGCATCTGGGGCACGTGACACTGACTGACTTGCAACTGACACCCCGGCACCCCTGGGCATCCCCTCAGTGCCCTCCACACGTGCCCGCTGGCAGACAAGGGCAGATCTCGATGACATACAGGCGACTTGTGTGATGGCACTGGGGCACAGATGACACTGATTGTCACCTCTGGGAGTACTGACACACATGCACCTCTGTGGTGGACTACCTCTGCCCCCTCCTGCAGGTGCCGGAGCGAGAGGCACTCATAACACATACCACATGTGTGGGCTCTGGGCATGACATGATTACTCTGCATGACCCCGCCCCTGTGGGTTCACTCTGCCCTCCAGATGCCCTGACCGACAAGAGATCTGATGAACACAACGCAGTGGTGTGCATCTGGGACAGTGACTGATGCACCTTCATAGCCCGCACCTAGGTGGTCTCACTCGCCTCAGCATGCCGTGGCAGAGACAAGCAGATTCTTGAACACCACACACAGTGTGTGTGGCATCGGGCACAGTGACCTGATTGTCACCTCGCATGACCGCCCCTGGTGGTCTCACCTTGCCTCCAGCAGGCCCTGTGTCAGAGAAAGGCAATTTGAAACACATCACAGTGTGGTGGGATGGGCACAGTGACACTGATTTCACCTCGCGACGACACCCGGCACCTCTAGGTGTACTCTGCCTCAGCAGTGCGTGGCGAGACAAGCATCCTGAGACACTTACAAATGTGGGTGGATCGGGCAAGTGACAGCTTGTCCCTCGCATGAACCGGACCTTGGTGGTTCACTCGCCTCAGCAGGCCGCTGGCAGAGACAAGGATCTCGAACACCACCACTGTGTGGATGGGCCAGTACACTACTTGTCACCTCTGCGTCGACACCCGGCACCCTTGGTGTCCCCCTGCCTCACGTCCCGCTGCAGGACAAGAGATCTCTGGAACCACTACCAGATGTGGTGGCATCTGGGACAGTGACACTGATTGTCACCTCTGCGTACGACACCGGACCTGGTGTCCTGCCTCAGCAGTGCCCGCTGTGTCAGAGACAAGGGCAGATCTCTGATGAACACGTCATTACCAGACAGTGTGGTGGTGGCATCTGGGGCACAGTGACACTGACTTGTCACCTCTGCAGTACTGACACCCCGGCACCCTCTGTAGGGTGGTCTCACCTCTGCCCTCCAGCAGTGCCCGCTGTGCAGAGACAAGGGCAGATCTCTGATGACACCCTCATTACCAGACAGTGTGGTGGTGGCATCTGGGGGCACAGTGACACTGACTTGTCACCTCTGCAGTACTGACACCCCGGGCACCCCTCTGTAGGGTGGTCTCACCTCTGCCCCTCCAGCAGTGCCCGCTGATGCCAGAGACAAGGGCAGATCTCTGATGAACACCCCACTACCAGCAGTGTGGTGTGGCATCTGGGGCACAGTGACACTGACTTGTCACCTCTGCAGTACTGACACCCCGGCACCCCTATGTAGGGTGGTCTCACCTCTGCCCCTCCAGCAGTGCCCGCTGAGCCAGAGACAAGGGCAGATCTCTGATGAACACCCCACTACCAGACAGTGTGGTGGTGGCATCTGGGGACACAGTGACACTGACTTGTCACCTCTGCAGTACTGACACCCCGGGCACCCCTCTGTAGGGTGGTCTCACCTCTGCCCCTCCAGCAGTGCCCGCTGTGTCAGAGACAAGGGCAGATCTCTGATGAACACTCCACTACCAGCACAGTGTGGTGGTGGCATCTGGGGACACAGTGACACTGACTTGTCACCTCTGCAGTACTGACACCCCAGGCACCCCCCTGTAGGGTGGTCTCACCTCTGCCCCTCCAGCAGTGCCCGCTGTGTCAGAGACAAGGGCAGATCTCTGATGAACACGTCCATTACCAGACAGTGTGGTGGTGGCATCTGGGGGCACAGTGACACTGACTTGTCACCTCTGCAGTACTGACACCCCGGGCACCCCTCTGTAGGGTGGTCTCACCTCTGCCCCTCCAGCAGTGCCCGCTGAGCAGAGACAAGGGCAGATCTCTGATGAACACGTCATTACCAGACAGTGTGGTGGTGGCATCTGGGGGGCACAGTGACACTGACTTGTCACCTCTGCAGTACTGACACCCCGGGCACCCCTTGTAGGGTGGTCTCACCTCTGCCCCTCCCAGCAGTGCCCGCTGAGCCAGAGACAAGGGCAGATCTCTGATGAACACCCCATTACCAACCAGTGTGGTGGTGGCATCTGTGGGCACAGTGACACTGACTTGTCACCTCTGCAGTACTGACACCCAGGGCACCCCTCTGTAGGGTGGTCTCACCTCTGCCCCTCCAGCAGTGCCCGCTGAGCCAGAGACAAGGGCAGATCTCTGATGAACACCCCACTACCAGCCAGTGTGGTGATGGCATCTGGGGGCACAGTGACACTGACTTGTCACCTCTGCAGTACTGACACCCCAGGCACCCCTCTGTAGGGTGGTCTCACCTCTGCCCCGCCTGCAGTGCCAGGGACGCTGGCAGATCTCTCTGGAGGGGTGACATGCCGCCTCTTCCTGGTCTCCTCACAGGTCGTGTGTCCGTGCTCCACTGGGGCGGCGGCAGAGTGATGATCGTGATGCTGATGGTGATGATGATGGTGGTGGTGAGGATGATGACTCGGGTGCTGGTGCTTAGCGTGCTTGCTCTTCAGTATGTCGCCGAGGCTGTGGATGAGTTTCCGGAAGCCGGCCAGTGTCATGCTCTGGTTATTCTCTCCATAGCGCTCGAATAGAAGAAACAGGTTGTGGCTCTGAGTGTTGATCGCCTGTGCCGAGTCCAGTCCGGACGGGGCCGTGCTGCTTGCCTGAGGCGGGAGAGTAACGGTGATGGAGGCCTCGCTCCCAGCGCTCGGCCGGTAGAGAATGGCTGCCACGAGTAACGCGTAGACCGGCCCCATCTTCCCCGCGTGCAGCTCTTTCTCTGCCGCACTAGACAGGCAGCCCGAGCCCCTCCCACACGTATTAACGTCACATGATAGGGGCGTGGTTTCCCTGATCATGGTCACACCCCTCCGTCCTGCTCTTACAGCAGCTGTTGTGTGACCCGTCAGTGCCTCAGGCGGTGCTGAGGAGGGCTGTGTGTGGCGCACGGTCACCGTCACCGTCACCGTATGTAGGGGTTACTAGATGTGACACATGTCCTTATGTCTGCCGTGGCGTTATGTGTCCGGCTAAACTGCACCATGTGAACTGGGATGTTAGTGCAGCTACAGATCACCATGGGAAGGCGCACCGCAGCCCACGGCCCCTTTCACACATCAGTTTTTTGTTATCAGTCGCAATCCATCGAATTTTGAAGAAAACTGATCCAGCGACTGACACCGACGGATCCGTTTTTTTTTCTCATTGACTTGTATTAGCGACGGATGGCCTCTCGTTTCATACGTCGTTTGCCGGATCCGTCGGAGCTTCTCTGTCCAGCAGCCGGAGACAACGGACAAAGGAACGTTTTTTATGTACGTCAAAAAAATGGACAGCGACGGATCCGTTGCTGTCCGTCGTTTGCTAGAATGGAAAGCCTATGAGTGTCGGATCCGTCAAATGATGGAATCCGGTGATAGATTCCGTTTTTTTAACTGAGCATGCTCGGATCCAATTACCCCAAATATTCATGAAAACATATATACAGTCTATATACAGTATTTGTCAGTGAGACACATATATATATATATATATTTATATTTCATAGAGAGAGAGGTAGCAGAATAGCCATTAATTCAATTGTCGGCAAGATCTTGATGAAGACTGCTAAGTCGAAACGCGTCATCTGTTTTTGAAGTGCTTTTTCCTATGCCCGACAATCCTGTGCCACTTATGTTTTAACCTAATGGATTAAAGGTTATCTTTTAGACTGCAACCTTCTCGCTGTTTTTTTTTTTTTCTCATACCTCTATAGATGTTGTAAACATAAGACTGGTACCAAAAGAGTTGCACAATATCGTTCTGCTGTAGAACAATCTGTATCCAGCCTGCAACAATTAACGTGATAGTGTGCGGTACTGTATGCTGTAAACATAGGACTGGTAAAGAAAGGAATAGTGTTGAGCGATACTGCTCAATATCTAAAAATATCGTATCGGAATGGTATCGCCGATATCACTAAATATCGTCGATATCCGATTCCGATACCGGAAGTCCCATGTAAGTCTATGGGAACAAAATATCGCAACTAAAAAAAACCCTTTCTTTCGTTGTAAACACAAAATATACACACATAGAATATATATATATATATGTATATATATATATATACATGTCATTGTGACATATATATATATACATATATTTATAGTTTATACACTTCTACATAGTAAAATAGACTCTGATTCAATTGCCGGGTAAAGCCGTGACATACCCCATAGAAGTCGACGGGCTCGGTGCCGAGTACCCCCAAAACCTCTGGCTCTGTGCGACTCAACTTGGGCGTCACGAACAGGATTCTGTAGCTCGCTATAAGCGAGTCCTGTGTGCCTGAATTGAACTGGTTTTGTGCTTGATAATTGCTAAAATCATCAGAGAATGTATTTGCCATTTTTCCGCCATATCTGCGTCATGACGAGGCACTGGTGAAGAAGAAGGGCGTGCTCTTCGTGGGTGTACACTCACTCAGTGGCGCGAAAACGATGGCCGACCACTCTAAATGGTACTGCAATGTAAGATCGTGCCCCACAGCTCTTCAGTTCCGCCTCCTCATCCTCCTCAGTGTGCGGAAACTAACACGAAGGTCCCGCCTCCCTACAAAAGAGGGGCCCTCTCCAGATGCTAATGACACATGTGACTTGGCAGAGATGGCTAATGGACACGAGCAGAAGTGTGAAGGGATGGAGCAGTCAGAGCTCTCCCCCCACGGAAGCGACCCGATCGCCACGGAACCACCGTTGGGCACCCGGCCTGGAAACCCTCCTACGCTGCAAAAAGCGGAGGATACCCTAAGAGGCCTGGCCTGGCACCGGGAGGAGGTCGCCAGGATGGAAGCCAGCTGGCGTGCCCTAAAACTAAACTTGGAGCGGCGCCAATCCCTCTTACCTGAAGTGTCTGTACCGGAAGGTGAGGCACCCGTTCTAGTAGAGGAGTCCGTGCGGGCATCCCAGCCCTTGCAATGTGATCCGGTTGACGTTGTCGCAGTGGAGGCACCCGTTCCTGCAAAAAACTCTGCACCGGCAGCACCCCAGATCCCGCTGTCTGCCCCCGTCGCTGAGACAGAAGAAGCGACACCCGTCCTCATGGAGGAGGCCGCGCAGGCACCAGAGGTCTACCTGTCTGTACCGGAGCCCCGACTGTCATCTGTTCCAGAGCCGGCTGCTTCCTCCGCAGGTGAGCGCCGCCAGGACTGTCGGGCGCCAGGAGAGCTGCCGCAAACCGGACATTGTAAGCTGCAGTTTGATGGTGGAGACATGGAGATGCTGGTGGAGGAGAATTACAACCGGCGTCAGGAGGAAGAGTGGAGACGTTGGGAGCGGGAAGCAGAGCGACAAAGGGAGCAGCGAGAATCCCAAATGCTTCGGCAACGTAACCTGGAGAAGGCCCGGGCAGATAAGGACCGGATGAGAAAAGATAAAGGAACCCTGTGGGAGCCGCGGCGTAAGGGTGCAGTACGGAGCTTTAAATTGAAAGTGGTTGGGGCTTCATCCAGGAGCCTGGACTTTATTTAGAAGTGTTTGTGACCCGGCGGGACGTGGAGACTCACCTCCCAGAAGGACACCCGGGGAGGGACCTGTTGCCAGGAGACTTGGTGACTTACACCCGACACTGGGGTTACAATGGATGGTACGCCCTAAATGTTACCAGGTGCGACCCCTACTCCCCAGAGTGTCAGGAACCTGTGAGACCCTCGAGGCTTCAGCCTCCCACATCCAGGCCTCTGCACAAGTGCCCACCCCACGCCGTAAATCTCCCCAGCCTCCCTCAGTGGTCTCCTCAGCAGCCCCAGCTATGGACATGATAACTATAGCTGGCCCGTACCCGGCGCCTGTTAGGCCCCCTGGGGTTCGTTCAGTCCGGGACATAGGGCTCCAGACCCGGAGGGAGATGAAAGAGTTGGCCACACAGACACAGATAGCGGGTCACGACTTGACTGTACAGGCCACACGACGTCATCAGGTCCTGGTGGTCCTTGGTGTCTCGGATGTTTGGCAAGCATCAGAAGAGTACCAGGTGGTACCTGGAACACCCCTGCCAAAGAATTATAAATAACCCGGACAGGGTCCCTGTATGTAAATAGTTAAATTGTTGATGTACCCGGACGGGTGAATGTTCATAAAAAAAATTTTTAATTTAATAAAAAACACAACACAGTTTTCATTACTTTTATTACAGTCTCATCCTGCGACACCATCGATCTGTAAAAAAATGAAAAAAAAAAACAGCAGTATACCACCTGTCCGACGCAGTCCATAGTAACGAGTGTCCCACGACGATCCAGCTCTGCTACATCAGAATGACAGGCAGAGCCTGTCATCCCGGCGCAGCACAGCTGATTACCTGCTTCCCCGGCGGTGACGTCATCGGACTGGTTTACGGCCGGGATTACCCTGCAGTCACTGCAGTTATCGCGAAAAAACTGCATGTGACCGCCAGGGAGAGATAATGGCGGCCATCAAGCAGTCCAGGACGTGACCGCCGGAGATCTTCTGCCAGGTAAGTGCCGCTGACTCCTGACAGACCGACCGACGGACACTCACAGTGACAGTGACAAATCCGATTCCGGTATCCGATATGACGAAAATATCGGTACTCGGAATCGAAAGCCCGATACAGCTAATATCGGCCGATACCCGATATTTGCAGTATCGTATCGCTCAACACTAGAAAGGAATACACAATGTTATCCTTCTAATAAACAATCTTTTCCAGCCTGCAAAAAAAATAATAATATACAGTCCTGTCCTAAAGAGTGCACAATATTGTTAAATTGGGGGATTTCATTGAACCAATGTTGCAGATGAACTGTCGTCCAAAGTCATTAACATCTGCCAAATATCCCCAAAATAGACACTCATAATATCACATAAGAGCACAATAGCACAAACAGAGGTATGTGGCATGACTGCACAGCAGTATAGGGCAACCCAGATAATAAATATATATCGCCGATCTGACCTTATACAGTGATGTCCCACCCTGGGACAAAGTAAAAAAGTTAAAAAAAAGAAAATCACATGTGTAAAAAAAAATTCCAAAATAAAGGAAAAAAAAAATATTCCCCAATAAATTCATTTCTTTATGTAAATAAAAAAAACAAAACAATAAAAGTACACATATTTGGTATCGCGTCCGCCGAACAAAAAGTGGAATAACGCGCAATCAAAAAGACAGATATAAATAAACATGGTACCGCTGAAAACGTCATCTTGTCCCATAAGAAACAAACTGCTATACAGCATCATCAGCGAAAAATAAAAAAGTTATAGCTCGCAGAATAAAGCGATGCAAAAATAATTATTTTTTATATAAAATTGTTTTTATTGTATAAAAGGGCCAAAACATAAAAAAATGATATAAATGAGGTATCGCCGTAATCATACTGACCCGAAGAATAAAACCGCTTTATCAATTTTACCACACGCGGAACGGTATAAACCCCCCCAAAAGAAATTCATAAATTGCTGATTTTTGTTCATTCTAACCTCTCAAAAATCGAAATAAAAAGCGATCAAAAAACGTCACATGCCCAAAAATGGTACCAATAAAAACGTCAACTCGTACCGCAAAAAATAAGACCTCACATGACTCTGTGGACCAAAATATGCAAAAATTATAGCTCTCAAAAAACTATTTTTTTCAATAAAAAGCGTCTTTTAGCGTGACAGCTGCCAATCATAAAAACCCGCTATAAATAGTAAATCAAACCCCCCTTTATCACCCCTTTAGTTAGGGAAAAATAATAAAATTAAAAAATGTATTTCCATTTTCCCATTAGGGTTAGGGTTAGGGTTGGCGCTAAAGTTAGGATTAGTGTTAGGGTTGGGATTAGGGTTAGGGGTGTGTTGGGGTTAGGGTTGGAGTTAGAATTGGGGGGTTTCCACTGTTTAGGCACATCAGGGGCTCTCCAAATGTAACATGGCGTCTGATCTCAATTCCAGCCAATTCTGAGTTGAAAAAGTCAAACGATGCTCCTTCCCTTCTGAGCTCTGCCATGGGCCCAAACAGTAGTTTACCCCCACATATGAGGTATCAGCGTACTCAGGACAAATTGTACAATAACTTTTGGGGTCCAATTTCTTCTGTTACCCTTGGGAAAATAAAAAATTGGGGGCAAAAATATCATTTTTGTAAAAAAAAAAATGATTTTTTTTTGTTTTAAGGCTGTATGTTATAAACTTCTGTGAGGCACTTGGGGCTTCATAGCGCTCACCACACATCTAGATAAGTTCCTTGTGGGGTCTATTTTCCAAAATGGGGTCACTTGTGGGCGGTTTCCACTGTTTAGGCACATCAGGGGCTCTCCAAATGCGACATGGTGTCCAATCTCAATTCCAGCCGATTTTGGTTGGAAAAAGTCAAATGGGGCTCCTTCCATTCCGAGCTCTGCCGTGCCCCAAACAGTGATTCCCACCCCACATATGGGGTATCAGCGTACTCAGGACAAATTGGACAACAACTTTAGTGGTCCAATTTCTCCTGTTACCCTTGGGAAAATAAAAAATTGGTGACTAAAAGATAATTTTTGTGGGAAAAAAATAGAATTTTTTATTTTCATGCCCGGGCAATATAAACTTGTGTGAAGCACTTGGGGGTTCAAAGTGCTCACCACAGATCTAGATAAGTTCCTTAGGGGGTCTAGTTTCCAAAATGGGGTCACTTGTGGGGATTTACACTGTTTAGGCACATCTGGGGCACTGCAAACGGAACATGACACCCATGAATGTCTGCATTACAAAACGTTATTACTTCCTTTCCAAGCCCTGCCGTGCGCCCAAACAGTTTTTCCCCCCCAATATGAGGTATCAGCGTACTCAGGACAAATTGGAAAACAACTTTTGGGGTCCAATTTCCTTGGGAACAATCAAAAATTTGGGACTTAAAAAATCATTTTTGTGGAAAATTGTTTTTTTTTTCACACCCAGGCATCATAAACTTTTGTGACACTTGGGGGCTCAAAGTGCTCATAACAGATCTAGATAAGTTCCATAGGGGGTCTAGTTTCCAAAATGGTGTCACTTGTGGGGGGTTTCCACTGTTTAGGCACATCAGGGGTCTACAAACGCGACATGGCGTCCAATCTCAATTCCAGCCAATTTTGGTTTGAAAAAGTCAAACGGCGCTCAATCCCTTACGAGCTCTGCCGTGTGCCCAAACAGTGGTTTTCCCCCACATATGGGGTATTGGTGTACTCAGGAGAAATTGCACAACAACTTTATCTGTCCCTTTTCTCCTTTTACCCTCGTGAAAATGAAAAAAAAGTTTGTAAAAGTTCATTTTTGTGACTAAGAAGTTAAATGTTCATTTTTTCCTTCCACGTTGCTTCAGCTCCTGTGAAGCACCTGAAGGGTTAATAAACTTCTTGAATGTGGTTTTGAGTACCTTGAGGGGTGCACTTTTAGAATGGTGTCACTTTTGGGTATTTTCTGCCATATAGACCCCTCAAAGTGACTTCAAATTGAGGTGATCCCTAAAAAAAAATGGCTTTGTAAATTTTGTTGTAAAAATGAGAAATCGCTGGTCAACTTTTAACCCTTATAATTTCCTAATGAAAAAAAATTTGGTTCCAAAATTGTGCTGATGTAAAGTAGACATGTGGGAAATGTTATTTATTGACTATTTTGTGTGACATAATTCTCTGTTTTTGGGAATAAAAATTCAAAGTTTGAAAATTGCAAAATTTTCAAAATTTTCGACATATTTGCATTCTTTTCAAAAATAAGCGCAAGTTATATCGAAGAAATTTTACCACTAACGTGAAGTACAATATGTCACGAGAAAACACTCTCAGAATCGTGAAGATCTGTTGAAGCGTTTCCAGAGTTATAACCTCATAAAGACTCAGTGGTCAGAATTGTAAAAATTGGCCCGGTCATTAACGTGCAAACCACCCTTGGGGTAAAGGGGTTAAGGGTTCACCCAGCACGGGGTGCTTTTGTTGTGTTTTGTATTTTTTGTGTCCTTTTAAATATTTCATTAAAGGTTATATTTTATCCATTTGCTTAATGAACTGATTTGTTGGATAACACATTCCTGCTTTTTTCAAGTTTTAATGAAATAAATAAACACATTTTTTCCATCTTTATTACACTCCCATTCCATACTGAAGCCATCGATCTCCTGGAAAAAAGACAAAATAAAAAAGCAACACTATACCCATACCTGTCCGCCGTACAGTCAAGTCCCACGCTGGAATACATCTGAAGGGGTTAAATAGTTTACAACTGGGTGTTAATGCGACCGGCCCGGCTGTAAACCATGGAGAAATGAAGGAAAAGCTGCCTGCACAGCCTCCCCGCCTGACCGGAGATGAACTGATCAGCGTGGAATGTTTCTGAACATTTTCCCACGCTGGTGAGTTCGCCTCATTTCAGGCGGGAGTATGTGCAGCCTCAGTGACTACCGCTGATGTCACTTAGGCTGCGCTGACTCCCCAACTGACCTGCTGTGAACTGACAGCGTGGGAAAATGTTCAGAAACTTTCCCACGCTAATCAGTTCATCTACGCTCATGCAGGGAGGCTGCGCAAGCAGCTTTTCCTTCATTCCGTTGTGGTTTACAGCTGGGCCGGTTGCATTAGCAACGCTCCCAGTTGTAAACTATTTAACCCCTTCAGATGGATTGCAGCGTGGGACTTGACTGTACGGCGGACAGGTTTGGGTATAGTGTTGCTTTTTTATTTTGTCTTTTTTCCAGGAGATCGATGACATCTGTATGGAATGGGAGTGTAATAAAGATGAAAAAAATGTGTGTTATTTATTTCATTCAAAATCTTCATTTGGTGTGTGTGTGTGTGTGTGTGTGTGTGTGTGTGTGTGTGTGTGTGTGTGTGTGTGTTGTTTTTAACCCTTTTAGACTAGTTGATTAATAATGGATAGTTGTCAGCTCCCCATTTTTAATCAGGCTTAATGTCACCTTGCAATAGCAAGGTGACATTAACCCCTTATTACCCCATATGCCACCGCTACAGGGCAATGGGAAGAGAGAGGATGCACCTTTTCTTGGGTGGTGGAGCAGTTTTTTTAGCCAGGGGGGCCCTAAAACACTGGTCCCTCTCTAGGCTATTAATTGCTGCCCTCAGTCACTGGCTTGCCTCTCTGGCAGAGACAATTGCGTGGGAGCCCACACCATTTTTTTCTGTGAATTAATCCTTTAATTTAACACCTACAGCTCCTAAATTTTACACACACACTAACATTATTAGTGAGGGACATGTAAAAAAATAACGGATAAGCAATGGTTTACTGTATCTTGTTGGGTTCTGTAATGATTTTACAGAAGCCGACAATTGAATTATCGGCTATTCTGCTATTTCTCTATGAGATATAAATATATATATATATATATATATATATAATATATATTATATCTACACCATGTCCCAAATTATTATGCAAACTGGTTTTAAGTGTCATAGCGTTTTTTGTTTTTTTTTGTAAATGAAACCCATTGATGGTATTGTGTCTCAGGGTTCTTTGAATCACTGAAATCAATCTCAGATACCTGTGATAATTAGTTTGCCATGTGAGCCCAATAAAAGGAAAACTGGATGTTCCACACTATTAAGCAAGTCAGAGTTTTCAAGTAACATGGGAAAGAAAAAGGATCTCTCTGCTGCTGAAAAGCATCAAATAGTGCAATGCCTTGGTCAAGGGATGAAAACATTAGATATTTCCCAAAAACTAAGCGTGATCATCGTACTGTTAAGAGATTTGTGGCTGATTCTGAGCACAGACGTGTTCGTGCTGATAAAGGCAGAATGAGAAAGGTTTCTGCCAGGCAAGTTCATCGGATTAAGAAAGCAGCTGCTAAAAAGCCATTACAAACCAGCAAACAGATATTTGAAGCTGCTGGTGCCTCTGTAGTCCCTCGAACCTCAAGGTGTTAGGATCCTTCAAAGGCTTGCTGTGGTGCATAAACTTACTATTTGGCCATCACTAAACAGTGCTCACAAGCAGAAACGGTTGCAGTAGGCCCAGACATACAGTACAGACCAAAAGTTTGGACACACCTTCTCATTCAAAGATTTTTCTGTATTTTCATGACTATGAAAATTGTACATTCACACTGAAAGCATCAAAACTATGAATTAACACATGTGGAATTATACATTACACTTTACAAAAAAGAGTGAAACAATTGAAAATATGTCTTATATTCTAGGTTCTTTAAAGTAGCCACCTTTTGCTTTGATTACTGCTTTGCACGCAGAAAAGGTGAACGGCTGGACTCTACATGCCTGGTTCCCAGCGTGAAGCATGGATGAGGTGGTGTGATGGTGTGGGGATGCTTTGCTGGTGACACTGTTGGGGATTTTTTCAAAATTGAAGAGGTCAGCGGTCCAGCTCACCCCAAACCATCTCGATTAGGTTCAGGTCTGGTGACTGTGGAGGCCAGGTCATTTGGCGTAGCACCCCAACACTCTCCTTCTTGGTCAAATAGCCCTTACACAGCCTGGAGGTGTGTTTGGGGTCATTGTCCTGTTGAAAAATAATGATGGTCTAACTAAACGCAAACCAGATGGAATAGCATGCTGCTGCAAGATGCTGTGGTAGCCATGCTGGTTCAGTATGCCTTCAATTTTGAATAAATACCCAAAAGTGTCACCAGCAAAGCACCCCCACACATCACACCACCTCCTCCATGCTTCACGGTGGGAACCAGGCATGTAGAGTCCATCCGTTCATCTTTTCTGCGTGCAAAGCAGTAATCAAAGCAAAAGGTGGCTACTTTGAAGAACCTAGAATATAAGACATATTTTCAGTTGTTTCACACTTTTTTGTAAAGTGTAATGTATAATTCCACATGTGTTAATTCATAGTATTGATGCCTTCAGTGTGATTCTACAATTTTCATAGTCGTGAAAATACAGAAAAATCGTTGAATGAGAAGGTGTGTCCAAACTTTTGGTCTGTACTGTACATGAAGACTAATTTTCAAAACAATCTTGTTTACTGATGAGTGTCGAGCAACCCCGGATGGTACAGATGGATGGAATAGTGGATGGTTGGTGGATGGCCATCATGTCCCAACAAGGCTGTGACGTCAGCAAGGAGGTAGAGGAGTCATGCTTTGGGCCGGAATCATGAAAAAACAGCTGGTAGGGCCCTTTAAGGTTCCTGAAGATGTGAAAATAACCTCTGCAAAGTATATAGAGTTTCTGACTGACAACTTTCTTCCATGGTATGAAAAGCAGAAATGAGCCTTCAGGAGCAAAATCATCTTCATGCATGGACAATGCACCATCTCATGCTGCAAAGAATACCTCTGAGTCATTGGCTGCTATGGGCATAAAAGGAGATAAACTGATGGTGTGGCCACCATCTTCCCCTGACCTCAACCCTATAGAGAACCTTTGGAGTATCACAGTAGCGTAGCTACCGGGGGGGCAGAGGGGGCGGTGGGCCCGGGCCCCGCGCTCTGAGGGGGCCCACCCGGAGCTACGCTACTGTAACTGTACTCGGCGTGCACAGCGCGCCGATACAGTTACATTCTGGGGCAGAGCAGGGAGAATCGATCTCCCTGCTCTGCCGCCGGCCGCTATGGGGCCCTGAGCAGGCGGTGGGGGGCCCGGTGCCAGCAGTGGGCCCCCCGCCCGTCATCGCAGGGTCAGCTGTATCAGCATCTAGCCGATACAGCTGACCGCATTGAGAGAGAAGGAGCGAGCGCTCCTTCTCTCCCATAATCCCCCTCTCAGCGTCTGACAGCGGGCGCGATGACGTCACTGCCCGGCGCCGGCAGTCAGACGCTGAGAGGGAGAGCAGTGAGCAGTGCAGGAGCCGGGAGCAAGAGAGGTGAGTACTGGATTTATTATTTTTGTAATGGGGGTGAATTATAAATAAGACTGCATTTGGGGGTGCATTATAAATAAGGCTGCCTATGGGGGAGTGCATTATAAATGGCTGCCTATGGGGGTGCATTATAAGTAAGGCTGCATATGGGGGTGTGCGTTATAAATGACTGCTTATGGGGTGCATTATAAATAAGGCTGCATATGGGGAGTGCGTTATAAATGACTGCCTATGGGGTGCATTATAAATAAGGCTGCATATGGGGGAGTGCATTATAAATGGCTGCCTATGGGGGTGCATTATAAGTAAGGCTGCATATGGGGGTGTGCGTTATAAATGACTGCCTATGGGTGCATTATAAATAAGGCTGCATATGGGGGAGTGCATTTATAAATGGCTGCCTATGGGGTCCATTATAAGTAAGGCTGCATTGGGGTGCTGTTGTGAATGGACTTGAAATGAGTTCTGAGCAGAGGCTCCCTCTGGTGGTTACAAGCGGTACTGGACTGTCCAGTGAAGATTGTGAGGAGTGGGAATCAGGTGTTACTGACTGGTCTTATATAAGGGAGTCGCCTTCCCATCAGGGTTGCCGGTGATCAATTGTTCTGGTCTCAATCCTTGAGTCCTGTTTCCTTTGTAGCCTGCTGTGTCGTGTCTGCATCTCCTGCTAACAGATAAGACATTTTCTTCTTTTTGTTTTTGTGCTTGATTTTTGCATTTTGTCCTGCACTTCTGTGGGGGCCTTCAGGGTCCCCTCCGGGGGCTTTTGCCCTCTCAGTTTAGTTCAGCCACTGATGTTTGTACATTTGCTTTTTCCAGTTTTTTCAGTGGCTGCTGTTTTGATTTTGTTACACCAGAGAACTAATTTAGGTGGTGGAGGTCGTGTGATCTCAGGTGATTTTGAAATTAGTAGAGTTGGTGCTTTTCAGGGTTTTTTGGGATTGCAGTAAGTGCCCTTCCTATCCTTTTCTATTTAGGTAGTTTGGGCCCCAACGTTTGCTCATACTATTTTCTGTCTGTGTCAGTATTTCTTCTTGTCTAACCGCCATTACATGTTTGGGGGGTTTCTATGTTCTTTGGGGATCTGCTCCGGGGCAGATAGCTTTCCTCTTTCTATCTTTAGGTGTAGTTAGTTTCTCAGGCTGTGACGAGGCATCTAGGACCAACGTAGGAACGCTCCACGGCTACCTCTAGTTGTGGTGGTTAGTCAGGGTACTGCAATCTCATAGATTCCAACTGCTCTGGTGTATTGCCTTTTTACCTGCACTCCTCAGCTACCGAAACATAACAGTATCACCGGCCCAAAAAATTGAAAATTGTATGGTACTCACAGAAGGGAAAAAATATTGTGAAAGAAAAAAGGTTGTCAGAGTTGTCAGAGATATTTTTCTGTTTGTTGCATTTTTTTTTTTTCCTCTGTATCTCTGGGTGCTGGGGAGGATTTTTTTTTCTCTCAATGGAGTTTGCACAGTTGTCTGGCCGTGTGGATCAGCTTGCACTGAGGTTCGGATATTGCTACCTATCTTGCTAGGTTGCCTGTTGTGGAACCTAGGATTCCCATGCCAGATTTGTTTTTGGGGGATCGAGCCAAGTTTCTGAATTTCAAAAATAATTGTAAATTGTTTTTTGCCTTAAAATTCTAAGTCCTCAGGGAACGCAGCGCAGCAGGTTCAAATTGTCATCTCTCTCCTGCGCGGCGATCCTCAGGATTGGACTTTTTCCCTGACACCTGGGGATCCTGTTTTGAGTGATGTTGATGCATTTTTTCAGGCCTTGGGGTTATTGTACGATGAGCCTAATGTCACTGATCAAGCTGAAAAAGCCTTGTTGGCATTAAATCAGGGGCTTGATGACGCTGAGTTATACTGTCAGAGATTCCGTAGGTGGGCAGTCCTGACCAAATGGAATGACGACGCTTTGGCAGCCTTTTTCGGAAGGGTATGTCAGATAATGTAAAGGATGTTATGGTGGGATTCCCTGTCCCCTCTGGTCTCAATGATTCTATGTCATTAGCGATTCAAATTGACAGACGTTTGCGTGAGCGGAGAAGTATGCGTGGAATAGTGTTGCCTTGTGAACCTGCTTCTGAATCCATGCAGTGTGATAGAGTGGTTTCTGGGGCACAGCGTCATGAGTTTCGAAAGCGCAATGGGTTATGTTTCTACTGTGGTGATGCCTCTCATGCTATTTCAGTCTGCCCTAAGTGGGGAAAGACGTTTTGCACGCTCAGTTGTCTTGGGTAGTGTTCAGACTAAGTTTTTATTAACTGTCACTCTGATATGCTCTCTGTCCTCATTTTTGCTCAGGCTTTCGTTGATTCTGGAGCAGCTTTAAACCCCTGGGGGGATTATATTTTTATTATATGGTTGGTGCTTTTGGGTTTACACCTGTTCACATGAATAAAATTTTGGAAAAGTGGGTCAGTTTTTTGATAGTATTTTTCCTTTGCCTGAGCACTCCACCGGGGGTACGGCCTTTTAATTACGCGGTTCATCCCCCCTCCACAGAGATGTAATTTTAGTCTGAAAAGAGGATTCATAGGTTCCCATGCAGACAGTTTTCTAAAGCGAGGATAGGCATTTTTTAGGGCCTGATAACGAGAAAGCCCTTGGTGGCTATCAGGCTCCAAATTTGGCCATTTTGCGCTGACTTCTCAATTTTTTTTCTTTTTAAAAGTAATGATGAACTTTTTCTATTTCGTGTTTGAGCTAAGCGTACAGTGTGCTACCTTTTCTCTTGTTGTATATGATTGGGACTCTAGGTTTAGCCCCTGTTCCACAAAACTAAGTTTGGATGTGCCGGTCATTTTTTGATTTTTTTTTTGTATGTCATGTATTTCAGTCTGCCCTAAGGGGGAAGCTTTTGAGCTCAGTTGTCTTGGGTAGTTTCAACTAAGTTTTTATTAACTGTTACTCTGTTTGCTCTCTGTCCCATTTTTGCTCAGGCTTTGTTTTCGGGAGAGCATTAACTGATGGATTTTTTTTGCTAAAGTTGTGGGTTTCCTTTACCCCCTAGGAAGTCTATTCCCTAGGGGGATCTTTTTAACCCCTTTGGCTGGAAAAACCTCAGTTTCTACTCAGGTGATAATGGGGTTGAACCTGATATCAGGAGGCGGAAATTTTTGGTTTTGTATAATTGCAAAAAATATGTCGGGTTTTCCCCCTTGGTTACAGTCCAAAACCCCTTTTTTGGGAGGGGAAATTGTGTCTGTAACCATTTGGGGTGCCAATGTTAATACCAACCCCCCTTTTTTTTCTCCCCCCCCCAGGCTCAGATGTTCCTGATTTTTTTTTTGATTTTTTGTGTGTTGTGAAAGTAAATCTGCACCTTTTCCTCCCCAGGGAGTATGGGGCCCCTATTGTTTTTGTGCCGGGTGAAATTCCCAAAAAAGGGCGCCTTTTTAATTGTCTGTACTGAACATGACGCTATGGGTTTATATAAGGAGTCATGGAGAAGGGTCATATCAGCCACCCAAACCCTTGGGGCCCCGG
This sequence comes from Oophaga sylvatica, assembly GCA_033576555.1. Classification (NCBI taxonomy): domain Eukaryota; kingdom Metazoa; phylum Chordata; class Amphibia; order Anura; family Dendrobatidae; genus Oophaga; species Oophaga sylvatica. The sequence continues at coordinate 210,438,034 of JARQOD010000006.1, read as the reverse complement.
TTTTTTTTTTTTTGGGCCAAAAAGATGGTTCTTAAGGCGTGATTGATATCGTTTTTTTGAACAATATTAGTGAAAATCAATAGGTTCCCCCCGATTTCTGCCCCGTTTTCCGGGTGAAAAACGTCTTGGTTTTAAAAACTTGACCTCGGGGGGGGAATAAACCCCTTTTTTGCTTACCGGGGGGGAAGGGGAAAAGGGGATTTAATACCCCTGAGGGCATTTTGAGTCCTTGTGATGCCCTTTTTGGGTCACTAATGCTCCTTTGTTTCCCGTCCCTTTATGAAGACTTTTCGGTTTTGTGGGAAAATTTTGATTGTTTTTGGATGATATCTTGTTTTTTTTCCCCAAAGATGGGACTTCTTGAAACTGTTTGAAGTTTTTTCCGTTTTTTGGGGAAAAATGCTTTTTATGTGAAGAGATAAAAGTGTCTTTTTGGGTACAGAGGATCTCATTTTTGGGATTCATTTTGTCCCTCTTTTTGAAATGGACCCGGTAAGGTTCAGGCCATCTGTGATTGGGCCCCCCCTACTTCAAAAAGGCTCTTAAAGATTTTTGGGTTTGCCAATTTTTTCTAATTTTTGGTTTTTCTCGTTTTTGTTAAACCTTTAACTGATTTGACCAAAAAGGGTTCTGTGTGGTGAAAGGCCCCCCCCCGGGGGTCTCTGCATTTCAGGAATTAAGCGAGATTTATTCTGCCCCGTTCTACGGCAGCCTATGTTTCTCTGAAATTTTAGTGGGGGTTGATGCCTTGAAATTGGGGTGGGGTTCCTTTTTTTTCCCCAAAGAACCGAACCTAAAAGTCCCCTTGTGCCTTTTTCTCTCGAAATTTTCTCCTATAACAATTTGCGGGGTAATCAGGAGTTATTGGCCAGAAGTGGGCTTTTGAAGAGTGGAGACTTTTGGGGGGAGCCAAACACAGGGGGGGGTCCTTAAGGCCCCTAAGAATCTGGTTTAGGAATCTCCAAGCGACTTAAAACCTGACAGGCCCCGGTGGGCCTTTTTTTTCACCGTTTTAAATTTTGGGGTTTCCCCTTTTTCCCCGGACTAAAATGTTAAGGGTATGCCCCCTCGGGGTTTTTTGGGACTCCTGGTTTTTGTCCTTCGTTTTTTTTGAAAGAAGGTGTAGTTTTTTTCCCCCACTCCCCCAATTTGAGACTGGCTCTGGGGGGGTGTCAGGGGAAGGCCCCCGCGCTCCCCCTTTGGGGGGAAATTTTTTTGCCCCCGGGCCGGGAAAAAAGGTTTTATGTAGATTTATTGTTAGCGCGGCCGGTATCCCAATTTTTTTGGGACCCGGACTTGGTTTTCGGTCTTTTTTTGGGGGCCTCCTTGTTGTGATTCGGGATTTGGCAGTCCTGCGGGACTGCTCTGCTCCAAGCCTTGCCTGCTCTAGTGGTTTGTTTTGCCTTTTTCCCTTCCCCCCGAGACCAGGACCCATATCTTTTGGATTTCTTTTTGCCCCCCCTGTTTCTCGAGATGGCATTGGGTGATTTGTGTAGGTTTTCCAAGAGTAACTCTTGTGCCCTTTTCCTAAGTTGCCTTCCCCTTGAATTGGGCTTTGTTTTTCGCACGTGGTTCGTTTAAAAGCATTCCGGAAAAATTGTGTTGACAGAGGACCCCATTTTTTTTTAAAATTTTTGGGGCCTTTTTTGGTTAAAAAATTGGTGTTCAATTGTCTTTTCCTCGGTTTCACCTTCAGACCAATGGAAAAACTGAAAAAACAAACCAAATTTGGGGAACTTACAAGATGTTTGTGTCTGTGATCAGGATGACGGGTTTTTTTTGTTTGGTGAGTTTGTCTTAATAATGGGCTAGTCCCCCTTTTTGATGTCTCCATTTTTCTGAAATTCTGGGTTTCCCCTCGATTTTCTTGGGGGGACAGACGGAGGCTTTGTTCCCCGGGTTTTTTGATCTGTTGTGGAGGTATGCAAAATTTTGGGGGCCCAGGTAGTGGAATTTGTCCCTCTCTAGGAGGGGCCCCCGGGGTTTTCAACCCGGGGCATAGGATGATGGTCCTGGTTTAAAAGGGGGGTTTTGGTTTGGGGTTTGTCCAAAAAAATATTCCATGAGAGGGGAAAACCCCAAAAAATTTAAGTGGTTCTTGGACCTTATAAGATCGGAGTTCTTAATCCTTTTCTTTTTTTGCTTCTTCCGGGACATTTAAAAAAAAATTTTTCCACAAGCCTTGTTGAAGAGGTTTGTTGAGCCAGTTTTTTCCTACTGTTTTTGCCCCTCCCCCTTTTGGTTGGGGGAAAAAGGAGTTGTGGTTGAGAAAAATTAAAAATTCTCGTTTTTTGATGGAAACCCTATTTGGTTAAGTAGGGTTAGGCGGAAGACAATTCGGGTTTTTTTGCTTCGGACCCCCATGCTAGGAGATCACCGTGCTTTCAAAAAAACATCCGATGCCTGGTTGCTCAAGGGGGGGTTCGGTGGCCCCCCCCTAAGGGGGGGGGGGTACGTTGTAAGGATTGAAATGAGTTCTGAGCGAGGCTCCCTGGGGTTCAACGGTATGGATGTCCAGTGAAGATGTGAGGAGTGGGAATCGGTGTTAATGGGTCTTTATAAGGGGTGCCTTCCCTCAGGGTTGCCGGTGTCAATTGTTCGGTCTAATCCTTGAGTCCTTTTCCTTTGTAGCCTGTGTGTCGTGTTCTGCATCTCCTCTAACAATAAACATTTTCTTCTTTTTTTTTTGTGCTTGATTTTTGCTTTTTCCTGCATTTGGGTGGGGGCCTTCAGGGTCCCTCGGGGGCTTTTGCCCTCTCAGTTTTTTCAGGCACGATGTTTTGTAATTTGTTTTTTTTCCGTTTTTTCAAGGGTGCTGTTTTGTTTTGTTAACCAGAGAACTAATTTAGGTGGTGGAGGGTGTGTGATCTCAGGTGATTTTAATTAGTAAGTTGGTGCTTTTCGGGTTTTTTGGGATTGCGGTAAGGCCCCTCCTATCCTTTCATTTAGGTAGTTTGGGCCCCAACGTTTGCTCCTTAATTTTTGTTGTGTCCGTATTTCTTCTTGTCTAACCGCCATTAAATTTTTTTGGGGGCTTTTTATGTTCTTTGGGGTTGCTCCGGGAAGTTGCTTTCCTCTTTCTATCTTTAGGTGTAGTTAGTTTCTCAGGCTGGACGAGGGGCTAGGCCAACGTGGAACGCTCCACGGCTGCCTCTATTGTGGTGGTTAGTCGGGTATGTAATTCATAGATCCAACTGCCGGTGTTTCCTTTTTTTCCTGCACCCTCAGCTACCGAAACTAAAGGGTGCTTATAAATAAGATTGCCTTGGGGGTGATTATAAATAGGGGCCTATGGGGGAAATTATAAATAAACTGCCTATGGGGGTCTTTAAATAAGGCAGCATATGGGGGGGGATTATAAATAAGACAGCCTATGGGGAATGCATTATAAATAAGGCGGCTATGGGGTGCTTATAAATAAGGCTGGCTATGGGGTGCATTATAATAAGCTGCCTAGGGGTGCATTAAAAAATAAGGTGCTATGGGTGCATTATAAATAAGGCTGCCTACAGGGTGCTTAAATTGGGGGGGTTTTCTATGGGGCATTTTACACAGAGGCTCCCTATGGGAGGCCTTATAATATAGGGTGCCCCTTGGGGGGGGGCATTTTACTTTTTGAAACATTGGTGTATTTTGTATAGGATCTTCTAGGGGACATCTACGTTGAGGATTATTGGGGGGCCACATTACTGTGTTGAACATTTAAATTAGTTTGGGGGCATTAAGGGGTCAGTTTTATATCCAGTGAGGGGGCATACACGTTATGGGGAGCTGTACAGGGGGGAGACTGGGCATTATTAAGTGTAAAGTGGGCATTATTGTTATAGGGGAACCGGGTTTTTTTGGATGTCAAAGGGGCACAGGCTTATTAAATTTAGGGGAAAAAATGTGGGCACGGGTTTTTTGGGACTTGCACCCAGCTTTATTATTCAGGGGGGTGCTTTGAATTTAGAGGTCACACGAACCCACACTAGGTGCAGTAATAGGGGCACTACGGCGAGCGGCCAGATTGGGGTATCAGCTGCATAAAAGGACAATATGACAGCAGCAGCTCAGTTTGGGGTTCAGCAGGAAGGGTTTGGCGGTTGGAATAGTCCAATCGGTGTCGGACGTGCTGAAAATATGAGAAGGGAAATGTTCTTTGTTGTTATTTTCTGCGTAAGTCCTGGCTGGAGGAGTCGTTATGTCGGTTGGGGAGATGGAAAAAAACATGAAAAGTGAACGATTCCATCAGAAGGAAGTCAGCGGTAAGTCATTATCTAACCTGTGCGTTTTCATTATATTTCTGTGGACTGGGGTTATTTTACCAACTGACCATACGGCGGTAATATCAATATTGGTCTTTTTATTTTTAAAAATTAATTTTTGGCAACGCCGGTCATTTGCTGGGTTCTTGGTTAGGGGGGCCCCCTCAAAAGTTTTCGCCCCCCCCAAAAAACCCTAGCCGCCTCTGGAAAACTCAAGCAAAAATCTATGAGGGTGGGGGCAGTTCACATCAAAACAAGCTCTGGGGTTATTCAGACTTCATGCAAAAAAATACAAAGCAGAAACCTCCAAAAACTTCAAAGTTCAATGGATGCAAGAATTGTGAAGGGTTCAAAAGGGTTCCTATGTTAATGTAACTTTCCCTGTTAGGATGTTTTATGTTAAATAGCTTTTTTGTTCAGTGAATGTGACCTCCAAGCGCAAATTCACAAAGACCATTTTCAGTTCTTTTAAAACAGATCAAATGTTCGAAATTCCTGGGCTAATAATTTGGAACAGTGCTTTTGGTTTTTATTCATTTTGGAGATTATACTGTTTCATTGGGAGGTTTCTTCAATAAAATTGTGTTACTTAAGGGGAGGATTTTTTATTAATATTCTTTGCACGACCCTTTTTGGAACGGTGTTTAATTTATATATACTGAAGCTTTTCAGGGGAAAAACCTGGGGATCGCCGTCTGGGTAACAGAGTGGCACGGAAACAGTTCATTCCGCAGTAAGGGCAACGGCCGCAACCATTTTATTTAAAGTCAAAAGCAAACAAAGACATAAAACAAATCAAAACGAAGACCTGGGCTTGCTACATTACTACATTAGATAGATTTCCCTTCCCGGGTCCCGCTCTAACACCGGGGCCAAAACAACATTGTTCACATTTACCAGAAAATTTCACATTTACCAGCATTTTACCGTTGGAGGTTTCACAGAGTCTCCTCCTTGTTTGAAGGCACCTTAAAGTCAGATTTTGGAGAGCTCCCCCCTATTCAGCAGCTATCCGCATGGTTTCCCAGAGACTACTCCTGGTCCGGGGTACATCGAGCACCCAGAGAGAAGTCATACTCCTGGAGAACCTTCTGTGCCGGACCCCTCCTGTGTCCAGACTAAGCGGCTCCCCTCCTTTTCAGCAGCTATCCGCAGGATTCTCACGAGACTATCCTTGTCTGGGGTACACAGCACCCAGCTGAGAAGCTCAAACTCCTGGAGACACCTTTGTGCCTGGACCCTCCTGTGTCCGGATAAGCGAGCTCCCCCCTTTTCAGCAGCTTTCCGCAGGATTCTCACAGAGTACCCTGTGTCCGGGGGAACTCGAGCACCAGACTGAGGTAGTCAAACTCCTGGAGACCCTTCTGTGCCTGGCCCCCCTCCTGTGTCCAGACAAGCGAGCTCCCTGACTGTGTTCGGGGGGCACCTACTTCTGGTCTCCTAATCAACACCTGAGTAGTTTAGGCCTGACTGCAAAGTGTGCAATGAATGTAAGGTGAGTGCCTTTCTCTACCATAGGTTTACAAAGCCTACATTTCCCTTATAACCTCAGCAAAAGTACCTAGGTAAATGTACACCCCATTCAAAACACATCCCTCAGCCACATATCCCCCTCCCTTCTCCGAGGAGGGGGTCTCCAGACCGGAGGGCGGTCAACAAATCCTAAAGAGACAGTGAAATCGGGGCCAGTCATATCTCTCAACTTCATCTTCACTCCGTCCATTTCCTTCCAGGCCACTAGCATCCCACCAGGATCCGTCTCTGACCTTTCAGGCAGTCAGGCTTTTACTGGCCCACAAAAACGGTTTGTCCCCCACCCGGGGAAACAGGAAACACCTGACGCCTTCCGACCACCTGTTCTCCAATTAAGCAGGGTTTTATCCCTTACACACACCCACCCACCGGGACCTGAGCTGATTTCATGTATTTGTTTCAGACTTGTGTGGTGTAAAAGGCCGTGTGATGTCACAGTATGGATAGTAAGCTGGGGAGGAACATGGACAGTAAAACAACACACACGACCATTACAGGAACGCCACCAAGGGCTGCATTACCTATTCCCCCCCCCTTTTTTCAAACTTGTGGGTTGAACACAAAATACTTCAATACCTCAACCCACAGTCACAAGAGACCAGTACTTGTCCATTGCTCTGTTCAGCCCCCCGGAAATTAGTCAATAAATTTTCCTTCCTTGGGACCTACTGTTGCATTGTCACGACTTCGTCCCAGTCACTTTCGGGTCGTAACCTTGTCAGGTTCCCCTCCGTTCCCAGCGGTCAATGTAACCTGTCAGGGTCTTGCCTGGGTATCTAAGGTCGGTTGACTTGTACGTCCCGTAATCTTCGGGTCTCTGTATGGGCCTCTCAAACCTGAGTATGGGGTCTCCTACCCTAAACCAGCCCACTCCCCAGTAACGGGCCACTTCTGTGCTCAGATGATGGTTATTACTCGTGTTAGCGGATTCAATTGTTTCTACCCCCCAGGTAGGTCCACGGTACCCACCGCATGCGCACATATTCCAGACTTTTTCCTCCTATAGGTAAATGACACCATGCCGTCTTCATTGGTACCAGTCCCGAAATCACTGGATGCTTTACTTTCACCACCACCGCCTTTCACCATCATCTGCAGGTCGGCCATTTTTTCCCAATTAGCTTTTCACCAAACATGGGCCCCGGAGACCTTTCCCGCAGACTGTGAGCATTTCTCATAAGCTTCAGTTGTCAAAGGCTTGTTCTGTCTTCACCGGAGAAAACCGCTTTGTGCGAATAATCGCCAGTGCATGTAAATTAGGATTGCCACCCTCTTCACTGTAACTTGGTCGTGGACAAGACCACCAGCGTTTAGTCCTGAGGTCGGTACACCTTACAGGCCCCACGGCCTTCCTAAACGCTTCATGACAGCTAAGGGTGCATTCTTCTTCATCCTCGGGTACATTGAGGGCCCTTGTCCGACACGTTTCGGTTCACCAGTGGTTTCCAGACGATAACAAGTCGGGTTCGGGACAATGACTTTCAGCTTCTTCCCCCTTTACGCTTCTTCTGAGCTGATCACAGCTAAAATTCGGATTTCCGTCCTGACCACTTCCATTTCAATTTACTTCCTTCCCCATCTTTAGCTTCCTCAGGGTTATTTCTCCGCCAAAAAGGGGAGCGAGGCAAAGTTTTTTCCCTTTCTTTCCCCCAAGGTGGCCTTGTTCACGAGTGAACGATGGCGACTTTTTCAGCCCGAGAACTTCTTCTCTAGTTCCGCCATTCGCCTTCAGCTGCCCGTCTCTGAAGCTTCCTTGCGTCCACTGGGCTTGTAACCACTCCTTAGCTCCTGATCTCGGCTCGACATCCACCGAATCATCCGACTCCCATCATCGAGGAAGTATCTGCTTACACCTCCCACTCCATGGCCAACTCCTGGCCCTGGTTGAGTTTCTGATGGATCCTCCTCTTTTCCCCTCCTTCCTTTTGGCTGAGCTTTTCTTAAGGACTCTCCGCCCGGGGAGTATCCAGACATTGTAGCCCTTCACCTGAGCTTTTAGCCAGGGTCTTTTCTGTTTGGTTTAATTTTTCAGGGGGGTGTTGCAGAGTGGTCTCAACCACCGGCCATTTGCTCTGATCCATTTTCCTCTTCTGTTTTTCTTTGCCCCCAGGGATCCAATAAGTCTTCATTGTTGCAGTTTCCTACTGCGTTCCCCAAACCTCCTTTTTTGGTCCACAGCTCCGGTTAGCTGTGCGCAGTGTTTTTGGATTTTGTTCATTCCAGAAATCCATCCTGCAGCGCCCCTTCCAGCTTCAACTGCAAAACCCTTCCTTGATTTTGCGGCGGTCCTCTTTAAAGGAAAAAAAACATATTTGCCAAGGATAACTTTCCTCTTGCTTCCTTTGGACTCGCTGGTCTGAGGACACGTCCTCCAGGTTTTCACATAATTGCAGCATGTCCCCTTGAATGCACCGAATAGGTTCCAGCTCTTGGCCTGACGGCCCCCCTCTTCTACCTCTAAAGGAGAATCCACACTTGAAGCATGGCGACAGTACTACATTCTTTCATTTTCATTTTCAGCGATACACCGGAACAACCTTTTGGGCCCTTGCGCCGCGACGACGAGAGGAGGATCTCTTCCCTCGTTAGCCTCCCGATGAATCACTTTTTACTTTCTGTGTCCCAGCAGCTACGGGGCCTGTGTCATCCCCATGGTGTTGTGGGATAACAGGTCCCTCCCACTTTGACTCACCCCCTTCTTTCTGGAGCTACCCGTTATCAACGTCACTTGTCATTTTTAGGAGGTCCAACCCACCCCATAAACAATTTTCAGTTTTTCCACATCTACCTCTTGGAAAATCCGCCCCTTTTTAGACCCCGCCCCCTTTTAACCCCTCCTTTACATTGCGTACATCCTCCAAAAAAAACCGTGCCATTTGCCCACGCGGGATAGTACTCATGGCGATCAGCTGGCTCGAGGGGAGCGCAGCTAATCGCCGCCGGGTGTCAGTGATTATCACAGCTGACACCCGGAGTGTGTCTGAGCGGTACGGACCGCTCCCGGAAATTAACCCTAGCACACCCGATCAAACATGATCGCGGTGTACTGGGGGCACAGGGGAGGATCGCGCAGGGTGGGGGTCCCTGCGGCCCCCCCCTGGGGACCCTCAGACCGGCGATGTGATCGCGTGTTCTGAGGGCTTCCTCCCTCCCAGGACCCGGATCCAAGGAGGCGCCGGGGCCTGGAGGGGGGGTTCCTCATGCCTCGAGAGCCCTGAGAAGCCTGCTATGCCTGAGCGTTCGCTGGTGTGGACAGTGTCTGGCACACGTCACACCAGCGATTTGTAAAATCAGTGATGTCCACCTGGGACAAAGTAAAAAAGTTAAAAAATAAAAAAATAAACATGTTAAAAAAAAAATCCAAATAAATAAAAAAAAAAAAATATTTCCCAAAAATTCATTTCTTCCTTAAAAAAAAAAACAAAACAATAAAAGTACACATATTTGGTAACCGCGTCCGTAACGACCCCCCTATAAAACTGTCCCATAGTTAACCCCTCTAGTGAACCCCTTAAAAAAAAAAAAAAAAACGAAGCAAAAAATCAATGCTTTATCTCAAACCGCCTGAACAAAAAGGGAAAACGCCGAAAAAAGAACTGATATAAATAAAAAAATGGTACCGCTGAAAACGTCTCTTGTCCCGCAAAAAAAAAGAGCCACATACAGCCTCAGCGAAAAATAAAAAAGTTATAGTCGCAGAATAAAGGATGCAAAAATATTTTTTTTATATAAAATTGTTTTTTTCATAAAAGCGCCAAAACATAAAAAAATGATTAAAAGGGGTATGCCTAATGAATGACCCGAAGAATAAAATGCTTTATCAATTTTAAACCACACGCGGAACAATAAAAAGCCTCCCCCAAAAAAATTCATGAATTGGATTTTTGTTCATTCTAAACCTCCCAAAAAACGAAATAAAAAAGGTCAAAAAATGTCACCTGCTGAAAAAATGGTACAAAAAAAAAACGTCAACTGTACCGCAAAAAAAGACCTCACATGACTCTGTGGGCCAAAATATGCAAAAATATAGCTCAAAATGTGGCATGAAAAAAAAATTTTTTTGCAATAAAAAGGTCTTTTTAGGTGACATGCAATCAAAAAAATCCGCTTAAATAGTAAATCAAACCCTCCCTTTATCCCCCCTTATTAGGGAAAATAATAAATTAAAAAAAAGTTTTATTTCCATTTTCCCATTAGGGTTTAGGGTTAGGGTTGCGGCTAAAGTTAGGGTTAGGGTTGGCACTAAAAGTTAGGATTGGGTTGGGGTTGGGTTTTGGGGGGGTTAGGGTTGGTTTGTGGGTTTAGGGTTGGGACTAGGGTTAGGGGTGTGTTTGGGGTTAGGGTTGGAGTTGAATTGGGGGGTTTCGTGTTTAGCACATCAGGGGTTCCAAAATGGGGACATGGCTTATCTCAATTCCAGCCAATTCTGGTTGAAAAAGTCAAAACGGTGCTCCTTCATTTGAGCTCTGCCGCGTCCAAACATAGTTTATCCCCACATATGGGGACGGTATCTGGCCCCCAAGAATTTATTGTGCAATTTGTCCTATTTTTCTGTTACCCTTGGGAAAAAAAAAAAGGGGGCGAAAATATCATTTTTGTACAAAAAAAATTTATTTTTTTGTTTTTACGGTGTTCATTATAAATTCGTGAAGCATTGGGGCTTCTAGCGCCACCCAACCTAGTAAGTTCTTTGTGGGGTTTATTTTAAAAAAATGGGGTACTTGTTGGGGGGATTTACTTTTTAGGGCATAGGGGCTCTCCAAATGGACATGACGCCCCAGCCATTCCATCAAAGTCTGCAATCCAAAAACGTCACTACTTCCCTTCCGATCCCCAACGTGACCCATACAGAGTTTTTCTCCCCACTATTGGGTATACGTACTCAGGAAAATTGGGCAACAACTTTTGGGGTCCAATTTCTCCTGTTACCCTTGTAAAAATAAAATATTGGGGCGAAAAAAATCATTTTTGCAAAAAAAAAAAAAAAGATTTTTTATTTTTACGGCTGTACGTTATAAACTTCTGTGAAGCACTTGGGGGGTTCAAAGTGCTCACCACACATCTTGATAAGTTCCTTGTGGGGTCGTTTCCAAAAATGGGGTCATTGTGGGGGGTTTCCACTGTTTAGGCACATCGGGGCTCTCCAAATGCGACATGACGACCCAGACCATTCCATCAAAGTCTGCAATCCAAAACGTCACTACTTCCCTTCCGAGCCCTGACGTGCGCCCATCAGTAGTTTTCTCCCACTTTTGGGTATCAGCGTACTCAGGACAAATTTGGACAACAACTTTTGGGTTCCAATTTCTCCTGTTACCCTTGTTAAATAAAATATTGGGGGCGAAAAAAATCATTTTGTAAAAAAAAAAAAAAATTTTTTATTTTTACGGCTGTGCGTTATAAACTTCTGTGAAGCACTTCGGGGTTCAAAGTGCTCACCACACATCTAGATAAGTTCCTTGTGGGGTCTATTTGCCAAAATGGGTCACTTGTGGGGGGTTTCCACTGTTTAGGTGCATCAGGGGCCTCCAAATTTGACATGACGCCCCCAGACCATTCCATCAAAGTCTGCAATCCAAAACGTCACTACTTCCCTTCCGAGCCCCGACGTGTGCCCAACAGTAGTTTTCGCCCAACATATTGGTATCAGTGTACTCAGGACAAATGGACAACAACTTTGGGTTCCAATTTCTTCTGTTACCCTTGTGAAAATAAAATATTGGGGCGAAAAAATATTTTTGTAAAAAAAAAAAAAATATTTTTTTTTTACGGCTGTACGTTATAAAACTTTAGTGAACACCTGGGGGTTTCAAAGTTCTCACCACACATCTAGATAAGTTCCTTGAGGGGTTCTAGTTTCCAAATGGTGTCATTTATGGGGGTTTCCCACTGTTTAGGCAGATCAGGAGCTCTCCAAACACGGACATGGCGTCCAGCCAATTCTGCGTTGAAAAAGTCAGGACGGCGCTCCTTCCCTTCCAAAACTCTGCCATGCACCCAAACAGATGGTTTACCCCCACATATGGGGTATCAGCGCACTCAGGACAAATTGCACAATAACTTTTGGAGTCTTGTTACCCTTGGAAAAATAAAAAATTGGGGTGAAAAAGATCATTTTTGTGGAAAAAATATGATTTTTAAATTTTACGGCTCTACGTTTTAAACTTGTGTGAAGCATTGGGGGTTCAAATTGCCTCAAAAATTAGATAAGTCCTTAGGGGGTCTAGTTTCCCAAATGGGGTCATTTGTGGGGGGTTTCCACTGTTTAGGCACATCAGGGGCCTCTCCAAATGCAACATGGCATCCAAAAACTCAATTCCGCAATTTTGGTTGGAAAAAGTCAAATGGTGCTCCTTCCATTCGAGCTCTGCCGTGCGCCCAAACAGTGGTTTCCCCCCACATTGGGGTATCAGCGTACTCAGGACAAATTGTACAACAACTTATGTGGTCCAATTTCTCCTGTTACCCTTGGGAAAATAAAAAATTAGTGACTAAAAGATAATTTTTGTGGGAAAAAAAAATAGGATTTTTTATTTTCATGCCCGGGCATTTAAACTTGTGTGAAGCACTTGGGGTTCAAAGTGCTCATCAAAGATCTAGATAAGTTCCTGAGGGGGTCTAGTTTCCAAAATGGGGTCACTTGTGGGGGGTTTCCACTGTTTAGGCTCATCTGGGGCACTGCAAAACGGAACATGACCCCCATTAATGTCTGCATTCCAAAACGTTACTACTTCCTTTCCAAGCCCTGCCGTGCGCCCAAACAGTTTCCCCCCCCACATATGGGGTATCAGCGTACTCAGGACAAATTGGACAACAACTTTTGGGGTCCAATTTCCTTGGGAAAATTCATAAATTTGGGACTAAAAAATAATTTTTGTGGAAAATTGATTTTTTTTTTTCACACCCAGGCTTTATATAAACTTTGTGAAACACTTGAGGGTTCAAAGTGCTCACAACAGATCTAGATAAGTACCTTAGGGGTCTAGTTTCCAAAATGGTGTCACTTGTGGGGGGTTACACTGTTTAGGCGCATCAGGGGCTCTCCAAACGCGACATGGCATCCAATCTAAATTCCAGCCAATTTTAGTTTGAAAAAGTCAAACGTCGCTCCTTCCCTTACGAGCTCTGCCGTGTACCCAAACAGTGGTTTTCCCCCACATATGGGGTATTGGCGTACTCAGGAGAAATTTCATAACAACCTTATCTGTCCATTTTTCTCCTTTTACCCTTGTGAAAATAAAAAAAAAGTTTGTAAAAGATAATTTTTGTGGCTAAAAAGTAAAATATTCATTTTTTTCCTTCCACGTTGCTTTAGTTATGTGAAGCAACCTGAAGGGTATAATAAACTTCTTGAATGTGGTTTTGAGTACCTTGAGGGGTGCAGTTTTTAGAATGGTGTCACTTTTGGGTATTTTCTGCCATATAGACCCCTCAAAGTGACTTCAAATGTGAGGTGGTCCCTAAAAAAAAATGGCTTTGTAAATTTTGCTGTAAAAATGAGAAAATCGCTGGTCAACTTTTAACCCTTATAACTTCCTAACAAAAAAAAAATTTTGGTTCCAAAATTGTGCTGATGTAAAGTAGACATGTGGGAAATGTTATTTCTTAACTATTTTGTGTGATATATTTCTCTGTTTTAAGGGAATAAAAATTCAAAGTTTGAAAATTGCAAAATTTTAAAAAATTTCGCCATATTTGCGTTTTTTTTTCAAAAATAAACGCAAGTTATATCGAAGAAATTTTACCACTAACATGAAGTACAATATGTCACAAGAAAACAAACTCAGAAATCGCGAAGATCCGTTGAAGCGTTCCAGAGTTATAACCTCATAAAGAGACAGTGGTCAGAATTGTAAAAATTGGCCCGGTCATTAACGTGCAAACCACCCTTGGGGGTGAAGGGGTTAACAACCACACCGGCAGGGTAATTTTTACACAAAAAATCAGCAGTAGTCTTAGGTCTCAGTTCACAACATCTCTTACCACCTCCCCGTGCACTCTGTGACAACACTGGCACCCCCGGAGAGTCTATAGAATGGTCCACTGCCGCCATTCTATAGGTGCCCACAGCTCCCGCACCATGTCCAGCTGCATGTCCAGTAGACATTTCTCAAAATATGTGGTCCGACTCGTCAAACCCATTTGTTGCTCCGTTCACAGCCATCGCGGAGCACTGTTCACACCAGAACTTCACCGCTTTCCCTTGAAAAAAATCTTCGTGGCCCCGCCGAGCCACAGCAAAAACTGGATTTGAGTGCGACGACAATCTTCGTAACCCCCACCGAGTCACAGCAAGATGCCTTTGTGACCCCCACCGAGTCACAGCAAGATGCCTTCGTGACCCCACTGAGTCACAGCAAGATGCTTGTATCCACACTCGTCTTCCATGCTGTCAGACTTCTCTGTCTTAACAACGGCAGTCTTCACTCAAGACATACACACTCCACAGTCTTTTCCACAGAAAAATTCAGCTTTGCTGTGCAGACACTTTTTTTTTTTTTTTTCTTGCTGCTGCTTCAACAGACTTCACCTTTATTGCTGTCTCTAAGCCACTGTGCTGCACGATATTCCAGCACCAATTGTATCAGCCACTGTGCTGCCCCAGCATTCTCGCCAATTGTAAGCTTTTCAGGGGATATAGCTTGGGATCGCCGTCTGGGTAGACAGAGTGGCACGGAAACAGTTCATTCACAGCAGTACTGGTGCAACTGGCCGCAACCAGTTTTATTTAAAAGTCAAAAGCAAACAAGACATAAAACAAATCATAAACAGAAGACTGGGCTTGTCTAGCCACTTACTACACTTAGATAGATTTCCCTATCTATCCGGGTCCCGACTCTAACAGCCGGGCCAAAACAACACATATGTCCTGTAGACTGTGAGCCCTCGCGGGCAGGGTCCTCTCTCCTTCTGTACTTATGCGTCCCTTGTCTAGCACATGTTTATTGTATATGTCTATATTTTTCCCCTTTTCATATGTAAAGCGCCATGGAATAAATGGCGCTATATAAATATATAATAATAATAATAATAATATGTTCAGCATTTACCAGCATTTACCAGCATTTACCAGTAGTGGAGGTTCACAGAGTCTCCTCCTTGTGTCTGAAGGCACCTTCAACGTCCAGACTTGAGAGAGCTCCCCTCCTATTCAGCAGCTATCCGCATGGATTCTCACAGAGACTACTCCTGTGTCCGGGGTACATCGAGCACCCAGACTGAGACAGCTCATACTCCTGGAGACACCTTCTGTGCCTGGACCCCTCCTGTGTCCAGACTAAGCGAGCTCCCCTCCTTTTCAGCAGCTATCGCAGGATTCTCACAGAGACTACTCTGTGTCCGGGGTACATCGAGCACCCAGACTGAGATAGCTCAAACTCCTGGAGACACCTTCTGTGCCTGGACCCCTCCTGTGTCCAGACTAAGCGAGCTCCCTCCTTTTCAGCAGCTATCCGCATGGATTCTCACAGAGACTACTCCTGTGTCCGGGGTACATCGAGCACCCAGACTGAGATAGCTCAAACTCCTGGAGACACCTTCTGTGCCTGGACCCCTCCTGTGTCCAGACTAAGCGAGCTCCCTGACTGTGTTCGCAGACACCTACTTTGGTCTCCTAATCAACACCTGAGTAGTTTCAGGCCTGAGCTGCAAGTGTGCAATGAATGTAAGGTGTAGTGACCTTTCTCTACCACTAGGTTTACAAAGCCATACATTTTCCCTTATACCCGTCAGCAAAGTACTTAGGTGAAATGTACACCCATTCAACACACATACCCTCACTGTCTCACAATATACATATATATATATGTGTGTCAATGGCATATATATATATTATATTATTTATATATAACACACATCTATACTATGTGTATACATGGATTCTATCTATTCTAACCTGTCAGTGTGAAATGAAAAACGGATTGTTGAAAAACGGAAGAAAAAAGAGGAAAAAACTGATGAGACGGATTTGAGGGGTCGGGTTGGAGCCTAGGTCGAGTCTCAAGGGGACCAAAAATTTTGCCAGTATGGGGCCCGAAATTCCTGGTGGCAGCCCTGCTCATAATTCATAGTAAGAAAGCAATGGAGGTTGGAATGGAGTCTATCCACACCAGTCCTACTCCTGGGATAATAGTGTGTGGTGGCATAATATACAGTTGCCTGCCCCATCTAGTCTTCTTTCCAGGTACACTAACATCTCTTTTTTACATTGATTTGGTTTGGAAACACAACAGAACCATGCAGAGCCATATGTTGCTTGTGCTATTGTGATCAGCCTCCATGACTTGACCTAAATGTGCTACCATGGTTTGCAGAATCTCCGGACTTATCTCCTAACAAGCACATCAGAGAGATCATTAGTCAGCATTTAAAAAGGGAGCTGCCACCAGCGGATCTTGATGATTGTAAATGCATTCAGCGTGGCAGAACAATTCTCAGACAACCAATTATAACCTAATTAATAGCATGCCAAGGCGTGTAAGTGCATGTAGTTTTGCACATGGAGCTCATTGTCGATACTGAATAAATCAAGATATTTTGACAATTTTGTTTTCATTTTTCATCATTTGCATATTATTAACATATCTATCCATCCATAAGTGGACACCGACAGAAGGCCCCAGCACAAGAACAGTATAAGGGCCCTTTGCAGTCCAATAGCCCTACGTAATGCACAATTCCACCTGCTTTGGAGATAGAAGTGGATCCCCTTACCTTTGTGGGCCCTTTGTGTCTGCCCCTGTAATAATGCTGTGATTTCCATAATTCCACATGTTTTCATTTTTAGTGTTACAATTTCAATGTTAAGGAGTGTATAGCTAAAATGG
The DNA here is from genome assembly GCA_033576555.1 of Oophaga sylvatica. NCBI lineage: Eukaryota > Metazoa > Chordata > Amphibia > Anura > Dendrobatidae > Oophaga > Oophaga sylvatica. The sequence goes on along the minus strand of JARQOD010000006.1, from coordinate 210,421,428 downwards.
CGGTTGCACAACAAAGAAACTCTGCGGTAAATATCCACATTATAAATGCTGCACGGTTCGATTTAGACTGTGTGCACACATTGCATTTTTACTGTTTTTTTCATCATGAAAGGCAAAGGCAACAACAGATCATTTTTTTTTCTCTGGTCATTATAAGTTTAAATACTTGAGTAATTTTTTTCTCTTTGTTCTTTCCTTCCTTTCTCTCTCTGCTTGTCTGAGATACTGCGGTGCCAGGTACAGTGATATTGAACATATATTCTGTGTTCATTCATGTATGACCAAATAAAACTGAGCTGATACATTAAAAAGCATACAGTGTAGGGTGCTTGTGGACCGGTCAAGTGACTGCTAAAGCATCATGTGAAAACTGGTAAGAGTAAGATGTAAGCTGTCTGACTTAAAGCTTAGAGGAAAAAAGCTTCTTAATAAGAAAGATCAAAGGTAATGTAATTTTACCTGACAACAGAAAATAGTTGCTAATGTTATATCTGTAAAGTTTCTCACCTTTGTTCCAAGGAAGTTTCAAGGAGTGGTACTCAAAGAGCCAGATTCATCAAAGCCTTTACCCCAGAATTTCTGCGCAAAAAAGCTTTGAAAGTTGCAAAATTTTGGTGCAAAGTGAGGCTGCACACCATTTTCATCCAGCTCCGGCAAGATGGGTTAAAACGGGTTCTGGTTTGTATCTCAGTTGTTTCTTTACTTTACCTTCAGTCTAAATGTGCCCATTACAATAAGAACAAGAAAAACCATTGCACAAAGGGGTGTATTCACACTTGTGACTGATGCTGTATGTTTCGCTTTTGTGCTTTCAATATTTTCCTTGCCTTCTTTCAAAACCCATAACTTTTTTACTCTTCTGTTGGCATAGCCGTATGAGGGCTGCTTTTTTTGTGGGACAAGTTGTGTTTTTGAATGACACCATTCACTTTACTATAAAATGGATGGAAATATGTAAAATAATTCTTAGCTTGGGGTTTGTGTTTTCGGTAGTCATTGTGGAGTAATATTGACCTGTCAACGTGATTCTGCATGTCAGTATTGTATTTTATGACAACAACAAACATTTTTGTTTTACATTTTACTAGCTGAAGAGCCCGGCGTTGCCCGGGCATAGTAACTAACAAATTATAATGATTATATTGCACATGAAACATTTCACATCATATATTCATCACTACAGCTTTGCAACACAAATTAACTAAACAATTACCCAAGCATTGATAGTATTTTATTTTCAACTAAACTTACTCAAGAGTCTTTTGATAAAGATGATAGCTTGACCGCAGCCTAACTCAGACACATGTAAGGAGAGCTCCCTCTTTAGCATCCTTTTCCACCCTTTTGCTTCCACTAAAAGCGACTAAAATGGTGAAGGGCAACAAAGATAGGTTTGGGGAACCTGCCAGCACCCCCCGATCCTTGAGACATCAGGAAGATTTACAGAAATTCCTGAAAAAGAAGACGGGTGTATCTCCTGCATCAGGGCCTAAGATGGCCGACGCTGGTGACTCTGCTTTGCAAGACAAAAAGGACTCAGACTGTTCTGACATAGAAAGCATGTCGGATACAGCTACAGATACTGACACCAGGAACAATTGCATCTCTAAAGCATACTTACGTCGCACACTTGCTTCCACCCTGGCTATGGCTATGAAACCAGTTCTGGCTGATCTGTCTGCCATTAAGGAAGAGCTGCAGCTCTCGGTACATAAAATGGAGAACATGGAGAAGGAGCACACTGAGACTCGTTCCTATGCCAAGTCCATTGCCAAAACCACTGATTTACACCATGAGCAGATTAACAGAGCGATGATTTTGATTGAGGATCAAGAGAACAGAAATCGCAGGAAAAACATTCGTATAAAAGGCCTACCTGAAACATGGGCGCCGGATGCGTTTCGGTCAATCCTGGACACTGTGTTCTCTGATCTACTGGGACCGGATCGCGCTTCTTCTGTCGTGGTTGAAAGAGTTCATCACGCTGTACGACCGCCGCCGAGAGCAGGAGAACCTCAGAGAGATCTGGTCTGCGGCTCCTCTCTTATTTGGACACGGCGGCCATCTTACGCGCAGCACGGGAGCGCAACAACATAGTCTTTGAATCCACAGAGCTCAGGTTCTTCCAAGACATCGTACCGTCTACATTAGCGAAAAGAAGGATCCTCAGCCCATTGCTGGATCTCCTCAGGAGTAAGAACATCCAGTACGCATGGATGTATCCTTTCGGACTTTCCTTCCGTATAAGCGACCGGCGCTACTTCATCACTCATCCCCGGGACCTGACAAATATCTGGGAAGTGTTGGAATGCCCTCCTCTTCAGATCCCTTCATGGCTGCCCATGCCGGACCAGGAACCGCTGCCGCAGTTTACAGTGAAAGACCCCGGCTCTGCAGTTAAGCGTAAAAAGAAGGCCCAAACGGTTAAACAAGGAACGCCGTTAGAACCCGTTACCCAGATGATCAGCTGTGACTGAGGACTGCGACGACTTAGATCTTGGAGATTCACTACTGTTGTTGTCAGTGTACGGTAATATTCTGTAAACTGCCGCTGATATCCTTATTGCTCTATGTGCCATGTTCTCTCTATAGTCTGAGTTACATATTTCTAAAATGCTGCAGAAGTCTGCCCTTTATGATTATTACTTGAGGGCCTATGTTTACCCCTCTGTCCTATATTGCAGCACAATCCCCTCCCCATGATTTAATAAGATACAGAGAGGTGGTAGATAGTTTGCTGGCCACTTTCCTATTGTCAGATAGTGGGAAATTTTGCATGCCAGGAGGAGTTACCAGAGGGCCCTTTGCCTCGTGCAAATGACCCAGATTTATTGTTGCAGTGTACACACACAGATTTGGCCATGAAGCTTATAATATTAGGCTTTCCCACTGAAACTACCCCTCTCCCTTATATTTCTACTCTAGACATTAGTGACCTATTCTTAAATTGCCCACTAGAAGCCCTCATAATGTAACCATTACAGGTTTTGTTTCTGCTATCCCTACCATTTACAGTTCCATAGTTTGTACCCTTCATCACTGTGTTTTGTACAAGGGTGTGTTTAAGAAGGATGCTCTTTATGTATTTTCTGTTGTTTACCAGAAAAGGAGACATAGAACAATGTCTCTATTCAGACTATTACTGTCTGCTCACGTGGTTGGTAGTATTTACCTACCTGACATCACGATTACTTATTGACTTGCTCTAGGTGACTTTCACCTTTCTATCAAAGACACTCGCTTTGTGACTGATACGGTTCAGTTTCAACTGCTAACCTTGCACTTCATCTGCTAACCCTCTTCTTATTTCCCTTTCTTTTTTAACCTTTTCTCTCCCCCTCTTCCTCCCCCACTTGCACTGCCTGATTCTCTGACTGCATTGTAGCTGCTGAGACCCACTAATCTCTTTCCTTGTTAGTTCACATCTCATCTCACCTCCCCCTTGTTCCTCTTGTCTTTTGGCTTAACCCTTTACCCTAGACCGCGGTCTGCACTGATCCACTACTTTCTTTCCCTCTCTGACATTGGTGTTCCTTCAAGTAAGGATCAGATGGATATTCGATAACGTCTATCAATGCAAAAGGTATGAAGAGCACAAAGCAAAAGACATCGTATGTTATACCTCCTGAAGTGAGAGAAGACGAAAATTCTCTTTGTTCAGGAGACGCACTATAAACAGCATAGAATCCCATTCTGTAGCGTCGGCGTCCCTGCCTTCTGCCAGGCAGGGACGCTGTTCCCCTGCAGCAGCGTCCTCTGCCAGGCAGGGACGTCGCCCCCCTTACCCTTCCTCAGCGTCCTCCTTCCGCCCTGCTGGGGCCGCGCGCTCCTTCCCTGCTGCTGGACTTAGGGCGCGCGCCCGCGCTCTCCCCCGCTCTTAAAGGAGCCGCGCGCATTTTTCAAATAAGTCCCCGGCCAATGCCGGAGGACTCCACCCTATATTAAGGGCTTCCTCCTTAATGGAGGTGCCCGAGCAATGTTGTTGTTGCACTGTTTCACTCTGCTTCAGCCCTCAGGTCCCGTTACCAGTTACCTGCCTGTTTCCTGCCCGTTTGCTGTATGCTACCTGTCCGCAAGTCTACCCGGAGGTTCCGGACGTCACAAGTGGTGATCCACGGCTATTCCAGAGACTCTTGCCTGCTCACTTGGGAGCGATCATCTGCCATCTGACTGCAGCCCTACCCGGAGGTTCGGACGTCACAAGCGGTGATCCCCGGCTATTCCAGAGACTCTTGCCTGCTCACTTGGGAGCGATCATCTGCCATCTGACTGCAGCCCTACCCGGAGGTTCGGACGTCACAAGCGGTGATCCCCGGCTGTTCCAGAGACTCTCGCCTGCTCACTTGGGAGTGTCCATCCGCCATCTGCCTGCTAGCCTACCGGGAGGCTTCACCATCTCAGGTCGTATATACCTGTCCATCTAGAGACTGCCCCGGTTACTTGCTGTGACAACCTGCCTGTCAATCCAGAGACTGCCCCGGTCACTTGCCGTGACAACCTGCCTGTCTATCCAGAGACTACCCCGGTCACTTGCCGTGACAACCTGCCTGTCAATCCAGAGACTGCCCCGGTCACTTGCCGTGACAACCTGCCTGTCTATCCAGAGACTGCCCCGGTCACTTGCCGTGACAACCTGCCTGTCAATCCAGAGACTGCCCCGGTCACTTGCCGTGACAACCTGCCTGTCAATCCAGAGACTGCCCCGGTCACTTGCCGTGATCCTTTCCCGTATAACCAGAGACTGCCCCGTCACTTGCCGTGACTTCCTGTCCGTCTCCCTGGGCGCCACCCGCTCTCTTACAAGTATAACCTTCTTGTATAAATAAAGCTCAGAGGTTCCACCTACCTGACCCATTACACATTCCATTCTATATCACAGTTCCAACACTGGTTTCACTGCTGTGGAGAAAGGGGCGCATCGAAAGGGGTTAGTATCGCTTTGCATAAATCACTGCCATTCAAATTATCTCATGTTCATCGGGATAGCGAGGGTAGACTATTGATAGTTAGGGGTGAAATTTCGGGAAAGCTTTTTACCCTTGTGAATGTCTATGTCCCCAACACGGGTCAGATTGCGTGGCTCATTAAGACTCTGGAGATGATAAAAGCAGTTGCAAGCGGCCAAATAATTATGGGGGGGGACTTGAATTTGGCGATTGACCCACTAATTGATACCTCTCACGGCAGATCTGTCCACAAGCAAAAGGCCTTGGCTCGCTTGAAAAGCAGCCTTGGCGACTTACACCTATGTGATATTTGGAGAACCCTTAATCCCTCAGTAAAGGATTTCACTTTCTACTCCCAGACTCATGCAACCTTTCACCGTCTAGACTACTTATTTATGTCCTCCTCGTTGCTTCCTGCCATTACCCACTCTTCTATTGGACAAATGCTTCTTTCAGACCATTCTCCAGTTACAGCTGACCTGACGCTTGCTCATATTCCCAACCCTACATGGCGCTGGCGATTTAATGATACCGTCCTTAATCCAGGACCGGACTTAGATACCCTCAAGATGGAACTCACTACTATTTTCAGATTAACGACAGGCCGCCCACACCTCAAACAATCGTCTGGGAGGCTCATAAGGCTTACATACGCGGGATATGCATTAAGATTGGAACTCAAAGGCGGAGGAGGGCACAGATGGAGATAGACGACATTTTAACTAAAATTACTAATTTAGAGAAAGCACAGAAACTCACCACGCTATTGACTAGACAACAAACCTTGATGACCCTTAGGAGTTCTCTCAAACATCTCCTTCAGCTGAGATATTCCCGTGCTCATATATACAAACAGTTTAACGTTTATGCACATGGGGATAAAAACAGCAAGCTAATGTCCTACCTGATTAAGAAAAAACAGTCCCGTAGTCATATTGATAAGATACGAAATCCTAGTGGTAAAGTGACGGACAACACTAGAGACATCGCTAAGACCTTTCAAGACTATTACACATCCCTATACAATCTTCATCAATCCAGTTCTGAACATACACACAACCAAGTGGAACATGAAAACGATATTAAGTCTTTTTTGAATTCAACAAATCTACCTAAAGTTTCACCATCAGAAGCACGAGCACTACTACAGCCCATTACATTGGAAGAACTGCAAGCCGTAATACTTAGCCTGCCCTCACACAAGAGCCCTGGCCCAGATGGCTTTACGGGGTTATATTTCAAAAAACTTTTTGAGATCATAGGTTCCCCTTTACTCAAGACGCTGAATTCCCTGATGACGGGTGGTGCACTCCCCAAACAAACCCAAGAAGCTCACATAGCTCTGATTCCCAAACCGGGGAAGGACCACACACTTTGTATGAATTACAGGCCAATTTCCCTCCTTAACATAGATTTAAAAATATGGGCTAAGGTCCTAGCTAATCGCATTAGGGAACTGATCCCTACACTTATTGGCCCGGAACAAGTGGGTTTTGTAAAGGGGAGGGAGGGCAAAGATAATAGTGTCCGATTGTGTCATGCGCTTGCTGCTTGCAATAGAGATGGAAAACAATTAGCACTCTTGAGTGTAGATGCTGAGAAGGCATTCGACAGGGAGGACTGGACGTACATGAGATTGACTCTTTTACATTTTGGATTCCCTCCCCGGTTTGTCCAGTCCATCCTGTCCATGTATAAAGCCCCGACGGGCAGGCTGGTAGTTAATGGCACATTGTCGGATAGCTTTGTTATCTCTAACAGGACGCGACAGGGTTGCCCTCTCTCCCCTTCTCTATTTATCTTAATGTTGGAACCCCTATTACAACATATTCGAGAACTACCGCAGTATAGCGGAGTAGCCTTTGGCAAGACTGATTTACGATTTTTGGGATACGCAGATGACCTACTCTTTCTGACTTCAGCTCCCCTGAAAGATTTGCCTGCTCTATACTCCGCTTTGCTCTCCTTCGGTAAACTCTCTAACTATAAAATTAACGCGAACAAATCGGAAGTCCTTCATGTTTCTGTCCCGGTTACGGTCCGAATGCAACTGCAGTCGCTTCTACCATTTCAATGGACAAGCAGGTACATAACATATCTGGGAATTAAATTCTCTCCATGCTTACGGGATCTATACACTTTGAACCACATACAACTGCTTGACCAGCTTCCAGCTTTATTAGAAACATACCGACACCCGCTTTTGTCATGGTTTGGGAGGAAATGTGTCTTGTCTTCTTACATATTCCCCAAAGTGCTATATGTGCTATCCATGATCCCCACTAAGGTGCCCAAGTCCTTCTTCAGTAAACTGCGCTCATTATTCTTGAAATTTCTATGGCTCTCTAAGAGAAAGAGGCTTCCTTATGCCCTTATGGCAAGAAAGAGTACTGACGGAGGAATTGGGTTACCTGACCCTGAAAAATATTATCAGGCCCTTCAGGTCCAAAGATGGCTGGAATATCTGAATCCCTCTAAAGATTGGCGATTAGATTTATGGAGCACGGAATTATGGGACTCCCCTCCGCTGGAGGCGCTCTGGTATCCTGATAAAGCATTCACTAGGCCAGCTGCGAATTCACTTATCCTACGGGGCACGACTAGTGTCTGGCGAGATATCAAAGTGTAAGGTTCTTTGTCTCTTTTGACATGTTCCTTGAAACTCAGTTTTCCGTCGGCCATTTTGCTTTCTGTCTTTCTGCAGCTCTTGCCCTCAGTTAATATGGAGTTTCCAGTTTTCATGTTCCCGCCCTGATTCTCTCCCTCTTGCTTCTTAAGCAGCCTCAGCTGAACAATCAGTGCTCCTGAATCAAGCCTCAGTCAGCCTGTGACCTGACTCCTGGAAACCTAGGATTTTGGACTCCAGCTATTTTCTACTGAGGAACTTTGGAACACTTTTGGACTTTGGAAACCTGCTGTCTGGTGAATCCATGTTTGCAGAGGAATTACGGTACAGAGAAGAGATCCTGAACCTGCTTGAAGAGTTATTGTAGAGCTTGAAGTTACTCTGGCCTGCTGTGTTCTCCTGCCTCTGTTCCTGCAAACTGTGTGACCTTTTCTGCATGCTTGTATGAAGTAATACAAGTCATTTCATATCAACCTATGTCTCATGTGTTTTCCTCGCACCCAAGCACAAGACGCTATAGGAACTGTACACTATACATGACACAAAGCCTCCCTGGGCATCACTATACCTAAGGGCCTTCCGTGCAGTATGATACCTGGGTTGGTGGCTAAACCTTCAATATATCAAGCTACCCTTTGGAACAAATTGAGCCATCTCAGAGTGTGGGAGGTTCTAGGAAAGGGGAGGTGTCTGTCTCGGGATGAACTTTCACAGGTCCCGGGCCTTGAGAAGGTAGACTTTCTCACGTACGAACACTTCCGACATCTGTGCCACCTAGCAATCCCTTTACTGCAGATGCGGACGCCCTTGGGGAATTAGATTGATTATTCCAGACGACGGGTGTGGGGGCTAGACCTCTTCGGCGCATTTTGCCCATACTCTCTCCACCTTTCACGGACACCTATCCTTCCTTTCTTCATTCTTGGGAAAGGGATCTAAAGCTCACATTTACTGTGCAAAATCGACAACACCTTCTCCGCCATTCACATGGATACTAGATTTGCACTAGGTTAAAAGAGTTGCATTATAAAATCTTAACTAGATGGTATTACACCCCGACACTGCTACATCAATTGGGCCTCCTTGAATCTGACCTGTGTTGGAGATGCAATACACTTCGTGGGGATATTAAGCACATATGGTGGGACTGTCCATTAATTCGGGATTATTGGAAACAAGTACTGACCCAGATACCAATGACACAAGAGAAAATAGTCTAAATTGCAAATATAACAAAAAGTTTTTATTACAAATGTTAAAAACACATATATAATACAATATAAATGACAATGATTAGGGAAATCTGCTGAATCCAAATAGGGGCAAGAAAGAGTATGTGGTCCCTTTAAATAACCATGCTAGCACAGATCAATGACTGCATATACAAGGAAAGGTTTTCCATTGGAACATAACATTCAACAGCAGTATCTCGTGCTCACAATATCAGCGGTCCATAACAGACTCAAAAACGCCAATAGACATGGCTAGTACATAGTAGTTAAAAGCATTATGCTAAGGACACTTACATAACCTGTGTGGTACACTTGCTGCCCCTGCGCCCCAACGCACGTTTCGCTTCTTCGTCAGGAGGCGTGCCTTGGGGTGAGGGGATTGCGCTTTTAAACCAGAGTTCACCAATCAGAAGATCCGCTTTGCTCTCCTTCGTGCTGGCCTTTCTGCTAGTGCGCATGTCTGAGGATACTCACCTTCGGATAGCTGGGTAAGCGGACACTTGAGGATCGAGGCGCAGGCGCCGTCTCCATGACGATGACCGGCGCTTCTGTCCCACGTCCGCGAGCTCACTTCCTGTTCATGAAGGCTGACGTCACCTGAGCATGCGCCGTTACTAAGCAGGATCTAGTCTATGGTGTGCAGTTTTACAGCTGTTATCCAGGCCCATTCATTAGTGTTAAACCTCGGATCTTCTGATTGGTGAACTCTGGTTTAAAAGCGCAATCCCCTCACCCCAAGGCACGCCTCCTGACGAAGAAGCGAAACGTGCGTTGGGGCGCAGGGGCAGCAAGTGTACCACACAGGTTATGTAAGTGTCCTTAGCATAATGCTTTTAACTACTATGTACTAGCCATGTCTATTGGCGTTTTTGAGTCTGTTATGGACCGCTGATATTGTGAGCACGAGATACTGCTGTTGAATGTTATGTTCCAATGGAAAACCTTTCCTTGTATATGCAGTCATTGATCTGTGCTAGCATGGTTATTTAAAGGGACCACATACTCTTTCTTGCCCCTATTTGGATTCAGCAGATTTCCCTAATCATTGTCATTTATATTGTATTATATATGTGTTTTTAACATTTGTAATAAAAACTTTTTGTTATATTTGCAATTTAGACTATTTTCTCTTGTGTCATTGATATTAATTAGTTTTTGCAATTATCATTATTTTGGGCTTTTGTTGTTATTATTACGATATTATTTCTGTTTTTCAACAGATTTATTTTGCCTAGCGTTGGTCACTATGGACCTAAAAGCCAGAGAAGCAACCTGGCTTCAAAAAGCATCTAGTATTTTTTCCAGGGATCTGCATCCAATTTTAAAGATACTCATTCAGATTTTAAAGAACTGACCCGTACACATAGAAATTTGGTCCATAGGAAGACGCGATTATGGTGGACAAAAATTTCTCTGGAGAATTATTCCAAATTGAAAATAATCCCCAGAGGCTTGAGAGTACAATTGTACCCCTCTTTTAATTTGGATGATGAAATGCTTTTGAAAAAGTGGGAGGAGACAGCTACTGGCTGTTCTTTGGCGTTTATGCAAATTATCAATGAAAAAAAACATTAAGTTGTTGGCTGAGACTGACTTGCAGATTGAACAATCGCAGGTCATACTTAATCAAAAATGTCAGCCAGGTGATTTGGACGAGTTCTACAGGGACCTTGAGCGTGATTTAGGAAAATGGGAGCAAGATATCAGTGCCTTGAAGAATAAAAAATATCAGAGAGATGTAGGCGATTATGAAGCGAAAAAAGTGTATCGCTGGCAATTTAAAGCAAAAAAGGATGAACATTCATTGAAACGGAGTGCTTCTAATGTCTCAGTGTCATCATATGCTAGCAATGTATCTTCTAATTCAGAACCAGAGACTGGTAATTATCGGAACATTAAAACTAGATTTGGTGGTAAACGCCCATATCGTAATCAAAAAGGGAATCAAGAGAGCTACCACAGAAATGATCATCCAAAGGTAATAAACCTTTCGGAACATGAATTAACAGATACTCAAATTGATATACTTGAGAAGGGTCTAACCTTTTCCCCTGGTATTTCTTTAGACCCTTTCACGGTAATCAAGGACACGCATTTATTCGCCAGAAAACTTATCTTGAAAAGATTTCATGAAAGATCAAATTCAGGTGTTATACTTGATACAAGAGAGGAAAGGGAGGCACTAGCAATACTAGAGTCCCTAGCTGGTGAAGAAGATCCAGATGAGGTAAGCAGCTTTCCACATCATCTTTTTCAAAAACCAAAAAAATTCCCCAGTTTTCATGGATGCCCCGCTGTGGACATCTTTGTCAAACTGGTTACAGCTGATATTGAGAATCTTAAAACCATTCCTGGTGGATATGGAAATAAGAAAATCACTATGGCAGCTATCCGAGAGTTGCAATCATGGTCTGATGTTTCCATAAAACCAGCTGATAAAGGTGGTAATTTGGTCATTTGGCCAAACACAATGTATGAGAAACAGGCAGTGAAGTTGCTCTCGGATAAAGCTTGCTATAGAAAACTTCCATTTAATCCTCTGATATCCTATCATAAGGATCTTTGTAACATCGTTTCAATGGCATTTGAAAATAATATAGTTCCTAAAAAGATGGTTGATAAGATTATGTCATTGAAACCTCGGCTTGCCACTCTTTACCTTATCCCGAAGATCCACAAAAACCCAATTGATCCCCCGGGCAGACCAATAGTCTCGGGTAATGATAGCCTATGCGAGGTTATATGCCAATTCATTGACTATTATCTGAAGCCAATAGTATCCACATTGCCTTCTTTTGTCAAAGATACTACATCGGCCCTTGGCCACTTTGATGGTTTGGAATTACAGGATGATGAAGTTATGGTGACCGCAGATGTGGAGAGCCTCTATACTTCAATTAGACATGGTGATGGTTTGAGAGCCGTGTCTTGGTTTCTAGACAGCAGTAATTTTGAAAAACCACTGATTGAAGTTATTCTCACTTTGTTGGAATTTATTTTGAAACATAATTGTTTTATTTTTAATGGTCAGATCTATCTCCAGCTCCAGGGAACAGCGATGGGGGCATGCTGTGCCCCATCGTATGCCAACCTGTTCCTTGGGGCTTGGGAGCGATCTATTTTTCAGAGCAGCCCCCCAAACCAAATAGACAAAGTACATAAATGGATCAGATATATTGATGATATCTGGTTCATTTGGGGTGGTTCCATCAGTGAATTGGACTCTTTTATGTCTGAAATCAATGACAACAGTCTTAATATTAAATTGACCTATCAGCATGGACGGAGGGTCAATTTCCTTGATATTGATATTGAAATTTCTGAGGATGGTCGGCTGGCCACGGATATTTTTCGTAAACCTACAGCCACCAACTCATTACTTCATGCGGGTTCTTCACACCTGCGGTCAACCATTAACAGCATCCCCATAGGACAACACCTGCGAATTAAGAGAATCTGTTCCAGCCAGGAAAAATTCAATGTTCAGGCGAAAGATCTATATCATCGTTTCAGGGAACGAGGTTATAGTCATAGAGCAATACGCCGGGGCTATAGGCGAGCTTGTTCTGTCTCGAGAAATGATCTTTTGTATAAGCAACAAAATCAGAATCCTAATGAGAATCCACCTATTCGACTTATCACTCCATTTAATAATCAATGGGATCATTTAGTGGGAATTTTTAGAAAACATTGGGAAGTGTTGAAAGTGGATCCGATTTTGAAGAACATTATTCCATCAGCCCCCTTGATTACTGCCAAAAGATCAAGAAATCTACGTGATTTATTGGTCAAAAGCCATTATAAGGGCTCTAAACCTGTAAGTGAGAGCTCTAGTCTACTGGGATTTTTTCCATGTGGACTATGTAAAGCGTGCAAAAATTTGGTTAAATGCAAAGATTTTGCAAACTGCGATGGGTCTCGAACATACAAAATTCTTCATCGGCTTACTTGTTCCTCTGCAGGAGTCATTTATCACGCTCATTGTCCCTGTGGGCTAGTCTATATTGGAATGACTACCAGAGAATTAAAAATACGTGTCAGAGAACATGTGCGAGACATTGAAAGAGCAAAAGCCACACATGTGGATGAGCCATTAAAGACCCTTCCAAAACACTTCAAAGAATATCACAAGTCTGACTCAAGTAAGCTCATTGTATGTGCTATCGATAAAGTCTCATTGGGTCCAAGAGGTGGTGATCTCTTCAAAAATCTTGCACAAATCGAAAGCCGATGGATATACAGGCTTCGTACAATTGCACCATATGGACTCAATGAGAGTTTTGGGTTCAGTTCATTTTTATAATATTGGGTTTCTTTTTGGGTGGTGGGGACATTTCTATTCTTCATTTTTATTTTTGTTTTTATATTATTTTAATTTTTGTGTTTTTCTCTCAGTATCACCTAGGTTTATCTATAACTGGCTTGGCATAATTTTACCATCATGTGTCTATATCCAGCAAAATGAGATTCTTGGAACAAAATCTGCAATCAATTTTCTTTTGTTATCAAGATATGTCTTCTTTTTCGTATTTCAATCTATTTGATGTTCCTATATCTCTATCTGTAAAATGTATAAGGTATATTATATTATTCACAATAATCACGATATGTGGTGTTATTATAATATTTTTAATTGCTATATGTATTTCTCTTGATGTACACCATCGCCTTGGGATTAAGTAGGTCGCTTATCTATTTATGCTATTCATGTCCTTTTATGTATATACACATGTATGTATCTGTGCATTTTTATGTCATAGATGTATGGTCTGATAGTCACTCAAATCCACAATATAAGGCACATAATATTGTTACATTTGTATTTCTAATGGTTATCCATATCCACATGTTTTTAATATACCCTATAATCCCCATTGTTGGTATCAATATCTGATTGTATTCAGTCATGTTATTTAATGACCTTTTCTATGTGCTGGCCTTTCTGCTAGTGCGCATGTCTGAGGATACTCACCTTCGGATAGCTGGGTAAGCGGACACTTGAGGATCGAGGCGCAGGCGCCGTCTCCATGACGATGACCGGCGCTTCTGTCCCACGTCCGCGAGCTCACTTCCTGTTCATGAAGGCTGACGTCACCTGAGCATGCGCCGTTACTAAGCAGGATCTAGTCTATGGTGTGCAGTTTTACAGCTGTTATCCAGGCCCATTCATTAGTGTTAAACCTCGGATCTTCTGATTGGTGAACTCTGGTTTAAAAGCGCAATCCCTCACCCCAAGGCACGCCTCCTGACGAAGAAGCGAAACGTGCGTTGGGGCGCAGGGGCAGCAAGTGTACCACACAGGTTATGTAAGTGTCCTTAGCATAATGCTTTTAACTACTATGTACTAGCCATGTCTATTGGCGTTTTTGAGTCTGTTATGGACCGCTGATATTGTGAGCACGAGATACTGCTGTTGAATGTTATGTTCCAATGGAAAACCTTTCCTTGTATATGCAGTCATTGATCTGTGCTAGCATGGTTATTTAAAGGGACCACATACTCTTTCTTGCCCCTATTTGGATTCAGCAGATTTCCCTAATCATTGTCATTTATATTGTATTATATATGTGTTTTTAACATTTGTAATAAAAACTTTTTGTTATATTTGCAATTTAGACTATTTTCTCTTGTGTCATTGATATTAATTAGTTTTTGCAATTATCATTATTTTGGGCTTTTGTTGTTATTATTACTGACCCAGATACGTAGAGTGTCTCTTCTGTCTGCGGAGACCACTTCATCCTTCATGCATGTAGTACTCCATCTCCCAGCAGTCGACTATGAACCGCACAGGAAAAGTTTAGCAACACAGTTATTCATGGCAGCGAGTGCTCTCATACCGACGCATTGGCGTCAAACCACTTCCCCGATGTTGGCACAATGGCTTGCTAAAGTACAATCTATTAGACGCTTTGAGGAAATGTTCTATAATATGAATGGATGACATGATCTGTTCATGAAAACCTGGCAACCTTGGTTGGCTGTCCATGACAATGTCTGTTAAAGCCTGGATTCAGGAACATTACCTGTAGTCCTGTGGTCCTCTCCCCCCCCCCTTCTCTGCCAGACCTTTCCTTTCCTTTTCCCCCTCCACTCCAACTGCTCCTCTTCATTTTCTTTCACATCTTTCCTACACTAGGTACCAGCTCTCTTTCTGATGCTGACTAAGTTCTTCTATTATTCACCAACTACTTCTACTTCCCCCCCCCTTTTTTTTTTTGACCATACATCATTCTCATCACTCGAACTCACCGTATTCGGTCCAAGGCTTACGCTTATCTCACTTGTCAAAGTGCTTTATAGACTGGAATAAGTCAATTCTCTATACGGGTTGGAAGACCCGGGTATATTAAATATACACCGTTATGATTTGTTTAGTTTTACATCCGTTTATCAAAATGTGAAGATGAACCAGAAAATTAATTGGCTTTACAACCGTTGGATGATGTTTTCTGGACTCATAAAGTCATATTGTCAATACATATGTAAGTTCACACTGATAACGTTGTTTAATTGTATGACCTAAAAGATTATTGTATTATCTTAATTCTGTATTGCATTTCAAACAAGAAAACTCTAATAAATATGATTACAACAAAAAAAAAAAGAGTCTTTTGATAAACAACATTTTTGTTTTTCCTTTCGGTGCAAAGATAAACATATTTTTGGCAGTTCCAAGTCTTAAGGGTATGCCACACAAAGCGAGATCGCTAGCGAGATCGCTAACGAGATCGCACCTGCGTCACCATTTATGACGCAGTAGCGATCTCGTTAGCGACTTTAGCTGTGTGTGACATGTAGCAGCGATGTGGCCCCTGCTGAGATGTCGTTGATCGCTCATGAACGTTCTGAGCCGTTTTTTGGTCGTTGGTGTCCCGCTGGTGAGCCTGAATCGCTGAGTGTGACACCCTTTATGAACGACTTCACCAGCATCGCATGTGGGACTAGGTTTTCCCAACGACCGCAGAGGTCATTATACAGATCGCTGATGAGATGTGTTTGGAATCACAGATCACTGATGAGATTTGTTTGGATTCACACAGCTAAGTAGCTAACGAGATCGCTACTGCGTCATAAATGGTGATGCAGTGCGATCTCGTTAGCGATCTCGCTAGCGATCTCCTTAGTGTGGCATACCCTTTAAACAGGCCAGTAAAGTTGCCCATGAGAAAAGCATGGAGATTGCAAATTGATCCCTACTACTTTCAAGGACTGTCTCTTAGCCTTGTTAATGGACATTGCAAATGCCGGTCAAAGTGGAAACTGGAGGCGTTTAAAATCAAAAGGCAAACCAGATGGAATGAGTGGAATTCTTGGAATGAAAATATCCCCTCCTTTGGCACATCCTGTTGCTGAGCTGTGAATCTAATCCTATCCTGTGTGATACCGACTGCTGAGCTGTGTATCTAATCCTATCCTGTGTGATACCAACTGCTGAGCTGTGTATCTAATCCTATCCTGTGTGATACTGCCTGCTGAGCCGTGTATCTAACCCTGTCCTGTGGGATACTGTCTCCTGAGCTGTGTACCTAATCCTATCCTGTGTGATACTGTCTCTTGAGCTGTGAATCTAATCCTATCCTGTGTGATACTGTCTGCTGAGCCGTGTATCTAATCCTATCCTGTGTGTTACTGTCTGCTGAGGTGTGTATCTAATCCTATCCTTTGTGTTACTGTCTGCTGAGCTGTGTATCTAATATTATCCTGTGTGTCACTGTTTGCTGAGCTGTGTATATAATCCTATCCTGTGTGATACTGTCTGATGAGCCGTGTATCTAATCCTATCCTGTGTGATACAGTCTGCTGTGCCGTGTATCTAATCCTATCTTGTGTGTGTGATGCAGCCTGCTGAGCCGTGTATCTAATCCTCTCATGTGTGATACTGTGTGCTGAGCTGTGTATCTAATCCTATCCTGTGTGTTACTGTCTGCTGAGCCATGTATCTTATCCTGTCTTGTATGATACTGACTGCTTAGCCGTGTATCAAGTCCTCTCCTGTGTGATACTGTCTGCTGAGACGTGTATCTAATCCTCTCCTGTGTGTTATTGTCTGCTGAGCTGTGTATCTAATCCTATCCTATGTGATACTGTGTGCTGAGCCGTGTATATAATCCTATCCTGTGTGATACTGACTGCTGACCTGTGTATCTAATCCTATCCTGTGTGATACTGTGTGCTGAGCCGTGTATATAATCCTATCCTGTGTGATACTGACTGCTGACTAGTGTTGAGCGATACGATAATGCAAATATCGGCTATCGGCCGATATTAGCTCTATCGGCCTTTCGATAATTCGTTTCGATATTTTCGTCTTATCGAATACCGGAATCGGATTTGTCACTGTCACTGTGAGTGGTCCGTCGGTCGGGTCTGTCAGGAGTCAGCGGCACTTACCTGGCAGAAGATCTCCGGTGGTCACGTCCTGGACTGCTTGATGGCCGCCATTATCTTCTCCCTAGCGGTCACATGCAGTTTTTTCGCGATAACTGCAGTGACTGCAGGGTAATCCCGGCCGTAAAGCAGTCAGTCCGATGACGTCACCGCCGGGGAAGCAGGTAATCAGCTGTGCTGCGCCGGGATGACAGGCTCTGCCTGTCATTCTGATGTAGCAGAGCTGGATCGTCGTGGGACACTCGTTACTATGGACTGCGTCGGTCAGGTGGTATACTTTTTTTTTTTTTTTTCATTTTTTTACAGGAGATCGATGGCGTCGCAGGATGAGACTGTAATAAAAGTAATGAAAACTGTGTTTTTTTTTTTTATTAAATTAAAAAACTTTTTTAGGAACATTCACCCGTCCGGGTACATAAACAATTTAACTATTTACATACAGGGACCCTGTCCGGGTTATTTATAATTCTTTGGCAGGGGTGTTCCAGGTACCACGTGGTACTCTTCTGGTGCTTGCCAAACATCCGAGGCACCAAGGACCACCAGGACCTGATGACGTCGTGTGGCCTGTACAGTCAAGTCGTGATCCGCTATCTGTGTCTGTGTGGCCACCTCTTTCATCTCCCTCCGGGTCTGGAGCCCTATGTCACGGACTGAACGAACCCCAGGGGGCCTAACAGGCGCCGGGTACGGGCCAGCTATACTTATCATGTCCATAGCTGGGGCTGCTGAGGAGACCACTGAGGGAGGCTTGGGAGATTTACGGCGTGGGGTGGGCACTTTTGCAGAGGCCTGGATGTGGGAGGCTGAAGGCTCCGAGGGTCTCACAGGTTCCTGACACACTGGGGAGTAGGGGTCGCACCTGGTAACATTTAGGGCGTACCACCCATTGTAACCCCAGTGTCGGGTGTAAGTCACCAAGTCTCCTGGCAACAGGTCCCTCCCCGGGTGTCCTTCTGGGAGGTGAGCCTCCACGTCCCGCCGGGTCACAAAGACTTCTAAATAAAGTCCAGGCTCCTTGATGAAGCCCCAACCACCTTTCAATTTAAAGCTCCGTACTGCACCCTTACGCCGCGGCTCACTCAGGGTTCCTTTATCCTTTCTCATCCGGTCCTTATCTGCCCGGTCCTTCTCCAGGTGACGTTGGCGAAGTTTTAGGGTTTCTCGCTGCTCCCTTTGTCGCTCTGCTTCCCGCTCCCAACGTCTCCACTCTTCCTCCTGACGCCGGTTGTAATTCTCCTCCACCAGCTGCTCCATGTCTCCACCACTCCACTGCAGCTTACAGTGTCCGGTTTGCGGCAGCTCTCCTGTCGCCCCCCAGTCCTGGCGGCGCTCCCCTGCGGAGGAAGCAGACGGCTCTAAATCAGATGACAGTCGGGGCTCCGGTACAGGCAGGTAGTGCTCTGGTGCCTGCGCGGCCTCCTCCATGAGGACGGGTGTCGCTTCTTCTGTCTCAGCGACGGGGGCAGACAGCGGGATCTGGGGTGCTGCTGACGGTGCTGCGGTTTTTGCAGGAACGGGTGCCTCCACTGCGACAACGTCAACCGGATCACATTGCAAGGACTCCTCTACTAGAACGGGTGCCTCACCTTCCGGTACAGACACTTCAGGTAAGAGGGATTGGCGCCGCTCCAAGTTTATTTTTAGGGCACGCCAGCTGGCTTCCATCCTGGCGACCTCCTCCCGGTGCCGGGCCAGGCCTCTTAGGGTATCCTCCGCTTCTTGCAGCGTAGGAGGGTTTACAGGCCGGGTGCCCAATGGTGATTCTGTGGCGATCGGGTCGCTTCCGTGGGGGGAGAGCTCTGACTGCTCCATCCCTTCCCACTTCTGCTCGTCGTGTCCATTAGCCATCTCTGCCAAGTCACATGTGTCATTAGCATCTGGAGAGGGCCCCTCTTTTGTAGGGAGGCGGGACCTTCGTGTTAGTTTCCGCACACTGAGGAGGATGAGGAGGCGGAACTCCAGAGCTGTGGGGCACGATCTTACATTGCAGTACCATTTACAGTGGGCGGCCATCGTTTTCACGCCACTGAGTGAGTGACACCCACGAAGAGCACGCCCTTCTTCTTCACCAGTGCCTCGTCGTGATGCAGATATGGCGGAAAAATGGCAAATACATTCTCTGATGATTTTAGCAATTCTCAAGCACAAAACCAGTGCAATTCAGGCACACAGGACTCGCTTATAGCGAGCTACAGAATCCTGTTCGTGACGCCCAAGTTGAGTCGCACAGAGCCAGAGGTTTTCGGGGTACTCGGCACCGAGCCCGTCGACTTCTATGGGGTATGTCACGTCTTTACCCGGCAATTGAATTAGAGTCGATTTTACTATGTAGAAGTGTATAAACTATAAATATATGTATATATATATGTCACAATGACATGTATATATATATATATATATATATATATATATATATATGTATTCTATGTGTGTTTATTTTGTGTTTACAACGAAAGAAAGGGTTTTTTTTGTTGCGATATTTTGTTCCCATAGACTTACATGGGACTTCCGGTATCGAAATCGGATATCGACGATATTTAGTGCTATCGGCGATACAATTTCGATACGATATTTTTAGATATCGAGCAATATCGCTCAACACTACTGCTGACCTGTATATCTAATCCTGTCCAGTGTGATACTTTCTGCTGAGCCATGTATCGAATCCTATCCTGTGTGATACGTCTGCTGAGCTGTGTATCTAATCCTATCTTGTGTGTTACTGTCTGCTGACCTGTGTATCTAATCCTATCCTGTGTGTTACTTTCTGCTGAGCCGTGTATCTAATCCTATTCTGTGTGCTAAGCCATGTACACACGTGGTCAAAATTGTTGGCACCCCTCGTTTAATGACAGAAAAACCCACAATGGTGACAGAAATAACTTGAATCTAACAAAAGTAATAAAAAATAAAAAATCTATGAAAATGAACAAATGAAAGTCAGAACTTGCTTTTCAACCATGCTTTCACAGAATTTAAAAAAAAAATAAAACTCAGAGAAATAGGCCTGGACAGAAATGATGGTACCCTTAACTTAATATTTTGTTGCGCAACTTTTTGAAGCAATCACTGCAATCAAACAATTCCTGTAACTGTCAAAGTCTTCTGCACCTCTCGACAGGTATTTTGGCCCACTCCTCAAGAGCAAACTGCTCCAGTTGTCTCGTGTTTGAATGTTGCCTTTTCCAGACGGCATGTTTCAGCTCTTTCCAAAGATGCTCAATAGGATTTAGGTCAGGGCTCACAGAAGGCCACTTCAGAATAGTCCAATGTTTTCCTCTTAGCCATTCTTGGGTGTATTTAGCTGTGTGTTTTGGGTCACTATCCTGTTGCAAGACCCATGACCTACCAATGGACCAAGCTTTCTGACACTGGGCAGCACATTTTCTCTAGAATCCCTTGATAGTCTTTAGATTTCATTGTACCCTGCACAGATTCTAGACACCCTGTGACAGATGCAGGAAAGCAACCCCAGAACAAAACAGGGCCTCCTCTCTGTTTCACAGTAGGGACAGTGTTCTTTCCTTCATATGCTTCATTTTTCCATCTGTGAACATAGAACTGATGTGCCTTGCCACAAAGTTCCATTTGTGCCTTGTCAACATGTAGTTTGGCTAATTCCAGTCTGGCTTTTTATGATTTTTTTTTTCAATAATGGTGTCTTCCTTGGTCGTCTCCCATGAAGTCCATTTTGGCTCATACAACGACGGATGGTGCGACTTGACACTAATGTTCCTTGAGCTTGAAGTTCACCTTTAATCTGTTTAGAAGTTTTTCTGGGCTGTTTTGTTACCATTTGTATTATCCGTCTATTTGATTTGTCATCAATTTTACTCCTTCGGCCATGTCCAGGGAAGTTGGTTACAGTCCCATGGAGCTTAAATTCTGAATAATATGTGCAACTGTAGTCACAGGAACATCAAGCTGCTTGGAGATGGTCTATAATTTTCTTTCTAATCTCCTGAGACAACTCTTTCCTTCGCTTCCTCTGGTCCATGTTGAGTGTGATACACACCATGTCACCAAACAGCACAGTGAGTATCTGTAGCCCTCTATACAGACCCACTCACTGATTCCAAAATTGTAGACACCTGTGATGCTAATTAGTGGATACACCTTGACTTGACATGTCCCTATCTAATCCTATCTGTAATGTATAATGTTTTGACCTCTCTCTTTAAGAAAAGGAAGTCTTGTGACTGAAAAGGGATAGACAGGAAGTGAGTTAGGAAGTTTTAGTTTCAGTTCAGCCTGATGAGTAGAAATGTTATGCTGTGTGCTGGAGGAAGAAGGAGAAGAATAAAATACAGTTAAAGCGCTCTCTCTCTCTAATTCCTTATACTGTGTGGACATTACAACTGGCGACGAGGATAGGATTCAATCACCTGCTGCTGTGAGTACTAACCCCTGCTTTACCGCTTCACACACCAGCGCCACTGAGAGACTCCGTCATGGCTGACTACTTGCACACGTCTCTCTCATAACTGGAGAAAATGGCTAAACCGGTTTGAAAACTTCCTAGAAGCTATGGACATAAAAGAGGAGAAAAGAAAGAGAGCTGTGTTCCTGCACTGTGCTGGCACAGGAGTCTATGACATATACAGCACGTTACCTGCAGCAGAGACCGACACGTACAGTAACTGCACCAAAGCTCTCACTGACTACTTCAACCCCAAACAGAACATCAGATATGAAAGATTCAAGTTTAGGATTGCTAAGCAGCTTCCAGAAGAATCCATAGACACCTATGTCACAAGGCTAAAAGAGCTAGCACATGGATGTGCTTTTACGGATGTAGATGATGAAATCCTAACTCAAGTAATTGTCACCTGCTCGTCTAATAACAAGGCATAAAGCTCTTCAGCAGGATCTCTCTCTGCATGATTTACTTAAGATGGCCCGTGCTATAGAGATAGTA
>JARQOD010000006.1:210339475-210399212 GCA_033576555.1 Oophaga sylvatica | reverse complement strand
TCATATAGCCGCATCAGCAAAACCATTATAAAGTTATGGGTCTCACAAAATGGGACATAGACAAATTTTTTTTTTTTTACTAAGTTCTGAATTTTTTAAAACCCATCTATTTATATAAAAATAAGTGTATGTATGTGTGTATGTATCAAGCCACGCCCACTCCACATAGCAACCAATCACTAAGCATATTTCATTTTACCAGAGCTGTTTAAAAGATGAAAGCTGAGCTGTGATTGATTGCTATGAGCAACAGTTTTCCTTGTAGACAGTTGTGGTAACTGAGGTCAATTTATTACTGTGCCGACACAGACCACCCTCTGACACAGACTGCAGGGGGTGCCCAGGGGGAGCACAGTATCACACAGGATAGGATTAGATACATGGCTCAGCAGACAGTATCACACAGGATAGGATTAAATACATGGCCTAGCAGACTGTATCACACAGGATAGTGTAATGTCCACACAGTATAAGGAATTAGAGAGAGAGAGCGCTTTAACTGTATTTCATTCTTCTCCTTCTTCCTCCAGCACACAGCATAACATTTCTACTCATCAGGCTGAACTGAAACTGAAACTTCCCTAACTCACTTCCTGTCTATCCCTTTTCTGTCACAAGACTTCCTTTTCTTAAAGAGACAGGTCAAAACATTATACATTACATCATCCCTCTTTTTTTTTTACATAGTAACTTCAAAAAAACAATATAACATCCAAGAGCAACATAAGTCTGTACTGTTTTATTTGTTCATTTCAAATCAGACATATCAATTACATCTCTTCAATGAGCCTCGATGGAGCCCTTCTTTCCCGCATAGGGTAAGGTCTGGGTTCATTGGGGGTGTCTATTGCTGATGGATCAACTACACCCTGTTGACCCTCTCCAGCTTTGGGAGTTCATTATCATTGTCCGGTGGTATAATTTTAAAATGTGAGGAATTTCGGGTTATAGAGTGTCCATCTCGCTCAACCATGTCTGTTATGAATGTTTTAGAAATGAATTCTGAGCAGAAGCTCCCTCTGGTGGTTACAAACGGTACTGAACCATTCAATGAGGATTGGCAATCAGGAATCACGGACTGGCTGGATATAAGGGAGGTTTCCCCCCATCATGGTTGCCGGTGATCAATTGTTCCTGTCTCAACATTGTTTTCTGGTTCACTTGGAAGCTTGCTGAGTCTTGCCTCTTCTCCTGCTCTCAGATAAGATATTTTCTGTTTTTTGTTTTTGTGCTTGCCATTTGCAATTTTCTCTGCATTTCTGTGAGGTTGGCCAGGTTCCCCTCCTCGGGGGGCTTGGGCGCCTCTCGGTTCCTCTGGAGCCGCTGTTGTTTGTTCGTTTGCCTTTTCCAGTTTTTTCTGTGGCTGCGGCTTAGTTTTGTTACACCAGAGAACTAATTTAGGTGGTAGAGGTCGTGTGATCTCAGGTGTTTTTGCAATTAGTAGCGTTGGTTTTTTTTAGGGTTTTTTTGGATTGCAGTAAGTATCCTTCCTATCCTTTTCTGTCCAGGCAGATTGGGCCCCAGCGTTTGCTCATACTATTTTCTGTCTGTGTCTGTATTTCCTCTTGTCTAACCGCCATTACATCTTTGGGGGCTTCCTATGTTCTTTGGGGATCTGCTCCGGGGCAGATAGCTTTCCTCTTTCTATCTTTAGGTGTAGTTAGCCTCTCAGGCTGTGACGAGGCGTCTAGGACCAACGTAGGAACACTCCACGGCTGCCTTTAGTTGTGGTGGTTAGTCAGGGTACTGCAATCCAGTAGATCCCAGCCTCTCTGGTGTATTGCCTTTTTTGCCTGCTCTCCTCAGCTGCCAAAACATAACAGTATCACCGGCCAAACTGAAAATTATATGGTACTCACAGAAGGGAAAAATAGTGTGGAAAGAAAAAAGTTGTCAGAGTTGTCAGAGATTTTTTATTTTTTTTTCTATTTGTTGCATTTTTTTTTCCCTCTTTTTCTCTGGGTTCTGAGGAGGATTTTTTTTCTCTCAATGGAGTTTGCACAGTTGTCTGGCCGTGTGGATCAGCTTGCCACTGAAGTTCGGAGTATTGCTACCTATCTTGCAGGGTTGCCGGTTGTGGAACCTAGGATCCCCATGCCAGATTTGTTTTTGGGGGATCGAGCTAAATTTCTGAATTTCAAAAATAACTGTAAGTTGTTTTTTGCCTTAAAACCTAAGTCCTCAGGTAACGCAGCACAGCAGGTTCAAATTGTCATCTCTCTCCTGCGCGGTGATCCTCAGGATTGGGCTTTTTCCCTGACACCTGGGGACCCTGTTTTGAGTAATGTTGATGCATTTTTTCTGGCTCTGGGGTTATTGTATGATGAACCTAATGTCACTGATCAAGCTGAAAAAACCTTGTTGGCATTAAATCAGGGGCTTGAGGACGCTGAGTTGTACTGTCAGAAATTCCGAAAGTGGTCAGTTCTGACCAAATGGAATGATGATGCTTTTGGCAGCCCTTTTTCGGAACGGTCTGTCAGAGAATGTAAAAGATGTTATGGTGGGTTTCCCTGCTCCCTCTGGTCTCAATGATTCTATGTCATTGGCGATTCAAATTGACAGACGTTTGCGTGAGCGTAGAGGTATGCGTGGAATGGTGTTGCCTTGTGAACCAGCTTCTGAACCCATGCAGTGTGATAGAGTGGCTTCTGGGGCACAGGGTCATGAGTTTTGAAAACGCAATGGGTTATGTTTCTACTGTGGTGATGCCTCTCATGCTATTTCAGTCTGCCTAAGCGGGGAAGACGTTTTGCACGCTCAGTTGTCTTGGGTAGTGTTCAGACTAAATTTCTGTTGACTGTTACCCTGATTTGCTCCCTGTCCACATTTTCTGCTCAGGCTTTTGTTGATTCGGGAGCAGCTATTAACCTGATGGATTTTGATTTTGCTAAACGTTGTGAGTTTCCCTTGATACCCCTACGGAAGTCTATTCCCCTACTGGGGATTGATTCTACTCCTTTGGCTGAGAATAAACCCCAGTTCTCTACTCAGGTGATAATGAGGGTTGAACCTGATCATCAGGAGAGTTGCAAATTTTTGGTGCTGTATAATCTGCATGACATTATTGTACTAGGTTTCCCTTGGTTGCAGTCTCATAATCCTGTTTTGGATTGGAAATCTGTGTCTGTAACCAGTTGGGGCTGCCAATGTGTTAATGCCAACACTCCTGTTTTTTCTGCCTCTCCCCAGGCTCAAGATGTGCCTGACATTTTGACTGATTTTTCTGATGTGTTTAGCGAAAGTAAATCTGCATCCTTGCCCCCCATAGGAGCTATGACTGCGCTATTGAATTAGTGCCTGGTAGTAAATTCCCTAAAGGTCGCCTTTTTAACTTGTCTGTACCTGAACATGACGCTATGCGGTCTTATATCAAGGAGTCATTGGAGAAGGGTCATATTAGACCTTCCTCTTCACCCTTGGGTGCCGGTTTTTTCTTTGTAACCAAAAAGGATGGTTCATTAAGGCCGTGTATTGATTATCGTCTCTTGAACAATATCACTGTGAAATATCAATATCCGTTACCCTTGATTTCTGACCTGTTTTCCAGGGTGAAAAGTGCTACTTGGTTTACCAAGCTTGACCTCAGGGGGGCGTATAACCTTATTCGCATTAAGCACGGGGATGAATGGAAGACGGCGTTTAATACCCCGGAGGGGCATTTTGAGTATCTAGTGATGCCCTTTGGGCTCACTAATGCTCCTTCCGTCTTCCAGTCCTTCATGAATGACATTTTCAGGGATTTTGTGGATACATTTCTGATTATTTGGATGATATCTTGATTTTTTCCAATGACTGGGACTCTCATGTGAAACATGTTCGGACCGGACTGTGTTCCAGATTTTGAGAGAGATGCTCTGTATGTGAAGGGATCAAAGTGTCTTTTTGGCGTACAGAGGATCTCATTTCTGGGATTCATTTTGTCTCCATCTGTTATTGAAATGGACCCGGTCAAGGTTCAGGCCATCTGTGATTGGGTCCAACCTACTTCATTAAAGGCTCTTCAGAGATTCTTGGGTTTTGCCAATTTTTATCGTAAATTTATTGGTAATTTCTCTGTTATTGTTAAACCATTGACCGATTTGACCAAAAAGGGTTCTGATGTGGTGAATTGGCCTCCTGAGGCAGTCTCTGCATTTCAGGAACTTAAACAGAGATTCACGTCTGCTCCTGTTCTACGGCAGCCTGATGATTCTCTGCCATTTCAGGTGGAGGTTGATGCCTCTGAAATTGGGGCAGGTGCCGTTTTGTCCCAAAGAGATCCTGAGACCTCTAAAAGTAACCCTTGTGCTTTTTTCTCTCGAAAATTTTCTCCAACTGAACGTAATTATGACGTCGGTAATCGGGAGTTATTGGCCATGAAGTGGGCTTTTGAAGAGTGGAGACATTGGCTGGAGGGAGCCAAACATCAGGTGGTGGTCCTCACGGACCATAAGAATCTGGTTTATCTGGAATCAGCCAAGCGACTTAATCCTAGACAGGCTAGGTGGGCCTTGTTTTTCACACATTTTAATTTTGTGGTTTCCTTTCTTCCTGGCACTAAGAATGTTAAGGCGGATGCCCTCTCGAGGAGTTTCCTTGCGGACTCTCCTGAGTTATCTGATCCTGCTGTTATTTTGAAAGAGGGTGTAGTTCTTTCCGCCATCTCGCCCAATTTGAGACTGGCTCTGGAGGGGTGTCAGGAGGATAAACCCGAGCGCTGCCCTGTTGGGAAATTGTTTGTCCCAGACCAGTGGAAGAAGAGTGTGATGTCTGAGATTCATTGTTCCGCGTTGGCCGGTCATCCTGGAATTTTTGGTACCAGAGACTTGGTGAGTCGGTCCTTTTGGTGGCCTACTTTGTCTCGTGACGTCAGGGAGTTTGTGCAGTCCTGTGGGACTTGCTCTCCCTCCAAGCCTTGCTTTCGCTCTAGTGGTTTGTTGATGCCATTGCCTGTGCCCAAGAGACCATGGACCCATATCTCTATGGATTTTATTTCCAACCTCCCTGTTTCTCAGAGAATGACCGTTATCTGTGTGATTTGTGATAGGTTTTCCAAGATGATACATCTTGTGCCATTACCTAAGTTGCCTTCCTCCTCCGAATTGGTGCCTTTGTTCCTTCAGCACGTGGTTCGGTTACACGGCATTCCTGAGAACATTGTGTCTGACAGAGGAGTCCAGTTTGTTTCCAGATTTTGGAGGACTTTTTGTTCTAAACTTGGTGTTCAATTGTCTTTCTCCTCTGCTTTTCATCCTCAGACCAATGGACAAACTGAGAGAACAAACCAGACATTGGAGACTTATCTGAGATGCTTTGTGTCTGCTGATCAAGATGACTGGGTCTCTTTTTTGCCTTTGGCTGAGTTTGCTCTTAATAATAGGGCAAGCTCTGCCACTTTGATGTCTCCATTTTTCTGCAATTTTGGGTTTCACCCTCGATTTTCTTTGGGACAGACGGAGGCTTCTGTCTGTCCGGGGTGTTGACTCTGTTGTGGAGCGTATGCAGCAGATTTGGGACCAGGTAGTGGAGAGGTTGTCCCTCTCTTAGGAGAAGGCCCAGCGGTTTGCCAACCGGCATAGGACTGATGGTCCTCGGTTTAAAGTGGGGGACTTGGTCTGGTTGTCCTCAAGAAATATCCCTATGAGAGTTGCATCTCCTAAATTTAAGCCTAGGTTCATTGGACCTTATAAGATCATGGAGATTCTTAATCCTGTTTCCTTTTGTTTACTTCTTTCAGGGACATTTAAGATCCATAATGTGTTCCACAAGTCCTTATTGAAGAGGTTTGTCGAGCCAGTGGTTCCTATGGCTGCGCCCCCTGACCCTGTTTTGGTTGAGAGCAATCTGGAGTATGTGGTTGAGAAAATATTGGATTCTCGTTTTTCTAGACGGAAACTCCAGTATTTGGTTAAGTGGAGAGGTTATGGTCAGGAGGACAATTCTTGGGTGTTTGCTTCGGACATCCATGCTAGGAGACTGATCCGTGCGTATCCCTGAGCTCATCCTGACCGACCTGGTTGCACAAATGAGGGTTCGGTGACCCCTCCTCAAGGGGGGGGTACTGTTATGAATGTTTTAGAAATGAACTCTGAGCAGAAGCTCCCTCTGGTGGTTACAAATGGTACTGAACCATTCAATGAGGATTGGCAATCAGGAATCACGGACTGGCTGGATATAAGGGAGGTTTCCCCCATCATGGTTGCCGGTGATCAATTGTTCCTGTCTCAACGTTGTTTTCTGGTTCACTTGGAAGCTTGCTGAGTCTTGCCTCTTCTCCTGCTCTCAGATAAGATATTTTCTGTTTTTTGTTTTTGTGCTTGCCATTTGCAATTTTCTCTGCATTTCTGTGAGGTTGGCCAGGTTCCCCTCCTCGGGGGGCTTGGGCGCCTCTCGGTTCCTCTGGAGCCGCTGTTGTTTGTTCGTTTGCCTTTTCCAGTTTTTTCTGTGGCTGCGGCTTAGTTTTGTTACACCAGAGAACTAATTTAGGTGGTAGAGGTCGTATGATCTCAGGTGTTTTTGCAATTAGTAGCATTGTTTTTTTTTAGGGTTTTTTGGATTGCAGTAAGTATCCTTCCTATCCTTTTCTGTCCAGGCAGATTGGGCCCCAGCGTTTGCTCATACTATTTTCTGTCTGTGTCTGTATTTCCTCTTGTCTAACCGCCATTACATCTTTGGGGGCTTCCTATGTTCTTTGGGGATCTGCTCCGGGGCAGATAGCTTTCCTCTTTCTATCTTTAGGTGTAGTTAGCCTCTTAGGCTGTGACGAGGCATCTAGGACCAACGTAGGAACGCTCCACGGCTGCCTTTAGTTGTGGTGGTTAGTCAGGGTACTGCAATCCAGTAGATCCCAGCCTCTCTGGTGTATTGCCTTTTTTGCCTGCTCTCCTCAGCTGCCAAAACATAACACATGTCCATGTTGCCTCTTCTCTCAGTAACATTATATTTTGCCGGACCATATACAGCTGAGGTTTTGTTGGTTGATCTTTGACGCACAACAACAATATCACCTCTTTTGATGGCACTTGGTTGTGCCCTTCGCCTTCTATCTGCATAATGTTTCATGGCTTGCTTGTTAGGCCTCTTTCACACTTCAGTGATGCGACGTCAGTCAAAATCCGCCAAAGTGTGAAAAAAACAGATCCGACATTTTTTTTTTGGTGGATCCGCTTTTTTCCCATTGACTTGCATTAGTGACGGATTTTGACGGATGGTCGTCCGTTTGATCCATTTTTTGACGGATCCGTCATAAATTTAGCGTCCGCCTTTTTTTAACGTCTAATGCAAAGTTTTTTTTTGTGCGTCAAAATGGCGGACTATGACGGATCCGCCGCGTCCGCCATTTTGTATAATGGGCGCCTATGGGTGGCGGATCTGCTGCCATCCGTTTTTGACGGAATCCGCCAGTGGATCCGTTCCTTCCATAAAAAATGCTGAGAACACTGTCCGGGGTCTCTCTCTCTCCTCCGTGCCAGACATGCATACAATACATTTTCCGGGTTCAAAAGTTCATGACGGATCCGTCTGAAAATGGATCTGTTTGCTTCCGTTTTTCCTCTTTTGTGGCGGATCCACTTTTTTCACACTTTGGCGGATTTTAACTGATGCCAAACGACTGAAGTGTGAAAGAGGCCTTAGAGAAATCTGTTGATCGCACTGAAGAGTCACTTGGTGGGGGATGACTGGTCACATCAGGGTTTCGTATACGAAGAGTTCTTCAGAACATTAGATGAGATGGAGCAGCATTAGTGGTGGAATGTGGTGTATTGCGGTAATTGCGCAAGAATTTGTATAGTGACTGTTTCAATGGGGTGTGCTCCAGACTAGCTGCCTTGATTCATTTCCTCATAGTGCGCATGAAACGTTCTACAGTTCCATTGGCTTGAGGCCAACAAGATGTGATATTTCCTGTGGCGGAACCCTAAGTATTCAGAAAACTGTGTAAACATATGTCCATTGAATGGAGATCCATTGTCTGTTTTAACCACTCTTGGAATGCCAAATACAGAGAATATGTTGTCCAGTTCTGGTATGACACTATTAGCAGATGTTGAAGAGATGAATGAAACAACAGGGTATCTAGAATATACATCAATTGTTACTAGAATGTGTTGGCCATTTGGTAATGGTCCATATATGTCCACTGCCACTTCCTCCCAGACAGCAGTGGGTAACGGAGACATTTGTAGTGGCTCTACACTTGATGATGGAGTAACTAATTGACAAGTGGAGCAGTGTCTCATCTTCTCTTCCACCAACTGATCCATATTCGGGAACCACACTTTTTCTCTGAGTAAGGGTCCCGTCATACTCTTCAATGTCCCAGCGATCCCACCAACGATCCGCCGTGGATGGGATCGCTGGGACATCGCTAGCTGATCGCTGGTGAGCTGTCACATGGGCACACTGGTATCCAATGTACACATCGGGTAACTAAGCACCGCGCGGCACCTAGTTACCCGATATGTACCCTAGATACCGGCTCTCTGCGCTCTACAGCAGAAGCTGGGAGCCGGTAACCAGGGTACATATCGGTTAACTAGGTGCCGGGCGGTGCTTAGTTACCCAATATGTACATTGAATACCAGCTCCCAGCTCGCTGATCGTTGGTCTCCCGTTGTCACATGCAGCGATGCGCGCTGGCCAGCGGGAGACCAACGATGAAAAAATGGTCCAGGACATTCAACGACGATCAGCGATACCCAGCAGGGGGGCCGGTCATTGCTGCATGTCACACCAAGCGAGATCACTGGCTAGGTCGCTGTTGCATCACAAAATCGGTGACGCTTCAGCGAACTCGCTAGCAATCTCGCTTAGTGTGACGAGGCTTAACTTTTTTATACCAACAATCCCTAGATGACCTTCCTGTGCTATCTGTATGACTAAGTTGTGCAAGGCCTTAGGTACAACCAGATTGGTACCTCGAAGGATGAGGTGCTCTTCAGTGACTGACAATTCCTCACGTACATTTGAAAATAGTTTTAATTCCTTCAGATCAATCCCAGAATCAGGAATTTTTTTCTTTTGGATTTCATGCCACCTTCGATTTTGGATGATTTGTATTAAGGCACAGAGTGTCTTGTCACTTGTTGTTGTATTCACAAATTGGTCAACAGAAAGTGCTTTTGGCACACCGTGAGCTGCAACAAATCGTACGTATTCTTCCATGGAGGAGTGCCCGGGTGTATCACCATTCACAGGATGTCTTGAGAGGTAATCAGCCAGATTGTTATATTTTCCCGGTTTGTGAACAATTTTGTAATTGTAGATACAAGATGTTTGTGAACACCATATTACATGCCGACAAAATATAAATGTATAATAGATATCAATAGTCTAAGAACATGCATATGTAAGACAAAAAACACAAGAGACCAACTGTACAGAATACAGTAACATCACAGAAACAACAGCCATATAGTCTCAAAAAGATGAAAAACTTTATTAATACAATTCTAAAAAGGACATAAGACAGGAAAATGGCAGGGGAAGAAGTGATACAAACTGGGATTACCCGTATATGCACATGAGGTAGAAAAAAGGCCCACAAAAAGAGCCTGCTACAGAATTTACACAGCCCAAGAATGGGACAAAATGGTCAAAGGGTTGTATCATATTACAATGAAAAAATAATAGTAGTATAAGGTAAATATACAGAGCCAAACACTATTAGCTGTCCGGCAGCACCCTTAGCCAGAAAGTGGTGTATACATGAGATCAAATTAACTAGGTAGATACCATATACTGGGCTTATGCATCATGCTATATAATAGGTAGGTACCATGCCAACAGTATAAAAATAGTGCACACCACTTCTCATATAGCTATTGATGACGTCAGACACAAAACATATTAAGATATACAGTACAGACCAAAAGTTTGGACACACCTTCTCATTCAAAGATTTTTCTGTATTTTCATGACTATGAAAATTGTAGAATCACACTGAAGGCATCAAAACTATGAATTAACACATGTGGAATTATACATTGCACTTTACAAAAAAGTGTGAAACAACTGAAAATATGTCTTATATTCTAGGTTCTTCAAAGTAGCCACCTTTTGCTTTGATTACTGCTTTGCACGCAGAAAAGGTGAACGGATGGACTCTACATGCCTGGTCACCACCGTGAAGCATGGAGGAGGTGGTGTGATGGTGTGAGGGTGCTTTGCTGGTGACACTGTTGGGGATTTATTCAAAATTGAAGCGGTGAGCGGTCCAGCTTACCCCAAAACATCTCGATTGGGTTCAGGTCTGGTGACTGTGGAGGCCAGGTCATCTGGCATAGCACACCAACACTCTCCCTCTTGGTCAAATAGCCCTTACACAGCCTGGAGGTGTGTTTGGGGTCATTGTCCTGTTGAAAAATAAATGATGGTCCAACTAAACGCAAACCGGATGGAATAGCATGCTGCTGCAAGATGCTGTAGCCATTCTGGTTCACTATGCCTTCAATTTTGAATAAATCCCCAACAGTGTCACCAGCAAAGCACCCCCACATCATCACACCACCTCCTCCATGCTTCACGGTGGGAACCAGGCATGTAGAATCCATCCATTCACCTTTTCTGCGTGCAAAGCAGTAATCAAAGCAAAAGGTGGCTACTTTGAAGAACCTAGAATATAAGACATATTTTTAGTTGTTTCACACTTTTTTGTAAAGTGTAATGTATAATTCCACATGTGTTACTGTGTCGACCCGCCACCACAATTGTGGATTACCAGGGCAATGGGGTACTCAGAGCCGAGCCCGTAGAAGTCTATGGGATTTGTGTCACAGGTAGCTGTGGCTCGGTCTGTGGCCCGGGCGGTCTGGCGTATGTTGTTGGGGGATATATTTACAGGGGATAACTATATACAGTTCGTGACGCCACCTGTAGTATTCTGGTAATGGGTACCAGCGCTGCTGTAGATCTCTGAGGGGATGGTGAGGCAGCTAGATGTCAGGTCCCCTACAGGTGGGACTCTTCCCTCAAAGTCTGTTAAGATGGTGAAGTCGGGTGCCGGTAAATAACACAGTCTCACACAGTCAATGTCTTTCCATACCTTTACTTGCTGAATGTCAAGGCAGGTCCCGGGGAGGCTGATCCAAAGGGAGTGTATTTTGAGACGGCAGCTGGACAAGTTAGGGGCCTCCTTTAACTCCAATAAACGAGTACAACCAGCCTGAAGCGTAGTTCCCTCTATGATTCCAGCTGATCTTAGCTGTAACTGCCCAGTCAGCTTAGTGTTAGGGGCCTTCCTGTGAAGGAGCTGAATACTTATGTTTGTCCTGCAGAACGCCAAAGTCTTCACTCCCCCTGACCCCAGCTACGTACCGACTATAAGGGGCTTGTCTGCCGCGACCTAGGGTCCGGTAGATTCCTGGTTTTCCTGCCTCTGTGCCTGAAACAACAGCGACTCTTCGGTCCCCAGTGACCGGTAAACAGGGTGCTGGACTTAAGCAATCCTGTAGCACCAATTCTATAATCCACTTGCCTTTCGCCTTGTCCACGCTGGTAACATAAACATTCTCACTAGCCAGGGGTCGAGCAGTCACTTCCAATCTTTCTCCTTCCAATGAAGCCAGCCACAGATGCTCAGTTGTCACAGGCAGGAGCACGTCTCTGTACCTGATACTGTCCTTAGACAGGAACGCTGAAGTCTTTCTGTGCTGATACTCCTTCCTTTCTTCAATGTGTGCTGAGAGATAATCCAGCTCTGACCAGACTAAGGTATATCTCAAAACCTATACCGGACTCCACTATTTGAACTGGTTATGAAGCAGGCTAGACTCCTCTCTCCTCTTTCCACAGAAGTCTAAGCTCTACCTCACACGTCTTCTCTGTCCAGAGACAGGAACTAGACTCTTTTCAAAATCACCCTACACCCACTACTTTGACCACTCCCCAGAGTATACTTCACTACCCCAAGGGTGTGTCCAGTGTGTGTAGAATGAATGCATATTGAGCATTAAGCCGCCGTCTCGCCATACACTCCCCAGGGTACTGCGTGTGCCCAACACCAGGGCTACACATTCCCCATGGTAAATGACAGCACTCCGGGCTGTGAAATACAAAAGACAGAAAAATTTTGTTTATGCAATAACATTGGAACAATAACATCTTCCCATCCGGGAGGTAAGAATACTTCGAACGTTACAAACTTTAATACAAAAATACAAATAGTATCAAATGTCATTTTCAATAAATAAATTTACAAGATACTTGTGAAGGACCCGCACCAAACCTTCAACGTGGGTCCTGGGTGGGCTGCAGGACATCCAAGTGCAGACCTCACTCAGTGCCACACCACACGGGTTTTGTTTTTCAGAGGTAGATATGTATGGCTTATGTAAAACCAAGATAGGGCGCCGGAGCGCAACTATGTACAAGAAAGTTTTTAGGCTGTCTCAGTCCTCAACCTACGAGTCCATTGTAAACCAAAGGCATATATCAAATCACATTATGATAAAAGTGCAATAACTTTTTATGGTTCTATTCACCATTTACCCAGCCGGGCATTCTATAATTAGGACTATATATATATACATTATATATAAACTTGTGCAAAAACTTTATAAACATTTTTCAAACTTTGACTGATGGTAGATCCTTTATGGACCTTACCAATTCTTTTTATATATTTATTCATCAAATAGTACGCTTTCCACCCCGGGGGCTGGAACAACGCAATGGGCCCTAGATCCTAAGACCAGCAAATCATGTGCTGCGATCAGGGTTTGGGTTGCGACATCTCTGGTTTGAACCTCTAGGGGCGCAACCGGTACACTTTCTTCACACGACACCGATTGCGTCTCAATTACAGTCAATGATATAGACCGCGTCAGGGTTTGCGATCTATACTGGGTCGCATTTGGCGATATGGAAGTGGCTTTCACTTGCGATGAACTTTGGGTTGCATGTTGCGATGATTTTGACGGGGGCGATGCTGGGGCACGGCCGGATGCTGCTGAAGCTGGAAACGGGGACGCTGCGGTAATGGTGACGATACCTGCGTCTGGGACGGGGTCGCGGATGATGGCGACGTTCAGGGCATACCACCCCTTCATTCCCCAATGCCGCGTATAAGTGACTATGTCGCCGTTTACTAAGTCCCTCCCGGGATGGCCTTGTGGCAGGTGAGATTCCACGTCACGCCTGCTGACGAAGACCGCTGGGTAGAGGCCCGGTTCACGAATAAAGCCCCAGCCCTTCCGGAGCTGGAACTCAGTCACACACCCCTGCCGCCGCGGTTCCCGTAAGGTACCTTTGTCGCGACGGACAGTCTCCTTATCAGCAATCAGCTCGGCAAACTGTCGCTGGCGGTTCTTCTTGATTTCCCGTGCTTCCTCCTGCTGGCGCCTCTTTGTCTCCTCACGACTCCGCCATTCTTGCTCCCACTGGGCGGTGTAGGCGACGTCATCCAGGCGCGCCATTTCGTCCCAGTCCACATCTGGTAGTGACGGACAGGACCCCTCCGGTGTCCCTGCCGGGGACCGATAATCTGCTGCGGCCTCTTGGCCGGGCGGGCGTTCCGGGATCGGCTGTACCTCCTCAACCTCCTCCGCATCCACCGCTTCACCAGTGGGATCGGGAACGGTACTTTCGGGGGCAGCCTCCGGTTGCTCCTTCGCCTTGGGCAGCAGACTGTTCGGTACTTTGAATCGTGGGGGTTCGTTGAGGGGAGGAGACGCCGTGTTCGTCATCCGCCATTTCTGCAGGTTACAGCGGCGTCTCTCAATCTCCTCCAGTCCAGGTTGGAACAACTGCTTTAGTCGTGAGTTCTCCTCCTGGACCTCTAACAACGCCTGTTGCAGGTGCAGGATCGCATAGGCCTCGGATACCGATGGCAGCTTGGCGGGGGCCCGGGGCCTGCTTGCCTCCGCTGCTCCGCTCGGCTCCACACGTCCGGCCTCCATCATGTTCCAGAACAAACTCCTTTCTTTTGGAGACATCCGGTCTCTTCCGTGGAGGTGGGGTTTGCGTCTCCTCCTCCTCGCAGGGAAGGTGAAGAGGAGGCGGACCTCCTTTGCTGTAGGGCAGGACCGCATGTTATAGTAGCACTTTGAGAGGACAGGCATTTTCTTCGCGCCACAGGGGGGTAGACGCCCACGAAGGTACGCCCACCTTCTTCTCCAGCGCCTGAGGGCGCGAATATGGCGACAAAAATGGCGATTTTGGCGCCAAAAGTGCAAACAGTCCTTTTTACAAAAACAAGTCCTTAGGCACGCAGGGCTCGCAATTTCGCGAGTTTGGTATCCTGTTCGTGACGCCAAGTTAGTTGTGTCGACCCGCCACCACAATTGTGGATTACCAGGGCAATGGGGTACTCAGAGCCGAGCCCGTAGAAGTCTATGGGATTTGTGTCACAGGTAGCTGTGGCTCGGTCTGTGGCCCGGGCGGTCTGGCGTATGTTGTTGGGGGATATATTTACAGGGGATAACTATATACAGTTCGTGACGCCACCTGTAGTATTCTGGTAATGGGTACCAGCGCTGCTGTAGATCTCTGAGGGGATGGTGAGGCAGCTAGATGTCAGGTCCCCTACAGGTGGGACTCTTCCCTCAAAGTCTGTTAAGATGGTGAAGTCGGGTGCCGGTAAATAACACAGTCTCACACAGTCAATGTCTTTCCATACCTTTACTTGCTGAATGTCAAGGCAGGTCCCGGGGAGGCTGATCCAAAGGGAGTGTATTTTGAGACGGCAGCTGGACAAGTTAGGGGCCTCCTTTAACTCCAATAAACGAGTACAACCAGCCTGAAGCGTAGTTCCCTCTATGATTCCAGCTGATCTTAGCTGTAACTGCCCAGTCAGCTTAGTGTTAGGGGCCTTCCTGTGAAGGAGCTGAATACTTATGTTTGTCCTGCAGAACGCCAAAGTCTTCACTCCCCCTGACCCCAGCTACGTACCGACTATAAGGGGCTTGTCTGCCGCGACCTAGGGTCCGGTAGATTCCTGGTTTTCCTGCCTCTGTGCCTGAAACAACAGCGACTCTTCGGTCCCCAGTGACCGGTAAACAGGGTGCTGGACTTAAGCAATCCTGTAGCACCAATTCTATAATCCACTTGCCTTTCGCCTTGTCCACGCTGGTAACATAAACATTCTCACTAGCCAGGGGTCGAGCAGTCACTTCCAATCTTTCTCCTTCCAATGAAGCCAGCCACAGATGCTCAGTTGTCACAGGCAGGAGCACGTCTCTGTACCTGATACTGTCCTTAGACAGGAACGCTGAAGTCTTTCTGTGCTGATACTCCTTCCTTTCTTCAATGTGTGCTGAGAGATAATCCAGCTCTGACCAGACTAAGGTATATCTCAAAACCTATACCGGACTCCACTATTTGAACTGGTTATGAAGCAGGCTAGACTCCTCTCTCCTCTTTCCACAGAAGTCTAAGCTCTACCTCACACGTCTTCTCTGTCCAGAGACAGGAACTAGACTCTTTTCAAAATCACCCTACACCCACTACTTTGACCACTCCCCAGAGTATACTTCACTACCCCAAGGGTGTGTCCAGTGTGTGTAGAATGAATGCATATTGAGCATTAAGCCGCCGTCTCGCCATACACTCCCCAGGGTACTGCGTGTGCCCAACACCAGGGCTACACATTACTTCATAGTTTTGATGCCATCAGTGTGATTCTACAATTTTCATAGCCATGAAAATGCAGAAAAATCTTTGAATGAGAAGGTGTGTCCAAACTTTTGGTCTGTACTGTATATCATATACCAGACTTTGCATATGCACCAAAGACCTATTGAACCCTGTCTAGAAAGTAAACAAAATAGGCCATACCGCTGCGCATTAACAATAATGATGATGATGATAGTGCCAGGTAAAGATATTTGAACATAGGCACAAAACAAAAGAATTAAGCACATGAACAGCGATCATTGTTGTAATTACCTCAGGCTGGAGCAGAAACTCCTGTAGACGTAGACCCCATAGTTCAATCCGTGCAGGCATTTTAGCTCGGGGATTTCCAAAAATTGTAAGGAGAGCTTGATGATCTGTGACAATGGTAAAGGGAGCTCCATAGAGAAATAAATAAAAGTGTTCACATCCCCAGACAACTGCTAGGCTTTCTTTTACAGGTTGTGAATATTTTCTTTCAGTGTTTTTTAAGCTTTTGCTTGCATAAGAAATGATGTGGGGACTTTGATTATCCTTGTATTGCGCTAAAATAGCACCCAGTCCCCCAGGACTGGCGTCCACAATCAGTTCAGTTCGAAGAGCTGGATCAAAATAGGCCAGGGTGGTAGTTGAGCAGAGTTCATTTTTAATTGTTTCAAAAGAGGCCTGACAGTCCTGGGACCATTGAAAGACACAACTTTGTTTTGTAAGTTCCCTTAATGGAGTGCTGATTGTTGAAAAATGTTGAATATATCTAGCACAGTAGCTGGCCATTCCAAGAAAAGAGCGCACTTCACTGGCATTCTGTGGAATTGAGGTTCTGATGGATTCCACTTTCTTGAGATCAGGTCGTACTCCTGCCTCCGAGAAGATGTGACCATAGAACTCCAATGAACTTTTATCAAATTCACACTTCTCTTTGTTTAACCCCTTAATGACCAAGCCATTTTGTAGGTTAAAGACCAGGCCAATTTTTACAATTCTGACCACTGTCTCTTTATGAGGTTATAACTCTGGAACGCTTCTACGAATCTTGGCGATTCTGAGACTGTTTTCTCGTGACATATTGTACTTCATGATAGTGGTAAAATTTCTTCAATATAACTTGCGTTTTTTTATGAAAAAAATGGAAATATGGCAAAAATTTTGAAAATTTTGCAATTTTCAAACTTTTAATTTTTATGCCATTAAATCAGAGAGATATGTCACAAAAATTAGTTAATAAATAACATTTCCCACATGTCTACTTTACATCAGCACAATTTTGGAACCAAAATTTTTTTTTGTTACGAAGTTATAAGTGTTAAAAGTTGACCAGCAATTTCTCATTTTTCCAACAAAATTTACAAAACCATTTTTTTAGGGACCACCTCACATTTGAAGTGAATTTGAGGGGTCAATATGGCAGAAAATACCCAAAATTGACACCATTCTAAAAACTGCACCCCTCAACGTGTTCAAAGCCACATTCAAGAAGTTTATTAACCCTTTAGGTACTTCACAAGAATTGAAGCAATGTGGAAGGAAAAAATGAACATTTAACTTTTTTTCCCAAAATTTTTCTTTCGACACAATTTTTTTTAAATTTTGTCAAGGGTATCAGGAGAAAATGAACCACAATATTTGTTGTACAATTTCTCCAGAGTACACCGATATACCATGTGTGGGGATAAACCACTATTTGGGCGCATGGCAGAGCTCGGAATGGAAGCAGCGCCATTTGACTTTTTTGGCTGGAATTGAGATTGGACGCCATGTCGCATTTGGAGAGACCCTGTGTGCCTAAACAGTGGAAACCCCCCACAAGTGACCCCATTTTGGAAACTGGACCCCTCAAGGAACTCATCTAAATGTGTTGTGAGAGCTTTTAACCCCCAAGGGCTTCACAGAAGGTTATAACGTAAAGCCGTAAAATTAAAAAATCATATTTTTTCCACAAAAATGATCTTTTCATCCCAATTATTATTTTCCAAAGGATAAAAGGACCCCAAAAGTTATTGGGAAATTAGTCCTGAGTACGCTGATACCCCATATGTGGGGGTAAACCACTATTTGGGCGCATGGCAGAGCTCGGAAGGGAAGCAGCGCCATTTGACTTTTTTGGCTGGAATTGAGATTGGACGCCATGTCGCATTTGGAGAGTCCCTGTGTGCCTAAACAGTGGAAACCCCCCACAAGTGACCCCATTTTGGAAACTAGACCCCCCAAGGAACTTATCTAAATGTGTTGTGAGAGCTTTTAACCCCCAAGCGCTTCACAGAAGGTTATAACGTAGAGCCGTAAATTAAAAAATCATATTTTTTTCCACAAAAATGATCTTTTCATCCCAATTTTTATTTTCCAAAGGATAAAAGGACCCCAAAATTTATGGTGCAATTAGTCCTGAGTACGCTGATACCCCATAGGTGGGGGTAAACCACTATTTGGGCGCATGGCAGAGCTCGGAAGGGAAGCAGCGCCATTTGACTTTTTTGGCTGGAATTGAGATTGGATGCCATGTCGTATTTGGAGAGTCCCTGTGTGCCTAAACAGTGGAAACCCCCCACAAGTGACCCCATTTTGGAAACTAGACCCCCCAAGGAACTTATCTAGATGTGTGGTGAGAGCTTTGAACCCCCAAGGGCTTCACAGAAGGTTATAACGTAGAGCAGTAAAATTAAAAAATCATATCTTTTCCACAAAAATGATCTTTCCACCCCCAATTGTTATTTTCCAAAGGGTAACAGGACCCCAAAAGTTATTGTGCAATTTGTCCTGAGTACGCTGATACCCCATATGTGGGGGAAACCACTATTTTGACGCATGGCAGAGCTCGAAAGGGAAGTAGCGCCTTTTCAAATGCAGACTTTGATGGAATGGTCTGTGGGTGTCATGTCACGTTTGGATAGCCCCTGATGTGCCTAAACAGTAGAAACCCCCCACAAGTGACTCCATTTTGGAAACTAGACCCCCCAAGGAACTTTTCTAGATGTGTGGTGAGCACTTTGAACCCCCAAGTGCTTCACAGAAGTTTATAACGTAGAGCCGTGAAAATAAAAAAATCATAATTTTTTTCCACAAAATAATCTTTTTGCCACAAATTTTTATTTTTATAATGGTAACAGGAGAAATAGGACCCCAAAAGCTATTGTGCAATTTGTCCTGAGTACGCTGATATCCCATATGTGGGGGGGAACCACTATTTTGACGCATGGCAGAGATCGGAAGGGAAGGAGCACCGTTTTTAAATGCAGACTTTGATGGAATGGTCTGCGGGTGTCATGTCGCGCTTTGAGAGCCCCTGATGTGCCTAAACAGTAGAAACCCCCCACAAATTACCCCATTTTGCAAACTAGACCCCCCAAGGAACTTATCTAGATGTGTGGTCAGCACTTTGAACCCCCAAGGGCTTCACAGAAGTTTATAACGTAGAGCCGTGAAAATAAAAAAAATCATATTTTTTTCCACAAAAATGACCTTTTTGCCCCCAAATTTTTATTTTTATAAGGGTAACAGGAGAAATAGGACCCCAAAAGCTATTGTGCATTTTGTCCTGAGTACGCTGATACCCCATATGCGGGGGGGAACCACTGTGATCGCCTTACTGCGATCTTTGGGAGGCACAATGAACAAATCTACCAAAGGTAGATTACAGCGATACCAGATTTACATCCTTTTTTCATGTTTAGCTTCTGTCACACTCTAAAAGATGCTTTTTTTTGGAATAATTTTTTGTAAGAATTTTTTGCATCGCCGTATTTTGAGAGCTATAATTTTTCCATATTTCGGCCGACAGAGTTATCTGTGGGCTTATTTTTTGCGGGACGAGCTGACGTATTTATTGGTACCATATTCGGGCACATAACGTTTTTTTGATCGCTTCCTATTCCGATTTTTGTGGAAGCAGAATGAACAAAAACCAGCAATTCAGGAATTGTTTTTTTTTTTTTTTTTCCCTCCGTTCCGCGTGTGGTAAAATTGATAAAGCAGCTTTATTCTTCGGGTCACTACGGTTACGGCGATTCCTCATTTATATATTTTTTTTATGTTTTGGCGTTTTTTTACACAATAAAGAATTTTATAGAAAAAATAATTATTTTTGCATCAGTTTATTCCGCCAGCTATAACTTTTTTATTTTTTCGCTGATGATGCTATATAGCGGCTTGTTTTTTGCGGGACAAGATGACGTTTTCAGCGGTACCATGATTATTTATATCTGACTTTTTGATCGCGTGTTATTGCACTTTTTCCAAGCGGTATAATGATACCGCTTGGAAAAAGTATAATTTACGACTTTTTTGTGTTTTTTTTTTACGGCTTTCACTGAAGGGGTTAACTAGGGTTATGCTTTTATAGATGGGATTTTTACGGACATGGCGATACCTAACATGTGTATTTTTTTTGTTTTTTATTTTTTTTATTACATAAAAATGTGTATTTTTTAGGGGATTTTTTTAAAATTATTTTTTAATATTTTTTTTACAATTTTTTTTAAAAAATGATTTTTTTCAACTTGTCCCTTTATGGGACTTTCACTTTTTTTACTTTTGATTGCAGTTACAATGCATTGCAATGCTCTGGCATTGCAATGCATTGCAACTATAGTGGAAGCTGCTGTGACATGATCACAGCAGCTTCCCGTAGCTAAATGACCGGCGGAGGTTGTCATGACAACCCCCGGGTCATCAAGGCAGACATCGGCCCCTACAAATACAGTGCAGGGTGCCGATCTGAGGCAGAGGGAGCTCCCGACCCTCTGCCTCCCCCCCTGAGCTCTGCGATCGCGCTGGATCGCAGCAGTCAGGGGGTTAACAGCCAGGGGCGGTGGGGGCTCCGCTCCTGGCTGTCAGTGCAGGAAGCCTGGCCACTGCAGCGCCGGCTCCTGCACTGATCGCGCTGGGGAAGCTGAAATTTCAGCTTCTCCTGCGCGATCGCTGCTGTGTTTGGTCAGTCAGATTGACTGACCAATCACAGCGCTGTGAGTGCGGGGACCAATGGAAAAGGTCCCCGCACCCCTTGCCGTGCCTGTCAGCTGTCTGTGACAGCTGTCGGCACTGATCTACCACTGCGTGTTTACACGCAGTGGTAGATCAAAGGCATGACGTGCAGAGTCCGTCCTGGTGCCTAACTGGCACCTTGCCATGACGGACTCTGCACGTCAGTGGACATTAAGGGGTTAAAGTGAGTCCAGCAGAGAGCAGGCATTCAAAGATAGCATATAGGGCACGATTGTGTTCAGCTTGAGTTTTCCCAAAAACCAGTACGTCATCACTATAATTAAAGGCATTTGGAATGTGTTCAATGACGCTCCTTATTGTGTCTTGAAAAATTTCCGCTGCTGAGCAGACCCCAAAAGTCAATCTTTTGTATCTTCTGAGACCCACATGGGTGGTGAAGGTTGTCAAGTATCTGGATTCAGGACTCAATTCTAATTGATGATAGCCCTTATTGAGGTCAAGCTTTGAAAAAACAGTTGCTCCATTTAATAAATGAATAACATCATCAATTGTAGGTGAGATATGTCTTTCTCTCTGAATAGTGGTGTTGGGCATGCACATGTCAACACACAGTCTCACCTGCTCTGGAGTCTTGGGTTTTGGAACTACCACAAGTGGAGAAACCCACGGAGTGGGACCAGTAACAGTTTCAATAACGTCCTCATCCATGAGCAATTGGAGTTCCTTTTCTACCTTCTTTCTCAGGTGAAATGGAATACGCCTGTGTGCCTGGGCTACTGGACAAACACTGACATCTACATGAAGATGTATTTGAGAGTTCTTTAGTTTTACCAAACCACTAAATAAGGAGGGAAAGCTGTTCACCATGGCTTGTACATCCAGATCTGCTGGGTCAGTTATAGTATGAATGA
Source organism: Oophaga sylvatica (assembly GCA_033576555.1). Taxonomy (NCBI): domain Eukaryota; kingdom Metazoa; phylum Chordata; class Amphibia; order Anura; family Dendrobatidae; genus Oophaga; species Oophaga sylvatica. The sequence goes on along the minus strand of JARQOD010000006.1, from coordinate 210,377,769 downwards.
TCTGGATGAGTCCCAGCTTCAATGCTGTGTGATAGCTGAGAAGGCAGCCTCCTGATCCTTGTAATGTGTGAAAAGTGGTTTTCTGCCTATTTTCTTTATAGCTAAGTTCAGCGTCAAATTGTCCCATTGTAATTAGAGGTGTTTTAGATCCATTAGGATAGATTTTAGTATGCACTTGCTGTAAGACTGACTTTGTTTTCAATTGTTCATATGCATTGCTGTCTATGATATCCAGTGAAGCTCCCGTATCTATTGTAAGGCCGGCGTCAGACTCACCGTACAAAAATAGGACTGTATTGTACGGCCGGATTACGCCAAAATGTTGGTGGCACACCAATCCGTATTTCATGCATTTTCAGGGTGCGGCTATTTCGCGCATGTAAGCATCCGTATGCAATCCATATGGCATCCGTATAGCGTATTTTTCTCGCAGCCTTGCAAAATGGACATTTAACGATTTTTAGGCCTGAAACTCATGCATCCGGTTGCAACCCCCAATCTTGCCATTTTGGTGGTCTGCTTGTGTTGTTAGGGCTGCTGCTTGGTTGCTAACATGTCTGAGAGTCTGCAGTTCACCCCAAAAGATACTGTGTTGTACAACTCGGTTTAGTCCCGACGCTTTGGCCAGCCTTACCCAGTGAACGTTGATCAGCGAAGGGGGAGGCGAATGTGGGCTTGTCCGCATTTGAGCCAACCACTGACTAAAGCTCATTTTCACCGGCTGTATGCATGTCTGCAGCCTCTTCCATATTCTTTTGTCCAGTTTTGTCTGATGACCATTCCCAAATGTTAGGTTTTGTGTGAGATCGTGCGGCCAGGGATCACATAGCAGGATGCGGAAAGCTATCTGTGCACAGGAGCAACTTTTCCTTAAGCAACCATCTGGATTTCTTACCTACATACTGTCTATTGATGATGTGTTTTACCACTAGTTTACATTTACCCTTATGGGTGTTGCAGAAATATCCTCATAATCTAGGCCATATATGACATTGAAAAATCAGAACAATGATGTGAATATTTACATTAGAGTAAAATGTTACTTGCCCTACATGTCACTTATCATTGTTTTGACATTCAGTCATGTAAGGGTTATGTATTGTGTGTTTGAATAATCTTTCTGCATGTGCATTGATTGTTCTCTGTACATTGGGTTACTTGTCGCTTCTTAACTACTGGCATATCCTATTTGGCACTCCATCTGCATTTTTGTATGGGGATGTGTAACATCTCTGCCATTGTTCGTGATACATGCTCACAACTGGGTTAAAAAAACTTCATCAACTGGTGATGACTGAGCCAAAGATGGAAGAGTGGAAGAGGATTGCCAGGGGATTTGAGGACCAATGCAACTTCCCTTATTCACATAGTCTCTGTGTGGTGTTAATGGTCATAACACATGTATTTGTGTTTCAGTACAAAGAAGTAATGCAAAAAGACTCCATAATTTTTACAAAAATAGAGATTTATATGTGTAAACTTCCACTTGAGGTAGAGACAACCATATTAGCTTCATATGGTATATTTCGTTACATCACAATAGTGTAAGTGTGCAGTCTTACACAAGGAAAAAATATGGCATCACAAGATTACAAATTCTTCCATACATAATAGTATGTAAAGGCCAAGACCAATAGTGACTATGGGTAATGCTGATCATATGTTACACATATGTTTGTTTCACAAGATTATACTACTTTAAATATGCAGTAGCCAACATGGAATGAAATTAAATTTAACCAAAAAAAAAACTTTCACTATTTGCAGATGACACTAAACTCTGCAGGGTAATAAATACAGAGGAGGATAATTTTATATTACAGGAGGATTTATGTAAACTAGAAGCTTGGGCTGATAAATGGCAAATGAGCTTTAATGGGGATAAATGTAAGGTCATGCACTTGGGTAGAACAAATAAGATGTATAATTATGTGCTTAATTGTAAAACACTGGGCAAAACTGTCACTGAAAAAGACATGGGTGTATGAGTGGACGAAAACTCACATTTAGTGGCCAATGTCAGGCAGCTGCTGCCAAGGAAAATAAAATAATGGGATGCATTAAAAGAGGCTTAGATGCTCATGAGGAGAACATAATTTTACCTCTATACAAGTCACTGGTGCGACCACACTTAGAATACTGTACAGTTCTGGTCTCCGGTGTATAAGAAAGACATAGCTGAACTGGAGCGGGTGCAGAGAAGAGCGACCAAGGTTATTAGAGAACTGGGGGGTCTGCAATACCAAGACAGGTTATTACACTTGGGGTTATTTAGTTTGGAAAAACGAAGGCTTAGGGGTGATCTTATTAGAATGTATAAATATATGAGGGGACAGTACAAAGACCTTTCTAATGATCTTTTTACTCTTAGACCTGTGACGGGGACAAGGGGGCATCCTCTACATCTGGAGGAAAGAAGGTTTAGCCATAATCACAGACGCAGATTCTTTACTGTAAGAGCAGTGAGACTATGGAACTCTCTGCCGTCTAATGTTGTAATGAGTGATTCCTTACTAAAATTTAAGAAGGGACTGGATGCCTTTCTTGAAAAGTATAATATTACAGGCTATATTCACTAGTTTCCTAGATACTGCGTTGATCCAGGGAGCTAGTCTGATTGCCGCATGTGGAGTCGGGAAGGAATTTTTTTCCCCAATGTGAAGCTTACTGTTTGCCTCATGGTTTTTTTTTGCCTTCCTCTGGATCAACATGTTAGGGCAGGTTAGGATAGGATATAGGTTGAACTAGATGGACTTAAAGTCTTCCTTCATCCTTAATAACTATGTTACTATGTTACTAGCACTAGTGAGCACCATATCTGCCCCATATGGTTAGGTTCTAAGACTAGACTAATGCAATGATGCATTAGCCAACAATTTTTAACAGGAATAGGGACAAAATAACAAACATAGGTAGAAATAATAATATCTAACGAAATGATAATATTTTCCCATATCCCATATACCACCAGCTAAGTACCATATGGTATTTGTAGGCATTCAGATTAGTGCAAATATGCGTTACACAACATGTTGTTAAATAAATGATCCAAATGAAATACGATTTCTCGCAATAGGAGCAGATTATGAAAATAATATAGGTTGACTGTGATGTTCCACTAGAATTTCCTGTGTAAATATTCAGATTTGTTATGTGGTATAACAGCACCATCTAGTGGTCGTTTTATAGAATGTCTTTGGTTGTTGATATTGAGGTTTTTTGACATATCTACCACACCGTAGTTCATGAGTCATAGCTTTGATGACTCATCAGCCAGCCCAGCAACCATGTTTTTTTGCTCAGTATACAGCTAAGACAGTTCATTCCTGAGTACCTCCTGACATCAGAATCCAATAGTGATCTCTTACATCCAGATCTGTAGCCGCACAATCGGTAGGTCCTAAACACATTCACCATGAACTTGACAGCCGTATAAATATTGGGATGTTTACATCATGCTGTTATGAAAATGTGAGAGTTGTAGTCCATGCTTTTCCGACTGGTCAGTAAGCATGGGATATACCGCATGTTATATGTAACTACATGTTATGCATATAGTGTGTTCCCTCACCACTGTATATTGTGTATATATTGTATGCTTGCCACATGTTTGTGAGCACATAGTAAAATACTGTTATTTGTTCCACAGTTTTTTACCATATTCAATTCCTGCAATAACTTGGTAACAGACATCACGTGTCTATCAAATCACTGTTGGGATCAAGGTTATGCTGTCTGCAAGGATTATGTACACATACACATAAGACGGGCAGAACAGTAAAAAACGATTAACCCTCGCAGGCTGGATAGAAGAACTGCGGATTCTCACATACTGATCGCAGTAAAACTGCCCGCTACAAGCTGGATAGAAGATACCTCAGCTCGCACATAGTGATCGTCGTGAAACCAAGCTTCTGTCAAGCCTGAAAAAAAAGGGCACGAATCCTGTCAGAGCGTCACCATGTCAGCCGCAGAAGGTAGATCATTCACCACAAGATCTGCAATCTCAGCCAGCTGTAAAAGCTCAAAGAAGTCAGTGAGCAGCTCTACCATCGCCATAGCACGCGCAAAAGCAGAAGCTGCCAAAGTGCGAGCATCGTTTGCTGAACAAGAAAGGCAATTAGAAGCAGAGGAAGCACAAATGAAGGCACACATGGAAGCAGAGGAAGCTCGCATGAAAGCAGCTCTGGCCGAACAACAAGCACACATGAAAAAACTAGCATTGGAGAGGGAAGCCGCAGTTGCACTGGCAGAGGCTGAAGTTTTGGAGGAGGCAGCAAGTACCGCAAGTAATAGACGCAGCAGTATTCTTGGATCAGAGCTCAGTCAACAGGACAAAGCACGACACACTTCAAAATACGTACTGCAGTATGCTAAGTCAGATGACAGTCTGTATTACGGTCCAGGAGCTGAGTCAACCCCTGCTTACAAACTCCAGCCTAATCCTGTCACACAACATGCAGCCTCAGCCTTCCAAATGCCATACATCAAGCAAGACAGTAACTTTATATATCATCGGTCCCCAATGCAACCTGCATTCCAACTGACAGACAACTGCAGAGCAGCTCCAGCCTTCAAGAAGGAACAAGTAGATGGTAGTTATTACAACAAAGACAAGTTTAAAGACTACTCTAACCCACATGGACCTCTGCACCTCAGCTCGTTTCCAGATTCATCAAACAGAAATCAAGGTATGTCAGATGTTCTCAAATTCCTTGCTCGACGTGAGTTGATAACCCAAGGACTCTCCAAGTTTAAGCGACAAACCTGAAGGCTATAGAGCATGGCGATCCTCATTCAGAAATACAATCAAAGATCTGGATCTGTCTGCAAACGAGGAGGTTGACCTTTTAGTCAAGTGGCTAGGAAATGAATCCACAGAGCATGCAAAACGGATTAGGGACATCAATTTAGACTATCCCGACAGAGGACTAAACCTGATATGGGAGAGACTGGAGGAGTGTTACGACTCACCAGAAGTGATAGAAAACGCACTCTTCAAAAGAATTGAGGATTTCCCCAAGATGCAAGGCAAAGGTTTCCAAAAACTGAGAGAATTGAGCGATCTGTTGACTGAACTTCAAGTTGCCAAAGCTCAAGGAGACTTACAAGGCCTAGCATTCTTGGACACAGCACGCGGTGTAAATCCCATAGTACGCAAACTTCCGCAAGGCCTGATAGATAAGTGGATCGGTCAAGGCTCCAAATACAAGGAACGATACAACGTCCCATTTCCTCCATTCTCATTCTTTGTGGACTTTGTACACCAACAAGCAAAGATTAGAAATGACCCCAGCTTTGACTTCTCAATGTTTGACACCACGTACCCCAAATCAGGTAAACCTGTCTCAATGCGTAACCTGAGAGATACACCAGTGGCAGTACACAAAACCAGTGTATCTCTTCAAGACACTTCACGCAAAACTTATCGTACTGCAGAGACTGATAAGACCTCATCTAAAGACCCGTGCAAAGAATGCCCTCTGCATAAGAAACCACATTCGTTGTTGAAATGCAGAGGATTCAGAGAAAAACAGCTCAAAGATTGCAAAACTTTCCTCAAAGAAAACCACATTTGCTACAGGTGCTGCGCAGCAACTTCACATCTTGCAAAAGACTGTACAACAAACATTAAATGCTCAGAATGTGACAGTGAAGAGCATAACACAGCTTTACACCCAGGACCAGCTCCATGGACTCTCACACCCTCAGACCAGGTGGCAGAGCACGGCGAGGAGCAGAGAGACCCTACACCTCCTGAAGTGACACCTCAGTGCACCCAAGTCTGTGGAGAAGGACTTAGCAACAAATCTTGCTCCAAGATCTGTCTTGCCACAGTTTACCCCATTGGTCACAAAGAGAAAGCTGTAAAGTTGTATGCCATCCTTGATGATCAGAGCAACAGGTCTCTCGCTAATTCAACTTTCTTTGATATCTTCGACATTAAAGGAAACAGCTCGGCATATTCACTTAAGACTTGCACAGGTGTGAGTGAAGAAAAAGGGAGAAGAGCTACTGGTTACCAAATTGAATCCTAAATGGTGAAACATCCCTGCCTCTGCCTACGCTGATAGAATGCAATCAGATCCCAAACAACAGAGAAGAGATTCCTACACCTGCAGCAGCATCACATCATGGACATCTAAAAAATATAGCGCACCTAATTCCTGAAGTCGACCCAGACGCTCCAATAGTACTTCTGCTTGGAAGAGAAATCATAAGAGTCCACAAGGTGAGGAAACAGATAAACGGTCCTCACAGTTCTGCTTATGCTCAGAAGCTCGACCTAGGGTGGGTCATTATAGGCGATGTCTGCCTAGGAAGCGTTCACAATATAGATAAATATTGGCACAGTTCAAAGGGAGGTGCACCAGTAGGTTCCCAAACCGTATAATGTATATCAAAAACTGGCACACTCATAGTTGTGTAAAGGAAAGATTTTTAATACGTACACCTGGTCACTAGTTACAGACGTTTCGGTCAATATCGACCTTCATCAGTGTACTAAAAAATAATAATAAGTGATCCATGTATTTGTTACAGAATAGAAATAAAGTATTAACACATATATACAAGGGTCATAATGAATCATGGTAAACCTCAAAAGAGCCTAACCAATATCAGGATTATCAAAAGTACTCAGGATGGTGAAATTGGTAATAGAAAAATAAATAATGGACATACCTAGTGGCAGTGTGTACCCAAAATAGTAGGGTATAGAGATTATGTCTGTGGATCAGATTGATATAATATTATCGTGATACCAGCAAAGTTTTGCTTTCATTAAATAAAGAAAGAGAGATAATATACCAGTTGTAATGAATGATGCTGTGAACAGCTAAGATAGAGGACAGATAACAATGAGTGACTGTAAGCTAAATCAATAGGATCGTTATAGGTGGAAGAATCAATGAACATACCGCTCAAATAGTTGCATGAAACTACTGACTGTGGATATAACAAAAGCGCCCATGAGATGTGGAGCAAAGCAGTATGGAACAATGCCATGTGATATCGCTGGTAATGTGCACTTACCCAGAGAAGACTATAGCACGTGTGGGGTCACAGTGACGCGGCATCCACCGCTTGTCTCGTGGTGTCAGGAAGTGGTGACTGACCAGACTAAATAGAGATTGCGGTCTGCGTCAGACCGGAAGTGCTAATACCGGAAGTGACGTCGGCGCTGCTTTGCAGAGCATAGAGGCAGCGTTCTGCGTTCCACAGGGACCGCTTGCGTTCCAGCTAAAGAGCGCATGTCAGGGAATTCATGAGAGGAGGGTGCAGAGTGAAGGAGAAAGTGACCATCCAAAACAGACATATTAATAGCGGTTCTGTAAGAAAAAACATAGGTATCAGTGAGCGGTAATACTTAGAATATAAGCATAAGCAATATTATGACATTATCATATGCAATTTGGACACAATGAATAAAAAATTAAAGAAAAGAATGAAGATCATAATCCTTATTTAACCCTTTAGGATATAGGGTGTCCAATTCATGGATCCAGTAAGCCTCTCTCTGTTTCAGCTGAGTTATGCGGTCTCCCCCCGCCTTGGTTGTGGTACATGTTCTAGTACTTGATAGCGTAATTGCGCTATATTGTGACCTGCCGTGATAAAGTGTTGTGGGATAGGTAACAGTGTATCTTTGCATCTTATAGTGGATTTATGCTTTGACCAAGACGCTCCAATAGTACTTCTGCTTGGAAGAAACATCATAAGAGTCCACAAGGTGAGGAAACAGATATAAACGGTCCTCACAGTTCTGCTTATGCTCAGAAGCTCGACCTAGGGTGGGTCATTATAGGCGATGTCTGCCTAGGAAGCGTTCACAAGCCAACCACTGTGAATTCTCTCTTCACAAATACATTGGAAAATGGACGTCCATCCCTCTTTCAGCCTTGTCCTAACAGATTCCTTGTAAGAGAGAAGCCTACAAGTGTGTTATACCCGGACTGTGCAGAAGATGAAGATCATCTGGGGTGTACAGTGTTCCAGAGGACAAAGGAAGACAACAAGACCGCTTGCTCTATTGAAGATGAGACCTTCTTAAGTATAATGGAACAAGGATTCTCTAAAGATGAAACAAATACCTGGGTAGCACCACTGCCTTTCAAAACACAGAGAACCCGCCTTCTTAACAACAGAGTTCAAGCCACAAAACGCTTCAGTTCTCTCAGGCGCAACTTTGAGAAAAGACCAGAAATGAAGGAGCACTTCTTCTCATTCATGAGCAAGATATTTGAAAATGACCATGCAGAAGTAGCCCCGCCTTTAAAAGAAAAAGAAGAGTGCTGGTATCTGCCAATATTTGGTGTTTACCACCCCAAGAAACCAGGTCAAATCCGAGTAGTATTTGACTCCAGCTCACAACACCAGGGAGTTTCCCTAAATGATGTTCTTTTATCAGGACCAGATCTAAATAACACGCTGCTTGGTGTCCTCATCAGATTCCGTAAAGAATCTATTGCCATAGTCGCTGATATACAACAAATGTTCTATTGTTTCCTAGTTAAAAAAGAACACAGGAACTTCTTGAGGTTTTTTGGTTCAGAGACAACGACCCTACCAAAGACGTCATAGAATACCGCATGAAGGTACATGTTTTTGGCAATAGTCCATCTCCTGCTGTCGCCATTTATGGACTGCGACTCTCTGCCCAAGAAGGTGAAGAAAACTATGGGCAAGACGTTAAGAAGTTTGTTGAAAGAGACTTCTATGTGGATGATGGCCTAAAGTCACTTCCCTCACCAGAGGCTGCAATCAGCCTACTCAAGAGGACTCAACGTATGCTTTCCTGTTCAAACCTCAGACTGCATAAAATAGCTTCAAACAGCGAAGATGTTATGGCAGCTTTCCCAGTTCAAGATCATGCCAGCGATCTGAAAGACCTGGACTTTGCAACGGACACCATACCCATGCTACGCAGCTTAGGGCTCAGCTGGGATCTCAAGTCTGACACCTTTACCTTCCAGGTTGACCAAGAGCAAAAGCCCTTCACACGACGTGGTGTCTTATCCACCATCAACAGCCTATATGATCCACTTGGATTTGCAGCACCAGTCACCATCCAAGGTAAGACTCTCCTCAGAGATTTAACTGCAGACACATGTGATTGGGACTCTCCACTTCCCCCAGAGAAAGAAGCTCTATGGGTAACCTGGAGAGACTCTCTAAAGACATTGTCTAATCTACACATTCACAGACCATATGCTCACATCTCTGCTGCAGAGGTTCAGACTAAGCAGTTGTGTATTTTGTGACGCTTCAGTAAAGGCGATCGCTGCAGTCGCTTACCTTAAAACAACAGATATCAAAGGTCAAGTCCAGATTGGCTTCGTGATGGGAAAGGCAAAATTGGCACCATGTCCTGAGCTTACCATACCAAGACTGGAACTTTGTGCTGCTGTTCTAGCAACAGAGCTAGCTGAGCTCATTGTGACAGAGATAGATTTAAAGCTTGAAGATACGGTGTTCCATACAGACAGTAAAGTAGTGCTGGGTTACATTCACAATGAGACTAGAAGATTCTATGTCTACGTACATAACAGAGTTCAAAGAATCAGGAGGTCAACACGACCTACCCAGTGGCGTTATGTATCAACTGATCACAACCCAGCAGACCACGCAAGAGCTGTTCCTGCAGCCCATCTTAAAGACACTACATGGCTCACAGGACCAGCATTCCTCTACAAATCAGTACAAGACACTTTTGAGAAAGACACATTTGAAATGTTAGAACCAGATTCTGATGCAGAGATTCGTCCTCATGTTTCTGTACTCACTACAAGAGTTTCTAGCAGAGAGCTCGACTCTAAACGGTTCAACAAGTTTTCTGCCTGGAGGTCACTGAACAGAGCCATAGCTAATTTAATACACATAGCCAGATCCTTTAGAACCCCACCTACAGGGTCAGAACATTGCAAAGGTTGGCATCATTGTCATAGGACACGTACAGTGGATGAGCTTACACAGGCCAGAGACGTTATCCTCCGTTGTGTCCAACGAGAAGCTTATGCTCGTGAGATCGAACTCCTCCAAAATCAAAAGAGTGTTCCAAAGGACAGCCCCCTCGTGAAACTTGACCCATTTATAGATGCTAATAGGTTGTTGAGAGTTGGAGGACGTATTTCAAAGGTAAAACTTGAGAGTAATGTACATAATCCGATAATACTGCAGAACAATCACATTGCGTCTTTACTTGTGCGACACTACCATGAAAAGACTAAGCACCAAGGACGTTTGTTCACTGAAGGAGCTCTACGTGCAGCTGGATTTTGGGTAGTGGGAGCAAAAAGACTTGGTGAGTTGTCTCATTTTCAAATGCGTCACTTGCCAAAAATTACGAGGAATGTTTCAGTCACAGAAAATGGCTGATCTCCCTGCCGACCGACTCAGTACAGAACCTCCTTTCACAAGTGTTGGTCTCGATGTGTTTGGCCCTTGGTCTGTCACCACCCGACACACTAGAGGAGGCCATGCAAACAGCAAACGCTGGGCAGTCATCTTCACCTGCATGAGTATTAGGGCTGTGCATATAGAAGTTATTGAGTCCTTGGACACTTCTAGCTTCATAAATGCTCTCAGACGTTTCATCTCTATAAGAGGTCCAGTTAAACTAATCCGTTCCGATAGGGGTACCAACTTCATCGGAGCTTGCAAAGAACTGCGTATTTCCTCAAACATTGACAGTGACTGTGTAGAGAGATATCTGGCGAACCAAGACTGTAAATGGACATTTAACCCTCCACATTCTTCTCACATGGGAGGCTCATGGGAGTGTATGATTGGCCTGGCTCGCAGGATCCTTGATTCTATCTTCCTACAGTTGGGAACTTCAAGACTTACCCATGAGACCCTCACAACTTTCATGGCTGAAGTAGTGGCAATCATAAACGCCAGACCCTTGACACCAATACCGAATGATCCAGAGGATCCTCTCTTGCTTACCCCTTCCACACTTCTTACCCAAAAGGTTGGTACAGCATCAGCACCTCTTGGTGAGTTTGATAATAAAGACTTGTACAAGTGTCAGTGGAGACGGGTTCAAACTTTAGCAGACGCCTTCTGGGATAAATGGAAAAAGCAATATGTTTCTACCTTACAGACCCGGAATAAATGGCAAGCCAGTAAACCCAACATGGAGGTTGGTAATGTTGTTCTTGTCAAAGACACTCAGTCAAAAAGAAATGACTGGCCTTTGGGACTGATAACCAAAGTGTTTCCAAGTGAAGATGGAAAAGTTAGGAAAGTGGAGGTCAAGATCTGCAGGCAACACGAACCTAAACTTTTCCTCAGACCAGTCACTGAACTGATTTTGTTGCTCTCTCCAGAGGTACCTTAAAGTGGTATCTTTAAGATACCAGGCGAGGAGTGTGATGTTCCACTAGAATTTCCTGTGTAAATATTCAGATTTGTTATGTGGTATAACAGCACCATCTAGTGGTCGTTTTATAGAATGTCTTTGGTTGTTGATATTGAGGTTTTTTGACATATCTACCACACCGTAATTCATGAGTCATAGCTTTGATGACTCATCAGCCAGCCCAGCAGCCATGTTTTTTTGCTCAGTATACAGCTAAGACAGTTCATTCCTGAGTACCTCCTGACATCAGAATCCAATAGTGATCTCTTACATCCAGATCTGTAGCCGCACAATCGGTAGGTCCTAAACGCATTCACCATGAACTTGACAGCCGTATAAATATTGGGATGCTTACATCATGCTGTTATGAAAATGTGAGAGTTGTAGTCCATGCTTTTCCGACTGGTCAGTAAGCATGGGATATACCGCATGTTATATGTAACTACATGTTATGCATATAGTGTGTTCCCTCACCACTGTATATTGTGTATATATTGTATGCTTGCCACATGTTTGTGAGCACATAGTAAAATACTGTTATTTGTTCCACAGTTTTTTACCATATTCGATTCCTGCAATAAACTTGGTAACAGACATCATGTGTCTATCAAATCACTGTTGGGATCAAGGTTATGCTGTCTGCAAGGATTATGTACACATACATATAAGACGGGCAGAACATTGACTATGCCTAGTCAACAGCATATTGCTTGCATATGTTGGTTACAGGCATCTAAATAGCTGCAAATCTGTTATACACAATTCGAGTTTTAAGTACATCTAAAACCATTAATAACTGGTTTGTAAATGCAAAAATATACTTTACATACTAAATCACAGCTGGTGGAATGTGGGTGGTGGGGTTGGCGGCTTCCCAGCATCTCGGTGTGGTTGGCTTGGATGACCACCTTGACCATCACCCTGTTGGGGTGGATTTTCTGGGCCCTGAGCTAACATCTGCCCATGGTCAGGTTGCAGTGTGGGCACATTGCCATACAGATAAGGGAGATTATATTCTGTGTAAGAAGATTCCCACGAGAATCATACCCCCTAATATGACCATGTTGAGCACATCCAGGTTGGGACCAGCCTGCAACACTGGATCTGTACAAGTGGTCATATTGGGAAGTCGGATTATAGGCAGCCATTTGACCCTGTTGTTGCCAACTTTGTTTCGGTGGGGGAATGGGTAGAGGTGTAGGCGCCCGTGCACGAGGATCATCAGATCTGTTCGGAAAGGAAAGGGGATAAGAACATGTTTGAGAAGTGAGCCTACACTGCATATGTGTTATGTGGTGTGATGTATGTACTTACGGTTTCACATCAAGAATATGTGTAAGAAAACCCAGCCTGTCTAAGTAAACGTAGTTTCGCTTTCTGGGTGCTGCTGACCCGCTCTTGGCCCTCTGCTGGCGTTGCTGACTGTATTGGTTGCGGCTGCTTCTCCATCTTCTCATAACATCATCCACTGCAATCAGACATATAATGTAATCATTTAGCTAGCTGGACAAAGCATCAGTATTCTGCAGACACATTATATAGTCATGGGGGTCTAGTAGGATGGGACTATACGACAAATGTGTCGGATAAAAGAAGCCAAAAAATGGGGAGCTAATTCTGCGCTACAACGACGCTGTTAGTGTTAAGAAAATTGTGACAAAATCATGTAACTTACTGATTCGCTGATGCTTCTCGCGTGGGCTGTCGCCAAAGTGGTGAAACATCTTCCCACAGATGCGCCTCCATGCCGCCTCTTTCCTTGCGCGTTCCGCGTAATGTGCATCTCTTTTGTGGCACATTTTGGCCCTCTCCTGCAGCAAGAGTCTCAACATGGCCAAATGTCACGACGTATAACAGATATATTCAAAGATAGCAACCTATATCTAATGTGACATCATTCTAAATTTCATATAATAGAGAAAATCAACATGTATACATAGTATCTGCCAGCAATGTCTTACCTGACATAATATCCTATGTATTGTGGGTCAATACTGTGTACGTGTCACGCTGTCTCTGGATAGAGGTGGACCGGGGTCTATGCTGACCCTGAACTGGGGTCCTGACTAGTCCCTTTACCTGGAGGTACTGTTAATGGTACAGAGGTCCAGGCCGCCAGCGTAACCCTGTCTCCTGTAGATCCCTGACCACTGTAATCTAGTCCTGAGAAGGACCCTGATTACCACCACAGGGAATGGCAGGTAACAGCTTACACACAGTCTAAGACAAACGAGACAGACAAGGGGTAAAGAAAACACAGCCTTGCATACAACACTTCCACTACAGAGGAACACAAAAGGTTAAGGAGATAAACAATAAGCGAGGAGAGGAAAAACCACAACAGGCACTCTTAGCTTAAGTCTTCTCAGAAACGATCCGCTCTGCTGGTCTGAATGAATGCTTTCACCGGCAACTTCCCCAGCAGACCAGCAGGTATATGAAGGAAGCTAATTAACAAAACATCAATCGCAGCTGGGCGAGGCTGGTCAGCCCAGCACCGAGAGAGAAAGAATTAACTCCCTCAGTGCCGAAAAACACCCAGCACCAGAAACTCAGCTGTGCGAAGTCAGGGTGTGCAATCGCGACGATCTCCGCCGCGACACACCCGTGACAGTACCCCCCCTTCTACGAGGGGCCTCTGGACCCTCAGGGCCTGGTCTATCTGGGTGAGTAGTGTGGAAGGCCCGAACCAAACGGTCTGCGTTAATATCCAACGCAGAAACCCACATCCTCTCCTCAGGACCATACCCCCTCCAATGAACAAGGTACTGAAGGGACCGGCGATTCAGACGTGAGTCAATGATCTTCGATACCTGAAACTCCAAATTACCATTTACCACCACTGGAGGAGGAGGTAGAGGTGACGGTATAACTGGTGCCACGTACTTCTTAAGCAACGATTTGTGGAACACATTGTGGATTTTAAATGTAGGAGGGAGGTCAAGACGGAAAGCCACCGGATTAACTATTGAACTGATCCTGTATGGCCCGATGAATCTGGGACCGAGTTTCCAGGAGGGAACCTTAAGTTTTATATTCTTGGTAGACAACCATACCAGATCGTTCACACTTAGGTCCGGAACAGACACTCTCCTCCTATCAGCCATACGTTTGTATCGGTTCCCCATAGTGCTCAGATTATTAAGCACTCCTCTCCACACTGAAGCAAGTGACGACGAAAATCGTTCCTCCTCAGGAACCCCAGAAGAGCCCCCCCCCATTGAAAGTACAAAACTGGGGGTGAAAACCATATGCCCCAAAAAACGGGGACTTACCAGTGGACTCGCTCCGCCTATTGTTAAGAGCGAACTCTGCCAGAGGCAAGAAAGAAGACCAGTCCTCTTGGTTCTCTGAGACAAAACACCGGAGATATGTCTCTAAGCTCTGATTCAGACGCTCTGTCTGACCATTGGTCTGCGGATGAAAAGCCGAAGAAAATGACAACTGCATCCCCCGACGAGAACAAAATTCCTTCCAGAATTTGGACACAAACTGAGACCCCCGATCCGACACCGGCCGGTGAAAATGTCACGACGTATAACAGATATATTCAAAGATAGCAACCTATATCTAATGTGACATCATTCTAAATTTCATATAATAGAGAAAATCAACATGTATACATAGTATCTGCCAGCAATGTCTTACCTGACATAATATCCTATGTATTGTGGGTCAATACTGTGTACGTGTCACGCTGTCTCTGGATAGAGGTGGACCGGGGTCTATGCTGACCCTGAACTGGGGTCCTGACTAGTCCCTCTACCTGGAGGTACTGTTAATGGTACAGAGGTCCAGGCCGCCAGCGTAACCCTGTCTCCTGTAGATCCCTGACCACTGTAATCTAGTCCTGAGAAGGACCCTGATTACCACCACAGGGAATGGCAGGTAACAGCTTACACACAGTCTAAGACAAACGAGACAGACAAGGGTAAAGAAAACACAGCCTTGCATACAACACTTCCACTACAGAGGAACACAAAAGGTTAAGGAGATAAACAATAAGCGAGGAGAGGAAAAACCACAACAGGCACTCTTAGCTTAAGTCTTCTCAGAAACGATCCGCTCTGCTGGTCTGAATGAATGCTTTCACCGGCAACTTCCCCAGCAGACCAGCAGGTATATGAAGGAAGCTAATTAACAAAACATCAATCACAGCTGGGCGAGGCTGGTCAGCCCAGCACCGAGAGAGAAAGAATTAACTCCCTCAGTGCCGAAAAACACCCAGCACCAGAAACTCAGCTGTGCGAAGTCAGGGTGTGCAATCGCGACGATCTCCGCCGCGACACACCCGTTACACCAAATTGATGTGCGTAGGCATCATGGCCGACTCGATGGAGGCGTCCTTCCGGGATGTCTGGCGCTCTTTTTGAGCTAATTTGCATGTGTCAGCTTCCTCCTGCATGTGTTGCACCATTTCCTGTGAGCTGCAGAAGTCTTCCGTATTTCTCGCAAGTCACATGCCTGGTCCGTGTGTAATCCGTTGTTTTCTCGCACCCATAGACTTTCATTGGCATACAACGGGAGTAATATGCGTACAATCGCAGCATGCTGAGGGTGTCTCGCACTGTAAGATACGGCCGAGAAAAAAACGCATGATCAGAGCTACCCTATAGAGAAGTATAGGTCCGTGTGTAATACGTGGTTTTCACGCCTCTCACTCGTCCGTATTACTACCTAGTGTGACGCCAGCCTAAAGGTGATATCCATGTTGCAGATAGTAAGTGTGATACAGGGAGACCGCACTGAGTCAGAGACAGAGGTAGTGAACAAATTTTTCTCTGCCACAGACTGTTATGAATGTGCTAGAGATGGTTTCTGAGCAGAGGCTCCCTTGGTGGTTACAGACAGTACTGAACCTTTTCAGTGAGGAGTGGCAATCTGGGTTCACTGACTGGTCTGATATAAGGGAGGTTACCTCCCATGATGGTTACCGGTGATCAATTGTTCTTGTCTCAATTGTGGTTCCTGGTTCATTTGGAAGTTTGCTGGAGTCTTGCCTGCATCTCCTGCTTTCAGATAAGATATTTTTTGCTTTTCTTTTTGTGCTTGCTTTTTGCATTGTTTTCTGCACTTTTGTGGAGGTCAGCCAGGTCCCCTCCTGGGGCCTGAGCTCCTCACAGTTTATCTGCAGCCACTGTTATTGTCACGCTGTCTAGCAGATATATAAATAAATAATGTCAGTAATCTATCAAGTGGGACAACATTCTATATAACATATAAATAGGTAACATTAACATGTGTATATAGCATAGTATTACCTGACATAATTTCCTGTGGGTCAATACTGAATCCTTTTCACGCTGTCTCAGGCTAGAGGTGGACGGGGTCTATGCTGACCCTAAACTGGGGTCCTGACTAGTCCCTCTACCTGGAGGTACTGTTAATGGTACAGAGGTCCAGGCCACCAGCGTAAACCCTGTCTCCTATAAATCCCTGACCACTGTAATCTAGTCCTTAGAAGGACCCTGATTACCACCATAGGGAATGGACAGGTAAAGGTTAACAAACAGTATAGACAAACGAGACAGACAGGGGATAAAGTAAATACTGTCTTTCATACAACATATAAACACAGAGGGAACACCAAAGGTCTAGGAGATAAACTATAAGCAAGCAGAGGAGAAACAACAAAGGAGCTCTTAGCTTAAGTCTTCTCAGAACCGATCCTATCTGCAGTCTGTATGAATGCTTTCACCGGCATCTAACACACATCTAACACACAGACTGGCAGGAATATAAAGGAAGCTAATTAGCACATAATCAAAAGCAGCCGGGCGAGGCTGGACCTAGTCTTAGCAAAGAGCTAGGTAAAATTAACTCCCTCACTACAAAACACAAAGTAACAGCAACTCAGCTGCGAGAAGTCAGAATGTGCAATCGCGACGATCCTCGTGGCGATGCACCCATGACAGTACCCCCCCTTCTACGAGGGGCCTCCGGACCCTCAGGGCCAGGTCTGCCCGGGTAAGTTGTGTGGAAGTCGAACCAATCGATCTGCGTTAACCTCCGACGCAGGGACCCACGTCCTCTCCTCAGGACCATACCCCTTCCAATGAACCAGGTACTGAAGGGACCGACGATTCAGACGTGATCAATGATCTTCAACACCTGAAACTCCAAGCTACCATTGACCACCACCGGAGGAGGAGGCAGAGGCGACGGTATAACTGGCGCCACGTACCTTTTAAGCAACGATTTGTGGAACACATTGTGGATTTTAAACATAGGAGGGAGGTCCAGACGAAATGCCACAGGATTAACTATAGAACTGATCCTGTATGGACCGATGAACCTGGGACCCAGTTTCCAGGAGGGAACCTTGAGTTTTAAATTCTTGGTAGACAACCATACCAGATCGTTCACACTTAGGTCCGGACCAGACACTCTCCTCCTATCAGACCTCCGCTTGAAACGGTTCCCCATAGCACTCAGACCATTCAGCACTCCTCTCCAAACTGAAGCAAGTGACGACGAGAATCGTTCCTCTTCAGGAACCCCAGATGGACGGGTATGTGGGGTCTTAGAGCGAGCACAAACTCCACAGGACGCGACAAAAGTTATTACCTCTTTATTTAAGTTAGGCCACCAAAATCAGCGAGAAAGGAGATCCACAGTTGCTTTACTCCCTGGATGTCCTACTAAAGCAGAACTATGATGTGCCTCGATAACTTTTTGTCTTAACTGATTAGGAACAAACAGTTTCCCTGGAGGTCCTACAGGGGCGTCCCCCTGAGCCTCCAACACCTCCTCCTCAAGCTCAGAGCACACAGCCGACACCACCACTCCTTCCTGAAGGATAGGAACCGGGTCATCCGTCTTTCCGGCCCCTGGGAAACTACGAGATAAGGCATCAGGAAGCAATTTTATTGAGCAGTCATACGTGCGATGAGGAGGTAACTTTTGACACCCCTCCTCTGAGAACATCTCCCCAAAGTCCTCCAGAAAAGGAGGCAAAGTCCTAGGCACGACCGCACCGATGACCGTGTTCATGCAGTTATTCTTGCAAAATTCACCCACTGGCTTATCTTTCTGGATTGCCAATCAATCACTGGGTTATGTTTAGCCAACCAGGGAAGTCCCAACACAATAGGAGTAGGAAGACCCTCCAACACATAACAAGACAACTGTTCTTTATGTATTGCCCCTACTCGAAGGTCTATGTTATGAACAGCTTGTACAAAGCTACCTTGACCGAGAGGTCTGGCGTCAATAGAAAGTATAGGGATCGGTTTGGCCAATACACTCAGTTGCATACCTTGCACCTGGGCAAACCGAGCGATCCACCATATTAGCCCCAGACCCACTATCAAGAAGAACAGAAATCCTCTCAACTCTCGCACCAACCACCACCTCCGCAGGCACGAGAAATTGAGACGGACCTGGGGACGAAATACCTACTCCCAGGTTGTCGTCCACCACACAACCTGGGATTAACAGTTTTTCGGTGACTTTTTTGCTCAATGAGGCACGGGAGGGACACCCCCCAACAAAATGTCCCTCTCTCCCGCAGAAGAAACACCTTCTTGTCTTGCGGCGCACCGCCGATTCCCTCCTACAAAATGATGTCCCACCCAACTGCATAGGTTCCTCAGAACAGACCAGGGGAACCTCCATATAAGGGACTTTAGTAGTGGGTGGAGTAATAACAGGGGCGGAGTTACCTCGCACCTCCCCCGAAGCCGTCTATCAATGCGAATAGCAAGGGCCATAGCAGCCTCCAGTGACGGAGGAGAATCATACTGAGCCAAAACATCTTTTAATTTGTCAGATAACCCTTGACAAAACTGGCTCCTAAGAGCTGGGTCATTCCACTGAGTATCTGTGGCCCATCTACGGAACTCAGAAGAAAATTCCTCCGCCGGACGATCTCCCTGCTGTATCTTACGTAACTTCGTTTCAGCAAGGGAGACCCGATCCGGGTCATCATATACCAGACCCAGAGCAGTAAAAAATCGATCTACTGACTGGAGAGCCGGGGAGCCCGGAGGAAGAGAGAACGCCCAGGATTGAGGGTCCCCTTGTAAGAGCGAGATGACAATTCCCACCCTCTGCTCTTCACTCCCCGATGACCGAGGCCGCAGCCGAAAGTACAATTTACATGCCTCCCGGAAGGTAAAAAATTTGTCCCGCCCACCAGTGAACCTATCCGGGAGAGCAACCTTAGGTTCAGATCTGGTTTGCTCCGGGGGGGGACAAAACCTTGGACTTAATGTCCGTAAGCTCCATGGACAAACTCTGCAACTGCAGGGCAAGCTGGGCTACTGGATCCATGGTAGCTGGGGAGAATCTTTAGTATGGCCGGTGAAAATGTCACGCTGTCTAGCAGATATATAAATAAATAATGTCAGTAATCTATCAAGTGGGACAACATTCTATATAACATATAAATAGGTAACATTAACATGTGTATATAGCATAGTATTACCTGACATAATTTCCTGTGGGTCAATACTGAATCCTTTTCACGCTGTCTCAGGCTAGAGGTGGACCGGGGTCTATGCTGACCCTAAACTGGGGTCCTGACTAGTCCCTCTACCTGGAGGTACTGTTAATGGTACAGAGGTCCAGGCCACCAGCGTAAACCCTGTCTCCTATAAATCCCTGACCACTGTAATCTAGTCCTTAGAAGGACCCTGATTACCACCATAGGGAATGGACAGGTAAAGGTTAACAAACAGTATAGACAAACGAGACAGACAGGGGATAAAGTAAATACTGTCTTTCATACAACATATAAACACAGAGGGAACACCAAAGGTCTAGGAGATAAACTATAAGCAAGGAGAGGAGAAACAACAAAGGAGCTCTTAGCTTAAGTCTTCTCAGAACCGATCCTATCTGCAGTCTGTATGAATGCTTTCACCGGCATCTAACACACAGACTGGCAGGAATATAAAGGAAGCTAATTAGCACATAATCAAAAGCAGCCGGGCGAGGCTGGACCTAGTCTTAGCAAAGAGCTAGGTAAAATTAACTCCCTCACTACCAAACACAAAGTAACAGCAACTCAGCTGCGAGAAGTCAGAATGTGCAATCGCGACGATCCTCGTGGCGATGCACCCATGACAGTTATTTGCTCATTTGCTTTTTCCTGTTTTTTCAGCGGCTGCAGCTTGGTTTTTGTTCACACTGAGATCTGATTTAGTGGGTGGCGAGATCATGTGATCTCAGTATTTTTGTAATCAGAATTGTTGGATTTTTGTAGGGTTTTCTGGGTTGCAGAAAGTAATCTCTCCTGTCCTATCCTATTTAGTCAGCTTGTGGCCCCAGCGTTTGCTCAGTCTATTTTCTGCCTATGTTTGTATTTTCATCTTGTCTAACCGCCATTATATGTTTGGGGATTTCCTATTTTCTTTGGGGATCTGCTCCGGGGCAGATAGCTTTCATCTTTCTGCCTTTAGGTGTAGTTATCTCTCAGGCTGTGACGAGGCGTCTAGGATCAACGTAGGAACGCTCCACGGTTACCTCTAGTTGTGTCGTTAGTTTAGGAATCTGCAACCCATCAGTTACCAACATCTCAGGTGTTCGGCTGCCCTGCTGTTCCTGTCCTCCTCAGCTACCGAAACATAACAGTATCACGGGCCATAACTGAAAATTATATGGTACTCACAGAAGGGAAAAATAGTGTGGAAAGAAAAAAGTTGTCAGAGTTGTCAGAGATTTTTTTTTCTGTCTGTTGCATTTTTTCCCTCTTTTTCTCTGGGTGCTGAGGAGGATTTTTTTTTCTCTCAATGGAGTTTGCACAGTTGTCTGGCCGTGTGGATCAGCTTGCCACTGAGGTTCGGAGTATTGCTACCTATCTTGCTGGGTTGCCGGTTGTGGAACCTAGGATTCCCATGCCAGATTTGTTTTTGGGGGATCGGGCTAAATTTCTGAATTTAAAAATAACTGTAAGTTGTTTTTTGCCTTAAAGCCTAAGTCCTCAGGTAACGCAGCACAGCAGGTTCAAATTGTCATCTCTCTCCTGCGCGGCGATCCTCAGGATTGGACTTTTTCCTGACACCTGGGGATCCTGTTTTGAATGATATTGATGCATTTTTTATGGCTCTGGGGTTATTGTACGATGAACCTAATGTCACTGATCAAGCTGAAAAAACCTTGTTGGCATTAAATCAGGGTCTTGAAGACGCTGAGTTGTACTGTCAGAAATTCCGAAAGTGGGCAGTCCTGACCAAATGGAATGATGATGCTTTGGCAGCCCTTTTTCGGAAGGGGCTGTCAGAGAATGTAAAGGATGTTATGGTGGGATTCCCTGCTCCCTCTGATCTCAATGATTCTATGTCATTGACTATTCAAATTGACAGACGTTTGCGTGAGCGCAGAGGTATGCGTGAGATAGTGTTGCCTTGTGAGCCAGCTTCTGAGCCCATGCAGTGTGATAAAGTGACTTCTGGAGCTCAGCGTCATGAGTTTCGAAAGCGCAATGGGTTATGTTTCTATTGTGGTGATGCCTCTCATGCTATTTCAGTCTGCCCTAAGCGGGGAAGACGTTTTGCACGCTCAGTTGTCTTGGGTAGTGTTTAGACTATAATCTGCATGACATTATTGTACTAGGTTTCCCTTGGTTACAGTCTCATAATCCTGTTTTGGATTGGAAATCTGTGTCTGTGACCAGTTGGGGCTGCCAATGTGTTAATGCCGACACTCCTGTTTTTTCTGCCTCTCCCAAGTCTCAGGATGTTCCTGACTTTTTGACTGATTTTTCGGATGTATTTAGTGAAAGTAAATCTGCATCTTTGCCCCCTCACAGGAGCTACGATTGCGCTATTGAATTAGTGCCTGGTGGTAAATTTCCTAAAGGTTGCCTTTTTAACTTGTCTGTACCTGAACACGATGCTATGCGATCTTATATCAAGGAGTCATTGGAGAAGGGTCATATCAGACCATCCTCTTCACCCTTGGTGCCGGTTTTTTCTTTGTGGCCAAAAAGGATGGTTCATTGAGGCCGTGTATTGATTATCGTCTCTTGAATAAGATCACTGTGAAGTATCAATATTCGTTACCCTTGATTTCTGACCTGTTTTCCAGGGTGAAAAGTGCTAGTTGGTTTACCAAGCTTGACCTCAGGGGGGCGTATAACCTTATTCGCATTAAGCACGGGGATGAATGGAAGACGGCGTTTAATACCCCAGAGGGGCATTTTGAGTACCTAGTGATGCCCTTTGGGCTCACTAATGCTCCTTCCGTTTCCAATCCTTCATGAATGATATTTTCAGGGATTTTGTGGATAAATTTCTGATTGTTTATTTGGATATCTTGATTTTTTCCAATGACTGGGACTCTCATGTGAAACATGTTCGGTCTGTGTTCCAGATTTTAGAGAGAAATGCACTGTATGTGAAGGGATCAAAGTGTCTTTTTGGTGTACAGAAGGTCTCATTTCTGGGATTCATTTTGTCTCCGTCTGTTATTGAAATGGACCCGGTCAAGGTTCAAGCCATCTGTGATTGGGTCCAACCTACTTCATTAAAGGCTCTTCAGAGATTTTTGGGTTTTGCCAATTTTTATCATAAATTTATTGGTAATTTCTCCGGTATTGTTAAACCATTGACTGATTTGACCAAAAAGGGTTCTGATGTGGTGAATTGGCCTCCTGAGGCAGTCTCTGCGTTTCAGGAACTTAAGCAGAGATTCACTTCTGCTCCTGTTCTACGGCAGCCTGATGTTTCTCTACCATTTCAGGTGGAGGTTGGTGCCTCTGAAATTGGGGCAGGTGCCGTTTTGTCCCAAAGAGATCCACAGATCTCTAAGAGTAACCCTTGTGCCTTTTTCTCTCGAAAATTTTCTCCAACTGAACGTAATTATGACGTGGGTAATCGTGAGTTATTGGCCATGAAGTGGGCCTTTGAAGAGTGGAGATATTGGCTGGAAGGAGCCAAACATCAGGTGGTGGTCCTCACGGACCATAAGAATCTGGTTTATCTCGAATCAGTCAAGCGACTTAATCCTAGACAGGCCAGGTGGGCCTTGTTTTTCACACGTTTTAATTTTGTGGTTTCTTTTCTTCCTGGCACTAAGAATGTTCAGGCGGATGCCCTCTCAAGGAGTTTCTTTGCGGACTCTCCTGAGTTATCTGATCCTACTGTTATTTTGAAAGAGGGTGTAGTTCTTTCCGCCATCTCGCCCAATTTGAGACTGGCCTTGGAAGGGTGTCAGGAGGATAAACCTGAGCGCTGCCCTATTGGGAAATTGTTTGTCCCAGACCAGTGGAAGAAGAGTGTGATGTCTGAGATTCATTGTTCCGCGTTGGCTGGTCATCCTGGGATTTTTGGTACCAGAGATTTGGTGAGTCAGTCCTTTTGGTGGCCTACTTTGTCTCGTGACGTCAGGGAATTTGTGCAGTCCTGTGGGACTTGCTCTCGCTCCAAGCCTTGCTCTCGCTCTAGTGGTTTGTTAATGCCATTACCTGTGCCCAAGAAACTATGGACTCATATGTCTATGGATTTTATTTCCGACCTCCCTGTTTCTCAGAGAATGACCGTTACCTGGGTAATCTGTGATAGGTTTTCCAAGATGATACATCTTGTGCCATTACTTAAGTTGCCTTCCTCCTCCGAATTGGTGCCAAGTAGTATAGGAGTCCCCACTCTCGTCAAACTCAATCTGACAGGTCGTCACGCCCCCTATCATTTAATCCGTCTCCCTGGGATTTGATCTGTCTGAACTTTGCTCAGGCTGGGAAATCTGAGCTGCTGGATTTGTGAATTTCAATCAAAGTGATTTATTCATCTCTATTTATATTTTATTCAGTGACTTTGATTAGTCTGTGGCGTTTTAGTGTATTAAAGGGTGAATCTTGATTTTTTTTTTTTGTGGGGAGAAACTTTTAACTAAATCCGTAAATATATAAGAAGTTTTACTAGTCTTTTTTCTAGCCTGTCATTAAATCCCTATACAATTCAAGACTTGTACACAAAGCTTGGTAATAGGTTACCGATCTGTAACAAAGTATTTTCTATCTAGTGGTTAACATGGTACAAATTAGCCAAATGCAGACAGGTATGAACTACATTCAAATCAATATATAATAGTGCACATCTCCATATCTTATATGTTATAGCGATAATAGATTAATACTGGGCTAAACAATAATAACCTCCATATATTTGTACCTATATATGCAATCTATGTAACTCACAATATCCCCCAATAGGCAGACATATATGCACTATATATAGGATTATAAGTATCTCAATGAATCAGGTATATCAATAAAGTAACTTCTCCATCACAGTGCTAATATAATGATGTTAGCATGCGAGTGCAGAGCTCACAATACATACTGTGCATGCATATGAAGTCAATTAGCACATCCACATGAGGAGCTATATTAAAAAAGCAACGATTATTCTATAGTACCATCCAGTATAAAACACCTTATAACACATTTGGAATTATGAATCTTGATCTTTTTTTTTTTTGTGGGGAGAAACTTTTAACTAAATCCGTAAATATATAAGAAGTTTTACTAGTCTTTTTTCTAGCCTGGCATTAAATCCCTATACAATCCAAGCCTTGTACACAAAGCTTGGTAATAGGTTACCGATCTGTAACAAAGTATTTTCTATCTAGTGGTTAACATGGTACAAATTAGCCAAATGCAGACAGGTATGAACTACATTCAAATCAATATATAATAGTGCACATCTCCATATCTTATATGTTATAGCGATAATAGATTAATCCGTGGCTAAACAATAATAACCTCCAATTTGTACCTAAACAGGTCCTTCTCAAAAAATTAGCATATAGTGCTAAATTTCATTATTTTCCATAATGTAATGATTAAAATTAAACTTTCATATATTTTAGATTCATTACACACCAACTGAAATTTTTCAGGTCTTTTATTGTTTTAATACTGATGATCACAATACATACTGTGCGTGCATATGAAGTCAATTAGCACATCCATATGAGGAGCTATATTAAAAAAGCAACGATTATTCTATAGTACCATCCAGTATAAAACACCTTATAACACATTTGGAATTAGGACTCTCATCTTATAGTTTTTATTCAGTGTTTATATATATATTTTTATCCTGCCATTGTATCTACACTTATATCAGGACTGGGAAGAATGTAATGACATGGGGTTAGGAATCTCCAACCTAGTTTCTGGTTTGCTACAGATAGCTAATTTATTACCATTGAGAGAATGAGTGAAGGTCGATGCTAATATGTTTCCAAAGTTTAGTGACAGGAACTAGTTAGTGATGACAAATTCACAGGACTATTTTTTAACTGTTCCATGTGAGAATACAGGCATAGGATGGGGGCCATTACTTAGAATTTGTTATTTTGGGGCTATTTTTAACTGTTTCATGTGAGAATACAGGCATAGGATGGGAGTCATTACTTAGAATTTGTTATTTTGGGGCTATTTTTAACTGGTTCATGTGAGAATACAGACATAAGATGGGCCCATTACTTAGTGTATACTATTTATGTACAAAGATGATACGGAAAATATATGTTTCCAAAGTTTAATTGTAGCGAATCAAGGTGTATTAAATTGATTACTAACCCGGTTACGGTAACTTGATAACAATTTCACAACAAATTCGTTATTTTGTGACTATTTTTAACTGTTTCATGTGAGAATACAGGCAGAGGATGGGTCCAATACTTGGTGTATACTATTTATGTACAAAGATGATACGGAAAATATATGTTTCCAAAGTTTACTGACAGGGAGTACATAGTGGGGAGAGCCCTCTTGCAGTGCTAACCTGATTACAAGCCCTCATTGCTACTTTTTCTCTTGTCTAACATCACAATACAACCAAGTGGTTCTTCAAAACTATTTGTAAGTCTTCCGGCACAAAGCACATGTGAACAGTTGATGGTAATATTTTGCCACATGACAAATGTTTCTGACTCTCAGTTACTAATACTGATAGACATATTGTGAACTGACATATAGGGTCCATGTGAGACACCATATTTTTCAACATTTTTGCTCCTTCACAGATTTATTTTGCATTATATTTTTTTTATTTTGCTTAAGGATCATGTACAGGGTGTTTTTATGGTTTAATACTGATAGACATATTGTCCCAGGCATTCGGATGCCGGACGTCTGGCATGCCCGGACAAGTCCTGTGCACGTGGAAGCAATGCCCAGTGCAGCGCAAGTCGGCCCGGTGGTCAGTGACAACCGTGGAAAAAACAAGCCTGAAATTGACCCAGGCATGTCCGGGCATGCCCGGACAAGTCCTGGCATGCCTGGACAAGTCCTGGTCACGTGACAACCGTGGAAAAACAAGCCTGAAATTCAAAAACTATGCGCTATCCGTTAACACACGCATAGTCATCTAGAAAATATTGAGCGAGTCGCTTCACAAACCATCTCAAGGCATGCTGAATGTCAACGTTCCCGCTATGAGCTACACACATGACCAACTGTATAGCCTGGGACGCGTAGCGTTCTTGTTTCCCAGGCCTATTTTTAAAGATGCTATGCCCCTCAGATATAAAAGACAGGCATGTTGGAACGTGTCCCGGCCTATTTTGGCAATGCCCACTCCTATGCATCGATTTTGATCAGCATTCAACAATTTATTTTGCTCATGTGAGACACCATATTTTTCAACATTTTAGCTACTTCACAGAATTATTTTGCATTATATATTTTTTTATTTTGCTTAAGGATCGTGTACAGAGGAGTTTTTATGTTTTAATACTGATAGGCATATTGTGAACTGACATATAGGATCCATGTGAGACACCATATTTTTCAACATTTTAGCTCCTTCACAGAATTATTTTGCATTATATATTTTTTTATTTTGCTCATGTGAGACACCATATTTTTCAACATTTTAGCTACTTCACAGAATTATTTTGCATTATATATTTTTTTATTTTGCTTAAGGATCGTGTACAGAGGAGTTTTTTATGTTTTAATACTGATAGACATATTGTGAACTGACATATGGTATGTGAGACATTTTCTTTATCCACGATTTTTTGCATATTTTTTTATTTGTTAGGATGTGTACAGAGGATTTTTTGTTTACCTGATAGACATATTGGACTGGACATGGGTCCAGTGAGACATGCCTGGACAATCGATGTCCGGGCATGCGGACAAGTCTGGTCACGGGAAGCCGTGGAAAAAACAATACTGAAATTCAAAAACTATGGGCTGGCCGTTAACACACGCATAGTCATCTAGAAATATTGAGCGAGTTGCTTCACAAACCACACAAGGCGTGGTGATTGCCAATGTTCTCGGTATGCGCTACATACATGACCCTCTGTATAGCCTGGGATGAGCAGCGTTCTTGTTGCACAGGCCTGTTTTTAAAGACGCTAAGCCCCATCAAATATAAAAGACAGGCATGTTGGGACGTGTCCCGGACTATTTTGGCACAGAACCACACCTATGCAACGATTTTGATCAGCATTCAACAAAAAATTGCGTGCAAACTTTTTAGCATACGCGTCACACACAAGGCGACGACACCTCGGGCTAGCACATTTACCGGTAGTTTTCAAAAACCACTGCCTTAACAATAAAGTAAGAATCGTGGTGACCTGCATTGTGGTCTATAAATGTATAGTCTGAAAATTTACCGTTGCTAAAGAACAGTAAAAAGTCGTGCGTACAACTATCATCCTCAAACTCCCAGAGCTATCACAAACACTATTGCCTACAGAGGCGGCCCCGCGAGAATTTCTGGATGTGCGTGTCAAGAGGCTCCATGCTTGACCGATTGTTTGCGCGTGAATGCTGACATTTCCAGGGTCATTATAGTTGTGTAAATGCGCTGTGGGGGCTCGTGTATCGGCCCCTAGGGTGTAATGCGTGATCATTTTAATTAATTTTCAATTCATAACCACACGTTCTCAGGCAGACAGGTTTATTTCACAGAAGTTGACTGTACAGTTGCATAATTTTTGTTAAATATTTTGATTTTTTTAAAATCGCACAGTTCTGCGATAATGTCGGGTGTTGGACACGCACTTATCAGTCTCTCATACGTGTCGCAGAAAGATTTTAGTCTGTTCTGCGAGAGTTTATTATTCACGTACTGTGCAGACATGTCAAGAAACATTTTGGTGTGTTCACCAGTCCATACGGGTGTTGGCGTGTAAGGTGAGCGACCATCATCCTTCTGCTTCTTACTTACACGACGGCGCGATACCGCGCGTTTCTTTGACGGTAATGCATCGGCTGAATTGGCAGATGTTGGTTCCGCGTTGTTATTTGCAGATTCTGTAGCTTGACACAGACGTATATTCTTACGCCTACCACTCTCTGTATTCCCGGGGTGTGCGATTGGCGCGTCGCTTTCTCCACGATACGCGACACACCTGGGTGAACGTGGTTCAGTTTCATCTCCGCTCTGTTCTCAAATCCATAATTGGATTGTTGCAAAACTCGCGAATGACGCTCCTCCGTAACTAAAGAAAAGACACGTGGTGTAGTTAACCGCTAAGCGGGCGAGATATAGGAAAAGCTACAGGCCCCACTTTACTCTGATTCAACGCGACATTTGTAAAGCTACCAGCACCGATTATCTGTGAAACCGATGCATAATTGTTTGTATAAGTACAGTATAGAGAGGCCTAGACATATATATACTTACAAGTATCCCCCGGGTGCTGATCTACAGAGAATGCTGAATTAACAGACATCACGCTGCTCGTTCGCGCCCGTATGGGGCTGATTTCTCCATCAAACTGCAACCTCGTGGGCGATACTTTAGCCGCTAAAATAAAATATAACATACATGAATGCGCAAAGCACTCACAAAGCTAACTTGACACACGTAAATAAAACTAGTTACCGCAGAAATTTTTATCTGCGTGTATAACTACACTATAGAGTTGCGTAGACATATATGCTTACAAGCCTGAGACGTGTAGTGTACTTCAGAGATTGGTGAATTAAACGGTGTGGAGTTGTTCGGTAGTTGTCGTATGGGGGTGTTTTCTTTTTCAACCTGCATACTCCTGCACGCTAGTTTAACAGCTGTAAATAAAATATAACTACCTCAGAAATGATATCTACAAGGCCCACACGAATAAAGCTAAATTCGCAAAGCTACCGTAACAAGCGTAAATAAAATATATCGCTAGTTAAGGGTGGGGACGCCGGGTTACAGAGGATACAGACACATAACAGACGTGTTTCAAGCACTGTACAGACAACGCAGCGTATATAACTACAGATTTATATTATTAAAACATGTCTAGCTAACGTTCCTGTCAGCTAAAATAAAATTAACTGCATGGATTTTAGCGTCAGGCTATATTAATTATTAATATTAATAGTAGATGTTATAAATTTACAGTTACAGGGTAATGATGGTGGTGCTTCGGGTGTGAAATATTGTTTGAACGCGTTTAGCCGGCATGATCCCTCTGTAAAACATTAATAGATTTTTTTTCTGTCTCGCAGTTCATGGTATTGACAGAGGGCGTGTTCTCGCTGTTACCACTAATAAATACAGCCCAGCTCCCAAGCGATACACAGCTCACCTGTAAGGCTTCGCACCTCGCAGAACACACGCCATATCTGAACAGGAATAAAGTGAGTATTTTTATGGATTTCGTTTCAGTTAGATTTAAGTTAGTATAGTTTAAGTATTTATTTGCATGAACAGATTAGTCGCGTTTTCATACTTGATCTTTATTTGCTTTAATTCAATAGAGAACCCTTTTTATTCAAGATGGAGTCCAGGCATTCTCGCGGTCAATATTCTGCTATGCTTTCACCAGAACAATCGGGTAAGTTTTACACAGTATATAGTGTACGCCGTATTGTCTTGGGTTGTCTGAGTCTGCGCTTTGTATATATTAAATTATATATTTCATTCATTTCTTATTTAAGAAGCGGGAGTCCATTCAGACTACTCCTATGAGAATCGGTTCATTACGCAGAACCTGTTAAAGGATAGCAACTCTGCTAGCGGGCGACGAGCCTCCAGCTCTCAGCAGTCTGTCACAGGCAAGAAACCTATAGATATATCAGATGTTTTAAGCCTATGTATCTAGTCTGCTAATTAAATACAATTTCTCATACAGATACACCTGTAGCGGACTGGGCGGTTGAAAACACCGTGGCGGCTGAGGCGCTCGAGCATCGCGATTCCGATGTTGAGATCGTGGAGGATCCCCTGGATTCCGGTGTTGAGTTCGTGGAACAGGACTATAATCCTCTAACTCGCGCGATACCCTACGCTTCTAAAAGATGGAGTGATTCGCTAAGCACACGGCGCTGGAACAGAAAAGGTAGCGGTCCTTGAAACACGTCTGTTATGTGTCTGTATCCTCTGTACCCGGCGTCCCCACCCTTAACTAGCGGATATATTTTATTTACGCTTGTTACGGTAGCTTTGCGAATTTAGCTTTATGCGTGTGGGCCTTGTAGATATCATTTCTGAGGTAGTTATATTTTATTTACAGCTGTTAAACTAGCGTGCAGGAGTATGCAGGTTGAAAAAAAAAACACCCCATACGACAACTACCGAACAACTCCACACCGTTTAATTACCAATCTCTGAAGTACACTACACGTCTCAGGCTTGTAAGCATATATGTCTACGCAACTCTATAGTGTAGTTATACACGCAGATAAAAATTTCTGCGGTAAACTAGTTTTATTTACGTGTGTCAAGTTAGCTTTGTGAGTGCTTTGCGCATTCATGTATGTTATATTTTATTTTAGCGGCTAAAGTATCGCCCACGAGGTTGCAGTTTGATGGAGAAATCAGCCCCATACGGGCGCGAACGAGCACGTGATGTCTGTTAATTCAGCATTCTCTGTAGATCAGCACCCGGGGGATACTTGTAAGTATATATATGTCTAGGCCTCTCTATACTGTACTTATACAAACAATTATGCATCGGTTTCACAGATAATCGGTGCTGGTAGCTTTACAAATGTCGCGTTGAATCAGAGTAAAGTGGGGCCTGTAGCTTTTCCTATATCTCGCCCGCTTAGCGGTTAACTACACCACGTGTCTTTTCTTTAGTTACGGAGGAGCGTCATTCGCGAGTTTTGCAACAATCCAATTATGGATTTGAGAACAGAGCGGAGATGAGAACTGAACCACGTTCACCCAGGTGTGTCGCGTATCGTGGAGAAAGCGACGCGCCAATCGCACACCCCGGGAATACAGAGAGTGGTAGGCGTAAGAATATACGTCTGTGTCAAGCTACAGAATCTGCAAATAACAACGCGGAACCAACATCTGCCAATTCAGCCGATGCATTACCGTCAAAGAAACGCGCGGTATCGCGCCGTCGTGTAAGTAAGAAGCAGAAGGATGATGGTCGCTCACCTTACACGCCAACACCCGTATGGACTGGTGAACACACCAAAATGTTTCTTGACATGTCTGCACAGTACGTGCATAATAAACTTCGCAGAACAGACTAAAATCTTTCTGCGACACGTATGAGAGACTGATAAGTGCGTGTCCAACACCCGACATTATCGCAGAACTGTTTTTTCGGATTTTAAACAAAAATTATGCAACTGTACAGTCAACTTCTGTGAATAAAACCTGTCTGCCTGAGAACGTGTGGTTATGAATTGAAAATTAATTAAAATGATCACGCATTACACCCTAGGGGCCGATACACGAGCCCCCACAGCGCATTTACACAACTATAATGACCCTGGAAATGTCACCATTCACGCGCAAACAATCGGTCAAGGCATGGAGCCTCTTGACACGCACATCCAGAAATTCTCGCGGGGCCGCCTCTGTAGGCAATAGTGTTTGTGATAGCTCTGGGAGTTTGAGGATGATAGTTGTACGCACGACTTTTTACTGTTCTTTAGCAACGGTAAATTTTCAGACTATACATTTATAGACCACAATGCAGGTCACCACGATTCTTACTTTATTGTTAAGGCAGTGGTTTTTGAAAACTACCGGTAAATGTGCTAGCCCGAGGTGTCGTCGCCTTGTGTGTGACGCGTATGCTAAAAAGTTTGCACGCAATTTTTTGTTGAATGCTGATCAAAATCGTTGCATAGGTGTGGTTCTGTGCCAAAATAGTCCGGGACACGTCCCAACATGCCTGTCTTTTATATTTGATGGGGCTTAGCGTCTTTAAAAACAGGCCTGTGCAACAAGAACGCTGCTCATCCCAGGCTATACAGAGGGTCATGTATGTAGGCATACGGAACATTGGCAATCACAGCCTGGTGTTTGTAAGCAACTCGCTCAATATTTTCTAGATGACTATGCGTGTGTTAACGGCCAGCCCATAGTTTTTGAATTTCAGTATTGTTTTTTCCACGGCTGTCCCGTGACCAGGACTTGTCCAGGCATGCCCGGACATGCCCGGACTTGTCCAGGCATGTCTCACATGGACCCTATATGTCAGTTCACAATATGTCTATCAGTATTAAAACATAAAAACTCCTCTGTACACGATCCTTAAGCAAAATAAAAAAATATATAATGCAAAATAATTCTGTGAAGGAACTAAAATGTTGAAAAATATGGTGTCTCACATGGACCCTATATGTCAGTTCACAATATGTCTATCAGTATTAAAACATAAAAACTCCTCTGTACACGATCCTTAAGCAAAATAAAAAAATATATAATGCAAAATAATTCTGTGACGTAGCTAAAATGTTGAAAAATATGGTGTCTCACATGAGCAAAATAAAAAAATATATAATGCAAAATAATTCTGTGAAGGAGCTAAAATGTTGAAAAATATGGTGTCTCACATGGATCCTATATGTCAGTTCACAATATGTCTATCAGTATTAAAACATAAAAACTCCTCTGTACACGATCCTTAAGCAAAATAAAAAAATATTAATGCAAAATAATTCTGTGAAGTAGCTAAAATGTTGAAAAATATGGTGTCTCACATGAGCAAAATAAATTGTTGAATGCTGATCAAAATCGATGCATAGGAGTGGGCATTTGCCAAAATAGGCCGGGACACGTTCCAACATGCCTGTCTTTTATATCTGAGGGGCATAGCATCTTTAAAAATAGGCCTGGGAAACAAGAACGCTACGCGTCCCAGGCTATACAGTTGGTCATGTGTGTAGCTCATAGCGGGAACGTTGACATTCAGCATGCCTTGAGATGGTTTGTGAAGCGACTCGCTCAATATTTTCTAGATGACTATGCGTGTGTTAACGGATAGCGCATAGTTTTTGAATTTCAGGCTTGTTTTTCCACGGTTGTCACGTGACCAGGACTTGTCCAGGCATGCCAGGACTTGTCCGGGCATGCCCGGACATGCCTGGGTCAATTTCAGGCTTGTTTTTTCCACGGTTGTCACGTGACCAGGACTTGTCCGGGCATGCCAGGACTTGTCCGGGCATGCCCGGACATGCCTGGGACAATATGTCTATCAGTATTAAACCATAAAAACACCTCTGTACATGATCCTTAAGCAAAATAAAAAAAATATAATGCAAAATAAATCTGTGAAGGAGCAAAAATGTTGAAAAATATGGTGTTTCACATGGACCCTATATGTCAGTTCACAATATGTCTATCAGTATTAGTAACTGAGAGTCAGAAACATTTGTCATGTGGCAAAATATTACCATCAACTGTTCACATGTGCTTTGTGCCGGAAGACTTACAAATAGTTTTGAAGAACCACTTGGTTGTATTGTGATGTTAGACAAGAGAAAAAGTAGCAATGAGGGCTTGTAATCAGGTTAGCACTGCAAGAGGGCTCTCCCCACTATGTACTCCCTGTCAGTAAACTTTGGAAACATATATTTTCCGTATCATCTTTGTACATAAATAGTATACACCAAGTATTGGACCCATCCTCTGCCTGTATTCTCACATGAAACAGTTAAAAATAGTCACAAAATAACGAATTTGTTGTGAAATTGTTATCAAGTTACCGTAACCGGGTTAGTAATCAATTTAATACACCTTGATTCGCTACAATTAAACTTTGGAAACATATATTTTCCGTATCATCTTTGTACATAAATAGTATACACTAAGTAATGGGCCCATCTTATGTCTGTATTCTCACATGAACCAGTTAAAAATAGCCCCAAAATAACAAATTCTAAGTAATGACTCCCATCCTATGCCTGTATTCTCACATGAAACAGTTAAAAATAGCCCCAAAATAACAAATTCTAAGTAATGGCCCCCATCCTATGCCTGTATTCTCACATGGAACAGTTAAAAAATAGTCCTGTGAATTTGTCATCACTAACTAGTTCCTGTCACTAAACTTTGGAAACATATTAGCATCGACCTTCACTCATTCTCTCAATGGTAATAAATTAGCTATCTGTAGCAAACCAGAAACTAGGTTGGAGATTCCTAACCCCATGTCATTACATTCTTCCCAGTCCTGATATAAGTGTAGATACAATGGCAGGCTAAAAATATATATATAAACACTGAATAAAAACTATAAGATGAGAGTCCTAATTCCAAATGTGTTATAAGGTGTTTTATACTGGATGGTACTATAGAATAATCGTTGCTTTTTTAATATAGCTCCTCATATGGATGTGCTAATTGACTTCATATGCACGCACAGTATGTATTGTGATCATCAGTATTAAAACAATAAAAGACCTGAAAAATTTCAGTTGGTGTGTAATGAATCTAAAATATATGAAAGTTTAATTTTAATCATTACATTATGGAAAATAATGAAATTTAGCACTATATGCTAATTTTTTGAGAAGGACCTGTTTAGGTACAAATATATGGAGGTTATTATTGTTTAGCCACGGATTAATCTATTATCGCTTATACATATAAGATATGGAGATGTGCACTATTATATATTGATTTGAATGTAGTTCATACCTGTCTGCATTTGGCTAATTTGTACCATGTTAACCACTAGATAGAAAATACTTTGTTACAGATCGGTAACCTATTACCAAGCTTTGTGTACAAGGCTTGGATTGTATAGGGATTTAATGCCAGGCTAGAAAAAAGACTAGTAAAACTTCTTATATATTTACGGATTTAGTTAAAAGTTTCTCCCCACAAAAAAAAAAAAAGATCAAGATTCATAATTCCAAATGTGTTATAAGGTGTTTTATACTGGATGGTACTATAGAATAATCGTCGCTTTTTTAATATAGCTCCTCATATGGATGTGCTAATTGACTTCATATGCACGCACAGTATGTATTGTGAGCTCTGCACTCGCATGCTAACATCATTATATTAGCAACTGTGATGGAGAAGTTACTTTATTGATATACCTGATTCATTGAGATACTTATAATCCTATATATAATGCATATATGTCTGCCTATTGGGGGATATTGTGAGTTACATAGATTGCATATATAGGTACAAATATATGGAGGTTATTATTGTTTAGCCCCGTATTAATCTATTATCGCTATAACATATAAGATATGGAGATGTGCACTATTATATATTGATTTGAATGTAGTTCATACCTGTCTGCATTTGGCTAATTTGTACCATGTTAACCACTAGATAGAAAATACTTTGTTACAGATCGGTAACCTATTACCAAGCTTTGTGTACAAGTCTTGAATTGTATAGGTGTTTAATGACAGGCTAGAAAAAAGACTAGTAAAACTTCTTATATATTTACGGATTTAGTTAAAAGTTTCTCCCCACAAAAAAAAAAGATCAAGATTCACCCTTTAATACACTAAAACGCCACAGACTAATCAAAGTCACTGAATAAAATATAAATAGAGATAAATAAATCACTTTGATTGAAATTCACAAATCCAGCAGCTCAGATTTCCCAGCCTGAGCAAAGTTCAGACAGATCAAATCCCAGGGAGACGGATTAAATGATAGGGGGCGTGACGACCTGTCAGATTGAGTTTGACGAGAGTGGGGACTCCTATACTACTACTGGTGCCTTTGTTCCTTCAGCACGTGGTTCGGTTACATGGCATTCCGGAGAACATTGTGTCTGACAGAGGAGTCCAGTTTGTTTCCAGATTTTGGAGGACATTTTGTTCTAAACTTGGTGTTCAATTGTCTTTCTCCTCTGCTTTTCATCCTCAGACCAATAGACAAACCGAGAGAACAAACCAGACCTTGGAGACTTATTTGAGATGTTTTGTGTCTGCTGATCAAGATGACTGGGTCTCTTTTTTGCCTTTGGCTGAGTTTGCTCTTAATAATAGGGCTAGCTCTGCCACCTTGATGTCTCCATTTTTCTGCAATTTTGGGTTTCACCCTCGATTTTCTTCGGGACAGGTGGAGGCTTCTGTCTTTCCGGGTGTTGACTCTGTTGTGGAGCGAATGCAGCAGATTTGGGACCAGGTAGTGGAGAGGTTGTCTCTCTCTCAGGAGAAGGCCCAACGGTTTGCCAACCGGCATAGGACTGATGGTCCTCGGTTTAAAGTGGTTGTCCTCAAGAAATATCCCTATGAGGGTTGCATCTCCAAAGTTTAAGCCCAGGTTCATTGGACCTTATAAGATCATGGAGATTCTTAATCCTGTTTCCTTCCATTTGCTTCTTCCAGGGACATTTAAGATCCATAACGTGTTCCACAAGTCGTTATGAAGAGGTTTGTCGAGCCAGTGGT
The DNA here is from genome assembly GCA_033576555.1 of Oophaga sylvatica. Lineage (NCBI taxonomy): Eukaryota > Metazoa > Chordata > Amphibia > Anura > Dendrobatidae > Oophaga > Oophaga sylvatica. The sequence goes on along the minus strand of JARQOD010000006.1, from coordinate 210,340,876 downwards.
TCCTATGGCTGCGCCTCCTGACCCTGTTTTGGTTGAGGGCAATCTGGAGTATGTAGTTGAGAAAATATTGGATTCTTGTTTTTCTAGACAGAAACTCCAGTATTTGGTCAAGTGGAGAGGTTATGGTCAGGAGGACAATTCTTGGGTGTTTGCTTCGGACATCCATGCTAGGAGACTTATCCGTGCCTATCACCGAGCTCATCCTGATCGGCCTGGTTGCACAAGTGAGGGTTAGGTGACCCCTCCTCAAGGGGGGGTACTGTTATGAATGTGCTAGAGATGGTTTCTGAGCAGAGGCTCCCTCTGGTGGTTACAGACAGTAATGAACCTTTCAGCGAGTAGTAGCAATCTGGGTTCACTGACTGGTCTGATATAAGGGAGGTTCCCTCCCATGATGGTTGCCGGTGATCAATTGTTCTTGTCTCAATTGTGGTTCCTGGTTCATTTGGAAGTTTGCTGGAGTCTTGCCTGCATCTCCTGCTTTCAGATAAGATATTTTTTGCTTCTCTTTTTGTGCTTGCTTTTTGCATTGTTTTCTGCACTTTTGTGGAGGTCAGCCTGGTCCCCTCCTGGGGCCTGAGCTCCTCACAGTTTATCTGCAGCCACTGTTATTTGCTCATTTGCTTTTCCCTGTTTTTTCAGCGGCTGCGGCTTGGTTTTTGTTCACACTGAGATCTGATTTAGTGGGTGGCGAGATCGTGTGATCTCAGTATTTTTGTAATCAGAATTGTTGGATTTTTGTAGGGTTTTCTGGGTTGCAGAAAGTAATCTCTCCTGTCCTATCCTATTTAGTCAGCTTGTGGCCCCAGCGTTTGCTCAGTCTATTTTCTGCCTATGTTTGTATTTTCATCTTGTCTAACCGCCATTATATGTTTGGGGACTTCCTATTTTCTTTGGGGATCTGCTCCGGGGCAAATAGCTTTCATCTTTCTGCCTTTAGGTGTAGTTATCTCTCAGGCTGTGACGAGGCATCTAGGATCAACGTAGGAACGCTCCACGGCTACCTCTAGTTGTGTCGTTAGTTTAGGAATCTGCAACCCATCAGTTACCAACATCTCAGGTGTTCGGCTGCCCTGCTGTTCCTGTCCTCCTCAGCTACCGAAACATAACAACAGACATTTCTTCGGTATCCTGATTTACCATTTTTATGTTTGCGGGCTTTGTCATGGACAGAGGAGACTTGTTGGGCGCTGATTTGCAAACAGCTGCAAAATGGTTCCCTTTTCCACATTTACTGCATGTTTGTCCTATAGCTGGACATTTGTTCAGGTGATGAGGGAAATCTTGTCCACATCTATAGGATTTCTTCTGTTTCTGTGCTTGCTTGTCTCGTGCACTTTTATGTTTGAGATTATGCACATGTAAACTATCCCCATTCTCCATTGCGGTGGCCTGATGATC
>JARQOD010000006.1:210266760-210339375 GCA_033576555.1 Oophaga sylvatica | reverse complement strand
GGTGTTTTTGAAATTAGTAGAGTTGGTGATTTTCAGGGTTTTTTGGGATTGCAGTAAGTGCCCTTCCTATCCTTTTCTATTTAGTAAGTTTGGGCCCCAACGTTTGCTCATACTATTTTCTGTCTGTGTCAGTATTTCTTCTTGTCTAACCGCCATTACATGTTTGGGGGCTTTCTATGTTCTTTGGGGATCTGCTCCGGGGCAGATAGCTTTCCTCTTTCTATCTTTAGGTGTAGTTAGTTTCTCAGGCTGTGACGAGGCGTCTAGGACCAACGTAGGAACGCTCCACGGCTGCCTCTAGTTGTGGTGGTTAGTCAGGGTACTGCAATCTCATAGTTTCCAACTGCTCTGGTGTATTTCCTTTTTGCCTGCTCTCCTCAGCTAACAAATCATAACAGTATCACCGGCCTAAACTGAAAATTATATGGTACTCACAGAAGGGAAAAATATTGTGGAAAGAAAAAAAAAAGTTGTCAGAGTTGTCAGAGATATTTTTTTTCTGTTTGTTTCATTTTTTTTTTTCCCTCTGTATCTCTGGGTGCTGAGGAGGATTTTTTTCTCTCTCAATGGAGTTTGCACAGTTGTCTGGCCGTGTGGATCAGCTTGCCACTGAAGTTCGGAGTATTGCTACCTATCTTGTTAGGTTGCCTGTTGTGGAACCTAGGATTCCCATGCCAGATTTGTTTTTTGGCGATCGAGCTAAATTTCAGAATTTCAAAAATAACTGTAAATTGTTTTTTGCCTTAAAATCTAAGTCCTCAGGGAACGCTGCGCAGCAGGTTCAAATTGTCATCTCTCTCCTGCGCAGCGACCCTCAGGATTGGGCTTTTTCCCTGACACCTGGGGATCCTGTTTTGAGTGATGTTGATGCGTTTTTTCAGGCTTTGGGGTTATTGTACGATGAGCCTAATGTCACTGATCAAGCTGAAAAAACTTTGTTGGCATTAAGTCAGGGGCTTGAGGACGCTGAGTTATACTGTCAGAGATTCCATAGGTGGGCAGTCCTGACCAAATGGAATGACGACGCTTTGGCAGCTATTTTTCGGAAGGGACTGTCAGATAATGTAAAGGATGTTATGGTGGGATTCCCTGTTCCCTCTGGTCTCAATGATTCTATGTCATTAGTGATTCAAATTGACAGACGTTTGCGTGAGAGGAAAGGTATGCGTGGAATAATGTTGCCTTGTGAACCTGCTTCTGAATCCATGCAGTGTGATAGAGTGGTTTCTGGGGCACAGCGTCATGAATTTCGAAAGCGCAATGGGTTATGTTTCTACTGTGGTGATGCCTCTCATGCTATTTCAGTCTGCCCTAAGCAGGGAAGACGTTTTGCACGCTCAGTTGTCTTGGGTAGTGTTCAGACTAAGTTTTTATTAACTGTTACCCTGATATGCTCTCTGTCCTCATTTTCTGCTCAGGCTTTTGTTGATTCTGGAGCAGCTATTAACCTGATGGATTTTGATTTTGCTAAACGTTGTGGGTTTCCCTTGATACCCCTACGGAAGTCTATTCCCCTACTGGGGATCGATTCTACCCCTTTGGCTGAGAATAAACCTCAGTTCTCTCAGGTGATAATGAGGGTAGAACCTGATCATCAGGAGAGTTGCAAATTTTTGGTTCTGTATAATCTGCATGACATTATCGTACTGGGTTTCCCTTGGTTACAGTCTCATAATCCTGTTTTGGATTGGAAATCTGTGTCTGTTACCAGTTGGGGCTGCCAATGTGTTAATACCAACACTCCTGTTTTTTCTGCCTCCCCCCAGGCTCAGGATGTTCCTGACTTTTTGATTGATTTTTCTGATGTGTTTAGCGAAAGTAAATCTGCATCCTTACCTCCCCATAGGAGCTATGACTGCGCTATTGAATTAGTGCCTGGTAGTAAATTCCCTAAAGGTCGCCTTTTTAACCTGTCTGTACCTGAACATGACGCTATGCGGTCTTATATCAAGGAGTCATTGGAGAAGGGTCATATCAGACCATCCTCTTCACCCTTAGGTGCCGGTTTTTTCTTTGTGGCCAAAAAGGATGGTTCATTAAGGCCGTGTATTGATTATCGTCTCTTGAACAATATTACTGTGAAATATCAATATCCTTTACCCTTGATCTCTGATCTGTTTTCCAGGGTGAAAAACGCTACTTGGTTTACCAAGCTTGACCTCAGGGGGGCATATAACCTTATTCGCATTAAGCACGGGGATGAATGGAAGACGGCATTTAATACCCCTGAAGGGCATTTTGAGTACCTTGTGATGCCCTTTGGGCTCACTAATGCTCCTTCTGTCTTCCAGTCCTTCATGAATGACATTTTCAGGGATTTTGTGGATAAATTTCTGATTGTTTATTTGGATGATATCTTGATTTTTTCCAATGACTGGGACTCTCATGTAAAACATGTTCGGACTGTGTTCCAGATTTTGAGAGAGAATGCTCGGTATGTGAAGGGATCAAAGTGTCTTTTTGGCGTTCAGAGGATCTCATTTCTGGGATTCATTTTGTCCCCATCTGTTATTGAAATGGACCCGGTCAAAGTTCAGGCCATCTGTGATTGGGTCCAACCTACTTCATTAAAGGCTCTTCAAAGATTCTTGGGTTTTGCCAATTTTTATCGTAAATTTATTGGTAATTTCTCTGTTATTGTTAAACCATTAACTGATTTGACCAAGAAGGGTTCTGATGTGGTGAATTGGCCTCCTGAGGCAGTCTCTGCATTTCAGGAACTTAAGCAGAGATTCACTTCTGCTCCTGTTCTACGGCTGCCTGATGTTTCTCTACCATTTCAGGTGGAGGTTGATGCCTCTGAAATTGGGGCAGGTGCCGTTTTGTCCCAAAGAGATCCAGAGACCTCTAAAAGTAACCCTTGTGCCTTTTTCTCTCGAAAAATTTCTCCCACTGAACGTAATTATGACGTGGGTAATCGGGCGTTATTAGCCATGAAGTGGGCTTTTGAAGAGTGGAGACATTGGCTGGAGGGAGCCAAACATCAGGTGGTGGTCCTTACGGACCATAAGAATCTAGTTTATCTGGAATCTGCCAAGCGACTTAATCCTAGACAGGCCAGGTGGGCCTTGTTTTTCACACGTTTTAATTTTGTGGTTTCATTTCTTCCTGGCACTAAAAATGATAAGGCGGATGCCCTCTCGAGGAGTTTCCTGGCAGACTCTCCTGAGTTATCTGATCCTTCTGTTATTTTGAAAGAGGGTGTAGTTCTTTCCTCCATCTCGCCCAATTTGAGACTGGCTCTGGAGGGGTGTCAGGAGGACAAGCCCGAGCGCTGCCCTGTTGGGAAATTGTTTGTCCCGGACCAGTGGAAAAAGAATGTAATGTCTGAGATTCATTGTTCCACGTTGGCCGGTCATCCCGGAATTTTTGGTACCAGAGACTTGGTTAGTCGGTCCTTTTGGTGGTCTACCTTGTCTCGTGATGTCAGGGAGTTTGTGCAGTCCTGCGGGACTTGCTCTCGCTCCAAGCCTTGCTCTCGTTTTAGTGGTTTGTTGATGCCATTACCTGTGCCCAAGAGACCATGGACCCATATCTCTATGGATTTCATTTCCGACCTCCCTGTTTCTCAGAGAATGACCGTCATCTGGGTGATTTGCGATAGGTTTTCCAAGATGATACATCTTGTGCCATTACCTAAGTTGCCTTCCTCCTCTGAATTGGTGCCTTTGTTTCTTCAACATGTGATTCGTTTACACGGCATTCCTGAGAACATTGTGTCTGACAGAGGAGTCCAGTTTGTTTCCAGATTTTGGAGGACCTTTTGTTCTAAAATTGGTGTTCAATTGTCTTTCTCCTCGGCGTTTCATCCTCAGACCAATGGTCAAACTAAGAGAACAAACCAGACATTGGAGACTTATCTAAGATGCTTTGTGTCTGCTGATCAGGATGACTGGGTCTCTTTTTTGCCTTTGGCTGAGTTTGCTCTTAATAATAGGGCTAGCTCTGCCACTTTGATGTCTCCATTTTTCTGTAATTCTGGGTTTCACCCTCGATTTTCTTCAGAACAGACGGAGGCTTCTGTCTGTCCAGGTGTTGACTCTGTTGTGGAGCGTATGCAGCAGATTTGGGACCAGGTAGTGGAGAGGTTGTCCCTCTCTCAGGAGAGGGCCCAGCGGTTTGCTAACCGGCATAGGACTGATGGTCCTCGGTTTAAAGTGGGGGACTTGGTCTGGTTGTCCTCAAGAAATATTCCTATGAGAGTGGCATCTCCTAAATTTAAGCCTAGGTTCATTGGACCTTATAAGATCATGGAGATTCTTAATCCTGTTTCTTTTCGTTTGCTTCTTCCAGGGACATTTAAGATCCATAACGTGTTCCACAAGTCCTTGTTGAAGAGGTTTGTTGAGCCAGTGGTTCCTACTACTGTGCCTCCTGACCCTGTTTTGGTTGAGGGCAATCTGGAGTATGTGGTTGAGAAAATATTGAATTCTCGTTTTTCTAGACGGAAACTCCAGTATTTGGTTAAATGGAGAGGTTATGGTCAGGAAGACAATTCTTGGGTGTTTGCTTCGGACATCCATGCTAGGAGACTCATCCATGCGTATCATAGAACTCATCCTGACTGACCTGGTTGCTCAAATGAGGGTTCGGTGACCCCTCCTCAAGGGGGGGGGTACTGTTGTGAATAGGCTGGAAATGAGTTCTGAGCAGAAGCTCCCTCTGGTGGTTACAAACGGTACTGGACTGTCCAGTGAAGATTGTGAGGATTGGGAATCAGGTGTTACTGACTGGTCTTATATAAGGGAGTCGCCTTCCCATCAGGGTTGCCGGTGATCAATTGTTCTGGTCTCAATCCTTGATTCCTGTTTCCTTGGTAGCCTGCTGTGTCGTGTCTGAATCTCCTGCTAACAGATAAGACATTTTCTTCTTTTTGTTTTTGTGCTTGATTTTTGCATTTTGTCCTGCACTTCTGTGGGGGCCTTCAGGGTCCCCTCAGGGGGCTTTTGCCCTCTCAGTTCAGTTCAGCCACTGATGTTTGTGCATTTGCTTTTTCCAGTTTTTTCAGTGGCTGCTGATTTGTTTTTGGTTACACCAGAGAACTAATTTAGGTGGTAGAGGTCGTGTGATCTCAGGTGTTTTTGAAATTAGTAGAGTTGGTGCTTTTCAGGGTTTTTTGGGATTGCAGTAAGTGCCCTTCCTATCCTTTTCTATTTAGTAAGTTTGGGCCCCAACGTTTGCTCATACTATTTTCTGTCTGTGTCAGTATTTCTTCTTGTCTAACCGCCATTACATGTTTGGGGGCTTTCTATGTTCTTTGGGGATCTGCTCCGGGGCAGATAGCTTTCCTCTTTCTATCTTTAGGTGTAGTTAGTTTCTCAGGCTGTGACGAGGCGTCTAGGACCAACGTAGGAACGCTCCACGGCTGCCTCTAGTTGTGGTGGTTAATCAGGGTACTGCAATCTCATAGTTTCCAACTGCTCTGGTGTATTTCCTTTTTGCCTGCTCTCCTCAGCTACCAAATCATAACAGGGTGAGCAGCCGGGGGCCAGGGGAATGACCGCTGGGGGAGGGGCTGAGCAGCCGGGGCCCGGAGGAATGAATGAGTGCTGGGGGGGGTGAGCAGCCGATGCCTGGGGGATGAGCACTGGGGGGAGGAATGAGCGCTGGGGGAATAAGCGCTGGGGTGGGGAATGAGCACTGGGGGAATGAGCGCTGGGGTGGGGAATGAGCGCTGGGGAGGAATGAATGCGGAGGTGGGGAATGAGCGCTGGGGGGAGGAATGAGCGCTGAGGTGGGGAATGAGCGCTGGGGGAATGAGCGCTGAGGTGGGGAATGAGCGCTAAGGAGGAGAATGAGCGCTGGGGGAATGAGCGCTGGGGTGGGGAATGAACGCTGGGGGAATGAGCGCTGGGGTGGGTAATGAGCACTGGGGAATGAGCGCTGGGGAGAATGAGCGCTGGGGGGAGGAATGAGCGCTGAAGTGGTGAATGAGTGCTGGGTAATGAGCGCTGAGGTGGAGAATGAGCGCTGAGGAGGAGAATGAGCGCTGGGGGAATGAGCGCTGGGGCGGGGAATGAGCGCTGGGGGAATGAACGCTGGTGTGGGTAATGAGCACTGGGGGGAATGAGCGCTGGGGAGAATGAGCGCTGGGGAGAGGAATGAGCGCTGAGGTGGGGAATGAGCGCTGAGGTGGGGAATGAGCACTGCGGAGAATGAGCGCTGGGGGAGGAATGAGTGCTGAGGTGGGGAATGAGCGCTGGGGGGATTGAGCGCTGAGGTGCGGAATGAGCGCTGGGGAGGAATGAGCACTGGGGGGAGGATGAGCACTGAGGTGGGGAATGAGCGCTGAGGTGGGGAATGAGCGCTGGGGTGGGGAATGAGCGCTGGGGGAAGAATGAGAGATGAGGGGAGGAATGAGCACTGGGGAGGAATGAGCACTGGGGGAATGAGCGCTGAGGTGGGGAATGAGTGCTGAGGTGGGGAATGAGCGCTGGGGTGGGGAATGAGCGCTGGTGGGAAGAATGAGTGCTGGGGAGGAATGAGTGTCGGGGAGAATGAGCGCTGAGGTGGGGAATGAGCACTGAGGAGGGGAATGAGCTCTGAGGTGGAGAATGAGCTCTGGACTAATGTAAAAGAGGAGATTGGACAGAAATGACATCACAAATCTTTTTTTTTGTTAAGTAACATCTTTATTTACCTTACAAAAAGGCATACAAATCTGCATGTAAAAAAACGCATCAAATACGCACCTGCTTTTTCTGCCAAGAGATGCGGATTATGTACGGAAACTTCTGTGGACAAATCTGCAACGTGTGCACATACCCTAATGCTATGTTTCCACGTTCAGGAAACACTGCAGAGCAGACACAGCTCCGTCCTAAGCTTTGCCGGCTTTTGTACGCACGGTGATTCCACATGTGTTCATTGAACCGTGTGGAATCACCGCATCCTATACATAGGACGGTGTTATTTATCTTGCGTAGACTGAGCGTCTCCGCGAGATAAATAGACATGCTGCAGTCTAGAAAGACGTGCCGCATGTGCATATATGCAGGTCTGAGACCTGCATCTTTGAAATTGTACGCATAGTGGAGCTGGGACTTCATAAAATCCCCTCCACTATGCTGTAACATTTGGACGTTGCGGATTGGACTCTGCAGCTGTTCTCAGCGTCCAACCCGCAGCGTTTCCTGAACGTAGAAACATACCCTAAATATATCTCTGCCTCTGGACATTATATAGTATAGATTTGCCTGGACTGTACATTATTATAAATCTACCTGAGCATTATATATTATAGATCACCTGGACATTATATACTAGTGATGAACCCGTTCTACGCCCGGGTGGCAAGCATTTTTATAGGTACATGGTCTCCCATTCTGGTATGTGCTTCCCCCCTCCTATTCTGGTATGCATGGCACCCCTCATCCTATCCTGGTATGTATGGTCCCCTCACCCCCACCCAAATCTACTATGCATGGCACCTCAGTCCTCATCCTGGTATGCAAGGTCACCTCCTGCCCAATCCTGGAATGTATGGTCCCCTCACCCCCCAATTCTGGTATGAATGGTCCAGTCACCCCCAATTCTGGTATGAATGGTCCCCTCACCCCCCAATCCTGGTATGAATGGTCCCCTCACCCCCCAATCCTGGTATGAATGGTCCCCTCATCGCCCAATCCTGATGTGCATGGTCCGCTCACCCTTCAATCCTGATGTGCATGGTCCCCTCACCCCAATCCTGATGTGCATAGTCCCCTCACCCCCCAATCCTGATGTGCATGGTCCCCTCACCCCCAATCCTGATGTGCATGGTCCCTCCACCCCCAATCCTGATGTGCATGGTCCCCTCACCCCCCCAATCCTGATGTGCATGGTCACTTCACCCCCAATCCTGATGTGCATGGTCCCCTCACCCCCAAATCCTGATGTGCATGGTCCCATCACCCTCCAATCCTGATGTGCATGGTCCCCTCACCCCCCAATCCTGATGTGCATGGTCCCTCACCCCCAATCCTGATGTGCATGGTCCTCTCACCCCAATCCTGATGTGCATGGTCCCCTCACCCCCCAATCCTGATGTGCATGGTCCTCTCACCCCAATCCTAATGTGCATGGTCCTCTCACCCCCCAACCCTGATGTGCATGGTCCCCTCACACCCTCAATCCTGATGTGCATGGTCCCCTCACACCCTCAATCCTGATGTGCATGGTCCTCTCACCCCCAATCCTGATGTGCATGGTCCCCTCACCCCCCAATCCTGATGTGCATGGTCCTCTCACCCCAATCCTGATGTGCATGGTCCTTCACCCCAATCCTGATGTGCATGGTCCCCTCACCCCCCAATCCTGATGTGCATGGTCCTCTCACCCTCAATCCTGATGTGCATGGTCCTCTCACCCCCCAACCCTGATGTGCATGGTCCCCTCACACCCTCAATCCTGATGTGCATGGTCCCTCACCCCCCAATCCTGATGTGCATGGTCCCCTCACCCCCCAATCCTGATGTGCATGGTCCCCTCACCCCCCAATCCTGATGTGCATGGTCCCCTGTTGTGAATGGGTTTGAGATGAGTCCTGAGCAGAGGCTCCCTCTGGTGGTTACAAGCGGTACTAGTGAAGATTGTGAAGACTGGGAATCAGGTGTTACTGACTGGTCTTATATAAGGGAGTCATTTTCCCATCAGGGTTGCCGGTGATCAATTGTTCTGGTCTGAATCCTTCATTCCAGTTTCCCTTGTAGCCTGCTGTGTCGTGTCTGCTTCTCCTGCTAACAGATAAGTCTTTTTCTGCTTTTGTGTTTGTGCTATATTTTTGCATTTTGTCCTGCACTTCTTTGGGGGCCTTCAGGGTCCCTCGGGGGCTTCTGCCCTCTCAGTTTGGTTCAGCCACTGAGTTTTGTTTTTTGCTTTTTCCAGTTTTTTCAGTGGCTGCTGTTTTGATTTTGTTACACCAGAGAACTAATTTAGGTGGTAGAGGTCGTGTGATCTCAGGTGATTTTGAAATTAGTAGAGTTGGTGCTTTTCAGGGTTTTCTGGGATTGCAGTAAGTACCCTTCCTTTCCTTTTCTATTTAGATAGTTTGGGCCCCAGCGTTTGCTCATACTATTTTCTTTCTGTGTCAGTATTTCCTCTTGTCTAACCGCCATTACTTGTTTGGGGACTTTCTATTATCTTTGGGGTTCTGCTCCGGGGCAGATAGCTTTCCTATTTCTATCTTTAGGTGTAGTTAGTTTCTCAGGCTGTGACGAGGAGTCTAGGACCAACGTAGGAACGCTCCACGGCTGCCTCTAGTTGTGGTGGTTAGTGAGGGTACTGCAATCTCATAGATTCCAACTGCTCTGGTGTATTGCCTTTTTTGCCTGCTCTCCTCAGCTACCGAAACATAACAGTATCACCGGCCCAAAAATTGAAAATATGTATGGTACTCACAGAAGGGAAAAAATATTGTGAAAGAAAAAAGGTTGTCAGAGTTGTCAGAGATATTTTTCTGTTTGTTGCATTTTTTTTTTTTTTCCCTCTGTATCTCTGGGTGCTGGGGAGGATCTTTTCTCCCAATGGAGTTTGCACAGTTGTCTGGCCGTGTGGATCAGCTTGCCACTGAGGTTCAGAGTATTGCTGCATATCTTGCTAGGTTGCCTGTTGTGGAACCTAGGATCCCCATGCCAGATTTGTTTTTAGGGGATCGAGCTAAGTTTCAGAATTTCAAAAATAATTGTAAATTGTTTTTTGCCTTAAAATCTAAGTCCTCAGGAAACGCAGCGCAGCAGGTTCAAATTATCATCTCTCTCCTGCGCGGCGATCCTCAGGATTGGGCTTTTTCCCTGATACCTGGGGATCCTGTTTTGAGTGATGTTGATGCGTTTTTTCAGGCTTTGGGGTTATTGTACGATGAGCCTAATGTCACTGATCAAGCTGAAAAAGCCTTGTTGGCATTAAATCAGGGGCTTGATGACGCTGAGTTATACTGTCAGAGATTCCGTAGGTGGGCAGTCCTGACCAAATGGAATGACGACGCTTTGGCGGCCCTTTTCCGGAAGGGTCTGTCAGATAATGTAAAGGATGTTATGGTGGGATTCCCTGTCCCCTCTGGTCTCAATGATTCTATGTCATTAGCGATTCAAATTGACAGACGTTTGCGTGAGCGGAGAAGTATGCGTGGAATGGTGTTGCCTTGTGAGCCAGCTTCTGAACCCATGCAGTGTGATAGAGTGGTGTCTGGGGCACAGCGTCATGAGTTTCGAAAGCGCAATGGGTTATGTTTCTACTGTGGTGATGCCTCTCATGCTATTTCAGTCTGCCCTAAGCGGGGAAGACGTTTTACACGCTCAGTTGTCTTGGGTAGTGTTCAGACTAAGTTTTTATTAACTGTCACTCTGATATGCTCTCTGTCCTCATTTTCTGCTCAGGCTTTCGTTGATTCTGGAGCAGCTATTAACCTGATGGATTATGATTTTGCTAAACGTTGTGGGTTTCCCTTGATACCCCTACAGAAGTCTATTCCCTACTGGGGATCGATTCTACCCCTTTGGCTGAGAATAAACCCAGTTTTCTACTCAGGTGATAATGAGGGTTGAACCTGATCACCAGGAGTGCTGCAAATTTTTGGTTCTATATAATCTGCATGACATTATCGTGCTGGGTTTCCTTGGTTACAGTCTCATAATCCTGTTTTGGATTGGAAATCTGTGTCTGTAACCAGTTGGGGCTGCCAATGTGTTAATACCAACACTCCTGTTTTTTCTGCCTCCCCCCAGGCTCAGGATGTTCCTGACTTTTTGTTTGATTTTTCTGATGTGTTTAGCGAAAGTAAATCTGCATCCTTGCCTCCCATAGGAGCTATGACTGCGCTATTGAATTAGTGCCGGGTAGTAAATTCCCTAAAGGTCGCCTTTTTAACTTGTCTGTACCTGAACATGACGCTATGCGGTCTTATATCAAGGAATCATTGGAGAAGGGTCATATCAGACCATCCTCTTCACCCTTAGGTGCCGGTTTTTTCTTTGTGGCCAAAAAGATGGTTCATTAAGGCCGTGTATTGATTATCGTCTCTTGAACAATATTACTGTGAAATATCAATACCCGTTACCTTGATTTCTGACCTGTTTTCCAGGGTGAAAAACGCTACTTGGTTTACCAAGCTTGACCTCAGGGGGCGTATAACCTTATTCGCATTAAGCACGGGGATGAATGGAAGACGGCATTCAATACCCCTGAAGGGCATTTTGAGTACCTAGTGATGCCCTTTGGGCTCACTAATGCTCCTTCCGTCTTCCAGTCCTTCATGAATGACATTTTCAGGGATTTTGTGGACAAATTTCTGATTGTTTATTTGGATGATATCTTGATTTTTTCTAATGACTGGGACTCTCATGTGAAACATGTTCGAACTGTATTCCAGATTTTGAGAGAGAATGCTCTGTATGTGAAGGGATCAAAGTGTCTTTTTGGCGTACAGAGGATCTCATTTCTGGGATTCATTTTGTCCCCATCTGTTATTGAAATGGACCCGGTCAAGGTTCAGGCCATCTGTGATTGGGTCCAACCTACTTCATTAAAGGCTCTTCAGAGATTTTTGGGTTTTGCCAATTTTTATCGTAAATTTATTGGTAATTTCTCGGTTATTGTTAAACCATTAACTGAATTTGACCAGAAAGGGTTCTGATGTGGTGAATTGGCCTCCTGAGGCAGTCTCTGCATTTCAGGAACTTAAGCAGAGATTCACTTCTGCTCCTGTTCTACGGCAGCCTGATGTTTCTCTGCCATTTCAGGTGGAGGTTGATGCCTCTGAAATTGGGGCAGGTGCCGTTTTGTCCCAAAAAGATCCAGAGACCTCTAAAAGTAACCCTTGTGCCTTTTTCTCTCGAAAATTTTCTCCTACTGAACGTAATTATGACGTGGGTAATCGGGAGTTATTGGCCATGAAGTGGGCTTTTGAAGAGTGGAGACATTGGCTGGAGGGAGCCAAACATCAGGTGGTGGTCCTTACGGACCATAAGAATCTGGTCTATCTGGAATCTGCCAAGCGACTCAATCCTAGACAGGCCAGGTGGGCCTTGTTTTTCACACGTTTTAATTTTGTGGTTTCCTTTCTTCCTGGCACTAAGAATGTTAAGGCGGATGCCCTCTCGAGGAGTTTCCTTGCGGACTCTCCTGAGTTATCTGATCCTTCTGTTATTTTGAAAGAGGGTGTAGTTCTTTCCGCCATCTCGCCCAATTTGAGACTTGCTCTGGAGGGGTGTCAGGAGGATAGGCCCGAGCGCTGCCCTGTTGGAAAATTGTTTGTCCCGGACCAATGGAAAAAGAGTGTGATGTCTGAGATTCATTGTTCCGCATTGGCTGGGCATCCCGGAATTTTTGGTACCAGAGACTTGGTTAGTCGGTCCTTTTGGTGGCCTACCTTGTCTCGTGATGTCAGGGAATTTGTGCAGTCCTGCGGGACTTGCTCTCGCTCCAAGCCTTGCTCTCGCTCTAGTGGTTTGTTGATGCCATTGCCTGTGCCCAAGAGACCATGGACCCATATCTCTATGGATTTCATTTCCGATCTTCCTGTTTCTCAGAGAATGACCACCATCTGGGTAATTTGTGATAGGTTTTCCAAAATGATACATCTTGTGCCATTACCTAAGTTGCCTTCCTCCTCTGAATTGGTGCCGTTGTTCCTTCAGCACGTGGTTCGTTTACACGGCATTCCTGAGAACATTGTGTCTGACAGAGGAGTCCAGTTTGTTTCCAGATTTTGGAGGACTTTTTGTTCTAAACTGGGTGTTCAATTGTCTTTCTCCTCGGCATTTCATCCTCAGACCAATGGTCAAACTGAGAGAACAAACCAGACATTGGAGACTTATCTAAGATGCTTTGTGTCTGCTGATCAGGATGACTGGGTCTCTTTTTTGCCTTTGGCTGAGTTTGCTCTTAATAATAGGGCTAGCTCTGCCACTTTGATGTCTCAGTTTTTCTGTAATTCTGGGTTTCACCCTCGATTTTCTTCAGGACAGACGGAGGCTTCTGTCTGTCCAGGTGTTGACTCTGTTGTGGAGCGTATGCAGCAGATTTGGGACCAGGTAGTGGAGAGGTTGTCCCTCTCTCAGGAGAAGGCCCAGCGGTTTGCTAACCGGCATAGGACTGATGGTCCTCGGTTTAAAGTGGGGGACTTGGTCTGGTTGTCCTCAAAGAATATTCCTATGAGAGTAGCATCTCCTAAATTTAAGCCTAGGTTCATTGGACCTTATAAGATCATGGAGATTATTAATCCTGTTTCTTTTCGTTTGCTTCTTCCAGGGACATTTAAGATCCATAACGTGTTCCACAAGTCCTTGTTGAAGAGGTTTGTTGAGCCAGTGGTTCCTGCTGCTGTGCCTCCTGACCCTGTTTTGGTTGAGGGCAATCTGGAGTATGTGGTTGAGAAAATATTGGATTCTCGTTTTTCTAGACGGAAACTCCAGTATTTGGTTAAATGGAGAGGTTATGGTCAGGAAGACAATTCTTGGGTGTTTGCTTCGGACATCCATGCTAGGAGACTTATCCGTGCGTATCATAGAACTCATCCTGACCGACCTGGTTGCTCAAATGAGGGTTCGGTGACCCTCCTCAAGGGGGGGGTACTGTTGTGAATGGGTTTGAGATGAGTCCTGAGCAGAGGCTCCCTCTGGTGGTTACAAGCGGTACTAGTGAAGATTGTGAAGACTGGGAATCAGGTGTTACTGACTGGTCTTATATAAGGGAGTCATTTTCCCATCAGGGTTGCCGGTGATCAATTGTTCTGGTCTGAATCCTTCATTCCAGTTTCCCTTGTAGCCTGCTGTGTCGTGTCTGCTTCTCCTGCTAACAGATAAGTCTTTTTCTGCTTTTGTGTTTGTGCTATATTTTTGCATTTTGTCCTGCACTTCTTTGGGGGCCTTCAGGGTCCCTCCGGGGGCTTCTGCCCTCTCAGTTTGGTTCAGCCACTGAGTTTTGTTTTTTGCTTTTTCCAGTTTTTTCAGTGGCTGCTGTTTTGATTTTGTTACACCAGAGAACTAATTTAGGTGGTAGAGGTCGTGTGATCTCAGGTGATTTTGAAATTAGTAGAGTTGGTGCTTTTCAGGGTTTTCTGGGATTGCAGTAAGTACCCTTCCTTTCCTTTTCTATTTAGGTAGTTTGGGCCCCAGCGTTTGCTCATACTATTTTCTTTCTGTGTCAGTATTTCCTCTTGTCTAACCGCCATTACTTGTTTGGGGGCTTTCTATTATCTTTGGGGTTCTGCTCCGGGGCAGATAGCTTTCCTATTTCTATCTTTAGGTGTAGTTAGTTTCTCAGGCTGTGACGAGGCGTCTAGGACCAACGTAGGAACGCTCCACGGCTGCCTCTAGTTGTGATGGTTAGTCAGGGTACTGCAATCTCATAGATTCCAACTGCTCTGGTGTATTGCCTTTTTTGCCTCCTCTCCTCAGCTACCGAAACATAACAGTCCCCTCACCCCCCAATCCTGATGTGCATGGTCCTCTCACCCCCAATCCCGGTATGCACGGTCCCCTCACCCACCAATCCTGGTATGCATGGTCACTCCCGCCCAATCCTGGAATGCATGGTCCCCTCACCCCCAATACTGGTATGAATGGTCCCCTCTTCGCCCAATCCTGATGTGCATGGTCCGCTCACCCCCCAATCCTGATGTGCATGGTCTGCTCACCCCCCAATCCCGGTATGCACGGTCCCCTCACCCACCAATCCTGGTATGCATGGTCACCTCCCGCCCAATCCTGGAATGCATGGTCCCCTCACCCCCAATACTGGTATGAATGGTCCCCTCACCCCCCAATCCTGGTATGAATGGTCCCCTCATCGCCCAATCCTGATGTGCATGGTCCGCTCACCCCCAATCCTGATGTGCATGGTCCGCTCACCCCCCAATCCTGATGTGCATGGTCCCCTCACCCCCCAATCCTGATGTGCATGGTCCCCTCACCCCCCAATCCTGATGTGCATGGTCCCCTCAACCCCCAATCCTGATGTGCATGGTCCTCTCACCCCCAATCCTGATGTGCGTGGTCCGCTCACCCCAATCCTGATGTGCGTGGTCCCTCATCCCCAATCCTGATGTGCGTGGTCCCCTCATCCCCAATCCTGATGTGCGTGGCCCCCTTACCCCCCAATCCTGATATGCGTGGTCCCCTCACTCCCCAATCCTGATGTGCATGGTCCCCTCATCCCCAATCCTGATGTGCATGGCCCCCTCACCCCCCCAATCCTGGTATGCATGGTCCCCTCACCCCGCCAACCCTGATGTGCATGGTCCGCTCACCCCCCAATCCTGATGTGCTTGGTCCCCTCACCCCCAACCCTGATGTGCATGGTCCCCTCACCCCCCAACCCTGATGTGCATGGTCCCCTCACCCCCCAATCCTGATGTGCGTGGCCCCCTTACCCCCCCAATCCTGATATGCGTGGTTCCCTCACCCCCAATCCTGATGTGCATGGTCCCCTCATCCCCAATCCTGATGTGCATGGCCCCCTCACCCCCCCAATCCTGGTATGCATGGTCCCTCACCCCCCCACACCCTGATGTGCATGGTCCGCTCACCCCCCAATCCTGATGTGCTTGGTCCCCTCACCCCCCAACCCTGATGTGCATGGTCCCTCACCCCCCAACCCTGATGTGCATGGTCCCCTCACCCCCCCAATCCTGATGTGCATGGTCCCCTCACCCCCAATCCTGATGTGCATGGTCCCCTCACCCCCCCAACCCTGATGTGCATGGTCCGCTCACCCCCCAATCCTGATTAGCATGGTCCTCTCACCCCCCAACCCTGATGTGCATGGTCCCCTCACCTACCCAACCTGATGTGCATGGTCCCCTCACCCCCCAATCCTGATGTGCATGGTCCCCTCACCCCCCAATCCTGATGTGCATGGTCCCCTCCCCCAATCCTGATGTGCATGGTCCCTCACCCCCAATCCTGATGTGCATGGTCCCCTCACCCCCCAATCCTGATATGCATGGTCCGCTCACCCCCCAATCCTGATGTGCATGGTCCCCTCACCCCCCTATCCTGATGTGCATGGTGCCCTCACCCCCTATCCTGATGTGCATGGTGCCCTCACCCCCCCCTATCCTGATGTGCATGGCCCCCTCACCGCTATTAAACTGCACAGATACCCCAAAAAAAAAAAACATTTATACTCACCTTTCATCCCTGTGCTCCAGCGCTGTTCCGTTCAGCTGGACGCCGGGGGAGGAGAGCGGCGCCGGAGTACGCGCATGCCCATACCGCGCGGTCCGGCGCCATATTGCTGAAGACACACTGTAAATGTGTCTTCAGCAAAATGGCGCCGGATAGCGCTATTGCGCATGCGCGATCCGACGCGCACTCCTGGTCTCCTGCCCCGGGAGAAGAGAAGCGCCGTGGCAACGCTCCTCCCGGTCAGGTAAGTATGTGAGTATGGCGCCGGAGATCGCGGTATGCATCCAGTACGCATACCGCGATCTCCGGCGCCATACATAGTACTCACCGCTCTGGATGCCTCACTCTGTCTGGATGCAAAAAATAAGTCTTTATTGAAGACAATGGTTATTTATGTTTTATTGTTTTTCTTTTTTATACAGTAAAAGGTACCTCTTGAGAAAGACGTGAAATGCCGAAACGTTGAGAATTGATGTACCTGTAATATACTTGTATGCATTATTTTTTCCTGGATATACATTTTCATAAATGAGCTACCATTGTCTTCAATAAAGACTTATTTTTTGCATCTGACAAACGTTTGGAGTGCCGGAATATTTTTGTACTATATGACTTGTTCTCCTGAGCACCCGCATTAATCAGTGAGCATCCCCGTTATTCTTCTACTACTTCACTCTGTCTGGAGCCAGACTGCGCAGGCGTGTCGCGCTTGCGCAGTCTATAAAGGCTTCAGACAGAGTGACGCTCCCACCGTTATATTATAGATAATAGATTGTACATCAAATATTACAGATAATTCTGGACATTTTATACTATAGGTCTCCTTGTACATTATATATTATAGATCCATAATAAATAATATACCGGGAGATCTATAAGATAAATTGTCCAGATTTATATGTAAGTATCTGTTTAAACCCAGACATATGAATAAGGCCTTAGTCAGAGACTGGGCAGTAATAGAATAATAAAATCCATCTAGTAATCCTCCAATGTCTGCTGGACATGGTATGGGGAGAGTTTCTAGTTCAGTTAGTACACTGACACCAGACTTCTTGCTGTTAACCAGTTAATGTTTTCTTGTACACCACACTGCAGTGTCAAAAGAGGAAGACAGCGAGACAGGCAGCAACATCACATCAGAGAGCTCTTGACCTCGAAACAGAAAATCCTCAGATCCTGGTATTGTAACATAATATTAAGAATAATATTTATTCATTGATATTGCACTATTAACTCCACAGCACTTTACATACATCATCAACACTGTCCCCATTGGGGCTCACAATCTAAACATCCTATTTGTATGTCTTTAGAGTGTGGTAGGAAACCACTGTCTTTGAAAGAGCTACATGGGCATACACATAGATTCGGCCTCATTCATTCCCTATGAGACTTGCAAACATGTGCGGCACTTGCGGTGAGCCAAAAAAACACTGCTAGTAGCGTTTTTTTTTTCCGTTGCTGCAAGTATCGGATTTGCGGGACCGCGTCAAAACCGCAAGTGTCACACATGTCTGCAAGTCGCATAGGGAATGAATGAGGCCGAATGCAGTGTTGCCATAAGTGATCCGTTACGTGGCAGATGCGGAAAAACTGCCGGATCTGCCGTGAATGGCAAAAAACGCTGATGTGCAAGTAGCCTAAGTCACTGACGACAGTGTCTGCATTAGTCATACTCATCAATGGGGGAGGCAGAGCGAAAAGTGCCTAGGGCAGCATAAACTCTAAATACGGCCCTGCAGCCCCCCATAAAATATATGTAGCCCCGTATAAAATATAATACAGCCCGACTCCCCATAGAATATAATGTTGCCCCCATAGTATATAACACAGCCACAAAGTATATAACACAGCCTCCCCCATAAAATATAATGTACCCCAATAGTATATAACACAGCCCACATAGTATATTGTGCGGCCCGCCTACTATATAGTGTGGCCCGCCTACTATATAGTGTATAGAGCGGCCCACATAGTGTATAGCGTGGCCCGCATAGTGTATTGCGCGGCCCGCATAGTGTATAGCGCAACCCACATAGTGTATAGCTCGGCCCGCATAGTGTATAGCGCGACCCACATAGTGTAAAGCGCGGCCCGCATAGTTTATAGCGTGGCCCGCATAGTGTATAGCGCGACCTGCATAGTGTATAGCGCGGCCCACATAGTATATAGTGCGGCCCACATAGTATATAGCGCTGCCACAATAGTATATAACACGGCCGACATAGTATATAGTGCAGCCTAAATAGTATATAACGCGGCCCACATAGTGTATAGCGCGGCCTGCATAGTATATAGCGCGGCCCGCATAGTGTATGACATGGCCCGCATAGTATATAGCGCGGCCCACATAGTATATAGCACGGCCAGCATAGTATATAGCATGGCCCATATAACACAGGCTTCATCTCTTCCCCCCCAGGAATGGCCCCACAACCACAGTTCAGTACTCACTGACTCACATAAAAAACCACACTCCTCACCTCTCCTCGTGCCCGTGGTGCTCCCGGCTCCTGTCTCCTGCACTGCCTGGTACACAGTGAGTGCTCGATGACGTCATCGCGCACCGCTGTGTCAGAGGCAGAGCGGGGAATGATGGGAGAGGGAGCGTCAGCTGACGCTCTCTCCTCCATCATTGCTTTGAACTGTGACGTGGCGGGATGGCTTGTACATTCTTTTGATCAAAATTATGTTTACCAAATACCCTTATTATTATTTTTACAACCTCATGCATGTTTTGCAATACATTTTTTATTTTTATTTTAGGATATTTGTTTCTTGTTTTTTGTTTTCTCTGTTTAATGGTCATGTGTTTGATATGCATTTACATTTTGCATACACATCAATTTACTTTTTCAGTTCAGACCTAGTTTTTCATTTAGTTCTTAGTGCATCTTGTGCATATAAGGGTGTGACCGCCCTGCTTCTGAGCTGAAAAATCTATCCTGTCTGGCCTATGCTTTTACTGGTGGGTTCAGTCTCTCTGTCCTTGTTCACATTTGTCACTTGACAGTTGGAAAGGTTTTTAATACAAGAGTTAGGACTGTCCCACAAAGGGTTGCCTTGACGTGGCGATATGGCTTGTACATTCTTTTGATCAAAATTATGTTTACCAAATACCCTTATTATTATTATTACAACCTCATGCATGTTTTGCAATATATTTTTTATTTTATTTTAGGATATTTGTTTCTTGTTTTATGTTTTCTCTGTATAATGGTCATGTGTTAATATGCATTTACATTTTGCATACACATCAATTTACTTTTTCAGTTCAGACCTAGTTTTTCTTTCCGCATAGTATATAGCGCGGCCCACATGGTCTATAGCACGGCTAGCATAGTATATAGCATGGCCCATATAACACAGGCTTCATCTCTTCCCCCCCAGGAATGGCCCCACAACCACAGTTCAGTACTCACTGACTCACATAAAAAACCACACTCCTCACCTCTCCTCGTGCCCGTGGTGCTCCCGGCTCCTGTCTCCTGCACTGCCTGGTACACAGTGAGTGCTCGATGACGTCATCGCGCACCCGCTGTGTCAGAGGCAGAGCGGGGAATGATGGGAGAGGGTGCGTCAGCTGACGCTCTCTCCTCCATCATTGCTTTGAACTGTACCGGCAGACTCCGGTATAGTTCAAAGTGGAGGCAGCGGCGGGGGGAGTCGGCGCTGGTGGCAGGCGGGCCCCTTGCCTCACAGTGGCCCCATAGCGACTGCGTGATCTGCCGCTAGTTGGGGGCTCCTTGGGGAGTGGGGGCCCTAGGCAGCTGCCTGGTCTGCCTGATCCTAACGCCGGCCCTGCCTACATACACACTGCCCCTCTCCACATTATTTCATCATAACGTCCCTCTCCAAAATATCACCTCAAACTTTCAATAATGTTGCCCCATCCCACAAGTATTATACATCCAGTGCCTCATTCATCTGAAATTCCGGTGCCAGTTCATGTTGAAGTAACCTCTTTCAAAAAACATTAATATAGTGAAGAACAAAGTGAGAGCAGTGATGAAGTTTGTAATTTAAGATGTCTCAGCTCGTAAGAGATTTGACAGTATGAAATGAACCATTTGGCACAAGATTTGTGGCTATCAAAAAAGGCTTCAGAACTCCTAGCATCAAAACTAATTTTTTTTTTTTTTAAAAAGCAAAGGTATCCTACTTTTGATCCAGATGATGTGCATTTCTGCAATACTTTAGAAGTGACAGTGGCATTATGTAATGCCGTATCATACATTATTTAATTGAAGAATTGGGAATTCCAATCTATAACTGAAATGAATGGCAACTGTTCATCAAAAGCTCAAAGCGGCACTTAAAGTGTGCCTTCCTCCACAATGGCAATTTATTTGGTGCAATTCCAATTGGCTATTCAGTTTCTCTTTGTGAAGAATAAGGAGACATAAAGAGAGTCACTGATTTGTTGCAATATCGCAAAAACAATTGGATCATCTGTGTTGACCTTAAAAAATGTTATTTCTTGGTCACCAATGCAGATACACTAAGTATCCTTGTTTCCATTGCATGTGCGACAGCAAAGCTCGTGAGAAGCATTGGGTGGAGAGGAATTAGCCTCCAAGATCTGACCTCAAACCTGGAGATCCAAACATTCTAGATGAGCCACTTGTTGACAGAAAGTACATTACATTCCCATCTCTGCACATGAAACTGGGTCTAATGAAGTAATTTGTTAAAGCTTTGCTAACTGACATTTCACAGTCAGTAATATTAAAAATTAAATGTCGGTGTGTTTGATGGTCCAAAGACTTGGCAGCTCATCAAAGATGAACATTTCATCGGGACAATGTCAGAACTCCAAAAGAATGCTTGGTTATTATTCAAAGACCTTGTCAAGAACTTTCTTGGAAATACAAGAGCAATCAATTACACTGAAATTGTCTACAAATTCTTGGAGAGCTACAAAATGCTTGATTGCAATAGGAACATCAAGGTGCATTTTCTGCATAGCCATTTTTCTAAATTCCCTGAAAGCCTTGGTGTAGTCAGTGATGAGCTTGGTGAACAATTCCACCAATTTTTGGAGGTCGTGGAGGGATAGTATCAGGGTAGATCTACATATGATGGCTGACTATTGTTGGAGCATCAGGCGAGCTTGTCCACAGACTGAACACTCCAGGAAAAGCTATAATAGTAAATTGTTACATTAACTACTACTTAACTTTACTACATGCACACAATTTACTTACAGTAACAATATATCCTTTGTATGAAAAACATAACTTTAAACAAACGTTACATTGCATGAACATTTTACCTGGTTCTGAAGACAAAGGGACGATATCCTGTAGCTTAAAAAGTTGTAACAAAGAACAGCTGTACTTACTTTTGGATTCAGAATCCAAAAGTTAGTAAAAAACAAGTGTGAGATCTAACGCAACGAAAACTGTGCTCCCAAGTGATAATATATATATTATATAATATATATATAAATTGTGTTTTCATGGGAGAACACATCCTAAATTGATGCTATACTCTCAAAATATTTTGAAGCCAATATTGTATTACAAATACAATTCATACCATAATTACCAAAGTATCATCTGTCCTCTTATTTTTATTAACTTATATTTGTTAACTTTGCAAGAAGTAGAGGACTGATGGAATAAATAGTATCTTCAGCATACCTCCCAACTTTTTAAGAAGAGACAGAGGGACAAATTTTGCAGCCACACCCCAATCCAGACCCATTTACCATTTCTTTCTAACCTCGCAGGAGGAGATGTCAGAGGGGCGGTTGCAGTGAGAGACATTCAGCAGACGCCCTAGACTGTAGGGCACATACCCAAATCCAGGACTGTCCGTTGTATTGAGGACAAGAGATGAGCAATTCACTATATTCCAGTCCAGTGTGCAGATCAGTGGTACCTGGTGGCTGGATGGGAGGTCGCAAATCTCTTCCAGCGTTCCTGGTGCAGCCTTTTATTAGCCTGGGCTGGTGTGATGTCATCTGTGCATCCTGCTCATCTCTAGTTGGGAAATGTGCATTTAAGTTTTGTTCATTTATTCACAGTCTTAGCAGCCAGAACTTTCTCATTCTTACGTAGCTTTACTGTACGACATCTAGCTTTTCTGTGACTGTAAAGCCATGTCCTTTTTTGGAAGTGCATTTGAGCAGCAGGGTGATTTGCTGCTGAAGGAAAGAAAAAAAAATCTCTTTAAATCTTCTGCTTCAGTGAGTGTGAGCGAGCTGAGTGTGACCGGTGCGCAAGTGCGAACGGTGGTAAGTGTGACTTGAGATTCAGTGAAGAAGTATTTGAAAAACCTTTAATCAAATACCTGTGTGAATTGGTGTGAGTGGCTGAATTGTGGATTGCTGAGTGCCTTTCTACCTGTTCTATCTTTTGGGGGCTTTTTTAACCTATTTTTTCTCTCTAAAGGTTTAATCTCTTATTTTACTATCTGTGTGTTTAAAGGTTTAAAGGTTAACTATATTGCATTTAAATCTTGGTGTAGCTATATTCACAAGGGGTTAATTAAGGGTGGGGGTTCATAATTAAGGGTTTATAAGGGCCAGCTGGTTGGGGCTCAAGTCTTTTTGGAAGTGCATTTGAGCAGCAGGGTGATTTGCTGCTGAAGGAGAGAAAAAAAAAAATCTCTTTAAATCTTCTGCTTCGGCGAGTGTGAGCGAGCTGAGTGTGAACGGTGCGCAAGTGCGAACGGTGGTAAGTGTGACTTGAGATTCAGTGAAGTTGGATTCAGGGAGTTTCCAAGGGAGGATTTACTGAATTGCTGTTATATTTTATTAATACTTTTTATTTATTTTTACTTATCTTTGCTGTCTGGTGATATCCCCATTAGATATGTGCTCCACTATTGCCAATGCCATCCAGTGTACATCTTGCCACATGTATACAGTCCTTGAACAGCCGGTCGAGGGTGCATACTGCTGTGCGAGATGTGAGCACGTTGTGCATTTGGAAGCCCAAATCCTGGATCTAAATGTGCAGCTGGCAACACTGAGATCCATAGACAATATGGAAAGGAGTCTTCTGCTCACTGAGCAGACGCTCAATGGGATAGATGAGGGGGGGGATGCTAGGGTGGAGCTGCAGGACACTGAAGTAGGAAGCTGGGTGACAGTTAGAAAGCGGGGTAGAGGGAAGAGCGCCAGGGAGGCTAGTCCTGATCTGGCACACCCCATTAAGTTTGCAAAGTTGGCAGATGAGGGGGTTGTCAGTACAGGGGTAGCACTGCTGCAGCCAGGCATGTCCTCTGAAAGCCGGGGGAGTGTCTGCTCCAGTAAGGGGGGAATTAGGAGAGCAGGGCAGGCCAGACAGGTGCTGGTAGTGGGGGACTCAATTATTAGAGCAACAGGTAGGGCAATCTGTCACAAAGACAGGGATCGTCGAACAGTGTGCTGCCTACCTGGCGCTCGAGTCCGACACATCGCTGATCGGGTTGATAGATTACTGGGATGGGCTGGTGAGGACCCAGCAGTCATGGTGCACATTGGCACAAATGACAAAGTTAGAGGTAGGTGGAAGGTCCTTAAAGACTATTTCAGGGAATTAGGCTGCAAGCTTAAAGCAAGGACCTCCAACGTGGTATTTTCTGAAATACTGCCTGTACCACGTGCCACACCAGAGAGGCAACGGGAGTTTAGGGAGGTTAATAAGTGGCTCAAGAATTGGTGTAGGAAGGAGGGGTTTGGGTTCCTGGAGAACTGGGCCGACTTCTCAGTTGGCTACAGGTTCTATGCTAGGGACGGGCTGCACCTCAATGGGGAGGGTGCAGCTGTGCTGGGGAAGAAAATGGCTAGAAGGTTGGCGGAGTCTTTAAACAAGGGACTAGGGGGGAGGGTATTCATTTTATAGGAGGGGAAGGCAGTGCAGATAGAGACCAGGGCACAAATAATGATATTGGGGGTGGGGGTGGCATGGGGGGTGGGTTAGAACAGTTAATAATTTAAGAAAGAATAGAGGTTCAGAGAGATACATAAAGTGCATGTATACTAATGCCAGAAGCCTCACCAACAAAATGGCGGAATTAGAATTAATTTTGTTGGAACATAATTATGACATGGTGGAGATATCTGAGACTTGGCTGGATGAGAGCCATGACTGGGCGGTTAATTTACAGGGCTATAGTCTGTTTAGGAATGACCGTAAAAATAAGTGAGGTGGGGGTGTGTGTTTATATGTAAAATCATCCTTAAAACCCATCCTGCGTGATATCTGTGAATCTAATGAAGATGTAGAGTCTCTGTGGGTGGAGATTAGGGGAGGGGGGAAAAATAATAAATTACTGATAGGGGTTTGTTATAAGTCTCCTAAAATAATGGAAGCAACAGAGAATATCCTCGTAAAGCAAATAGATGAAGCAGCAACTCAAGGAGAAGTCATTATTATGGGGGACTTCAACTACCCTGATATACATTGGGGAACAGAAACCTGTAGTTCCAGCAAAGGTAATAAGTTTTTGGCAACTATGAGAGACAATTACCTTTCACAACTAGTTCAGGACCCAACAAGAGGGGGGGCACTGCTAGACCTAATATTATCCAACAGGCCAGACCGCATATCAAATATAAGGGTTGGGGGTCACTTGGGTAATAGTGATCACAAAATAATAAGCTTTCATGTATCCTTTAATAAGATGTGTAGTCGAGGGGTTACAAGGACACTAAACTTCAGGAAGGCAAATTTCCAACGGATGAGAGATGATCTTGGTGCAATAAACTGGGACGATATCCTGAGACATAAAAATACACAAAGAAAATGGGAGACGTTTATTAGTATCCTGAATAGGACCTGTGCACAGTATATACCCTATGGGAATAAACATGCTAGAATTAGGAGGAAACCACTATGGCTAAATAGAGCTGTAAGGGGCGCAATAAGGGACAAAAAGAAAGCGTTTAGGGAATTAAAGCAAGTAGGTAGTGATAAGGCATTAAATAAATACAGAAGACTGAATAAATTCTGTAAAAAGCAAATCAAGACAGCAAAGATTGAGGCAGAGAGACTCATTGCCAGAGAAAGTAAAAATAATCCCAAAATATTCTTTAACTACATAAATAGCAAGAAACTAATAAATGATAGTGTTGGTCCCCTTAAAAATAGTCTGGGTGAAATGGTGGATGAGGATGAGGAAAAAGCCAATATGCTAAATGACTTTTTTTCAACTGCATTTACAAAAGAAAATCCCATGACAGATAACATGATCAGTGATAAAAAAATTTCTCCATTCAATGTCACCTGCTTAACCCAGCAGGAAGTACGGCGGCGTCTAAAAATCACTAAAATTGAAAAATCCCCGGGCCCGGATGGGATACACCCCGAGTACTGCAGGAATTAAGTACAGTTATAGATAGACCATTATTTTTAATCTTTAAAGATTCCATAATAACGGGGTCTGTACCACAGGACTGGCGTATAGCAAATGTGGTGCCAATATTCAAAAAGGGGGCAAAAACTGAACCTGGAAATTATAGGCCAGTGAGCTTAACATCTACTGTGGGTAAAATCCTGGAGGGTTTTTTAAGGGATACTATATTGGAGTATCTGAGGCTGAATAACCTCATGACACAGTATCAGCATGGGTTTACGAGGGACTGTTATTGTCAGACTAATCTGATAAGCTTTTATGAAGGGGTAAGTTCAGGACTGGACCAAGGGAATGCAGTAGACTTGGTGTTCATGGACTTCTCAAAAGCTTTTGATACAGTGCCACACAAAAGGTTGATACATAAAATGAGAACAATGGGGATAGGGGAAAATATGTGTAAGTGGGTTAAGAACTGGCTCATGGATAGAAAACAAAGGGTGGTTATTAATGGAGCACACTCGGACTGGGTCACGGTTAGCAGTGGGGTACCACAGGGGTCAGTATTGGGGCCGCTTCTCTTTAAAATATTTATTAATGACCTTGTAGGGGGCATACAGAGTAGTATTTCAATATTTTCAGATGACACTAAACTCTGCAGGGTAATAAATACAGAGGAGGATAATTTTATATTACAGGAAGATTTATGTAAACTAGAAGCTTGGGCTGATAAATGGCAAATGAGCTTTAATGGGGATAAATGTAAGGTCATGCACTTGGGTAGAACAAATAAGATGTATACTTATGTGCTTAATTGTAAAACACTGGGTAAAACTGTCACTGAAAAAGACCTGGGTGTATGGGTGGACGACAAACTCACATTTAGTGGCCAATGTCAGGCAGCTGCTGCCAAGGCAAATAAAATAATGGGATGCATTAAAAGAGGCATAGATGCTCATGAGGAGAACATAATTTTACCTCTATACAAGTCACTGGTGCGACCACACTTAGAATACTGTGTGCAGTTCTGGTCTCCAGTGTATAAGAAAGACATAGCTGAACTGGAGCGGGTGCAGAGAAGAGCGACCAAGGTTATTAGAGAACTGGGGGGTCTGCAATACCAAGACAGGTTATTACACCTGGGGTTATTTAGTTTGGAAAAACAAAGGCTTAGGGGTGATCTTATTACAATGTATAAATATATGAGGGGACAGTACAAAGACCTTTCTAATGATCTTATTACTCTTAGACCTGTGACGGGGACAAGGGGGCATCCTCTACGTCTGGAGGAAAGAAGGTTTAGCCATAATCACAGACGCAGATTCTTTACTGTAAGAGCAGTGAGACTATGGAACTCTCTGCCGTCTAATGTTGTAATGAGTGATTCCTTACTAAAATTTAAGAAGGGACTGGATGCCTTTCTTGAAAAATATAATATTACAGGCTATATTCACTAGTTTCCTAGATACTGCGTTGATCCAGGGAGCTAGTCTGATTGCCGTATGTGGAGTCGGGAAGGAATTTTTTTCCCCAATGTGAAGCTTACTGTTTGCCACTTGGGGTTTTTTTGCCTTCCTCTGGATCAACATGTTAGGGCAGGTTAGGATAGGATATGGGTTGAACTAGATGGACTTAAAGTCTTCCTTCAACCTTAATAACTATGTATGTTCACACAATAACAATCTTCTCTGATTATTGCAACATTTTTAGGCCTTTTCCCCTTTATTTTATGTGTTTTTTGTGCAGATGTGAATCTGCCTTTTTAATGTGTTTTTTATAGTACAGAAAAACTTTCATTCTGGAATTATAAAAGTAACTGCTGTTTTTTACATGTAATTTTGTATGCTCCACCTAAAAGCCTATAGAGAAAAGAAAGCTCCAAAACCGCACAGCTCTGCAGCGTCTTTAGACGGACAGGGTATGCAGTTTTCATAAAATCACATCCACTTTGCTTTGACAGGTAAACATAGCATAATTTCTATGCAGCCAAAAAAATGCAGCATTTATGCAATATGTGAATATGGTCTAAATGTCCAAGCCAAGTTGATGTGATTTCATGAAATCTTTGCTTTCAGTGCATCTAAAGAACTCTGCAGTTTTGGTGCTTTTTTACTCTATAGGCTTCTATGTGGAGCCTGAAAAAAATGCATGTGAAAAAAAACCCGCTATTTCATTTTTAAATACAGAATCTGTAGTATTAAAAAAAGCATTAAAAATGCGAATTCACTTCTGAACCAAAATAGCATTAAATATGGGGAAACACAAGTAAAAGAATAGCAGCAAACATGCAATAATCAGAGAAGATTGTTATTACGTAGAGTGGTGCGGACACTTTCAGAAAACCTGCAGAAAAAATACAATAATATAGCATTTAATGTGTGATCACAGCCTCAGTGTTACATTTTCATTGATTTTTTTTTTATGGATTTCACTCCATCACACACATCACTCCATTTTTTACGATCTGTATATAATCTGATTGCTGAGTTGTATAAGTCGCTTCAATTACAGGGACTCCAAATATGTCTATATTACTCACTGATTTGTGATGTGTATTATTTTAGAGAAAAAAAAGCGCAGTAAAAATGACAATTATGTAATTGTTTTTCATTATTTTTAAGCAATGTTATAGGAAGAAAAAAATATGTTTTTATTCTCTCTCTAGAATACAGAGACCTAAAAGTATACTGCTATGTACAGATGTATCTCTATGGCCGGTATCACACTTGCGATAGAAATACATGTAGCCGCACGCCCCGGTCCGAGTGCCGGCGGCAGTGCCGGGTGTTGATGTGAGAAACTCATGCGAGTTTCTCGCATCACACTCGCAAGTGTAACACCGGCCTATGTCTCAGTATAATCTGTCTGTGGGGTTAGTGGCTGCAATACAGATAACAATTCTCCCTAGAGATCATCACTAGAACCTATGGCTCAATAGCTTTAGCTCCTTCCTGCAATTATAGAGGTTGTCTGCTCGAGTCCCAGGGAGACTCACAAAAAAGAGAAAATTACTTATTTGTAATTTTTTTATTTTTAGTAGTATTATAGGAACATAGAAATCTGACTTTTTCTTCACCTGTAGAATACAAAAACATATAAATGCACTGTTATATAAAATGTATTCTATGTATAATGGTATAATCTGCTTCTGGGTTCACTGAGAGCTCAAGATTACCAAATTCACCCATCTACATCATTGTTGGCTGTGGCTCATTGCTGGAGCTACTACCAGCAAACATAAGATCATCGGTTTGAGTGTCAGAGAGAGAGGATCGCAGGACAAGAAAGGAATAGTTAAATTTAATTTATAAACTGAAAAGAGAGCTACGTCTCCACCCCTCCGATGAGGAGGAGCTAGGGAGCAATGAAGAGGTGAGTGCTTAGAAGCCAGGATGGAGGGACTGAGCCCTTAAATTGGAGCAGTTAAATTTGGGACGGTTGGGAACGATCTTCAGTAGAGTTGAGCGATACTTTCCGATATCCAAAAGTATCGGAATCGGAATGGTATCGCCGATACCATTAAAATATCGGCGATACCCGATACCGATACCGGAAGTCCCATGAAGTCTATGGGAACAAAATATCGTAACTAAAAAAAACCCATTCTTTCCTTGTAAACACTAAATATACACACATAGAATACATATATATATATATACATGTCATTGTGACATATATATATACATATATGTATAGTTTATACACTTCTACATAGTAAAATATCCTCTGATTCAATTGCCGGGTAAAGCCGGCTTCTGTGAAAAGACAGAAGCACCCGACATGAAATGACACTTGGTGTACATAGGGTTAACCATGTCTTTTCATGTCCTTTGCTATCTGATTTGCACAAACAATTAAATCAGTCTATGTGTGCAAAATTTCACACCTGTAGGGGTTAATTAAAGGTGTAAATTCGTTGTAAAAAAACCAGACTTTTTTGCTACGAATTTACACCTTTAATTAACCCCTACAGGTGTGAAATTTTGCACACATAGACTGATGTAATTGTTTGTGCAAATCAGATAGCAAAGGACATGGTTAACCCTATGTACACCAAGTGTCATTTCATGTCGGGTTCTGCATTTTCACAAAAGCCAGCAATTGAATTAGCGGCTATTATACTATGTAGAAGTGTATGAACTACAAATATAAATATATATATATGTGTCACAAATTCAATGACATGTTATATATATATATATGAGGTGTAAAATTGCTGAAAAAAATGCGTGGGCTCCCGCCCTATTTTCGCAACCAGACAGACAAAGCCAGTGAGTGGGGGCAGATAATAATAGCCCAGAGAGGGACCATTATTTTTGGCCCCCCACGGCTACTAACATCTGCCCCCAGACACCCCAGGAAAGACAAATCTATAATTAGATTCGCCCTTTCTGGCACTTTGCCCGTCTATTCCCATTGCCCTGTAGCGGTGGCGAATGGGTTAATATGGGGTTAAAGCCACCTTGCTATTGAAAGGTGACCTTAAGCCAGGTTAATAATTGAGAGCTGTCAATTAGACAACTATCAATTATTAATCCTATTGCATGAAATAAAAATAAAACACACACTTTAATTAAAAATCATTTTAATGAAATAAAGACACATGTTTTTGACCATCTTTTATTTTACTGCAAAAACCATTTCCTGTAATAAAAATAAAATAAAAAAGCAAAATTATTCTTACCTATCCCATGCACAGTCAGGTCCCGCGGTGTAATCCTTCAGAAAGGGTTAATGTTTACTGCAGGGACCGCAGCTAATGCTGCAGCCTCACAGTAAACCCCCAAATGAATGAGTTCCTCTCCTGGCTGACAGGAGAGTAAAGGCTGGGTGTCACATAACGATACACCAGCGATCCCGACAACGATATGCACTTGTCAGGATCGCTGGTGTATCGCTACATGATCGCTGCTGAGCTGCCAAACAGGCAGCTCAGGCAGCGATCTGGGACAGCGACACTGCGGGTAACATCGCTTAAGGGCCCGTCTCACATAGCGATATCGCTACCGAGATCGCTGCTGAGTCACTAGTTTTGTGACGCAGCAGCGAGCTCACCAGCGATATCGCTGTGTGTGACATTCAGCGACGATCAGCCCCCCTGCCGTGTATCGCTGATCATCGCAGAAATGTCAGGACCTTTTTTTGATCGCTGGTTTCCCTCTGACAGGCACGCATCGCTGCGTGTGACAGGCGGGAGACCAGCGATCCGCTGGTAACCAAGGTACACAGCGGGTTTCCAGGCACCGCGCAGCGCTTGGAAACCCGCTGTGTACCTTGGATACCAGCTCCCTGCATCAGGGCGCTGGTATCCAAGGTACACAGCGGGTTTCTAGGCACAGCCCCGCGCCTGGAAACCCGCTGTGTACCTTGGTTACCAGCGGATCGCTGGTCTCCCGCCTGTCGCACGCAGCGATGCGTGCCTGTCAGCGGGAAACCAGCGATCAAAAAAAGGTCCTGACATTTCGGTGACGATCAGCGATACCCGGCAGGGGGGCTGATCGTCGCTGAATGTCACACACAGCAATATCGCTGGTGAGCTCGCTGCTGCGTCACAAAACTAGTGACTCAGCAGCGATCTCGGTAGCGATATCGCTATGTGAGACGGGCCCTTAAGTGGAAAGCTTAATTGATTGCTTTCCACTTTCACTTCAGGTCAGCCAGGGACACAATCAGTGACGTCAGAGGGAACTGATTAACAAAAATAGGGGTTCCCTTCGAAAAAAAAATGGCGTGGGGTCCCCCCCATTTTTGTTAACCAGCCAGATGAAGCAGACCGCTGAGGCCTGGATTTTCAGGCTGTTAAGGAGCCAAGATCCATGGACCTTGCCAGCCTGATAATACCAGGCCACAGCAGTCTGCATATCTTGGCTGATTAACAAAAATAGGGGATCCCCTCGAAAAAAATTGGCGTGGGGTCCCCCCTATTTTTGTTAACCAGCCAGATGAAGCAGAACGCTGAGGCCTGGATTTTCAGGCTGTTAAGGAGCCAAGATCCATGGACCTTGCCAGCCTGATAATACCAGGCCACAGCAGTCTGCATATCTTGGCTGATTAACAAAAATAGGGGATCCCCTCGAAAAAAATTGGCGTGGGGTCCCCCTATTTTTGTTAACCAGCCAGATGAAGCAGACCGCTGAGGCCTGGATTTTCAGGCTGTTAAGGAGCCAAGATCCATGGACCTTGCCAGCCTGATAATACCAGGCCACAGCAGTCTGCATATCTTGGCTGATTAACAAAAATAGGGGATCCCCTCAAAAAAAATTGGCGTGGGGTCCCCCTATTTTTGTTAACCAGCCAGATGAAGCAGACCGCTGAGGCCTGGTTTTTCAGGCTGGTAAGGATCCAATATCCATGGACCTTGCCAGCCTGATAATACCAGGCCACAGCAGTCTGCTTAGCTTGGCTGGTTAACAAAAATAGGGGATCCCCTCGAAAAAAAAACGGCGTGGGGATCCCCCCTATTTTTGTTAACCAGCCAAGTAAAATGCAGACTGCTGCGGCCTGGTATTAAAAGACTGTCAAGGCCCATGGATTTTGGCCCTCAACAGCCTGATAATACCAGGCTACAGCAGCCCCACATTTGGCACATCAAAAGATGTGCCAATTGTGGCACTTTACCCGGCTCTTCCCACTTGCCCTGTAGCGGTGGCAAGCGGGGTAATAAGGGGTTAATGTCACCGTTGATTGCACGGTGACAATAAGCCCGGTTAATAATGGAGAGGTGTCAATAAGACACCGATCCATTATTAATCCCAAAGTTTTTAAATGTTTAAAAAAAAGACACAGCAAGAAAAAAGTATTTTAATGAAATAAAAGAGACAACACAGTTTTCATTAATTTTATTATACTCTCATTCCTGCGACGCCATCGATCTCCTGTAAAAAAAGAAAAAAAACAAACCAACAGTATACCACCTGTCCGACGCAGTCCATAACGACAGTCCCACGACGATCCAGCTCTGCTACATCGCAATGACAGGCAGAGCCTGTCATCGCAACGCAGCACAGCTGATTACCTGCTTCCCCGGCGGTGACGTCATCGGACTGACTGCTTTACGGCCGGGATTACCCAGCAGTCACTGCAGTTATCGCGAGAAACTGCATGTGACCGCCGGGGAAAGAAGATTGCGGCCATGAAGCAGTCCAGCCCGTGACCGCCGGAGATCTTCTGCCAGGTAAGTGCCGCTGACTCCTGACAGACCCGACCGACGGACACTGACAGTGACAGTGACAATCCGATTCCGGTATCCGATATGACGAAAATATCGGAACTCGGAATCGGAATTCCGATACAGCCAATATCGGCCGATACCCGATATTTGCAGTATCGGAATGCTCAACCCTAATCTTCAGTATTAGAAACTTAGCAAGAAGTAGAGGAGTGATGGACGGAATAGTAACTTCACTTCAACATTAGGCTACTGAGGGTTTTATGTTAGTCTGTTACCATGGAAACAAAGGTTTCCATAGGAGCTGCAGATACAAAACAATAGGAGATTTGTAATCAAAATTATATACAATATTATTATATATTATAGATGCATTGATACAATACATCTTGTGTTTAAAACATGTTAATCACTTTAAAATACATATACCTGTTAGATTTCATCTATGACATGTTTTCACAAACTCATGGAAAAACACAATCTTAAATTGGAATAAACATATGCTGAAGAGTCTTAAACTGAATTATGCTTGAATTTTCTCCTGCAGGCACAGTTCAGAGCCAAGGCTTCGGTTTCTTAAAACTAATCAAATGCGTTGGACCATGCAAAGTGTATGCTGTTGTATTCAATAATTACTAAATCCAAAATATTATGAATATTTATATATATTTTGGCCATATTATTTTTCATATGATTTTGTGTCAAATTCACATTTATATTTGTGAAGCATTTCAAAATAATATTTCTGACTGCAAAATATGGAAAAGGAGATGTCAGAATGAAAAAAAAAATTAGAAGATTGTGTGAGTGTGAAAAATAAGAATTTTATGGCAAGTCTGTTCAATAGACATCACAGATAAATACAAGACTCCCTGTAAGTACGGTAAATGTTCACAAGTGGCATTTTTGCATATAATAAACATGTTTTTGTAATGGTTTTTACAGCCTTTTTTCTTGCTTTTTTATTTTAAATCTGTGAAAAATGCTGGAAAAAAACTTTGAAAGAATTGACATGCTTCCTCTTGGCATAAACACAGTAGGGCTAAAATAACATGTAAAACTTTATATACATATTGAGATTACAGAAATCTCATTGATTTTGGTGGTACTGTATATTTTCACACCAAATACACGGTGTAAAAAATGCAACAAGATCTCCATATGTGAATAAAATCTAAGGGAGGAAAAAGCGAACCCATATGTGAATACCTGGGAGCATTCAAAATAAGCAAGAATCTACCTTTCTTTCATTTGCCTGCAGTAGCCCTTTTCTTATTATAAGGGTATATCATTTTTAATTAGTGTTGTTTAGTTAACAGGGTTGTCCCATTATTAAATTCGTATGGGAATTAATAATAGCTAAAAATTCAGAAGGGGGTTATTATCTTTCCTGTTTTTGTATGTGACTTATTAGGGGAGATGTTCCCTGTGGTTGTAATAATTTGAAAAATGTTTAATAAAAAGAATTTGATTCAAATAAAATAAATCATGTGTAACTAACATCTATTTTCTTAATAACGTGCTTCTCCAAAAAATTGTCCCCTTACCATTTCAAGTATTACCACTGGTGGTGAAGGAGTTGCATAGATTGGGACCTCTAGTGGTTTACTGTGTACAAAACAACAATTCTAAGGTGAGTTACAGACAGTCCCCTTCTGACAATTCATGGTGGTGCATTAGAATCCTCACTTCTGCTACCCTGAGATATACAACAGGTGAAATAGGTACGATTATTATACAATTTTTTCAATTTCTTTGCAGAATGCAGCCAGGCCCATCAATGTTGGCATTATAAACTAGGGTATTGAACACGGCATCAAGTAAATATATTTCAAAAGGTGCTACTGGCATTCAATTCCCTCAAGATGTCTGTAACAACCCATCCAATTACACACAGGAAAAGAAATCAACCCATAGATGTCCATAAATTAAGTTGTATGTAATAATGAGAAATTACACAGGGAAAAAGTGTTGTATACGCTTACTGAAATGTATTTAATACTTAGTACAAAAGCCTTTGTTGGTGATGATGGCTTCAAGACATCTCCTGTATAGAGAAACTAATCGCGTACATTGCCAATGTATGATTTTGACCCCTTCTTCCACACAAACACTATTGAAATCCTGAAGGTCCTTGGACTCCTTAAATGAACTCTGAGCTTTTATTCCTTCCATAAATTTTCTATTGGATTCAGGCCAGGTGATTGGCTGGGCCATTCTAGCAGCTTTATTTTCTTTCTCTGAAACCAATTGAAAGTTTCCTTGGTTGGGTGTTTGATATCATTGTCTTGCTGAAATGTCCACCCTCATTTCACCTTCCTTATCCTGGTAGATGACAACAGATTTGTCATGGTTTGGACAGGGTTCATGCCCTGCCCTCGCACCCTGCACCCTGGTGCCTGTCTCCGACCTCGGTCACTCCCCCTCAGTCACGTGGTTCAGGTCCTGCTCTACACCCGGTGAGTGTTCCACCACTCTTCTCGTGTCCCTCTTACTGCGGACAGTCACCTGTCTCGCAGCAGGTACACCCGGGGTTCATGACAAAATTTTTATCAAGAATGTCTCAGTACATTTGTCTATTCATCCTTCCTCCAATCACTTCAAGTTTAATTGTGACGTATGCTGAAAAACAGCCCCACACCAAGATGTTCCCAACTACAAATTTCACTTTTGGTATGATGTTTTTGGGGTGATATGCAATGCCTTTTAGCCTCCAAACATGGTGTGTATTATAGTATCTAAAGAGTTCAACTTTGGTCTCATCTGACCATACAATATTCTCCCAGCATTTCACAGGCTTTAAAAACTTTAAACACGCTTGAACATGCTTTTTGTTCAGCAGTGGAGACTCATGTGGTGAGCGTTCATACAGGCCATGGAGATCGAGTGCATTACTTAAAGTTTTCTTTGAAACAATTGTACCTGCTGATTCAAGGTCTTTCTGAAGCTCTGCACAGGTGGTGGTCCTTGGCTCTTGTACAACACTTCTGATAATTCGTTTTACTCCTCTGTCTGAAATCTTGAGTGGGGCACCAGGTCGTGGCCAGTTTATGGTGAAATGATGTTCTTTCCAGTTCCAGATTATGGCCCAAACAGTGATTTCTACTGGAACCTTCAGTAGTTTAGAAATTCATCTGTAACCAATGCCATCAGTATGTTTTGCAACAGTAAGATTACAAAGTCTTGAGACAACTCACTGGTTTTACCCACCATGAGAGATTTCTTGTGTGGCACCTTGGTAATAAGACATCTTTTTATAGTCCATCAGTTGAACCAGCTGATATCATTTTTACTAAGCTGCAGTATTGCTGTCTATATCCTGATAGATTTCAGCTGGCGGCATGACTTTCCATGGCTTTTTGCACCTCTCTTTCTTAATGTGTTCAATATTTTTTCCTTATGTTATTTCTCGGTATTACTCATAGCTTAACTTATGGACATATATGGCTTTGCTGAGATTTTGTGTAATTGTAGGAGAAATTCCCAATTGCTAAACAATTATGCTAAAACCTGTCACAACTGCATAGTATTTGACAAGCTCAAGTAAGTTCTATAAATCTGGATAATGCTTTAATTTATTTCTTTGTATAGTAAGTCTGCCAATAAGCATTACAACTCTAAAGCCACATAAGGTGAAACCGGAGGGTTATGAATGCATCGATTCATATACAGTTTTTACTGTAGTCATATTATAAGATTTTTTAGAAATGTATAATATATTCATAGCTTTTAATCACTGTATCATTCATGTCAGTAGCCTCACCATTTGTTTCCATGATGCCGGGCGGCTCTGCACCTTTGTTGCGCATAACAACAACACAGGGCTATTTCATTCTCTGAGAGTTGTGGTGCCATCCAGACATAGAGTTTGGGTATAAATGACTTACTTTGGTTGTTATTACCTACTTTTGTGAGCTTTTGCAGTTATAAGTTCTTACTTAACTGTTTCTCAGCTCCCGTTGCTAGTGATTCTATTCTATTCTAGAATTGATGCATAACGCCGTATGTGACAAGTGCTGATCACACACTACACTTCTCATCTCAAAGCGCTGTCATGATGTGTGATAAGAGGTGTAGTGATTAAGCATCGCTTGTCATATATGGCGCTCTGCATCAATTGCAGGTACTGGCACATTATTCCTTAACCCCAAGGGTGGTTTACACGTTAATGACCGGGCCAATTTTTACAATTCTGACCACTGTCCCTTTATAAGGTTATAACTCTGGAGCACTTCAATGGATCTTCGCAATTCTGAGAATATTTTCTCGTGACATATTGTACTTCATGTAAGCGGTAAAATTTCTTCGATATAACTTGCATTTAATTATGAAAAAATGGAAATATGGCGAAAATTTAGAAAATTTTGCAATTTTCAAATTTTTCATTTTTATGCCCTTAAAACAGAGAAATATGTCACACAAAATAACTTACTAAATAACATTTCCCACATGTCTACTTTACATCAGCACAATTTTGGAAACAAAGTTTTTTTTTGTTGTGAAGTTATAAGGGTTAAAAGTTGACCAGTGATTTTTCATTTTTACAACACCATTTTTTTTTTAGGGACCACATCAGATTTGAAGTCACTTTGAGGGGTCTATATGATAGAAAATACTCAAAAGTGAGACCATACTAAAAACTGCACCCCTCAAGGTGCTCAAAACCACATTCAATAAGTTTATTAACCCTTCAGGTGCTTCACAGGAATTTTTGAAATGTTTAAAAAAAATGATATAGGAAAGATGTGTATCTTCGTACCGTGTTAGCCAGTAGATAGAAAAATATTTAGACTTGAGAGTCCTCAGTGGTTGATAACTTTTAATGGCTAACTGAAAAGATGGTAACAAATTGCAAGCTTTCGAGACTACTCAGGTCTCTTCATCAGGCTAGACTAATACAAAATCTGAAGAATCACATATTTATATACACAAGAGGACACAAGAATAATGCAATAGGTAAGACAAGTGACGTGAAGCAGAACTGTCATTATGGCAGAGGGATGAACATAAATATTGGAACAGTTCATAGATAAGGAGAGAAAGTTTTATTGCCCTCTGATTGGGGTCTGGTATTGTGTTTTGATGCCCCTAGAAGGTCAGAGAAGCAGATTCCTTAATTGATATAGAAAGACATAAATCCATGTGACACGTTCATTCCAGCACTAAGAGTGTCAAAGGTCATCATAAGTTTATATTCCCAAACCTTTCTATCTTTCTCAGATTTGAAGTTAGATTTTAATACAAGTAATTCCAAATCCATCATGCTATGACCGGGCATACAAAAATGTTTTGCCGCAGGTATATGGAATTACTTGTATTAAAATCTAACTTCAAATCTGAGAAAGATAGAAAGGTTTGGGAATATAAACTTATGATGACCTTTGACACTCTTAGTGCTGGAATGAACGTGTCACATGGATTTATGTCTTTCTATATCAATTAAGGAATCTGCTTCTCTGACCTTCTAGGGGCATCAAAACACAATACCAGACCCCAATGAGAGGGCAATAAAACTTTCTCTCCTTATCTATGAACTGTTCCAATATTTATGTTCATCCCTCTGCCATAATGACAGTTCTGCTTCACGTCACTTGTCTTACCTATTGCATTATTCCTGTGTCCTCTTGTGTATATAAATATGTGATTCTTCAGATTTTGTATTAGTCTAGCCTGATGAAGAGACCTGAGTAGTCTCGAAAGCTTGCAATTTGTTACCATCTTTTCAGTTAGCCATTAAAAAGTATCAACCACTGAGGACTCTCAAGTCTAAATATTTTTTTAAAAAAATGAACATTTAACTTTTTTCACAAAATATTTACTTCAGATCCAATTTTTTTATTTTACCAAGGGTGACAGGAGAAATTGGACTAAAAAAGTTGTTGTGCAATTTGTCCTGAGTACACTGATACCCCATATGTGGGGGGGAACCACTGTTTGGGCGCACGGCAGAGCTCGGAAGGGAAGGAGAGCCGTTTGACTTTTCAATGCAAAATTGGCTGGAATTGAGATCGGACGCCATGTTGTGTTTGAAGAGCCCCTGATGCACCTAAACAGTGGAAACTCCCCACAAGTGACACCATTTTGGAAAGTAGACCCCCTAAGGAACTTATCTATATGTGTGTTGAGCACTTTGAACCCCAAGTGTTTCACAGAAGCTTATAACGTAGAGCCGTAAAAATAAAAAAATCATAGTTTTTCCACAAAAATGATCTTTTCATCCCTAATTTATATTTTCCCAAGGGTAACAAGATCACATAAGTTATTGTGCAATTTGTTCTGAGTACGCTGATACCCCATATGTGGGAATAAACCACTGTTTGGGCGCATGGCAAAGCATGGAGGGGAAGGAGCGCCGTTTGACATTTTCAACACAGAATTGTCCGGATGCCATGTCGCATTTGGAGAGCCGCTGATGTGCCTAAACATTGGAAACCTCCCACAAGTGACCCCATTTTGGAAACTAGACCCCCAAAGGAACTTGTCTAGATGTGTGGTGAGAACTTTGAACCCCCTGGTGTTTCACTAAAGTTTATAATGCCCGAGTGTGAAAATAAAAAAATCATATTTTTTCCACAAACATGATCTTTTTGTCCCCAATTTTTTATTTTCCCAAGAGTAACAGGAGAAATTGGACCCCAAAAGTTGTTATCCAATTTGTCCTAAGTATGCTGATACCCCATATGTGGTAGAAAACTACTGTATGGGCACACGTCGGGGCTCGGAATGGAAATAGCGACATATTGGAATGCAGACTTTGATGGAATGGTCTGTGGGCGTCTTGTCGCGTTTGGAGAGCCCCTGATGTGCCTAAACAGTGGCACATCAGGGGCTGGAAACCTCCACAAATGACCCCATTTTGGAAACTAGACACCCCCAAGGAACTTATCTAGATGTGTGGGGAGAACTTTGAACTCCCAAGTGCTTCACAGAAGTTTATAACGTAGAGCCATAAAAATAAAAAATAATTTTTTTCCACAAAAATGATATTTTCGCCCCCAATTTTTTATTTTTCCAAGGTTAACAGAGGAAATTGGACCCAAAGAGTTATTGTGCAATATGTCCTGAGTACGCTGATACCCCATTTGTGGGGGTAAACCACTGTTTGGGCATATGGCAGAGCTCGGTAGGGAAGGAGCGCCTTTTGACTTTTTCAATGCAGAATTGGCTGGAATTGAGATCAGACGCCATGTCAAGTTTGGAGAGCCCCTGATGTGCCTAAACAGTGGAAACCCCCCCAATTCTAACTCCAACCCTAACCCCAACACACCCCTAACCCTAATCCCAACCCTAACCATAACCTTAATCACAAACCTAACCCTAACACACCCCTAAACCTAATCCCAACCCTAACCTTAATCCTAACCCTAACCCTAACGGGAAAATGGAAATAAATGCATTTTTTAATTTTATTATTTTTCCCTATGTAAGGGGTGTAAAGGGAGGTTTGATTTACTATTTATAGCAGGTTTTTATATCGGGTTTTTATGATTGGCAGCTGTCACACACTAAAAGACTCTTATTGCAAAAATAGTTTTTGCATCACCACATTTTGAGAGCTATAATTTTTCCATATTTTGGCCCACAGAGTCATGTGAGGTCTTATTTTTTGTGGGACGAGTTGACATTTTTATTTGTACCATTTTTGGGCACATGACATTTTTTGATGGCTTTTTATAATGATTTTTGGGAGGCAGAATGAACAAAAACCAGCAATTCATGAATTTTTTTGGGGGGGTGTTTATACCGTTCCGCGTGTGGTAAAATTGATAAGTTAGTTTTATTCTTTGGGTTAGTACGATTACAGCGATACCTCATTTGTTTTTTTTTATGCTTTAGCACTTTTATACAATAAAAACTATTTTATATAAAAAATAATTATTTTTGCATCACTTTATTCTGCGAGCTATAACTTTTTTATTTTTTCGCTGATGATGCTGTTTGGCAGCTCGTTTTTTGAGGGACAAGATAACGTTTTCAGCGGTACCATGTTTATTTATATCAGTCTTTTTGATCGCGTGTTATTCCACTTTTTGTTCGGCTGTATGATGATAAAGCATTGTTTTTTTGCCTTTTTTTTAAGGGGTTCACTAAGGGGATTAACTAGTGGGACAGTTTTTGCCTTTGAGGACCGCCTCTTCTGGGACTTTGTGTTTGAAATGTTATTTACGTGTTAAATAAATTATGCTGTGGCCAATTTATCCAAAGAAATAATTGTAATGTGTTGTTATTGGGGTTTCTTAATAATGGTGATGGGGTGGAAATCTGGTGACTTAGGAAAT
This sequence comes from Oophaga sylvatica, assembly GCA_033576555.1. Classification (NCBI taxonomy): domain Eukaryota; kingdom Metazoa; phylum Chordata; class Amphibia; order Anura; family Dendrobatidae; genus Oophaga; species Oophaga sylvatica. The sequence goes on along the minus strand of JARQOD010000006.1, from coordinate 210,298,534 downwards.
GGTTAGGACTGGAGCTCACTTGAGTCACGAATACCCATTGTCATGTAAGGGAATAAGTGAACGCCCCCAATGATGTGTTTATGCTAACATCCCCTTGGTTATAGTAGAAATTAGCAAATAAAGTTTAACAAACTAATATCTCCGAAACAGAAATGAAAAATAAAAACCTAAAAAATATATGTTTTATTCAGATCTTCAGTCATCTCATCATTATATAGCCATTTTAACGTGTAAAATATGGCAGAAAATCATTTTAAACCCTTTAATGATCAGGGGTATTTTTGTTTTTTCAGTTTCATTTTTTGCTACCCTTCTTCCCAGAGCCATAACTTTTTTATTTTTGGTCAAAATAGCCATATGAGGGCTTTTTTTTTGCAGAACGAGTTGTACTTTTCAACAACATCATTGGTTTTACATTGTTGTGTAACAGAAAGCAGGAAAAAAATTCCAAGTGCGGTGAAAATGCAAAAAAAGTGCAATCCCACACTTGTTTTTTGTTTAGCTTTTTTACTAGGTTCACTAAATGCTAAAACTGACATGCTATTATGGTTCTCCAGGTCATTACAAGTTCAAAGACATCAAATATGTCTAGGTTCTTTTTTATCAAAGTGGTGAAAAAAAATTCTAAAGTTTGTAAAAAAAAAATGTACCCATTTTCCTGAGACCCGTAGCATCTCCATAATTTGGGAACTGGGGCCGGGTGAGGGCTTATTTTTTTGCGTGCCAAAATGAAGTTTTTATTGATACCATTTTGGTGCAGAGTATTTTGCCATTAGAGTTTTTCTGGTATAGATAAAAAAAGACAGAAATGGCAAAGCTTCTCCTATACTTTGCAATGCACAAGGATGGCACACGGATGCGTCGTTCAGTCCTCCCAGACCGCGGGTCGCCGATGGGTTGGCATGACAACCCGGGGTCAGGAGAAAACCCCTGTGGTTATCATTGCTGGATTGCTATGAGCGCAGCCTGGTGGTCGGCGCTCATAGCAAGTGAGCATATCTGCTACATAGAGCAGGTCTGCAGCCCTGCTCTATGTAGCAAAGGCAATTGGACAAGTGCAGCTTCAACTCTCCCATGGAGACTATTGAAGCAAGGAAAAAGTAAAAAAAATATTTTTAAAAGTACTAAAAAAATAAAAAATATATAAAGTTTGCCCCATTTCGCCCCATTCAAAATAAAACAATAAAAAAAATCAAATATATACATATTTGCCATCGTCGCATTCAGAATCGCCCGATCTATCAATATATAAAAACAATTAATCCAATAGTGAAATGGCGTAGTGAGAAAAAAAATCGAAAAAGCCAGAATTGCATTTTTTTGGTTGCTGCAACATTGTAATAAAATGCAATAATGGGCTAATCACTTCCTCTCCTGTCGGCCGGGAGAGGAGTTCATTCATTCTGGGGCTTACAGCTGAGCAGGCAGCATTAGCTGCACTGCTTGACTGTAAGCCAGTTAATCCTTTGTGAAGGATTACAGCGTGGGACCTGACAGAGCACCGGATAGGTAAGAATAATGTTGTTTTATTATTTTTCCTTTATTACAGGAGAGCAAGGGCTTCGCACGGATTACCAGTTAAATAAAAGATGGTCAAAAAATGTGTGTTTATTTCATTAAAATTATTTATTATTAATGTGTGTGTGTTTTTTTTTATTTCCTTCAATAGGATTAATAATTGAGAGTTGTCTAATTGACAACTCTCAATTATTAACCTGGCTTAAAGTCCCCTTTCAATAGCAAGGTGGCTTTAACCCATTATTAACCCATTCACCACCGCTACAGGGCAATGGGAATAGACGGGCAAAGTGCCAGATAGGGACATCTAATTATAGATTTGCCTTTTCTGGGGTGGCTGGGGGCAGATGTTATTAGCCAGGGGGGCACAAAATAAATGCACCCTCCCTAGGCTTATATTATCTGCCCCCACTCGCTGGCTTTGTCTGTCTGGTTGAGAAAATATGCATTTTTTTCAACGAATTTACACCTTTAATTAACCCCTACATGTGTGAAATTTTGCACACATACACTCATGTAATTGTTAGTGAAAACCATATATCAAACTACATGAAATGACATGGTTAACTGTATGTAAACCATGTGTCATTTCATGTCGGGTCTGTAATTTCACAAAAGTCGGCAATTGAATTAGTGGCTATTACACTATGTAGAACTGCATGAACTATAAATATATGTGTATATATATATATATATATATATATATAATATATATATATATATGTCTCAATTACATATATATATATATATATATATTCTATGTGTATATATCTATTCTTTATTTTGTGATTTTAAAACTATTCATTTGGATCCATTATATGTCGATTTTGCTAGCCACCGACAAAATCTTGCATGTCGGATGTCAATCGAATGTGTAACAAACGCTCAGATGCGACTAAATCGCATCATCCCCGGATAATCGGATGACAGACGCAGGCTCGGACTGGCCCACCGGAGAACCGGAGGATTCTCCGGTGGGCCCAGGCACTGACACCTGCTGGCATACTGGCCAGCAGCTGCCTAGGGCCCCCACTGCTCCAAGGGCCCCCAGCAAGTTACTATGGGGCCCTGAGTCAAGGGGTCCCGCCCTGTGCCTGCGTAGCAGCAGCTGGAGACAGGATCGTGTCCCCGCTGCTAAAGCTAAATGAATATTCACGCTTCCCCATGTCACTATGGGCGTGGAGAGGCGTGAATACCATTTCTCTTTAATAGCGTGCAGTGTTAGCCGCAGGCTGCAGCTAACACTGCCCGCATGTAAAGTCCCACCACCGCACCACACACATACAGAGAGATACACACACAAATACTCACAGCGCAGCACATCCTGGCATCCTGCACGGCTCTTCCTGTCTGAGAGAGCCCAGCTGGATGATGCCATCATCCAGCACTGGTCTCAGACAGAAAGCAGCAGGCGAGGAACAGGCTGCCGTGATGTGCTGCTGCTGTGGGGAGGTGAGCTGTGCTGTGTGTCTCTGTGCCAAGTTGTGTGTGTATGTGGTGCGATGCTTTGTGTGTGTGTGTGTGTGTGTGTGTGTGAGAGAGAGAGGGTTGGTGGGGGAGGCAGTGATGGAGGTGATGGGCAATGATTGTGGGGAGGCAATGGTGAAGGTGATGGGCAATGATGGGGAAAGGCAACGATGGAGGTGATGGGCAATGATGGTGGGGAGGCAACGATGGAGGTGATGGGCAATGATGCGGTGGGTGAGGCAGCGATGGAGGTGATGGGCAATGATGGCGGTGGGAGGAGGCAGGGATGGAGGTGATGGGCAATGATGGCGGTGGGGGGAGGCAATGATGAAGGTAATGGGCAATGACGGTGGGGGAGGCAATGATGGAGGTGATGGGCAATGATGGCGGTGGGAGGAGGCAGGGAAGGATGAGGTGATGGGCAATGATGGTGGTGGGGGAGGCAATGATGAAGGTGATGGGCAATGACTGTGGGGGGAGGCAATGAAGGAGGTGATGGGCAATGATGATGGGGAAAGACAATGATGTAGGTCATAGGCAATGATGGTGGGGAGGCAATGATGGAGGAGATGTAATGGGCAATGATGGTGGTGGGGGAGACAATGATGGAAGTGATGAAATGGACAATGATGGTGGTGGAGGAGGAGGCAATGATTGAGGTGGTGGAATGGGCAGTGATGGTGTGGTGGTGGGGGAGAATGATAAGGGTGGTGGGGGAGAAGGCAATGATAGAGGTGGTGATGAGGACAATGATGGGGTGGAGAGGGTCTGCATTATACTTTGAGGGGGCTACATTATATTCAGTGGGGGGACTGCATTATTCTCAGGGGACTACATTATATTCTGGGGGCTATATCATACTTTATGGGGGGCTACAGTATACTCTATGGGGACCTGCATTATATTCTGTGGTGGGGCTGCATTAATCTCTTAGGGGACTACATTATATTCTGGAGGGCTACTTATTACTATATGATGGGGCTACAGTATACTCTATGGGGGGCCTGCATTATTCCATCAGGGGACTACATTATATTCTGGGGGGCTATATCCTACTATATGAGGGGGCAGCAGTATGCCCTATGAGGGGCTACAGTATACTCTATGGGGGGGCAGCATTATGCCCTATGAGGGGGCTACAGTATACTCTATGGGGGGCTGCATTATACCCTATGAGGGTGCTACATTATATTCTATGGTGGGGACTGCGATATACCTTATGAGGGGGTTGCATTATATTTTGTGGGGTGCTGCATTATATTCTATGAGAGAGGGCTGCATTATATTTTATGAGGGGGCTACATTATATTCTGTGAGGGTGGCTACATTATATTCTATGAGGGGGCTACATTATATTCTATGACGGGGCTAGCCCTCTATGATCCTACCGCAACCCCTACTACATAATTAAGACATGTACTACCTTATATTATAATGGTCATAAATTATGTAAACTTTATTAGGAAAATGGAAAAAAGGAATCTGGCAATTAAGGGAAAATATCACAAAACACACATGATCAAAGAAAGGGCCGGAAAAATGAAAGTGAACCACTAACATAAAACATCCTGCCAAATGGGCACAGTGTAAGCCATATATTACGTATATAAAGTGTCCCAAAATGCTATAGATGAAAAATTGTAGTCATGGTAGGTATCAACATAGCTGAAAGCTGCACAGATATAGTAACATAATCATGGTGAATACCAAAATAGCAATATACTGCACAGCATAGGGGATACACAATTATGGCGATAAGGGAGATAATGGCATGAATAATTACCACAGAATGCAGCGGTCCACGAACACCCAGCCCACCCCGACGCACGTTTCGGAGCGGAAGCGCTCCTTCCTCAGGGAACATGTAACCAGATAATGCACAGGTGGGTATATATATACTAAAACTAACGGAAATGTCACACACGCCGTCACCGCATCGCGCATATCCACCGCGCATCCCGGGACGTCACATCCGGAATCACGTAGGGCCCCACGTGATCCGAACATGCGACGTCACCGGAAGTGACGTGGGGGCGCGAGGAAAGGACGGCGCATGCGCAGAACCGCCCTGGTATGGAATACCAGGAATAAATATGGCCGCCACGATGCAAACAATGCAACGATATCTACAGAACATGTGAGTATAGATAATTATAATGAATAATAAAAGAAACAACAAAAACAGAATGAAAAATAACAAAGATGAATAACGCTACCACAAATGCAAATATACTTAAAATACTAACACAGCACACAAAGTATGAATAGTGCACATGATTCAGGCCGCATAATTAGAATCCAGTGTCGCAACAGAGCAGAAGAAACCATGGTAGAGTAAACAGGGTCATCCAAGGGTCCTCCAAATAAGGTGCAGTCTATTCAGGACATGTAATAAGAGTCCGACAAAGCAATTGGAATAATTAACACAGTGATCCAAAGGTCCTCCTGGCGATCTTGAATTCATGTGCAAGAGTATAACGAGCATCAATAGGCGGAACTAAATATAAAGAAAAAACAATAAAGATTAAAATCTTAAAAACAAAGAACATGCGGATAAGGGATATAGATGATGTGCAAATGAGAAGATCACAAGAAGGGGACAAATGACATATTCTCATTCAACCCATGTGGATGAATGGTTCTCAATGCGTTATACCCGCTTTCCCTGTTGATGATGAACTTTTTATAGCCAAATGGGAGGAGGCATGTGACACCTGTTCGCACTCTCTTATGCATCTCCTGATCAATTTAAATTCTAAACAAATTTCTGAGCTTGACAAGAGCATTGACACTTTACAAACTGAGATCCGTAATGGTTGTACCTCTGAAAGGATCCAGATATTTGAGCATGATATGGATAAATCCATGGACCAGCTTGTTAAAACAATTCAAGACAATCAAATGAAAAAATATACTAGAGATACTAAAGACTATCATGCCAAAAGGGTCTACCTATGGAGGAAGAAAAATGGCCCTAATAACTTTAGGGGATTACATAGTGTTTCTTCTATGAGTGATATATCTGACATATCGTCTGTATCCACTACATCCCATGGAGAAACACATAGGTTACGTGACCATGCCTTCCATCCATATAAGAGACGTCCAATGCATACTTCAGAAGCACCTCATAATGATAATAAGGTGATCAATCTCAGTAATTATGTATTATCTGACTCTGATGTTTCTTTGCTTGGCAGGGGCCTATCTTTCTCTCCCACCTCTAGATATGATCCATTCACGGGTGTTAAAGATCTACACATTTTTGCAAGGTCATTGCTGTTCAAAAAGTATTTTTATAATGGTGATATTTCACATCTCTTTCCAACAGAAGAGGAGCAGGAGGCATTAAGGATCTTGGAGGAGTTGGCATTGGAACATAATGATAATGGAGGTAAGATTCCTCCTTCCATACGTCCGCGCTCCAAGAGGTTCCCCCCGTTTTCTACTTGTCCCAGTATCGATTTGTTTGTGCGGGTGGTGGCGGAGGACCTCTCCAGGATTCCATTGGGTAGAGGTGTTGATAATCTCACCAGAGATGAAAGAAATCGTTTGAAATCTCTACATGATTTACCTGATGTTGTGCTGAAGCCAGCCGACAAAGGTGGTAACGTGGTTATTTGGCCTAAATCCTTATATGAAAAGGAGGCATTTCGGCAGTTACACAACACTGTCTGTTACCGTAAACTTACATACAATCCCCTTTCTGCCAATACTGCTAAACTAGAAGACATCCTTAAAAGAGCAGTCGATACCAATGTTATCACCAGTGAGATGGCTTCGGCGCTAAAAATCAGGGAACCAACTATTGCCACTCTATACCTTCTACCCAAGGTCCACAAGAGTCTTTCGTCGCCGCCTGGCAGACCTATCGTGTCTGGGAGGGGGAACCTCTTGGAGAATTTGAATAAGTGGATTGATTATTACCTACAGCCACTGGTTGCCAACCTACCCTCCTTCCTCAAAGATACCGGCGAATTGTTGCGCAAGGTCGATGGATTGTGTTTAGAGGGTGATTCTCTACTAGTTTCTTTGGATGTTGAGTCCTTATATACCAATATTAAACATTCTGACGGAATTGCCGCGGTCCGGTTTTTTCTCGGGACTACTACACTTGCTACCGGATTAAAGGACCTCATCCTGGAACTATTAGAGTTCACCCTCACCCACAATTTTTTTGTATTCAAGGGATCCTTCTACCTGCAGCTCCAGGGGACGGCTATGGGTGCTGCCTTCGCGCCATCCTATGCCAACCTCTTCCTGGGGCTGTGGGAGAGGGATCTTTTCTTGACAGACAAACAGGGGTCAATCAATTGCGTTCCTTTTTGGGTTTGTTATATTGACGATATCTTCTTTGTCTGGCAGGGCACATCCATCGACCTTGAGCAATTCATTGCCTCTTTGAACAGCAATGACCTTAATATACACCTTACTCTGGTGTGGGATTCCACTGCCATCAATTTTCTAGATGTCACTATTAAGAAGGATGATATAGGTGTCATCCAGATAGACATCTATCGCAAGGAGACTTCTACGAACATGGTGTTACATTCCACCTCCTGTCATTCGTCTCATGTTATGAGAGCCATTCCTGTGGGACAGTTCCTCCGGTTACGGCGGATTTGTTCCACAGAGTCAGACTTTGAGGCTAGAGCTATAGAACTGAGGTCACGTTATTTGGCTAGAGGTTATAGCAGGCGCTCTATTAAGAGGGCATACCATAGAGCCAAACACTCTTCACGTAATGGTTTGCTATATACAAATGACGGCTCTAGACCTAATGATCCAAACATGGTAAGATTTATTACAACTTACCATCCTCAACATCATAAGATGCGGTCAGCTGTGCAAAAGGCATGGCCCATTCTAAAAGTAGATCCTGTTATTGGTAGATTTCTTCCTGATAGACCATACTTTACCTTTAGACGTGCCAGAAATTTGCGTGATCATTTGGTCTCTAGCCATTATTCTGGTCAACATGCTCTGACCTTCTTGGACAATGCCCCTGCTGTTAATGGATGTGTTCCTTGTGGTAGATGCGTGGCATGCCCAAACATTGTACGGTGCTCTACATTTACCAACTCTGATGGCACCAAACAATTTTTGATTAAGCAGCGTATTTCATGTATGACCAGATATGTCATCTATTGTGCCAGCTGCCCATGTGGATTATTCTATGTGGGTCTCACTACTCGACAATTCAAAGTTCGAGTACGTGAGCACGTTTTGGGCATTGCAGCCGCATCTACTTGCACTGACACTGCGACATTAAAAATGTTGCCACGCCATTTTGCTGAATTCCACCAATGTGACAGCTCTTTGTTGAAAGTTAAGGGCATTTATGCCCTTAACATTAATATACATGGCGGTGACTTGTCCAGAAGGTTAGCACAGGCTGAAACTAAATGGATTTGGACATTGAGAACCATTCATCCACATGGGTTGAATGAGAATATGTCATTTGTCCCCTTCTTGTGATCTTCTCATTTGCGCATCATCTATATCCCTTATCCGCATGTTCTTTGTTTTTAAGATTTTAATCTTTATTGTGTTTTCTTTATATTTAGTTCCGCCTATTGATGCTCGTTATACTCTTGCACATGAATTCAAGATCGCCAGGAGGACCTTTGGATCACTGTGTTAATTATTCCAATTGCTTTGTCGGACTCTTATTACATGTCCTGAATAGACTGCACCTTATTTGGAGGACCCTTGGATGACCCTGTTTACTCTACCATGGTTTCTTCTGCTCTGTTGCGACACTGGATTCTAATTATGCGGCCTGAATCATGTGCACTATTCATACTTTGTGTGCTGTGTTAGTATTTTAAGTATATTTGCATTTGTGGTAGCGTTATTCATCTTTGTTATTTTTCATTCTGTTTTTGTTGTTTCTTTTATTATTCATTATAATTATCTATACTCACATGTTCTGTAGATATCGTTGCATTGTTTGCATCGTGGCGGCCATATTTATTCCTGGTATTCCATATCAGGGTGGTTCTGCGCATGCGCCGTCCTTTCCTCGCGCCCCCGCGTCACTTCCGGTGACGTCGCATGTTCGGATCACGTGGGGCCCTACGTGATTCCGGATGTGACGTCCCGGGATGCGCGGTGGATATGCGCGATGCGGTGACGGCGTGTGTGACATTTCCGTTAGTTTTAGCATATATATACCCACCTGTGCATTATCTGGTTACATGTTCCCTGAGGAAGGAGCGCTTCCGCTCCGAAACGCGCGTCGGGGTGGGCTGGGTGTTCGTGGACCGCTGCATTCTGTGGTAATTATTCATGCCATTATCTCCCTTATCGCCATAATTGTGTATCCCCTATGCTGTGCAGTATATTGCTATTTTGGTATTCACCATGATTATGTTACTATATCTGTGCAGCTTTCAGCTATGTTGATACCTACCATGACTACAATTTTTCATCTATAGCATTTTGGGACACTTTATATACGTAATATATGGCTTACACTGTGCCCATTTGGCAGGATGTTTTATGTTAGTGGTTCACTTTCATTTTTCCGGCCCTTTCTTTGATCATGTTGTTTTGTGATATTTTCCCTTAATTGCCAGATTCCTTTTTTCCATTTTCCTAATAAAGTTTACATCATTTATGACCATTAGACTGTTGTCCTCTTTCCCCCTTTTTTTGCTTGCTTAATTTAGCAGTCGGTCTTTACTGTCCATTTGGCATTTCTTGATTAAGATATGTATATTGCCTTTTTCGCTTTCTATATTATTTACCTTATATTATACCCTGATATAGCGCGTTTTACCGCACAATTGGCGGTCTTGTATTTATTTGTATGTAGCTACATAGAGGGCCCTAAGAATGATTTTCTCTGGTGGGCCCAAGGTGCTCCAGTCCGACGCTGGACAGACGGATGAATGTTCATGAAAGTTTTGTGCGATAATAGACCGACTAAAACGGTCCGATTTTTTTAGACGGTGTGTGTGACCCCGGCCTTATGGTAAAAATGGACACATGGATGACACACTGATGGGAAAAACAGACACACAGATAGAAAACATTGACACCGGTACCGGTTTTTCACATACATGTTTTATACAAAAATATGAAGGAGGCCTTAGAATATTTTCATAGTTATGTCTCAGTATTCCTAGACCTACATCAGAGCTACAACAACTGTGACCACATTTGTGGCTAAACCAAAGCAAAAATGACACAAATGGTAAGGATGTCTAGTAGCTTGGTAATGGGATAGCTTTATAATAACATTTCCAATTGTACTCTTAGGCTGAAGACACACTTAAAATCGGTCCCATATTGATGCACCATTTTGATGCAGGAGAGTCGGACGAGTATAATACGAGTATAATGCATTTTTTATGTGAGTAAAATCGGATTTTTCACACCTAGCATTCGATTTACATCCGAATGCAGCGTGATTGCTATCCGACTGCAATGCGATTTTAACATGAGCTTTTGCATAGAGAAATTCTCTAAGTAATTTACACATTTTCAAAGGAAATATTCTTCAAAACAAATATATACAGTACAGACCAAAAGTTTGGACACACCTTCTCATTCAAAGATCTTTCTGTATTTTCATGACTATGAAAATTGTAAATTCACACTGAAGGCATCAAAACTATGAATTAACACATGTGGAATTATACATTACACTTTACAAAAAAGTGTGAAACAACTGAAAATATGTCTTATATTCTAGGTTCTTCAAAGTAGCCACCTTTTGCTTTGATTACTGCTTTGCACGCAGAAAAGGTGAACGGATGGACTCTACATGCCTAGTTCCCACCTTGAAGCATGGAGGAGGTGGTGTGATGGTGTGGGGGTGCTTTGCAGGTGACACTGTTGGGGATTTATTCAAAATTGAAGCGGTGAGCGGTCCAGCTCACCCCAAACCATCTCGATTGGGTTCAGGTCTGGTGACTGTGGAGGCCAGGTCATCTGGCGTAGCACCCCAACACTCTCCTTCTTGGTCAAATTGCCCTTTCACAGTCTGGAGGTGTGTTTGGGGTCATTGTGCTGTTGAAAAATAAATGATGGTCCAACTAAACGCAAACCGGATGGAATTGCATGCCACTGCAAGATGCTGTGGTAGCCATGCTGGTTCACTATGCCTTCAATGATGAATAAATCCCCAACAGTGTCACCAGCAAAGCACTCCCACACCATCACACCACCTCCTCCATGCTTCACGGTGGGAACCAAGCATGTAGAGTCCATCCGTTCACCTTTTGTCACGCTGTCTAGCAGATATATATATAAATAATGTCAGTAATCTATCAAGTGGGACAACATTCTATATAACATATAAATAGGTAACATTAACATGTATATATAGCATAGTATTACCTGACATAATATCCTGTGGGTCAATACTGAATCCTTTTCACGCTGTCTCTGGCTAGAGGTGGACCGGGGTCTATGCTGACCCTAAACTGGGGTCCTGACTAGTTCCTCTACCTGGAGGTACTGTTAATGGTACAGAGGTCCAGGCCGCCAGCGTAAACCCTGTCTCCTATAAATCCCTGACCACTGTAATCTAGTCCTTAGAAGGACCCTGATTACCACCATAGGGAATGGACAGGTAAAGGTTAACAAACAGTAAAGACAGACGAAACAGACAGGGGATAAAGTAAATACTGTCTTGCATACAACATTTAAACACAGAGGGAACACCAAAGGTCTAGGAGATAAACTATAAGCAAGGAGAGGAGAAACAACAAAGGAGCTCTTAGCTTAAGTCTTCTCAGAACCGATCCTATCTGCAGTCTGTATGAATGCTTTCACTGGCATCTAACAGACAGACTGGCAGGAATATATAAAGGAAGCTAATTAGAACATAATCAAAAGCAGCCGGGCGAGGCTGGACCTAGTCTTAGCAACGAGCTAGGTAAAATTAACTCCCTAACTACCAAACACAAAGTAACAGCAACTCAGCTGCGAGAAGTCAGAATGTGCAATCGCGACGATCTTCATGGCGTTGCACCCATGACAGTACCCCCCCTTCTACGAGGGGCCTCCGGACCCTCAGGGCCAGGTCTGCCCGGGTGAGTTGTGTGGAAGGTCCGAACCAATCGATCTGCGTTAATATCAGACGCAGGGACCCACGTCCTCTCCTCAGGACCATACCCCTTCCAATGAACCAAGTACTGAAGGGACCGGCGATTCAGACGTGAGTCAATGATCTTCGACACTAGAAATTCTAAGTTACCATTGACCACCACTGGAGGAGGAGGTAGAGGTGACGGCATAACTGGCGCCACGTACCTCTTAAGCAACGATTTGTGGAACACATTGTGGATTTTAAACGTAGGAGGGAGGTCCAGACGAAATGCCACAGGATTAATTATAGAACTGATCCTGTATGGACCCAGTTTCCAGGAGGGAACCTTGAGTTTTATATTCTTGGTAGACAACCACACCAGATCGTTCACACTTAGGTCCGGACCAGACACTCTCCTCCTATCAGCCCTCCGCTTGTAACGGTTCCCCATAGCACTCAGACCATTCAGCACTCCTCTCCAAACTGAAGCAAGTGACGACGAGAATCGTTCCTCCTCAGGAACCCCAGACGGACGGGTATGTGGGGTCTTAGAGCGAGCACAAACTCCACAGGACGCGACAAAAGTTATTACCTCTTTATTTAAGTTAGGCCACCAAAACCGGCGAGAAAGGAGATCCACAGTTGCTTTACTCCCTGGATGTCCTGCTAAAGCAGAATTATGATGTGCCTCGATAACTTTTTGTCTTAACTGATTAGGAACAAACAGTTTCCCTGGAGGTCCTACAGGGGCGTCCACCTGAGCCTTCAATACCTCCTCCTCAAGCTCAGAGCATACAGCCGACATTACCACTCCCTCCTGAAGGATAGGAACCGGGTCATCCGTCTTTCCGGCCCCTGGGAAACTACGAGATAAGGCATCAGGCGGCAATTTTATTGAGCAGTCATACGCGCGATGAGGAGGTAACTCTTGACACCCCTCCTCTGAGAACACATCCTCCAAGTCCTCCAGAAAAGGAGGCAAGGTCCTAGGCACGACCGCACCGATGACCGTGTTCATGCAGTTATTCTTGCAAAATTCACCCCACTGGCTTATCTCTCTGGATTGCCAATCAATCACTGGGTTATGTTTAGCCAACCAAGGAAGTCCCAACACAATAGGAGTAGGAAGACCCTCCAACACATAACAAGACAACTGTTCTTTATGTATTGCCCCTACTCGAAGGTCTATGTTATGAACAGCTTGTACAAAGCTACCTTGACCGAGAGGTCTGGCGTCAATAGAAAGTATAGGGATCGGTTTGGCCAATACACTCAGTTGCATACCTTGCACCTGGGCAAACCGAGCGTCCACCATATTAGTCCCAGACCCACTATCAAGAAGAACAGAAATCCTCTCAACTCTTGCACCAACCACCACCTCCGCAGGCACGAGAAATTGAGACGGACCTGGGGACGAAATACCTACTCCCAGGTTGTCGTCCACCACACAACCTGGGATTAACAGTTTTTCGGTGACTTTTTTGCTCAATGAGGCACGGGAGGGACACCCCCCAACAAAATGTCCCTCTCTCCCACAGAAGAAACACCTTCTTGTCTTGCGGCGCACCGCTGATTCCCTCCTACAAAATGATGTCCCTCCCAACTGCATAGGTTCCTCAGAACAGACCAGGGGAACCTCAATATAAGGGACTTTAGTAGTGGGTTGAGTCATAACAGGGGGCGGAGTTACCTCGCACCTCCCCCGAAGCCGTCTATCAATACGAATAGCAAGGGCCATAGCAGCCTCCAGTGACGGAGGAGAATCATACTGAGCCAAAACATCTTTTAATTTGTCAGATAACCCTTGACAAAACTGGCTCCTAAGAGCTGGGTCATTCCACTGAGTATCTGTGGCCCATCTACGGAACTCAGAAGAAAATTCCTCCGCCGGACGATCTCCCTGCTGTATCCTACGTAACTTCGTTTCAGCAAGGGAGACCCGATCCGGGTCATCATACACCAGACCCAGGGCAGCAAAAAATCGATCTACTGACTGGAGGGCCGGGGAGCCCGGGGGAAGAGAGAACGCCCAGGATTGAGGGTCCCCTTTTAAGAGCGAGATGACAATTCCCACCCTCTGCTCTTCACTCCCCGATGACCGAGGCCGCAGCCGAAAGTATAATTTACATGCCTCCCGGAAGGTAAAAAATTTGTCCCGCCCACCAGTGAATCTGTCCGGGAGACCAACCTTAGGTTCAGATCTGGTTTGCTCCGGGGGGGACAAAACCTTGGACTTAATGTCCGTAAGCTCCATGGACAACCTCTGCAACTGCAGGGCAAGCTGGGCTACTGGATCCATGGTAGCTGGGGAGAATCTTTAGTTTGGCCGGTGAAAATGTCACGCTGTCTAGCAGATATATATATATAAATAATGTCAGTAATCTATCAAGTGGGACAACATTCTATATAACATATAAATAGGTAACATTAACATGTATATATAGCATAGTATTACCTGACATAATATCCTGTGGGTCAATACTGAATCCTTTTCACGCTGTCTCTGGCTAGAGGTGGACCGGGGTCTATGCTGACCCTAAACTGGGTCCTGACTAGTCCCTCTACCTGGAGGTACTGTTAATGGTACAGAGGTCCAGGCCGCCAGCGTAAACCCTGTCTCCTATAAATCCCTGACCACTGTAATCTAGTCCTTAGAAGGACCCTGATTACCACCATAGGGAATGGACAGGTAAAGGTTAACAAACAGTAAAGACAGACGAGACAGACAGGGGATAAAGTAAATACTGTCTTGCATACAACATTTAAACACAGAGGGAACACCAAAGGTCTAGGAGATAAACTATAAGCAAGGTGAGGAGAAACAACAAAAGAGCTCTTAGCTTAAGTCTTCTCAGAACCGATCCTATCTGCAGTCTGTATGAATGCTTTCACCGGCATCTAACACACAGACTGGCAGGAATATATAAAGGAAGCTAATTAGAACATAATCAAAAGCAGCCGGGCGAGGCTGGACCTAGTCTTAGCAACGAGCTAGGTAAAATTAACTCCCTAACTACCAAACACAAAGTAACAGCAACTCAGCTGCGAGAAGTCAGAATGTGCAATCGCGACGATCTTCATGGCGATGCACCCATGACACCTTTTCTGCGTGCAAAGCTGTAATCAAAGCAAAAGGTGGCTACTTTGAAGAACTTATAATATAAGACATATTTTCAGTTGTTTCACACTTTTTTGTAAAGTGTAATGTATAATTCCACATGTGTTAATTCATAGTTTTGATGCCTTCAGTGTGATTCTACAATTTTCATAGCCATGAAACTACAGAAAAATCTTTGAATGAGAAGGTGTGTCCAAACTTTTGGTCTGTACTGTATATAATAGATAAATAGAATAAAAGCCAGCAATTCATTTGCCGCATACAGTAAAATCACAGCATGACAGGTTAGAATAGAATAGATATATACACATAGATTACATAGATATATAGATGTCAGTGAAACATAATATATATATATATATATTACATACATAGAAAGATAGATGAAAATCCAGCATTTCATCTGCCGTGTACTGTAAAATCACTGCAGGAGCCGACAGAATAGAAGAGATGGATTACATACACTAAATACATGTGGAACAGATAGATATATAGATGTCTGTGACAAATACAATTACTACAGTGTATGTGCAGCATGTATTTAACTAATAAAAGATTATTTTTTGGAAAAAAAATGGCAATCTTTGTAACCAGCAGAGGGAAAGCCAACAGCTGGGGGACGATGTTTATAGCATGGGAAGGAGATAATACCCATTGAGCTTCCCAGGCTGTTAATCAGCTCACAACTGTATACTTAGCCTTTACTGGCTATTAAAATGGGGGACCCCAAAAAAAAATTGACGTCCCCCTATAATTAATAACCAGCAAAGGCTATGCAGATAGCTGCAGGCTGATATTAATAGCCTAGGAAGGGGCCATGGATACTGCCTCCCCAGGCTAAAAACATTAGCTCTCAGCTGCCCCAGAAAATGCGCATCTCTAAGACGGGAAAATGTTGTGGGAAAATTTTGTGCCGACGTCACATAGGTGAAGTGAGTGATATATGAGTCACTGACAAATATACTATATATCTATGTATGTATCTATGTGTATATATCTATTCTATTCTAACCTGTCACTCTGTGATTTTATTGTACGCTGCACATGAATTGCCGGCTTTTCAAATGCGGTCGGTGTGTAAAAATCGGACAGCACTAGCATGGTCTGAGTGCTGTGAGATTTTTTTCTCGCACCCATTGACTTCTATTGCGGGATGCGATCCAATTTCTAATTACAATCGCACCATGCGATGAACACACAATCATAGAATAACATTGTCCGAATTCAATCCAATTTTTTATCGGATTGTGTTCATCCGATTTCATCGCAAGAGGGAATGAGCTCTTAGACAACCCTTAAGGTTATATCAATCAAAAATACATCATTACAGTTATGTGTACATTGTTTTATTCTAAAAAGAAGCAGAAAATTAGATTTCCTCATGTACACAATTAGGAATTAAGAGGGATAGTTTATTCTGGTCACTCAAGAAATAACAAAAGGTCAAGATTCTTTTTTTTTATTGACTTAATTCGTTTTGCTTACATTTTTTCCCTAAAGGGCGCCACACTTAACACTGGTCAGGGGTCAATTATCGCTTTCACGACTCATTTGTTGCTAAATTTAGTACAGCCGGTCCTCATGCGGCTACCGGGGGGCACTTACTCATATGCATTTATACATCTCTAATTGCCTTTATTGGAAGCTGTATTAACCGGTGTGCATTGAGCTGCCTTTATTGGAAGCTGTATTAACCTGTGTGCATTGAGCTCCCCCTAGAAATGCCCTTGCCATTGATTATCATGTCATCAGGAGTCAGGACCATTTTTATTACCTAAGAGTAAATAATAAACGAGGAGTTGATGCAGAAAATGCTATAAGTTCTCCTTGGGTGATAAATAAGCTTTATTTGCTAAAGAGGAATAACTCTAACTTATTGAAAGCCAATTAAAAAGCTAGAAGAATTAACCCCTTTCTGCAAATAGATGTACATGTAACATACTAATTGTAGTCTTGAAACCTATTTTCAATTAATCTAATTTTTTTCATCTCTGCCTTTCAATAGACATAATTTTATTTTTCAGTACGAGTTTTCAATGTCACCATTTTGGGGAACATGTAAGTGATTGTATGACTCTTATTAAAAGGAACCTGTCCTGTGCAAAAATGCTATTTACCTGCAGATATACAGTAGAATTAATCTTCAAATAGCATTAAAATGCTGCCTGGCTGTCTTACTGACAGCACAGCTACCACTCACTTACAAATATAGGGGTGTGCACGGCACAATTGCAGTCATCATTCACTTCGCTCACTATACCTTGAGTGATAGCTGTAATAATTCCCTCAAAGATAGATGGTGTGCACTCGAATATATCAATGGCGAGGTGCTAGTGTCATGGAATAAATCCCAATCTAGACATGTAAATAGCACTGCACTCTCAAACGGGAATTCCATGCAAAATAGAGTAAATATTTATTAAACAACCAAAAGCGATGAGGAGCATATTTTACAAAGCGACACAAAAAACAGACGTTTCGACTCTCCCGAGTCTTTTTCAAACAGCCGCTATATACAAAAAGAAAAAACAGACAACAAATGAATACAATGGTTGAAATGAATAAATAAGTTCAACATACACAACATAAAAGTACATAAAAAAATAAAATAAATTTAACTTTCCAAAATGTGACATTAAACGTGCTTGTACCATAAAGACCAACAAGCACCAACCGTATGCCGAAAGTAGGAAAAGTGAAGGATAACATGGTGATAGGAGCTTACCCAAGGTATGAGAGAAATAGTATCACAAGTAGATATCAATCAAGGATAATTTTACCTGAAAAATGCTTCAGAGAAGTATTAATTATGAGATTAGTGGGTTTCTATATCTAAAAGAGGATAATGGGTGGGAAATATTGTTAGGTTCAATGAAACGCTGTAGAAGTTCAACACTGGTGAGAGATGTATATAGTAGTAAATACCTGTTCCAATAGAGTACTCAAGAACAAAAATAATAAGAAAGGATGACTCCCCAAAAGAATGGCCTGGGGTATAAGAATATGAAAGAAATATGACATTAAATATGTGCTAAACAAATAGCAGAAAGAGTAGTATATAAGTATATAGACTAAATATATAGAATAAATACCTGGGTGGTTGTTAGATAATAAATGGAAAGAAGTAACCTTCGAGTAGGAAAGTGAAGAATCTGTTTAGAAATAAGTAAATGAGGAATATGAAATTGACTATAGGTGTGTATGGGTCCTAAAAACTAGGCGCTATTGTGCAGTATAGATGATAATGCCAAACAGCATTGGCGATATTACAGTGCTGGTAAGAGGATTAGTGCTGCATAAAAAAGTACTGAAATGGCCTAGCTGGGATACTAGAAAACAGGAGTCACATGGCAAAACACTGCAGGTATGTATGAGCCCTATATACTGGGTACTAATGCGCATATATTCTAAGTCCCAGTGGGAATAATATAAATCTGCCGCATGAAAAGTGTTGTAGCTGAAAGTTAAATACTGTCTGCTAAGAAGAAATTACCTGGTACGATTAGTGTGTCAGCAACGCTCCCGCGTCTCGCTGATTAGTGGCGTGCTGCAGGAGTGAGGACGCCGGGTATAAAAGCCGGCTGGTATCGTCGGACCGGATGTGCGTCATCCTGGCCGGAAGTGACGTAGCCGATATTCTAAATCCCTCTGCGGCTGCGCAAAGAGCGCTAGAGAGGTGTATCCTGAGCTATGTACTGCGCATGCGTTGTGTAGAAGGGATGTAAACAAAGGAAAGAGGTGGAACTGTAAAAGGAATGCAGGCAAAAGAAAAGGATTATGTGAGCAGAAATCCTTTTCTTTTGCCTGCATTCCTTTTACAGTTCCACCTCTTTCCTTTGTTTACATCCCTTCTACACAACGCATGCGCAGTACATAGCTCAGGATACACCTCTCTAGCGCTCTTTGCGCAGCCGCAGAGGGATTTAGAATATCGGCTACGTCACTTCCGGCCAGGATGACGCACATCCGGTCCGACGATACCAGCCGGCTTTTATACCCGGCGTCCTCACTCCTGCAGCACGCCACTAATCAGCGAGACGCGGGAGCGTTGCTGACACACTAATCGTACCAGGTAATTTCTTCTTAGCAGACAGTATTTAACTTTCAGCTACAACACTTTTCATGCGGCAGATTTATATTATTCCCACTGGGACTTAGAATATATGCGCATTAGTACCCAGTATATAGGGCTCATACATACCTGCAGTGTTTTGCCATGTGACTCCTGTTTTCTAGTATCCCAGCTAGGCCATTTCAGTACTTTTTTATGCAGCACTAATCCTCTTACCAGCACTGTAATATCGCCAATGCTGTTTGGCATTATCATCTATACTGCACAATAGCGCCTAGTTTTTAGGACCCATACACACCTATAGTCAATTTCATATTCCTCATTTACTTATTTCTAAACAGATTCTTCACTTTCCTACTCGAAGGTTACTTCTTTCCATTTATTATCTAACAACCACCCAGGTATTTATTCTATATATTTAGTCTATATACTTATATACTACTCTTTCTGCTATTTGTTTAGCACATATTTAATGTCATATTTCTTTCATATTCTTATACCCCAGGCCATTCTTTTGGGGAGTCATCCTTTCTTATTATTTTTGTTCTTGAGTACTCTATTGGAACAGGTATTTACTACTATATACATCTCTCACCAGTGTTGAACTTCTACAGCGTTTCATTGAACCTAACAATATTTCCCACCCATTATCCTCTTTTAGATATAGAAACCCACTAATCTCATAATTAATACTTCTCTGAAGCATTTTTCAGGTAAAATTATCCTTGATTGATATCTACTGGTGATACTATTTCTCTCATACCTTGGGTAAGCTCCTATCACCATGTTATCCTTCACTTTTCCTACTTTCGGCATACGGTTGGTGCTTGTTGGTCTTTATGGTACAAGCACGTTTAATGTCACATTTTGGAAAGTTAAATTTATTTTATTTTTTTATGTACTTTTATGTTGTGTATGTTGAACTTATTTATTCATTTCAACCATTGTATTCATTTGTTGTCTGTTTTTTCTTTTTGTATATAGCGGCTGTTTGAAAAAGACTCGGAGAGTCGAAACGTCTGTTTTTTGTGTCGCTTTGTAAAATATGCTCCTCATCGCTTTTGGTTGTTTAATAAATATTTACTCTATTTTGCATGGAATTCCCGTTTGAGAGTGCAGTGCTATTTACATGTAATAATTCCCTGGCACTTAGCACAGATGCGATGAAGAGCGAACTGTCAATCAAACTGTTGGGGAGTGATTGCATCCACTGTTCACAGTGCAGTGAACAATTACTTTTTAACCCTTACGTTCCAGCAGATTGTTGCAAGCTGACAGTTATGAGTTGCTACTGGCCATGATCTGTTGTATTTAGATATAAGTGGATCAGGCAACATTCAAATTCGCCTCTTTGCTTTGTTTTTCCAGGTAATTCGATTTGCGGAGAATAACTTCTCCAAAGACTGAATTTTCTGGGAAAAAATAGCAAATCAAATTTCCAAGGAAAAAACAGGCAACAGGTGTATTAAAGTGTTATTTTTTATTTAATGTCCCAAATTATGCTCTGGGGTCTCTCTAGATCCCATACTATAATAAACGTAATATGTAAAAAGTATAAAAAATCCTTATACTCACCTTTTATGCCTCTCGGCTCCTCACTGTCACCCATCCAGTCCTCATCCAGATCACTGCCATTCATGCTGAAATCCCTTGGCACACTTCTGCAGACCTCTCATGGGCCCTCATCAAAACTTCCTAACACATCATGAGATGCCAGGAGATTTCTGATCTTAAGGACTGGACTTGTGATGCAGAAGGGCCAAAGAGGTGAGTATAAGGTTTTTTTTTTACATTTTGATAGCCTTTTACGGTTCAGAATAATGGAAGCCATTGTCAGATATTTTACTGGATACGCAGGAAGCAAATTACAAAAAATCTGCATTTTGGTCAATGCAGAGTCTTAGAAACATTTGAGTGGAATTTAATTGCACTCAAACTTATTTGCTTGTTTCAAGTTGCTTTGTTAAGCCTTGCTTCTTGTATTTCCTGGTTATTAGTTCCTGACCTTGTCTAATACTTCTAACAATCTGTTTCACAATTCTGTGTTAGACTTTGATGACCTGCTTCTGACCCAACATCATGGCTAGGTCGCTCCACTGGACAGCAACCACACACTATAGGTTTTAAAGGGTGAAGGCTTGTACAAAGTTTATCTCTATAAGTCTTATTAAGAGCTGGCAGTCTTCCACAGATGGTGCGCCATTGCACACAGATTATTATGAGACTGAGAACTCTTATTTGCATTCGGTCTGTTCCACTCATATGACTCTGCCTAAAGAACACTTTCCATGCCCTACCTTGTTTTATTCCTTGCACATAATATGCCATCACTAGCTTGGTTTGGTTGCCTGCCCAAGCATTTTTCGTGCATGAATAAAGTCCCCTGATATGTGACATCCTATTTTTTTGGGTTTAAAACCAAACTAAGGTCAGCTAGTCCCTGTCATTTGTACATATTTTTTCAAATGTTGTTCTAGGCCATTTGTGTGAATTTTTCTGTACTGAAGCTTATTCTGTGAATTACCATAGAAAAATACAATCAGGAGCACAGTGAGCTCAAAATGAATAAAAAATTAGAGGAAACAGCAGAGGCAACGGAGTTCTCATCTCCTGTTTGTGAGTACTCATCAATAAAGTAGAAACAGTCTAACGCTGCCTATAGTAATGGCAGAAAATCATAATGAAATGATGAGCAAGCTGTGATGAAATGCAAACAATGTCATGTTGCTTAAGACATATCATTCAGACGCTGATGATCATTTTACAGTAATATATTGCAGTTCAGTCTTGAAAGTCATTAAATGAGCTGGTTATTTAATTTCCCTAGTCACCCTACTGCATCAGATTGAATCATTGCTTCCTGCATTCAATTTACAATGGTGTTATGAAATAAAATAATTTTGGAAAGACTAGGCAGTTTTACAGTGCATTACAGGACCCATGTAGCAAAGTAATTTTACAATGTTTTAGCTTTACTTATGCCGAGATAGTTTGTTTTGGCAGCCAAGGTAAATATAAAATCTGCTCTACGTGAAGAGTTGTTCTCTAAAAAATAAAGCAAAAGAACACTGTATTTTTTAGTGTTGACATTTTATAGATTAACCTTTAAGCATATGTAAAAGGATATAACTTTTTAAACTATGCCTTAAAGGTACCCTGTCACCTCTGCTACCCTTCCTAAGCTGCCACCATGACTTTATATAAAACCAGGGCCAGTCTTAGACTACATGGTACCCTGGGCAAAGTTGCCATTGGTGCCGCCTACTCCATTGTTTTTTTCTACTCATTTTGCCCAGGACACCTGAGCGTCTTTTATACTCTTAGAAAATTGATTGAAGCTTTCTTCACACATATAATCCTATTCATTATGACTGACATTTTGTACATTTTATTTGCCAGTTTTAAGGGGTTGTCCCCTTCTCCCTTGATATACAAAAGCATATACAAAAGGGAGGAATAGGGCTAAGTAACAGCACATGTGAAAAAGACTTGGGTATACTAATTGATCACAGACTTAACATGAGTCAACAGTGTGATGCACCAGCAAAAAAAGGCAAATGCAATTCTAGGATGTATCAACAGAAGCATACAGTCTAGATCACGTGAGGTCATTATTGCCCTCTACTCCTCTTTGGTCAGACCTCATCTGGAATACTGTGTCCAGTTTTGGGCACCACATTTTAAAAAATACATCAACAAACTGGAGCAAGTTCTGAGAAGAGCCACCAGAATGGTGACCGGTCTGCAAACCATGTCCTATGAGAAACGGTTGCAGGATTTGGGAATGTTTAGCTTGCAAAAAAGAAGACTGAGAGGAAACTTAATAGCTGTCTACAAATATCTCAAGGGCTGTCACATTGTAGAAGGATCATCTTTATTCTCATTTGCACAAGGAAAGACTAGAAGCAATGGGATGAAACTGAATGGGAGGAGACACAGATTAGATATTAGAAAAAACTTTTTGACAGTTAGGGTGATCAATGAGTGGAACAGGCTGCAATGAGAGGTGGTGAGCTCTCATTCAATGGAAGTCTTCAAAGAGAAGCTGGACAGACATCTGTCTGTGATGATTTAGAGAATCCTGCTTTGAGCATAGGGTTGGACCAGAAGGCCCAGGAGGTCCCTTTCAATGCTACCATTCTATGATTCTATGATATATTTCCATTCATAATATAAAAACAGCCTATACTCACTTCTAGTGCCAGCACTGTTCCAGCCAGGATGACACCTTGTCTCTGGGGCTCAAGTGATGTTCTTATGCCACGAGAGCCCTGAAGCCAGTCAGCGACTGCTTCACTCTCACTTCCTTTGGACGAAACTGCCACACTTCTTCCAGGTGTAAGTTTTGTCCAAAGGAAGTGAGAGTGAAGCAGTCGCTGATTGGCTGCAGGGCTCACGTGGCCTAACAGCATTATGAAAACCCAGGAGAACAGGTGCCATCATGGCTGGAATGATGCCAGCACCTGAGGGGAGTATAGACTGTTTGTATTTTACCTGGGGAATATAGCAATTTAGAAGTAGCTGTCCGAGTAGTGGAAAATCCCTTTAATGAAGGAATTACTGGAGTACAATGTGCCTAATTCAGAGGTGTAGCTAGGGCTTTTGGTTCGGGGGAGTGGCACAACTTCTGAGGGGGTTCGTAACAAGGTAACCCTTATTACAACTATGGTTGCTCACCCTAATAGTGGGTGCAGGAGAACCTCAGCCTGATTATCGCGCTGTTACTGAAAATAATCTCTATACAAAGACCAATACTGAAATTACTGCCATATTGTGAGCATATAGTGGTAGATACCAGTGCTGAAGAACATATAAAAGATTACAGTACAGTTATATATAGTATCAACACAATACCTTTTGAGAAATAGCAAAAAAGGCACAAGAGTGTATATATAGAAATAATTTTATTGAAACACATACAAAACACTTAATAAAAGGGATGCCTCATATCCAGGAATGACACAGCAAGTTCACCCCACCCATATCCATCAAAAAACATCTGTGTGTAAACCTTGCCTTAATTAACCTAAAATGGTAAAGTCAATATGTAAATGAATTTTATAGTTTCCAATCATATATTAAATTGTGGCTAAATTTTACCATCAAAAATGGCTAAAGCAAAGATATTATATGACGGCAAAACAATGTGTTCAGAAGTTACCGACAGAGTTTAATTAATAAAGTGCTCTTAGTGCCTAACAAGTTAAACCAAAAGGAGACAAACTATAGGCTATTGCAAATATAATCCTATATCAGTAAGGAAAATGCCTACTATCCCTAAGGTTGTAACTCAAATCACCATTATTTTCACTTTCATAAACGGTACAATACCCAACATTAAAGTGCCAAAGAGGCTACTACAGAAAGGAAAATATACTATTTAGAACACAACAGCAGTCATAATATTTACCTAAGTGGCTAGGTGAAGGAACGCTGTGTCACTAACCCCGACTCACGTTTCGAATGCTCTTCTTCCGGGGGCGTGTATAACAAGGAGGGGATCATGTGCCCTTTTAAATGGCTGCTATCCAATCAAAAAAGTTCACACATACAAGCTTTAACATCCAATTGCAATGCTTACAGGTATTTTGTCTCCACCCATTCCCAATGGACCAATAGAAAACCAGTATCTCGCATACTCCCATTTATACCCCACGTGGATATTCATTGTAGCCGATGTTATATTACCATCACAAGCATCATAACACATCAGCGTTCTATCACTATTTTTATTGCACTTTTAATATATCTTCATGGAGGCAAGGATTGCAAGCCAGCAGAATTAAATGACTACTTTTTTCCTATCATGGAGCCGCTTGTTGCCAATGCAATGCCCTAAAGTGGGAGGACCTCATGTAACTCCTTCCATCAAAAGCCGGACCATTGAACTATCGGCGCATCACAAGCTGACGTCGTAGCTTACAGGTCCTCCCCCCTCCGGCGTGGCGGAATACATGACTCCCACAGGAATCACGATTTCACCTATTGCCAGAGGTAGGGAGATCCAGCCAGACAACAGAACTGTGTGCGCGCGTCAAAGAGACCGTAATAGTGCTGCAAAATCATACTAATGATGCTAACCCGATGTGAATACCTAAATATCACTAATAAGTTTACCCTAAGTGTACTTTGAATAAGCAAATATACATAGACCTACAGACAAAAGTGCCTAAATACATAAAGTGCATATAAAGTGTGCAAAATTATACAATTATATAATAATAATTACATAAACATGAATTATATATATAATAATACATATATAATAATATGTGTATAGTGTATAAACATAAATAATTATTAAATACACATCAATAATGTATTAGATATTGCTAATAAAATATACAGTGAATTTACATAATATATGTGTAACATAAGCAATATATGCATAAATGTGCACAAAACATTATCTATGCATATGCAAAGTACATCTTACAAAAAAATCAGAAAAAATAAAATAATAAAAATAAATAATAATAATGTAAAACTTAAATATGAAAAAATAATAATAAAAAATAAAAATAAAAAACAAAATAAAAATAAACATAAATATATAAATGGTGGATACTGTCCAAGTATGAAATCTTCAGCTTGAGATGGAATGGATGAAAAAGCCATAGCACCACTGCATACAAAATAACTGGAAACAGCCAAGAGGAAATATATGGATCAAGCAAATATCTAAGCAAAAAATAAACAAATTAGCAAAATAGCGATAAACTTAAAAACAACCACCCTCCCCTAAAACCAGATACCATGTAACTAGATGTGAACAATCTCATAACTGTACCTATAAAAAGGCTCCAAACCCAAAATTTTCATTAAGGCCAAACGGTGCTATAGTGCCCAATCGGTATATCCATCGACTCTCTAGTTGGGCTAAAGCTTTGCCAGCATTCCTCCCTCGGATCCCCAAAGATAAAGAGTCTATACCTTTAATTTTAAAAAATCCCGCATTACAGTACAGTTATATATAGTAACCTATAGATGACGTACTTTATGATGGAATCGCTAACTTTTCCCATCTTTTCCATCGGGCCCAGACCAATATGACAACTTCTTCCAGCCAGGACTTGGCTGCACAGATTACAACAAAGTCACAGTTCACTTATCACATTTCCAGCACCCTTCCCATTTAATCCCAACCTACACAAACTCCTCATCTTACTGACATCCTAGTACTGAGCCACTGCTGCTGAATGTGTCCCTATTACTGTACCTACTAGGTGGTACTGCGTTCCCTCTAGGTGGTAAAATAAACCTCTAGGATATATAAATGTCCTGTGCAGGTGCCCTAGAAAACAGTGCTCACATTTTGCCCCATAGAAAGTATTAATGCCCTCTGTGTGCCCCTTTGACAGTAACAATAACCTGAGTTCCTCCATAACAATAAGTGCCCACTCAACATTTAATAATGTCCTGAATCTACCCCTGTACATCTCCCCTCTGCACAGTATGATACTCTCTTATACACAGTATAATGGCACCCCACAGGATAGTACCCCCACACAGTATACTAACCCCTTAGTAGCCACCAAGCTGTTTGATGGCTCCAACACTGTATGACGGCCTCCACACTGCACAAAGACCCCCACATTAGTTCTCACTCTGTACGATGACCCCCTCACTGTATGATGGCCCCCTCAATGTATGATGGCTCACTAAATAGCCTCCATATAGTATAATGTACCCCATAGTCCTCCATATAGCATACTGAACTCATAAGCCTCTATTTAGTGTAATTGACTCCCCATAGTCCTTAATATAGTATAATACACTCCTGATAGGCCTCTATATAGTATAATGCACTCCCCATAGACCTCTATATAGTATAATGCACTTCTCACATGCCTCCATATAGTATAATGCACTCCCCATATGCCTCTATACAGCATAATGCACTCCACATAGGCCTCCATATAGTAAAATGCACTCCCCATAGGCTTATATATAGTATAATGCACTCCAAATGTGCACATATATAGTATAATGCACTCCCCATAGGCTTATATATAGTATAATGCACTCCAAATGTGCACATATATAGTACTAGTGATGAACCCGTTCTACGCCCGGTGGCAAGCATTTTTATAGGTACATGGTCTCCCATTCTGGTATGTGCTTCCCCCCTCCTATTCTGGTATGCATGGCACCCCTCATCCCTATCCTGGTATGTATGGTCCCCTCACCCCCACCCAAATCTACTATGCATGGCACCCCATTCCTCATGCTGGTATGCAAGGTCACCTCCTGCCCAATCCTGGAATGCATGGTCCCCTCACCCCCAATTCTGGTGTGAATGGTCCCGTCACCCCCAATTCTGGTATGAATGGTCCCCTCACCCCCCAATCCTGGTATGAATGGTCCCCTCACCCCCCAATCCTGGTATGAATGGTCCCCTCATCGCCAATCCTGATGTGCAGGGTCCGCTCACCCTCCAATCCTGATGTGCATGGTCCCCTCACCCCCCAATCCTGATGTGCATGGTCCCCTCACCCCCCAATCCTGATGTGCATGGTCCCCTGTTGTGAATGGGTTTGAGATGAGTTCTGAGCAGAGCCTCCCTCTGGTGGTTGCAAGCGGTACTGGTGAGGATTGTGAGGACTGGGAATCAGGTGTTACTGATTGGTCTTGTTTAGGGGAATCATTTTCCCATCAGGGTTGCCGGTGATCAATTGTTCTGGTCTGAATCCTTCTTTCCAGTTTCCCTTGTAGCCTGCTGTGTCGTGTCTGCATCTCCTGCTATCAGATAAGACAATTTCTTATTTTGTGTTTTTGCTATATTTTTGCATTTTGTCCTGCACTTCTGTGGGGGCCTTCTGGGTCCCCTCCGGGGGCTTTTGCCCTCTCAGTTTAGTCCAGCCACTGTGTTTTGTACTTTTGCTTTTTCCAGTTTTTTCAGTGGCTGCTGTTTTTGTTACACCAGAGAACTAATTTAGGTGGTAGAGGTCGTGTGATCTCAGGTGATTTTGAAATTAGTAGAGTTGGTGTTTTTTCAGGGTTTTCTGGGATTGCAGTAAGTACCCTTCCTGTCCTTTTCTATTTAGATAGTTTGGGCCCCAGCGTTTGCTCATACTATTTTCTTTCTGTGTCAGTATTTCCTCTTGTCTAACCGCCATTACATGTTTGGGGGCTTTCTATTATCTTTGGGGTTCTGCTCCGGGGCAGATAGCTTTCCTATTTCTATCTTTAGGTGTAGTTAGTTTCTCAGGCTGTGACGAGGCGTCTAGGACCAACGTAGGAACGCTCCACGGCTGCCTCTAGTTGCGGTGGTTAGTCAGGGTACTGCAATCTCATAGATTCCAACTGCTCTGGTGTATTTCTTTTTTTGCCTGCACTCCTCAGCTACCGTAACATAACAGTATCACCGACCATAAAAATTGTATGGTACTCACTGAAGGGAAAAAATATTTTGAAGGAAGAAAAGTTGTCAGAGATATTTTTCTGTTTGTTGCATTTTTTTTTTTTTTTTTCCCTCTGTATCTCTGGGTGCTGGGGAGGATCTTTTCTCCCAATGGAGTTTGCACAGTTGTCTGGCCGTGTGGATCAGCTTGCCACTGAGGTTCAGAGTATTGCTGCATATCTTGCTAGGTTGCCTGTTGTGGAACCTAGGATCCCCATGCCAGATTTGTTTTTAGGGGATCGAGCTAAGTTTCAGAATTTCAAAAATAATTGTAAATTGTTTTTTGCCTTAAAATCTAAGTCCTCAGGAAACGCAGCGCAGCAGGTTCAAATTATCATCTCTCTCCTGCGCGGCGATCCTCAGGATTGGGCTTTTTCCCTGACACCTGGGGATCCTGTTTTGAGTGATGTTGATGCATTTTTTCAGGCTTTGGGGTTATTGTACGATGAGCCTAATGTCACTGATCAAGCTGAAAAAGCCTTGTTGGCATTAAATCAGGGGCTTGATGACGCTGAGTTATACTGTCAGAGATTCCGTAGGTGGGCAGTCCTGACCAAATGGAATGACGACGCTTTGGCGGCCCTTTTCCGGAAGGGTCTGTCGGATAATGTAAAGGATGTTATGGTGGGATTCCCTGTCCCCTCTGGTCTCAATGATTCTATGTCATTGGCAATTCAAATTGACAGACGTTTGCGTGAGCGGAGAAGTATGCGTGGAGTGGTGTTACCTTGTGAGCCAGCTGCTGAGCCCATGCAGTGTGATGGAGTGGTGTCTGGGGCACAGCGTCATGAGTTTCGAAAGCGCAATGGGTTATGTTTCTACTGTGGTGATGCCTCTCATGCTATTTCAGTCTGCCCTAAGCGGGGAAGACATTTTGCACGCTCAGTTGTCTTGGGTAGTGTTCAGACTAAGTTTTTATTAACTGTCACTCTGATATGCTCTCTGTCCTCATTTTCTGCTCAGGCTTTCGTTGATTCTGGAGCAGCTATTAACCTGATGGATTATGATTTTGCTAAGCGTTGTGGGTTTTCCTTGATACCCCTACAGAAGTCTATTCCTTTACTGGGGATCGATTCTACCCCTTTGGCTGAGAATAAACCCCAGTTTTCTACTCAGGTGATAATGAGGGTTGAACCTGATCACCAGGAGTGCTGCAAATTTTTGGTTCTATATAATCTGCATGACATTATAGTGCTGGGTTTCCCTTGGTTACAGTCTCATAATCCTGTTTTGGATTGGAAATCTGTGTCTGTAACCAGTTGGGGCTGCCAATGTGTTAGTGCCAACACTCCTGTTTTTTCTGCCTCCCCCCAGGCTGAGGATGTTCCTGACTTTTTGTTTGATTTTTCTGATGTGTTTAGCGAAAGTAAATCTGCATCCTTACCTCCCCATAGGAGCTATGACTGCGCTATTGAATTAGTGCCGGGTAGTAAATTCCCTAAGGGTCGCCTTTTTAACTTGTCTGTACCTGAACATGACGCTATGCGGTCTTATATCAAGGAATCATTGGAGAAGGGTCATATCAGACCATCCTCTTCACCCTTAGGTGCCGGTTTTTTCTTTGTGGCCAAAAAAGATGGTTCATTAAGGCCGTGTATTGATTATCGTCTCTTGAACAATATTACTGTGAAATATCAATACCCGTTACCCTTGATTTCTGACCTGTTTTCCAGGGTGAAAAACGCTACTTGGTTTACTAAGCTTGACCTCAGGGGGACGTATAACCTTATTCGCATTAAGCACGGGGATGAATGGAAGACGGCATTTAACACCCCTGAAGGGCATTTTGAGTACCTTGTGATGCCCTTTGGGCTCACTAATGCTCCTTCCGTCTTCCAGTCCTTCATGAATGACATTTTCAGGGATTTTGTGGACAAGTTTCTGATTGTTTATTTGGATGATATCTTGATTTTTTCTAATGACTGGGACTCTCATGTGAAACATGTTCGAACTGTATTCCAGATTTTGAGAGAGAATGCTCTGTATGTGAAGGGATCAAAGTGTCTTTTTGGCGTACAGAAGATCTCATTTCTGGGATTCATTTTGTCCCCATCTGTTATTGAAATGGACCCGGTCAAGGTTCAGGCCATCTGTGATTGGGTCCAACCTACTTCATTAAAGGCTCTTCAGAGATTTTTGGGTTTTGCCAATTTTTATCGTAAATTTATTGGTAATTTCTCTGTTATTGTTAAACCATTAACTGATTTGACCAGAAAGGGTTCTGATGTGGTGAATTGGCCTCCTGAGGCAGTCTCTGCGTTTCAGGAACTTAAGCAGAGATTCACTTCTGCTCCTGTTCTACGGCAGCCTGATGTTTCTCTGCCATTTCAGGTGGAGGTTGATGCCTCTGAAATTGGGGCAGGTGCCGTTTTGTCCCAAAAAGATCCAGAGACCTCTAAAAGTAACCCTTGTGCCTTTTTCTCTCGAAAATTTTCTCCTACTGAACGTAATTATGACGTGGGTAATCGGGAGTTATTGGCCATGAAGTGGGCTTTTGAAGAGTGGAGACATTGGCTGGAGGGAGCCAAACATCAGGTGGTGGTCCTTACGGACCATAAGAATCTGGTCTATCTGGAATCTGCCAAGCGACTCAATCCTAGACAGGCCAGGTGGGCCTTGTTTTTCACACGTTTTAATTTTGTGGTTTCCTTTCTTCCTGGCACTAAGAATGTTAAGGCGGATGCCCTCTCGAGGAGTTTCCTTGCGGACTCTCTTGAGCTATCTGATCCCTCTGTTATTTTGAAGGAGGGTGTAGTTCTTTCCGCCATCTCGCCCAATTTGAGACTTGCTCTGGAGGGGTGTCAGGAGGATAGGCCCGAGCGCTGCCCTGTTGGAAAATTGTTTGTCCCGGACCAATGGAAAAAGAGTGTGATGTCTGAGATTCATTGTTCCGCATTGGCTGGGCATCCCGGAATTTTTGGTACCAGAGACTTGGTTAGTCGGTCCTTTTGGTGGCCTACCTTGTCTCGCGATGTCAGGGAACTTGTGCAGTCCTGCGGGACTTGCTCTCGCTCCAAGCCTTGCTCTCGCTCTAGTGGTTTGTTGATGCCATTGCCTGTGCCCAAGAGACCATGGACCCATATCTCTATGGATTTCATTTCCGATCTTCCTGTTTCTCAGAGAATGACCACCATCTGGGTAATTTGTGATAGG
>JARQOD010000006.1:210248595-210266660 GCA_033576555.1 Oophaga sylvatica | reverse complement strand
GATTGAAAAGGACATGAAAAGACATGGTTACCCTATGTACACCAAGTGTCTTTATGTGGGTGTTCTGTCTTTTAAGAACCCGGCTTTACCCGGCAATTGAATCAGGGATATTTTACTTTTGTAGAAGTGTATAAACTATACATATAGGGTTATATATATGTCACAAGGGACAGTATATATATATATTTTTATTTATATGTATTCTATGTGTGTATATTTAGTGTTTAAGGAAATAAAGGTTTTTTTTAGTTGCGATATTTTTTTCCCATAGACTTACATGGGACTTCGGTTGGAACGGATATCGGCGATATTTGGATATCGGCGATACCATTTCGAAGCGATATTTTTGTTTCGAGAAAGTATCGCTCAACACTCCCCCAATAAATCTCCACTCAGAAAAATGCCAAAAAGAATATCTTGAATGGGAAGAAAAAAAGTGAAATCGTGCCTCAAAACAATAATACCAAAACCGGTTTTTATATTAAGACTAAATAGTAAAAAAAGGGAAAATACTGGTATTGATTCCTTAGTGGTTGCAGGAAGCGCTGTGTCATGCCCCAAAACACACGTTTCGAATACTCTTTTTTCCTGGTGGTATACCTGGCAGGGTTTATGGCCCTTTTAAATGGCCGCAAACCAATGAAAAGGCTTGGAGATAAATATCCCACGTGGTACCATTCATTACCGCGTATGCGCTGTGTAACTCCGCCTCATTTAAACAGAAACAATGAATGTCGGCGCTCACACACTGACGTCAATGCTGAAGGACCTTCCTCCTCCGGCGTGGTGGAACGCATGCGTTCACCAACCTAAGTGGGCTGGAAATCACGATCTTATCCATTGCCAGAGAAAGGAAGTCCAGCCAAGTCACTATGGATATAGGCTTCCTTTTTATGAATTGTATTGTATATGTTTCAAATAAAATTGTTTTTTATACATTTCTGTGCCTTTCCATTATTTGTAGAGGGCAGTGTGTTGACATACTGTTAGATCTATTTAGTTTGACCATCCGCCATCTTGTGGTTTCTGGCTGTGGTCTTTTTCCCCTGGTGCAGGGCTTGTCATTGGTCAGGTGATTTGTATTACCCTTTATTACACTGCACTTGCCTCCCAGTCCTTGCTGGACATAGTGTTAATCCGCTTGATTCTGGCTAGGTGCCTTGATGCTTCATGCTATACTTTGTGCAGTTCTGGGAACTCTAGTTCTGCTTGCTTAGTCTTTTTGTTTTTTCCTTTTGTTTCTGCAGCTTCCTCTATTTCCCCTGCTAGGATGTTACCAGTGTTTTGTTCCCAGTCCCTAGACCCTTCAGGGATCTTCTTCCCCCACCTTAAGGTCTTCGCTTGAGTCTAGGTGGGTCTATTCGCAAGGAATTGGTCACCCGCTCCATCGTAGGGATCGAGTCTAGTCCAAGTGCAGGGTCAGATTCCCCCTGTTCTATTCCTGAGTTGCAGACCCATAACAGTATGTCCAGCCAGCACATAAAAAAAAAAAAAGGAAAAGGATATATTTTTTTTTCTCCCGGAGTTTCTTCAATATGAACAGCGTCCAAGAACTTACTAACACTTGCAAGGGTTAACTTTGAAGGTAGCCAGCCTGCAACAGCACGTGAATAATTGTCCTGGAGTATGCTGTGAAGACCCCTAAGGTAGGACTACCTGAGTTTTTTCTGGTAAACGGCAGGAATTTTTTACTTTTTAAAACACGTTTATATATTTTCGGCTTAGACCTGGATACTAGGGAGTGAATCACAGCGTGTGGGGATTATTATGCTTTGTTGCGATGTGATCCCCAAATCTGGGCATTTTCGTTACCACCTAATGATCCTTGTTTGACATCATTTAGAAGCATTTTTTACTGCTATGGGATTGTTATATGATGATCCGGATAGAGTCCCCACAGCTGAGGCAGAGCTCAGACGGCTTAAACAGGGTTCTGGTGATGCTGAGCGGTATTGCACCCTGTTTAGATGATGGTCCGCAGAGGTAGGTGGAATGACCAGCGATCAAGAGTCAGTTTTTAGCAGGTTTGAGTGAAAGGGTTAAAGATTTCCTCATTGCTTATCCTGCACCTGATACTTTGGAATCTGCTATGCGTTAGCTATCCGTGTGGATAGAAGATTGAGAGACAGGCAGAATAATGAGAAGCCTCCTTTCAATGCTGGACCTAGTCTCTCAGGATAGCCCCGTCGACAGCGGGGGAGCCAGTGCAACTTTGGGCGATGTCCCTCGTTCCCAGGAGAGGGAGAGGAGGTTCTCTGAGGGGCCCATGCTTGTATTGTGGAAAGGCTGATTATTTGATTAAGTAATGCGAGGTTCGCATAAAGAAAGAAAAGGAAAAAAAAAGGGCAGTAGGAGCAACACTCCCGTTTGTATTGCATTTTTACGGTCCGCAGGAGTTTTTTTTTCTGGTAATTCCACCTATTGTGATCATTCCCTTGAATTTCAGGTCATGGTGGATTGTGGTTCCGCACTGAATTTGATTGATCAACAATTTCTAGACAAATATAAGTTTGATTCTGAACCATTGTCATCTTCTTTCCCTGTTGTGACAATTGATAACACTTCCCTGGAGCATTAGTGAGTGTCTCGAAAGGTCACTGGGTTCCCGCTTATTGTCAATATGGAAATCAGGAGTGCATTGACTTGTTTGTACTGGATAAATTGCCTGTTTCAGTCATCCTGGGTTTACCCTGGTTAAAAATGCACAATCCAGTGCTGGACTGGTCGTCTGGTATTATAAGGTCCTGAGGTCAGAGGTGTTATGGTAAATGTTGTAATGTTCACATTGTGCTGTTGTAAGAAAGAGCTACCTGAAGCCATTCAGGATTTCTGGAAAAATATTTTCAGAAGTTGAATCGCAAGCTCTACCACCCCATAGAGGTTTACGATTGCGCTATTGAGTTTGTCCCAGGTGCTACACTCCCTAAGAGTCATTTATTTAATCTGATGATTCCCGAGAGGGAGGCCTTAAAGGAATACCTACAGACTAGCTTGGCTGCAGGTCATATAAGACCCTCTAAGTCTCTTGTGGCGGTAGGATGTTTTTTTTGTCAAAAAGAGGATGGGGGCCCTTAGACAGTGTTTGGATTTTGGGAAGATTAATAAGATCACTGTGCGCAATCCTTACCCGTTGCCACAATTCCCGATTTGTTTATCCAACTAACAGGAGCTAAGTGGTTCCCTAAAATTGACCTTTGTGGGGCATATAATTTGCTGTGGGTAAAGAAGGGCGATGAATGGAAGACAGTCTTTAATACCCCGGAGGGTCATTTTGAGTGTCTGGTGATGCCATTTGGCCTTACTAATGCGCCTGCATGTTTTCAAAATTTCATTAATGACATTCTGAGGCCATTGACCGGTAGGAGTGTTATTGTTTATTTGGACGATATTTTGATCTATTCACTTGATCTGGAGTTGCATTGGCAGAGAGTCCGCGAAGTTCTTCAGATTTTGAGCGAAAACAACCTCTTTGCTAAATTGGAGAAGTGTGAGTTGCGGTACAGAAAATGAGTTTTTTGGGGTACTTGGTCTCCAGTGATGGGTTTGAGATGGACCCGGTGAAGGATCAGGCTGTACTGAATTGGCCTAGGCCTGAATGTTTAAAATCTGTCCAAAGATTTTTAGTGTTTGCCAATTATTATAGAAAATTCATAAAGAATGCTTCTGTTATCGCTAAACACATAACTGATCTCACCAAGAAGGGTTCTAATACTGTCCAATGGTCCACTGAGGCAGTGGAGGCTTTTGAGCATCTCAAGGAGCGGTTTAGCTCTGCTCCTGTTTTGATCCAGACAGATGAGACCAAGCCTTTTCTGGTAGAGGTTGATGCCTCATCAGTAGGGTGGGGGCAGTTCTGTCCCAGGAGGGAGAGGATGGGGTGCATCCCTGTGATTTCTTTTCTAAAAAATTTTCAGAGACTGAGCTCAACTATGATGTTGGGAACCGAGAGTTACTGGCTATTAAGCTTGCGTTTGAGCATTGGTGACATTTTTTGGAGGGGGCTAGACATCCTATACAGGTTTTTACTGATCATAAAAATCTGATATATCTGGATGCTGCTAAACTTTTGAATGCCCGTCAAGCCAGGTGGGTACTGTTTTTTGCCCGGTTCCATTTCTCAGTAACAAATATCCCTGGCACAAAGAATGTTAAAGCAGATGCTTTGCCTCGTAGTTTCACTCTAGCAGTTAATGCTGAGAAGGGAAATGTATTTTGCAGAGAGGGGTGATGGTGGCAGCATTGGGTTCTGAGTTGGAGAATAACATCCTAGAAGCCCCGATTTCTGCACCAACAAACACTCCGCATGGTAAATTATTTGTGCCCAAAGCCTTGAGGAGAGCTTTGTTTTCTGAATGTCATGAGTCTCGGTTGGCGGGTCATCCAGGGAATTCGGAAACTAGAAAGTCAATCGGTCGAAGATTCTGGTGGCAAGGGTGGCATAGAGAAATCATCAAGCGGGTCCGTCAGTGTACGGTGTGCGCTAGGTTGAAGGCCTCTCATGCCCCGGCTGCCGGATTGCTGTGCCCTTTGGAGGTTCTTAGCTCGCCATGGACGCATCTTGCTATGGATTTTATCACCGATCTGCCAGTTTCTGAAGGTTTTTCTGTCATCTGGGTTGTTGTGGACCAGTTTAGTAAGATGTGTCATCTAGTCCCGTTCAATAAATTGCCCTGCGCTAAGACTCTAGCTAAGGCATTTGTAAGAGATTGTCAGGCTCCATGGTGTTCCCATGGAAAATTGTTTTACGACAGAGGACCACAGTTTTTGGCTCGCTTCTGGCGTGCTTTTTGTGACAGATTAAAGGTTCATTTGTCATTTTCATCAGGTTATCATCTGGAGTCCAATGGACAGACTGAAGGGAAGAACCAGGACTTTGAGCAGTTTTTGAGATGTTGTGTAGCAGACAGTCAGGAGATGTGGTCGGAATATCTACCACTAGCCGAGTTTACTTTTAATAATCATACGTCTGCCTCGGCTGGGTGTTCACCTTTTTTTTGCTGTACAGGGAGACATCCATCTTTCGGTCCTTTTTCACAGATTGGGGCAGCTGTGCCTAAGGAGGAGAGTTTTTCTGGAAGTTTGGAAAGGGTTTGTACCACTGTATGCCATAATTTGAAAAAGGAAAATAGGAGGTCTAAGAAATATTTTGACAGGAAAAGAAGGGAGGCGTTGTTTGCAGTTGGGGACATGGTCTGGTTGTCCTCTAGGAATCTGCGTTTGAAGATCCCATTTAAAAACTAGGGCCTAAATTTGTAGGACCTTCAAAGTGGTTCAGGTTGTCAACTCTGCAGCTGTGAGATTAGACATACCCTCGTCCTGGACAATTCATTCAGTTTTTCATGTATCTTTACTGAAGAAAGTTGACATGCCAGATAAGGAGGCGATGCCGACTGTTCCTCCAATTGATGAGGATGACGAGTTTGAGATTTCTCACATATTGTATTCCAGGTGGCACAGAGGATGGTTGCAGTATCTCGTGTTCTGGAAGGGTTTCGGTCCCGAAGATAATTCCTGGGTGAAAGCTGAGGATGTCTCGGCCTCAAGGCTGATTAAGGCTTTTCACAGGAGATTTCTGAATAAGGCTCGGCCAAAAGGATCCAGAGGATCCTCGTAAAAGGGGAGGCACTGTTAGAATCTATTCAGTATCTTGTTGTGGTTTCTGGCTGCTGGTCTTTTTCACCTGGTGCTGGGCTTGTCGTTGGTCAGGTGATTGTATCACACTTTATTACCCTGCACCTGCCTTCCAGTCCTTGCTGGACATCAGTGTTAATCCACTAGAGTTCTGGCTTTGTGCTTTGATAACTTTTTGTATTTAACTTTGTGCTGTTCTGGGAACTCTAGTTCTGCTTGCTTAGTCATTTTGCTTTTCCTTTCGTTCTGCAGTTTCCTCTATTTCCCTGCTAGGAGATCACCTGTTTTTGTTCCCAGTTCCTAGGTCTTTCAAGGATTCCCTTCCCCCCATCTTTAGGTCTTCGCTTGAGTCTAGACTAGGATAGTCGGTGGGTCTATTCGCAAGGAATAGGTCGCCCGCTCCATCGTAGGATTGAGTCTAGTCCTAGTGCAGGGTCAGCTTCCTCCC
This sequence comes from Oophaga sylvatica, assembly GCA_033576555.1. Lineage (NCBI taxonomy): Eukaryota > Metazoa > Chordata > Amphibia > Anura > Dendrobatidae > Oophaga > Oophaga sylvatica. The sequence goes on along the minus strand of JARQOD010000006.1, from coordinate 210,260,581 downwards.
CGCTCTATTCCTGAGGTGCAGACCCGTAACAGTGGCACTTGATCACCGGAGGATTAGCAGGTGAGTATAAACATTTGTATTATTTTTCCTGCCTTTTTACCCACTTTTGAAAAATCTTGGAAAACCACTTAAATTCTTATGTTTATTAATCATAAATCATTATTTTCTGTTCCTATAGACTTCCATAGCAACAGTAATGGATTAATTCTAATACTTTTTCCAGCATGGGGGGGTAGCACTAAAAATACATATTTTCAGAAACATTTTTCATTATTTCTGGAAGAAATAGCAGTGATAAAACTGGATGTGTGAGAATAATTTTTGCCCTACATTACACTTTGTCTTTGTTCTGCATGTGCCTATAAACCTCTTAGCGCGTTTCCTTGGTATCATAATGGCATTATACAAAAAATTGGCTTCTAGGTTAAGTAGTTTCACTGTGACACTCTAAGCCTTGAATCAGATCTCAGTATTACTGAACCATGATAAATTAACACTAGTATTTTGTTAATTCAAACCATTGCACTAATATGAAACTATAAAATAATTACTGAAACTACTTGAAGTGATTGTACTGTAGATATTGTTTTCTAATAGTTGTGGAGTTAAAACATAGCTGAGAAACAAATAGTAATTCATAGAAAACAAAAATAACTACACATTCTGTAAAGTCCAAGAACATGGTAATGTATCATTTATAAACACTAGCTACATTTTATCTTCATATCTCTAAAAATATTGGTGTGGCGCTAAGACTCACTGTAAGTTAGGAATGAGCAGCTGCCCTGGTGGTTAGGGTTTATTGGTTACAGTCAGACGGTGGAGTGGCTGACGCTCTGCCCACCCACAGTGACCCAATAGCCCCACAATAGTGAAAGAAATTGCACTGTGATTGGTCATAGTGTGGCCAGAGTTGGCTGCATCAAACGACCTCACCCTCAATATCCTCCTTATGAGCAGGCTTGAAAGGACGCTAATAATTTTCCTAGGTTTTTTTTTGTTTTTGCCTAACCACATTTCAGTAATCATAACATTTTCTTTACTGTACAATTTATATAATTTTTATTTCAATAAAATGTCTTTTTTTTTTCTTTTTTTTACTGGGACGTGTTTCACATCAAATGACCTGTTGAATGAATTAGTCAGATTTATTACTGTTGTTTGGATACCTAATTTATGAAGGTCTTTGTTTTTTTGTGATACACTATTTTTTGTGATATCTCTAACAAAAACATGTTCTAACATGTATTTTTATGAAACTGAAACCATATTTTTTCACATTTTTGCGAGGTGTATTATTTGTTTTTCCTTTGTTGAGAAATGTGTCAGCTGTAATTGGGGCATCGGACGACACTTGGTACAACAGCTCGCTACAGTGATACAAAGACTCCGGGTATAAACCTGGCAATCATTAATGTTGTTTCTATTTAGTATGTAGTGCTCGTTGATTACTATGCAAAGGGGAAAACAGAAACAGTAAAAAATTACTTCTGTCTTTTCTTCAAGGGCTCTCAGATTTCTAGGAGCAGGACTTTTAAAGGGAATCAGTCACCCTCTGGATGTATGTGACCTATTAATATGGGCATACAGGTTATAGAAATGTTACACTAGTCCTACCTGTATGCCTCATATTAATGGTCTTGTTGCTGAGAAATGTTATATTCTGTCTTTATGTTAATAGTTTTCTTCCAGGCTCCGGGGTGTGCAGTGATGTAAGAAATCCCTGCCTCCTGTCCTTATTACAATACTACCCCCTCTCCCATGCATGTGAATGATGGCTCCAGAATTCTGCGCACTCCCTCAGAAATACATACGGTACCTCATCCTCCCTTCTATGGGCGCTGCATTCAGTGATCTTGTGCAATAGGGTCTTATCCGGTTTAAAAAGAATAAATAAAAACAGCATGTGCCCAACTGATGGGGTTGTGACAGTCAGGGCCCCTGTATTAGCTTGTTGAAATAGGCTGCTGCAGATCCACCATGAGTAATAACATAAAAACTTCTGGGAGGTGGATGTAAATACGCAATGCCACAGGTCTAGTATGCGATAGGAGACTGAGGATGTCTTGATGCGGTTTTTTATTTGTCTTGAGTTTATAGATCAGAAGACCTCTTTTCTATTCAGATGTTCATGATGGTTTGGTATGTTGAGGTGATGTGTTCAATAGGAGTGATACTTAATACACAGTAATAATAATTTACTCTATTATCAAACCACCCACACGTCTAATTCACTTACTAAGCAGTGCTTATTTTTCTTTTCAGACTTCCAATATATAGTAATAACTAACCGAGAGTCACGTTTTCCCCTCAACATCATATTTTCATGATCTTGTTTAATAATTATATATATATATATATATATACACAGTTTTATATATATATTTTATTATTTATACACACACACACAGTATATATATATATATATATACACATGCTAGATGGTGGCCCGATTCTAACGCATCGGGTATTCTAGAATAAGTATGTAGTTTATTTATGAAGATTTAAGAATAATGCAATGAATACACAGAATTTTCTGGGTAAAATATATACATTATCAATAAATGTTATTGCTGATAGAACTTAGTACAACTGCTGGGGTGTATATAGAGGCTGCTGGGGTGTATATAGAGGCTGCTGGGGTGCATATAGAGGCTGTGCTGCTGGGGTGTATATAGAGACTTCTGGGGTGTATATAGAGGCTTCTGGGGTGTATATAGAGGCTGCTGGGGTGTATATAGAGGCTGATGCTGGGGTTCATAGACAGGCTGCTGTGGGGTATATATAGAGACTGCTGGGGTGTATATAGAGGCAGCTGCTGGGGTGTACGTGGAGGCTGCTGCTGGGGTATATGTGGAGGCTGCTTCTGGAGTATATGTGGAGGCTGCAGCTGCTGGGGTATATGTGGAGGCTGCTGCTGGGATATATAAAGGCTGCTGCTGGTGGGGTGTACGTGGAGGCTGCTGCTGGGGTTTACGTGGAGGCCGCCGGTCAGGGTACTTCCGCTGGAGCACCCGGGAGATGACCTGCGGATACCGTCGGGAGATCAGCGGCTAGCGCAGCTGATCTCCCGACGATAGCGATGGCGTGCGTGGGCCAAATCCTGCGCCAATTCGTGGCTGGACTGCGCCTGTCGCTGATTGGTCACATCGGCCGGGCGCGACCAATCAGCGATGCGGGATTTCCGTTACAGACAGAATTAGACGATTATATAGTAGATATGTATATACCGTATATACTCGTGTATGAGCTGAGATTTTCAGCCCAATTTTTAGGGCTGAAAGTCCCCCTCTCGGCTTATACGCTGGTCATATACGGGGGTTGGCGGGGGAGGGGGAGCGGGGGTGTCAGATCATACTCACTTCTCCGCCAGCGCGGTCTCTGTAGCCCCCCTGCTTCTCTGACCATCTCCGGCAGCTCTTCCTTCCTGCAGCGGTCACGTAGTACCGCTCATTAAAGTCATGAAAATGCATATATTCATGACTATAATGAGCAGTCTCACGTGACCGCTGTAGGAAGAGCTGCCGGAGATAGCAGGAGAAGAGGAGAGGCTGCAGAGACCGCGCCGGCGGAGAGGTGAGTATACCGATATTTACCTGTCCCCGTGCCACTGCTGCTCCCCTCTGTGCCCTCACATCCTCTTGCTGTTATGATCAGGCAGAGGGCGCGATGACATCGTTAGTGAGCGCCGCGCCCTCTGCCTGATCATTCACTGCCGAGGACACAGAAGGAGGACCAGCGCGCAGCGGTGGAGCGGGGATCGGTAAATATCTCAGGTGTCGGGGCCCTGAGCGAGCGGTGACACCGGCACCTGTCCCCCATAGCACGCCGGTGTCACCGCCTGCTCAGGACACCGGCACCTGGCCCCCAGCGACGAGAGGTGAGTATGTCTTTTTTGCAGCAGCGCGGCAGCATAAGGGACGTATATACTATGGGGCATAATCTGTGCAGCATATGGGGGCATAATCTGGAGCATATGGGGGCATACTCTGTGGAACATATGGGGGCATAATCTGGAGCATATGGGCATACTCTGTGGAACATATGGGGCATAATCTGGAGCATATGGGGGCATAATCTGTGGATCATATGGGCGCATAATTGTGGAACATATGGGGCAAAATCCATGGAGCATATGGGGGCATAATCTGTGGCACATATGGGCATAATCTGTGGAGCATATGGGGCATAATCCTTGGAGCATATGGGGGCATAATCTGTGGAACATATGGGGCAAAATCTGGGGGAGCATATGGGGGCATAATCTTTGGAACATATGGGGCATAATCCATGGAACATATGGGGCAAAATCTGTGGAGCATATGGGGCATAATCCATGGAGCATATGGGGGATAATCTGTGCAGCATATGGGGCATAATCTGTGGAGCACCATATGGGGCCCATTCTATCTATCATCTTCTGGGGGCATAACCTTTATGGAGCAGCATATGGGGAGTATTTTGTATGGAGCATTTTATGGGGCTCCTGATTCAATATGGATATTCACCCTTTACCCTACTGATGTCTCAATTAATTTTACTTTTATTGGGGTCTATTTTTATTTTTGTAATTTACCAGTAGCTTCTCATTTTCCACCCTATGCTTATACACGAGTCAATAAGTTTTCCCAGTTATTTGTGGCAAAATTAGGGGGGTCGGCTTTTACATGGGTCGGCTTATACATGAGTATAAACGGTATATGTATCTACTATATAATTGTCTCATTTGTCTGTCTGTAACAGAAATCCCGCGTCGCTGATTGGTCTGCTCAGCTGCCTCTGGATTGGATGTGGATGTTGCTGGGGGAGTGGTGCGGGCACGCCCTTGGATACCCGACCGCGGCCTTATCAACGTCACAGGGACTGTCACAGATCCTGTGTTAGAGAGCAAATGGAGGGGGAAATAATTATTGCGGCGTGATGGTACGATGTGTGTGGGTGACTGTGGGTGCTGACGCTGGCCCTGCGTAGTTCACTCATGTTTACTAAACAAGTTCTGTTAGTCACAGTGCAATGTAGTTCAGTCACGCTTACTGGACTAGTTCTCTCAGTCACAGTGCGACATAGTTTACTGACGTTTATGAACACGTTCTGTCAGTCACAGTGTGACGTACTTCTGTCACGTTTACTGAATGCTTTCATAATGTATATATTTTACCCGAAAAATCCTGTGTATTCATTACATTATTCTTAAATCTTCATAAATAAACTACATACATATTCTAGAAAACCCGATATATATATATATATATATATATATATATATACAGTACAGACCAAAAGTTTGGACACACCTTCTCATTTAAAGATTTTTCTGTATTTTCATGACTATGAAATTGTACATTCACACTGAAGGCATCAAAACTATGAATTAACACATGTGGAATTATATACTTAACAAAAAAGTGTGAAACAACTGAAAATATGTCTTATATTCTAGGTTCTTCAAAGTAGCCACCTTTTGCTTTGATTACGCTTTGCACACTCTTGGCATTCTCTTGATGAGCTTCAAGAGGTAGTCACCGGAAATGGTCTTCCAACAATCTTGAAGGAGTTCCCAGAGATGCTTAGCACTTGTTGGCCCTTTTGCCTTCACTCTGCGGTCCAGCTCACCCCAAACCATCTTGGTTGGGTTCAGGTTGGTTGACTGTGGAGGCCAGGTCATCTGGCGTAGCACCTCATCACTCTCCTTCTTGGTCAAATAGCCCTTACATAGCCTGGAGATGTGTTTGGGGTCATTGTCCTGTTGAAAAATAAATGATGGTCAACTAAACGCAAACCGGATGGAATAGCATGCCGCTGCAAGATGCTGTGGCAGCCATGCTGGTTCAGTATGCCTTCAATTTTGTATAAATCCCCAACAGTGTCACCAGCAAAGCACCCCTACATCATCACACCCCTCCTCCATGCTTCACGGTGGGAACCAGGCATGTAGAGTCCATCCATTCACTTTTTCTGCGTCACTCAAAGACACGGTGGTTGGCACCCAAAAATCTCAAAATTGGACTCATCAGACCAAAGCACATATTTCCACAGGTCTAATGTCCATTCCTTGTGTTCTTTAGCCCAAACAAGTCTCTTCTGCTTGTTGCCTGTCCTTAGCAGTAGTTTACTAGCAGCTATTTTACATGAAGGCCTGTGCACAAAGTCTCCTCTTAACAGTTGTTGTAGAGATGTGTCTGCTGCTAGAACTCTGTGTGGCATTGACCTGGTCTTAATCTGAGTGCTGTAAACTGCGATTTCTGAGGCTGGTGACTCGGATAAACTTATCCTCAGAAGCAGAGGTGACTCTTGGTCTTCCTTTCCTGGGGGGTCCTCATGTGAGACAGTTTCTTTGTAGCGCTTTATGGTTTTTGCAACTGCATAGGGGACACTTCAAAGTTTTCCCCATTTTTCGGATGATGACCTTCATTTCTTAAAGTAATGATGGCACCTCGTTTTTCTTTATTAGCAGCTTTTTTTTGCATAATACAAATTCTAACAGTCTATTTTAGTAGGACTATCAGCTGTGTATCCACCAGACTTCTGCACAACACAACTGATGTCCAAACCCCATTTATAAAGACCAGAAATCCACTTATTAAACCCGACAGGGCACACCTGTGAAGTGAAAACATTCCCGGTGACTGATCCTCAGTTGAAGGGCCTCTGTCAGTCATGCAGCTTCAATACTATCAGCAGCCCAACTCAGAATCCAGAGCGTTCACAACAGTACCCCCTTTGAAGAGGGCTCACCAAACCATCACCTGCGCCACCAGGCGATCAGGATGGCCTAGTGAAAGGCGCGAACAATCTCTCCGCATGAATGTCAGAAGCAACAACCCAAGAATTGTCCTCCGACCATAACCTTTCACTTAACAAGTACTGGAGTCTCCGTCTACCAGACGAGAATCTAATATCTTCTCCACTTCATACTCCGATTGCCCTCAACCAAACAAGCTAAGGGGGCGCAGCCATAGGAACCACTGGCTCAACAAACCTTTTCAATAAAGATGTGTGGAAGAGTTTGTGAATCTTAAACGTCCTGGAAAAGCAAACGTAAGGAAACAGGATTAAGAATTTCCATGATCTTATAAGGTCCAATGAACCTTGACTTAAATTTTGGAGATGCCACCTTCATAGGAATATTTCTTGAGGACAACCAAACCATGTCACCCTTTTAAACCGAGGACATCAGTCCTATGGCGGTTGGCAAACCGTTGGGCCCTCTCCTGAAAAGACAATTATCCACTACTTGATCCCAAATCTGCTGCTATCTCTCCACCATAGAGTCAAACACCCGGACGACAGAAGCTTCCAACTGTCCCGAAGAAAACGAGGATGAAACCGAAATTGAAGAAAAAGGGGACATCAGCGTGGCAGAACTAGCCCTATTGTTTTAGAGCAAATTCAGCCAAGGGCAAAAAAGAGACCCAGTCATCTTGATCAGCAGACACAAAACATCTCAAATAAGTTTCCCAAAGGTTGGTTTGTTTGTCAGTCGCCCATTGGTCTGAGGATGAAACGCAGAGGAGAAAGACAGCTTAACTCCCAGTTTATAACATAAGGTCCTCCAAAATTGGAAACAAATTGGATCCTCTTTCAGACACAATGTTCTCCGGAATGTCGTGCAAATGAACCACCTGCTGAAAAAAAAAGGCCCCAACTCGGAAAAGGATGGCAACTTCGGCGTGGCACAAGATGGGGTCATCTTGGAATATCTATCACAGTCACCCGATAATGGTCATTCTTGAGAGACAGGGAGGTCGGAAATAAAATTCTATAGCGATATGGGTCCATGGCCTGCTGGGCACAGGCAATGGCAATTAACAATCCACTAGAAGAGAGAAGGTTTGGACCCAGAACAAGTCCCACGGGACAAAATTCTTGACATCACGAGGTAAAGTAGGCCACCAAAAGGGACGACTCACCAAATCTCAGTACAAAAATCCGGGATGACCAGCCCAAGCGAGCAATGAAGCAATGAACTTCAACATAACTTTCTTCCTCCATTTGGGCTGGGACATACAATTTCCCCGCAGGGGGTCAGGTTTATCCCCCTGAAATTGCTCCAAAGGGGCCCGTTCAAATGGGTGAGATAGCGGAAGAACCACACCCCCTTTTAGAAAGGCCTAGCTCGTCACTCAAGAGAATTGCAAGGAAACTCCTAGAGAGGGCATCTGCCTTAAAATTCTTAGTACCCGGGAGAAAGGAGACCACAAAGTTAAAACGCATGAAAAAAAAAGGCCCACTGGCCTGTCTAGGATTCAATGCTGGCTGATTCGAGATAAAATCAAGATTTGTGGTCAGTGGGACCAAACTTGAGTTTGGCTCCCTCTAACCATGTCTCCACTCTTCGAACGCCCCCTTCATAGCCAAAATCCGATTCCCCCATTAATTACGTTCAGGGGGAAAATTTGGGGAAGAAAAGGACGGGGTTAATCTTAGAATTACAGGATCCCCCTTTTGGGCAAAACGGGTCCCCCCCCAATTCAGAAAATCTATTTCCCCTGAATTTTTGGGGAAAAATCAGGTTGCCCAGAAGCGGAGCAACGTGAACTCCTTAAGTCTGAAAAGGCGAAAAAGCTCTGGAGACCAAAATTTTCCATCAGAGGCCTTTTTTGGCAAATCAGTCAGTGGTTTAATACCAGAAAAATTCTTTAAATTTCGGTTTTAAAAAATTGCAAAACCCAAAAATCTTGAATGCCCTTCAATGATGGGCTGAACCCAATCGAAATGGCCTGAACCTTTTCCGGGTCATTTCTAGCGGGGGAGTTGAAGAACCCCCAAAAAAAAAACCTTCTGTACGCCAAAGAGACATTTTGACCTTTTAAATACAAAGCATTTTCCTCAAAATAGGAACACCAAAAAAACAGTCCCTGAGAACCCAGTCATTAGGAAAAAAAAAAATTTGTCCAAAAAACGATCAGAAACTTTCCAAAAAACCCCCGGAAAATATGTTATAAAGATTAGAGATGGAAGGGCTTTAGTGACCCAAAAAGGCCCAAAAACTAGGTACTAAAATGCCCTCAGGGGTTTTAAAACCCCCTCTTCCATTCTTCCCGTGTTAATGCGAATAAGATTTACCCCCCCTAAGGTCAAGCTTGGTAGCCAAAACTGACCTTTCACTCGGGGAAAAAAGGGGAAATCGGGGGGTAAGGTATATATTTAACAGTGATTTATTAAGGAAGATAGTCAATCCGGTCTCAAAAAACCACCTTTTTTTGGCCCCCCAAAGAATAAGTCGGACCCAAGGTGAAGAGGACGGTAAAATATGACCTTCCCCCAATGACTTTTGATTAAGATCGCTAGCATCATGCCCGGTACAGCAAATTAAGGGCCCCGCCCTTTGGAAAATTTTTAAAAGGGCAAAAACTCAATGCAAAATCAAAACCCTATGAGGAGGAAGGAGCAGACTTACTCCCTAAAACATCAGAAAAAATCAGCCAAATCCCGGGGATCTCCTGAGGGGGGAGAGGTAGAAAACACAGGGGGGGCCCCATAAACATTTTGAAACCCCAACTGGCCAAGACACAGACTTCCAATCCAAAACAGGTTGGGGGTCTGAACCCCAGGAAAAACCAGTAAAAATGTATGAATTATGAACAAAAAAAATTTCAATTCTCTTGGTGGTCCGGGGCCCCCCGTTTTTCCCCCCTGGGTCCAAAACTGGGGTTTTTTTCTCCCCCCAAGGGGTTGAATTAATGCCCGAAAGGGTTTTGGAATTAGGGGGGGTCCGGGGGAAAACACCAACTTTGGCAAAGCAAATCCATCAGTTCAGGGTGCCCTGAACGACAAAAGTGAGCGGAAAAGGGGGACGAGGGGGGATCAAGGTAAAGAAAAGAGAAATTTGATGTACTTTGTCAAAACAAATGGGCGAAAAATGTTTCCCCCCGTTAGGGCAGACGGAAATAATGAGAAGATCCCCACAATAAAAAACAAATTATTAGTTCAAATTCTGACGGGGCCCCCAAAAACCCCCCATACACAGCATGGGCTCAGGGGCCCTCTCGAAAGGCCCCACCCTCGCATAGTTTTACGTTATGAAGCATTCGGTCAAATTGATTAGCAATGACATAGATTTTTGACCCCGAGGGGTCAGGAAATTCCCCATAACTTTTTAGGTTCCCCCAGCCCTTCCGAAAAAGAGCCTTTTGGGCTCACGTTCCATTTAGTAAGGACTGCCCATTTTTGGTTTCTGAAAATTTAACTTGCTTTTTCCTGCCCCGGGTTAATCCCAAAAAGGTTTTTGTTTTATCAAAACTTGGTTATATACATAATCCAGAGCTTGAAAAAAACTTAACATTTGCAACCAGGATCCCCCCGGGGTCAAGGAAAAGGCCGTCCCCGGGGGGCGCCCGCAACAGGGAGTGACAAAATTTAACCGCTGCGCTACGTTCCCCCCGGACTCAGTTTCAGGGCAAAAAACAAAAATTTTCAATTATTCCTAAAGTTAAAAAATTTTGACCATCCCTGAAAAAAAATCAGGCAGGGGAAAACCCAGGTTCTATCAGAAAAAACTTAGTGAGGAGTTGGGGGAAATTCCCCCAAAATTCAGTAGCGAGCCCCCAAAAAAAACCGCAAAAGCACAATTCCTTGAAGAAAAAAAAATTCCCCTTTTGGCCCCCAGAAAAAAAGGGAAAAAAAAAACTGAAAAACTTTTTTTTTTTTTTTTTAAAATTTCTTCTTTTAGTCCCCGGATTATGGTTAGGCCGGTGTTTGTTTGGTAGCCGAGGGGACAGTAACAAAATACCAAGGAGCCGTCACCCGAGGGTTGGTAAAATGGATTGAGACCCCCAAACTAAAATTCACAATGAACGGGGGGAGTAAATACGATGACCCCGAGCCCGCCCCAACGGGGGGAATTAGTAAGCTTAAAAAAAGAAAGGGGAAAGTAATGCCCCCGAGTAGCACCCCCCAAAGGGTGGTAGCCCCCAAAAACTTTTTGGCAGTGAGCAAGATGAAATACAAGCGGAGAAAATAGAGTAAGCAAAAGCGGGGCCCAAAACTACTAGATAGGCGGACAGGAAAAAAATTGTCTGCAAACCAGAAAAAATAGGAAAATTCCAACCCTTGATTCCAAAAATACTGAGCCCCCACGATTTTTCCCCGCTAGTCGAATCTGGTGTAAATTTGGGAGCCCCCGCCCCACTGAAAAAAAGGGTTGAACAAATAAAAGAGATAATGAAAACAGAGACCAGCGCAGGCCCGCAGGGGGCCTGGCTGACCTCATCAGAAGGGCAGAAAATAAAAAAAAAATAAACCCCGAAACAAGCAGAAGTAACTTATTGAAGGTGAGGAGAAAAAGAAGCAGCTGCTTCCAAATGGACCAGGAAGAAAACAAATCATGGGAGGATCTTGGGAAAGTAACTCCCCCAAATCTCCCCGTCTCATCTCAGATTGCCCCAATGTCGCGTGAATCCCCCGGAAAAGGGGCCCTGTCGTAAAGGGCTACAATACTTCAGCGTCCCCCGAGGGGCCCAACTCAGAATCCAGAGCGTTAAACAAAAAACCCTTTATTTTTAACAGGACAATGACCCCAAACACACCTCCGGCGGTAAGGGAATTTTCCCAAAAGGAGGTGATGGAGTGTCGCCGTGACCCCGGGCCCCCCCAGCACAGACTGACCCATCGAGTTGGTTTGGGGGGCTGGACCCCCGAGTGAAGGCAAAGGGGCATCAAGTGCTAAATCTTGGGAACTCCCCTTTAGATTGTTGGGGAAACCTTTCCGGTGATACCCCCTTAAGCTATCAAAAATTCCCAAAAAATGTGCAAAACATCACAAAAAAAAAAGGGGTATTTTTAAGAATAGAAAAAAAGAAATTTTCAGTTGTTTACCTTTTTTTTTAAGTTTTTAATTACGGGGTTTTTTAAGTTTTGCGTCTTCGTGTGAATGTACAATTTTCGTACGTACAGACCCCCAAATTTTTGGCCCCCCTTTTCTTCAAAAAATTTTCTGTTTTTATGACTATGAAAAATTTAGAATCACATGAATGCACAAAAAAAA
>JARQOD010000006.1:210180767-210248495 GCA_033576555.1 Oophaga sylvatica | reverse complement strand
TGATGGTTTAGTGGTGCTTTGCTGGTGACACTGTAGGGGATTTATTAAAAAATGAAGGCATACTGAGCCAGCATGGCTATCACAGCATCTTGCAGCGACATGCTATTCCATCCGGTTTGCGTTTAGTTGGACCATCATTTTTTTTTCAACAGGACAATGACCCCAAACACACCTCCAGGCTGTGTAAGGGCTATTTGACCAAGAAGACGAGTGATGGGGTGCTACGCCAGATGACCTGGCCTCCACAGTCACAAGACCTGAACCCAATCGAGATGATTTGGGGTGAGCTGGACCGCAGAGTGAAGGCAAAAGGGCCAACAAGTGCTAAGCATCTCTGGGAACTCCTTCAAGACTGTTGGAAGACCATTTCCGGTGACTACCTCTTGAAGCTCATCAAGAGAATTCCAAGAGTGTGCAAAGCAGTAATCAAAGCAAAAGGTCGCTACTTTGAAGAACCTGGAATATAAGACATATTTTCAGTTTTTTCACACTTTTTTGTTAAGTATATAATTCCACATGTGTTAATTCATAGTTTTGATGCTTTCAGTGTCAATGTAAAATTTTCATAGTCATGAAAATGCAGAAAAATCTTTGAATGAGAAGGTGTGTCCAAACTTTTGGTCTGTACTGTATCTTGTGTTTATTCATGAAAAAAATGAAAACATGGCGAAAATTTTGAAAATGTTGCTATTTTCAAAATTTTAATTTTTATTCCCTTAAAACAGAGAAATATGTCACACAAAATAGTTAATAAATAACATTTCCCACATGTCTACTGCACACCAGCACAATTTTGGAACCAAAATTTTTTTTTTGTTAGGAAGTTCTAAGGGTTAAAAGTTGACCAGTGATTTCTCATTTTTACAACAAATTTACAAAACAATTTTTTTAGGGACCACCTCACACTTGAAGTCACTTTGAGGGTCTATATGGCAGAAAATACCCAATACTCAAAACTACATTCAAGAAGTTTATTAACCATTCAGGTGCTTCACAGGAGCTGAAGCAACGTGGAAGGAAAAAATTAACATTTAACTTTTTAGTCACAAAAATGATCTTTTACAAACAATTTTTTTATTTTCACAAGAGTAAAAGGAGAAAATGGACAGATAAAGTTGTGCAATTTCTCCTGAGTATGCCGATACCCCATATGTGGGGGAAAACCACTGGGTGCATGAAAGGGCTTGGAAGGGAAGGAGCGCCGTTTGATTTTTTTCAAACCAAAATTGGCTGGAATTGAGATTGGACGCCATGTCGCGTTTGGAGAGCCACTGATGTGCCTAAACAGTGGAAACCCCCCACAAGTGACACCATTTTTGAAACTAGTCCCCCTAAGGAACTTATCTAGATCTGTGGTGAGCACTTTGAACCCCCAAGTGCTTCACACAAGTTTATAGAGCCGTAAAAAAAAAATCATATTTTTTTCCACAAAAATAATCTTTAAGTTCCCAATTTTTTATTTTCCCGGGGAAATTGGACCCCAAAAGTTGTTTTCAAATTTGTCCTGAGTACACTGATACCCCATATGTGGGGGGCAACCACTGTTTGGGCGTACAGCAGAACTCAGAAGGGAAGGAGCACCATTTGATTTTTTCCAACCAAAATTGGCTGGAATTGAGATCGGACGCCATGTCGCATTTGGAGAGCCCCTGATGTACCTAAACATTTTGGAAACTAGACCCCCTAAGGAACTTATCTAGATTTGTGGTGAGCACTTTGAATCCCTAGTGTTTCACTAAAGTTTATAATGCCTGGGCGTGAAAAAAAAATCCACAAAAATGATTTTTTAGTCCCCAATTTTTTATTTTTCCCAAGGAAATTGTACCACAAAAGTTGTTGTCCAATTTGTCCTGACTATGCTGATACCCTATTTGTGGGGGTAAACCACTATTTGAAAGCATGGCAGAGCTCGGAAGGGAAGGAGCACTGTTTGACTTTTTCAACACAAAATTGGCTGGACGCCGTGTCACGTTTGGAGAGCCCCTGATGTGCCTAAACAGTGGAAACGTCCCACAAATGACACCATTTTGGAAACTAGACCCCTCAAGGAACTAATCTAGATATGTGGTAAGCACTTTGAACCCCAAAGGGCTTCACAGAAGTTTATAACATAGAGCCATAAAATTCAAAATATCATATTTTTTCCACAAAAATGATCTTTTCACCCCAAATTTTTATTTTCCCAAGACCATAAAATTTATTGTGCAATTTGTCCTGAGTACGCTGATACCTCATATGTGGGCGTAAACCACTGATTGGGCGCATGGCAGAGCACGGAGGGGAAGGAGCGCCATTTGACTTTTTCAACGCAAAATTGGCTGGAATTGAGATTAGACGCCATGTTGCGTTTGGAGAGCCCCTGATGTGCCTGAACATTGGAAACCCCCCACAAGTGACCCTATTTTGGAAACTAGACCCCCTAAGGAACTTATCTAGATCTGTGGTGAGCACTTTAAACCCCCAAATGCTTCATAGAAGTTTATAATACCCGAGCATGAAAATAAAAAGTCCTATTTTTTTCCCACAAAAATGATCTTTAAGTCACCAATTTTTTATTTTCCCAAGGTAACAGGAGAAATTGGACCCCAAAAGTTGTTGTCCAATTTGTCCTGAGTACGCTGATACCCCATATGTGGGAGGAACCACTGTTTGGGCGCAAGGCAGAGCTTGAAAGGGAAGGAGCATCATTTGACTTTTTCAAACCAAAATTGGCTGGAATTGAACTCCAAATCTGTGGGTGTAACCTGAGGTACTCTCACACAATTTGTAGAGTTTGATTCTGTACCTGGCCCTCTTGCTGGGCAGGTACTGATGAAATTGAGTCTTCCCCTAAAATGAACTAAGGACTCATCCACGCAGATGTCCCTTTGGGGCACATACACTTCAGCAAACTTTTTGTTGAAGTGTTCGATGACCGGCTGAACTTTGAACAGACTGTCAAAGTTGGGGTCATCTTGTGGGGGACACTGTGCATTATCGTTATAATGCAGAAATTTGTGGATTGCCTCAAAACTCGTCCGGACCATGACCATTCGGAATACTGGAGTGTTGTATAAAATATCAACACAGAAATATTGCCAAAGTTCTGGCTTCATCAGGATCCCAATGTGAAGGACCAGGCTCCAAAACTGCATCATTTCAACTGCATCTACAGGAGACCAGTTAGAAAATGATGAACGAGGGTTTTGCGCAAAAAATTGACGAGCGTACAAATTAGTTTGCGTCACCATGAGGTTAACAAAATCCTCAGAGAAAAAGACTTTGAAAAAGTCTATTTCTGTGAGGCCAGTTGTGTCAAACTTGATTCCTGATTCTGCCACAAAATCAGGAATCAATGGCTCTTAATTTTCGGGGGGCGAGGTCCACATGGGGTCCGCAATGGGGTGCGCTGGTTCAGCTTCATCTTCATCTTTGGGAATGATGGGCGCTGCCTCATCTTCTGTCCTGTGACGTCTGCGTGGCGGTTCCGCAGGAACCGAGGAGGAAAATGAGGAGGAGGGAGAGGATGAGGATGAAGAATCAGAAAAATGAAGAAATGTGGGATCCTCTCCCTCGCTATCAGTGTTGGAGGCAAGGAAAGCATATGCCTCCTCCAATGAATAGCGCTGTTGTGACGAACGGGACGGGTGGGACTTTTTTTGTGAATGTAGTGCTTTGTGTGTACTTTATTTATAACTGTGTATGTGTGGGGGGATGGTGATTTGTGCAAACTATTATCTGAAAAGAAAAAGCTAAAAGAAAAAAGAACCAGGGAGAAAAAAATGTCTGTGAAAAGAAAACTGTAAAACAGCTGGCCCTAGCTCTGATAAGTGAACTGCGTCACTTATCAAAGTTCAGCGGCTGCTGGATGTGCGCATGGGAGTGGCGGAAAGGGGGGTGAAAAATAAACGGCAGGCACGAGCTCTGTTAAGTGAACTGCATCACTTATCAAAGTTCGGCGGCTGATGGATGTGGAGCAAAGAGGGCTGAGAAAGAAAAGCGAGCACGAGTGTTGATCGATGAACTGCATCACCAATCAATTAGCCAAGCAATTGCCTAAGATCGAGTACATTGGTACTTGATCCCTAGCCTGGGACCTCAGAGTTTCAGCCAATCTGATGGGCTGAAACAATGAGAATGAGCGGGAGGCCGGGTGTAGGAGTCAGACCCCAAAATGCCGACACAATCTTCTCTGAGCGAAGATGGCGTTGGAATTTTATTGCGATCACCGCGACTTACGTCGTGATGCCGCATTAAAGGTCTTGACGTACTATCCTGTCAATGGGCATACGGGCCCAGGTCACATGGACGAGATAGTGTCAAAGCTATTGTAAGCCCTCCCAGAACCAGGGAGAGGCCAAAAGCATTAACCCCTGCAGCACTAAACCAGAATTCACATACAGACCATGACAGATAGTATGTCGGCTGTCAGAAAGGGTCATCTTTGTTTGATGGCTTGTGACTTCATCTTCCTGATTACATTCCAGAGGTTTTCAATGGGGTTCAGTTCTGGAGATTTGGTTGGCCATGACAGGGATTTGATGTGGTGGTCCCTCATCCACACATTGATTGACCTAGCTGTGTGCCATGGCGCATTGTCTGCTGGAAAAACCAGTCCTCAGAGTTGGGGAACATTGCCTGAGCAGAAGGAATTAACTGTTTTTCCAGGATAACCTTGTATGCGGCTTGATTCATACGTGCTTCGCAAAGATTAGCCTGCCCAATTCCAGCCTTGCTGAAGAATCCAAGGATCATCACCGATCCTCCACCAAATTTCACAGAGGGTGCAAGGCACTGTGGCTTGTACGCCTCTCCAGGTCTCCGTCTAACCATTAGATGACCAGGTGTTGGGCAAAGCTGAAAATTAGATTAATCAGACAAGATTACCTTACTCCAGTCCTCTATGGTCCAATCCTTATTGTCTTTGGCAAACTTCAGCCTGGCTCTCCTTTGCTTCTCATTGATGAAAGGCTTTTTTCTAGCTTTAAATGACTTGAGCCCTGCCTCTAGGAACCTGTTACGAACTGTTCTTGCTTTGCACTTCACCCCAGCTGCCATTTGCCATTCCTTTTGTAGGTCACTTGATGTCATCCTGCGGTTGCTTAGTGATGTTCGAATAAGATGACGGTCATCCCGGTCAGTGGAGAGTCGTTTTTACCCTTTGTCGGACTGTAGCTTTGTTGTTGTAAGGTTCTTTGTCTCTGTTGACATGTTCCTTGAAACTCAGTTTTCCGTCGGCCATTTTGCTTTCTGTCTTTCTGCAGCTCTTGCCCTCAGTTAATATGGAGTTTCAGTTTTCATGTTCCCGCCCTGATTCTTCCCTCTTGCTTCTTAAGCAGCCTCAGCTGAACAATCAGTGCTCCTGAATCAAGCCTCAGTCAGTCTGTGACCTGACTCCTGGAAGCCTTGGACTTGTACTCCAGCTATTCCCTACTGAGGAACCTTGGAACACTTTTGGACTCTGGAAACCTGCTGTTTGGTGAATCCATGTTTGCAGAGGAATTACGGTACAGAGAAGAGATCCTGAACCTGCTTTGGAGATTTATTGTAGTGCTTGAAGTTACTCTGGCCTGCTGTGTCTCCTGTCGCTGTTCCTGCAAACTGTGTGAACTTTTCAGCATGCTTGTATGAAGTAATACAAGTCATTTCATTTCAACCTATGTCTCCTGTGTTTTCCTCGCACCCAAGCACAAGATGCTATAGGAACTGTACACTATACATGACAGTTGTCCTCAATGTCTGCTGATTGACCTTGTTGTAATGGACTGTCGTCTTAGAAATTTAAGGATGGAGGCAACATGATGCTCACTGTATCCCTCTGCTAGTAAAGCCAGAATTGAGCCCTTCTTTTCCTCACTCAAGACTTTTCTTTTCAAATCCTTTGGCATGGTTAAAAGTTATTTTTTTGGGGCGTGGCTTCGGGTGCTGCAGATGGTTGTTGTGTGAGCGCTCAGCTCCTGTGACTTCACCCATTGAAGCGACTCATAACCCAGCAAAAAGGCATTTTTCTCTTAGTTTTATTGGTAATTTTATTCGCCTTAGTAATGGGATCATTTTGATACCAAAAACATGAAGTTCGGTTCAGCAATACTCGAGATATGTCCCTCTGAGGGGAATGGTGCAGCTGCCTGAGGTGATTTTCTCACTTATGACAAACTGCGCGCTGTGGAAGTGTGTACCTTGAAGTGAGTGGGGACTTCTGGGCTGATTAAAATATCCCCGGTTATCGCTGGTGCCCTGCCTATATTGTAGCGACAAAAACGGGCTCGCCGGCTGCTGTGAGTAAAGACGCAACTGTGAGGAGAGCGGAGGGAAGCTGAGGTGGGAGGCGCCATAGTGATCAGCTGTGTGACTGAATCCACCTTGTCACAGAGCGGGCGCCATTTTTTACCGCCCCTGCTTACGCCTAAGCGCCGATGACTGCCTGAAAGAGTCAGAGAAGTGACAAGGTCGGTGCACCAAGATTTGGTGAGTTAATAATGGAGCCCCTCCGTCACTGCAGCAGTAACAGTTGAAGCGGTGACAAGCTGAGTGAGACAGAGAAGGAGCTGCTGCGTATAATCAAGGGGCTGAAAAGCCTTTATCGTCATCTTTCCTCGCCTTCATCCAGAGACACAGCATCAGAGGACACCTGACAGGATACATGAAGCAACAGGTTGGTGAAAAGGAAACTGGTGTTATATGGCGACTTAACCAATATAATAGAACATGACTATTGGATCTCTGCAATACAAAAGCAGGTCCTTAACCCCTTACTGCCATCAGACGTACTATCCCGTCCATGGTACCTGGGCCCGTATGACCATGGACGGGATAGTATGTCTCGTGCTCGCGGTCGAGCAGCGAGCGCGGGTGTCAGCTGATTATCACAGCTGACACCCGGCACTATGTGTCAGGAGCGGTCACGGACCGCTCCCGGCACATTAACCCCTAGCACACCGCGATCAAACATGATCGCGGTGTACTGGGGGCACAGGGGGCACAGGGGAGGATCGCGCAGGGTGGGGGCTGCCTGCGCGCCCCCCTGAGACCCTCAGAGCAGCGCGATGTGTCGCGCTGTTCCGAGGGTCCTTCCTCCCTGCAGGACCCCGGAACCAAGATGTCGTCGGGGTCCATCCGGGTCCTGCAGAGAGACGGCTTCCTCAGTGCCTGCTGAGAGCAGGCACTGAGAAGCCTGCAGCGATGCCAGAGCGATCGCTGGTGTGACAGAGTGCTGTGCACACTGTCACACCAGCGATCTGCTAAAATACAGTGATGTCCCACCCTGGGACAAAGTAAAAAAGTTAAAAAAATAAAAATAAAAATTGTTTAAAAAAATCATAAAAAAAAAAAAAAATATTCCCCAATAAATTCATTTTTTCCTGTAAATAAAAAAACCAAAACAATAAAAGTACACATATTTGGTATCGCCGCGTCCGTAACGACCCCCCCTATAAAACTGTCCCACTAGTTAACCCCTTTCGTGAACCCCTTAAAAAAAAAAAACAAAGCAAAAAATCAATGCTTTATCATCATACCGCCAAACAAAAAGTGGAATAACACGCGATCAAAAAGACCGATATAAATAAACATCGTACCGCTGAAAACGCCATCTTGTCCCGCAAAAAACGAGCCGCCACACAGCATCATCAGCGAAAAAATTAAAAAGTTATAGCTCGCAGAATAAAGCGATACAAAAATAATAATTTTTTTATATAAAAGTTTTTATTGTATAAAAGCGCCAAAACATAAAAAAATGACATAAATGAGATATCGCCGTAATCGTACTGACCCGAAGAATAAAACTGCTTCATCAATTTTACCACACGCGGAACGGTATAAAACGCCTCCCCCAAAAGAAATTCATGAATTGCTGATTTTTGTTCATTCTAACCTCCCAAAAATCGAAATAAAAAGCGATCAAAAAACGTCACATGCTCAAAGATGGTACCAATAAAAACGTCACCTCGTCCCGCAAAAAATAAGACCTCACATGACTCTGTGGGCCAAAATATACAAAAATTATAGCTCTCAAAATGTGGTGATGCAAAAACTATTTTTTGCAATAAAAAGCGTCTTTTAGTGTGACAGCTGCCAATCATAAAAACCCGCTATAAATAGTAAATCAAACCCCCCTTTATCACCCCCTTAGTTAGGGAAAAATAATAAAATTAAAAAAAGTATTTATTTCCATTTTCCCATTAGGGTTAGGGTTGCGGCTAAAGTTAGGGTTAGGGTTGGCGCTAAAGTTAGGATTAGGGTTAGGGTTGGGATTAGGGTTAGGGGTGTGTTAGGGTTAGGTTTGTGGTTAGGGTTGGGACTAGGGTTAGGGGTGTGTTGGGGTTAGGGTTGGAGTTAGAATTGGGGGGTTTCCGCTGTTTAGGCACATCAGGGGCTCTCCAAATGTGACATGGCGTCTGATCTCAATTCCAGCCAATTCTGTATTGAAAAAGTCAAACGGTGCTCCTTCACTTCTGAGCTCTGCCATGCGCCCAAACAGTAGTTTACCCCCGCATATGGGGTATCAGCGTACTCTGGACCCCAAGAGTTATTGTGCAATTTGTCCTATTTCTTCTGTTACCCTTGGGAAAATAAAAAACTGGGGTAAAAATATCATTTTTTTTTTAAAAAAATGATTTTTTGTTTTTACGACTGTACGTTATAAACTTCTGTGAAGCACTTGGGGCTTCATAGCGCTCACCACACATCTAGATAAGTTCCTTGTGGGTCTATTTTCCAAAATGGGGTCACTTGTGGGGGTTTCCACTGTTTAGGCGCATCAGGGGCTCTCCAAATGCGACATGACACCCCCAGACCATTCCATCAAAGTCTGCAATCCAAAACGTCACTGCTTCCCTTCCGAGCCCCAACGTGTACCCATACAGTAGTTTTCTCCCACATATTGGGTATCAGCGTACTCATGACAAATTGGACAACAACTTTTGGGGTCCAATTTCTCCTGTTACCCTTGTGAAAATAAAATATTGGGGGCGAAAAAATCATTTTTGTAAAAAAAAAAAAAAATTATTTTTACGGCTGTACGTTATAAACTTCTGTGAAGCACTTCGGGTTCAAAGTGCTCACCACATATCTAGATAAGTTCCTTGTGTGGTCTATTTTCCAAAATGGGGTCACTTGTGGGGGTTTCCACTATTTAGGTGCATCAGGGGCTCTCCAAATGCGACATGACGCCCCCAGACCATTCCATCAAAGTCTGCAATACAAAACCTCACTACTTCCCTTCCGAGCCCGACGTGTGCCCATACAGTAGTTTTCTCCCACATATTGGGTATCAGCATACTCAGGACAAATTGGACAACAACTTTTGGGTCCAATTTCTCCTGTTACCCTTGTGAAAATAAAATATGGGGGCGAAAAAATCATTTTTTGTATAAAAAAAAAGATTTTTTATTTTTACGGCTGTACGTTATAAGCTTCTGTGAAGCACTTCGGGGTTCAAAGTGCTCACCATACATCTAGATAAGTTCCTTGTGGGGTCTATTTTCCAAAATGGGGTCACTTGTGGGGGATTTCCACTGTTTAGGCGCATCAGGGGCTCTCCAAATGCGACATGACGCCCCCAGACCATTCCATCAAAGTCTGCAATCCAAAACGTCACTACTTCCCTTCCGAGCCCCGACGTGCCCCATACAGTAGTTTACTCCCACATATTGGGTATCAGCGTACTCAGGACAAATTGGACAACAACGTTTGGGGTCCAATTTCTCCTGTTACCCTTGTGAAAATAAAATATTGGGACGAAAAAATCATTTTTGTAAAAAAAAAAAAATTTTATTTTACAGCTGTACGTTATAAACTTCTGTGAAGCATTTCGGGGTTCAAAGTGCTCACCACACATCTAGATAAGTTCCTTGAGGGGTCTAAATTTCCAAAATGGTGTCATTTGTTGGGGGTTTCCACTGTTTAGGCAGATCAGGAGCTCTCCAAACACAACATGGCATCCAGCCAATTCTGTGTTGAAAAAGTCGAACGCGCTCCTTCCATTCCAAACTCTGCCATGCACCTAAACAGTGGTTTACCCCCACATATGGGTATCAGCGTACTCAGGACAAATTGCACAATAACTTTTGGAAGTCTTGTTACCCTTGGGAAAATAAAAATTGGGGTGAAAAGATCATTTTTGTGAAAAAATATGATTTTTTAATTTTACGGCTCTACGTTATAAACTTGTGTGAAGCACTTGGGTTCAAATTGCTCACCAAAGATCTAGATAAGTTCCTTAGGCGGTCTAGTTTCCCAAATGGGGTCACTTGTGGGGGTTTCCACTGTTTAGGCACATCAGAGGCTCTCCAAATGCAACATGGCGTCCAATCTCAATTCCAGCCAATTTGTTGGAAAAGTCAAATGTGCTCCTTCCATTCTGAGCTCTGCGTGCGCCCAAACAGTGGTTTCCCCCCACATATGGGGTATCAGCGTACTCAGGACAAATTGACATCAACTTTTGTGGTCCAATTTCTCCTGTTACCCTTGGGAAAATAAAAAATTAGTGACTAAAAATAATTTTTGTGGGAAAAAAATAGGGTTTTTATTTTCATGCTCGGCATTATAAACTTGTGTGAAGCACTTGGGGGTTCAAAGTGCTCACCAAAGTCTAGATAAGCTCCTTAGGGGGTCTAGTTTCCAAAATGGGGTCACTTGTGGGGGTTTCCACTGTTTAGGCACATCTGGGCACTGCAAACGGAACATGACCCCCATCAACGTCTGCATTCCAAAATGTTACTACTTCCTTTCCAAGCCCTGTAGTGCACCCAAACAGTTTTCCCCCCCCCACATATGGGGTATCAGCGTACTCAGGACAAATTGGACAACAACTTTTGGGGTCCAATTTCCTTGGGAAAAATCAAAAATTTGGGACTAAAAAATCATTTTTGTGGAAAATTGTTTTTTTTTATTTTTCAGACCCAGGCATTATAAACTTTTGTGAAACACTTGGGGGTTCAAAGTGCTCACAACAGTTCTAGATAAGTTCCTTAGGGGGTCTAGTTTCCAAAATGGTGTCACTTGTGGGGGGTTTCCACTGTTTAGGCACATCAGGGGCACTCCAAACACGACATGGCGTCCAATCTCAATTCCAGCCAATTTTAGTTTGAAAAAGTCAAACGGCGCTCTTTCCCTTACGAGCTCTGCCGTGTGCCCAAACAGTGGTTTTCCTCCACATATTGGCTATTGGCGTACTCAGGAGAAATTGCACAACAACTTTATCTGTCCATTTGCTTCTTTTACCCTTGTGAAAATAAAAAAAAGTTTGTAAAACATCATTTTTGTGGCTAAAAAGTTAAATATTCATTTTTCCTTCCACGTTTCTTCAGCTCCTGTGAAGCACCTGAAGGGTTAATAAACTTCTTGAATGTGGTTTTGAGTACCTTGAGGGGTGCAATTTTTAGAATGGTGTCACTTTTGGGTATTTTCTGCTATATAGACCCCTCAAAGTGACTTCAAATATGAGGTGGTCCCTAAAAAAAATGGCTTTGTAAATTTTGTTGTAAAAATGAGAAATCGCTGGTCAACTTTTAACCCTTATAATTTTCTAATAAAAAAAAAATTTGGTTCCAAAATTGTGCTGATGTAAAGTAGACATGTGGGAAATGTTATTTCTTAACTATTTTGTGTGACATATTTCTCTGTTTTAAGGGAATAAAAATTCAAAGTTTGAAAATTGCAAAATTTTCAAAATTTTCGCCATATTTGCGTTTTTTTCAAAAATAAACGCAAGGTATATCGAAGAAATTTTACCACTAACGTGAAGTACAATATGTCACGAGAAAATAATCTCAGAATCGCGAAGATCCGTTGAAGCGTTCCAGAGTTATAACCTCATAAAGAGACAGTGGTCAGAATTGTAAAAATTGGCCCGGTCATTAACGTGCAAACCACCCTTGGGGGTGAAGGGGTTAAAGGAATAAAGACACTGGGCGATATCTTTATTTTACTCTCTTATTTGGAGATACTGTACTCTGCTAGTTTGCTGCGACTTAAAGAGGACTGGTGTATTCATAGCAGGGAAGCTATTAAGACATAAAAAGACCCTGGAATCTGGATAATTCAACACAGGACATAATATTCTGAAGGAGCAACAGAGACATTAACGTAACAATATACAAAGTTTGGAGGTTGTGTATGGATAATAGTTTTCTTTTGCAGGGTTCGAGTGTGTTATCACTATAATAAGATATAGGGGTTAAAGTAATTTAAAGTGCCCTTGCATGGTGAGCTGGTGAATCATACTAAGCTCTTTTTATAACAGTTGAGATAAAAATAATTCTAATTTAATGCTCTCAGGGTTAATCTCTGGAAGATAAGAGATTTGGTATTCACTTGGTTTTTATTAGAATACCCGTAAATAAGAGTACATCTTTGTTAAGTAAGGGTTCTCGATATAATTTGCAGATCTGACTTTCATATAAGTCAAAGCTTATATACATGACTTTATAGCTGACAATCTGTAAAACAGCTTAAAAATGCCATATTAAGATATACTGTGGAAACAGGAGGTGCTAGATCCAAAACCAACAATAAAACAGAAGAACACCACTCCAGTAAGACCAAAAATTCAAAAGTAAAAGAAATCCCAAGACAATCAACTACGAACCCAAATGAGGATTTTTCGAACTTACTAAGTCCTCCAAGGTCTCAGCCATTCCCTGAGAGAGAAGACCCGATTATCAAACTGACCAAATTTTCCTCAATACCCATTTTTAATAAAACTTCAAAAAATGGAAACGATTTGAATCATATAGTGTCAAAATCTTACCATCAAAGTACTACTAATAGAGGAAATGATAATATCGAGCCACATATTTCTACAGTAGAAAGCAACACACCAGAAAATTATGGACCTTTCAAATACTACTAAAAGGAAAGGTTCTGACAGCAGAGCCCCTGATAAAAACTCCTTAAATGCTGATTCAGATAGCTTATCAGATGAGTTTTCCCCTAACATGAGTCCAAATAAACAATACCCTAAAAAAATACGATCAGAGCTTACCAGTCCACCAGTTGCTCCATTCCCTAAGATAAGCTATGAGGATTTCATTTCCTCAGATAAACAAGTAACAGAAGGCTTTATGGCCAAACTATGCAAATCTTTTAATGATTCCATCAAGATGGGTTTTGAGGCACAAAGCAAAACACTCCAAGAGATACAGGGTTCATACTCTCAGAGATTTGAAGTTAATGAAAAAGAATCTCAGAGGTTGAAACAAAAACCAACTCCCTTTTGCAGGAAAACTCTGTCCTTAAACAAGAAATTCACTCTCTGAGGGTCAAACTCACAGATTTAGAGGATAGGAACAGACACAATAATTTAAAAATAAGGGGGGTCTCTGAAAACATAGTGCAGACTGGTCTGTCTAGTTACGTTAAAAACTTATATAGGAAAGCTATCCCAAAATTGTCGGATCTAGACCTCGCTATAGACAGGATCCATTGACTCCCTAGACCAAGGAATATCACTCTAGACAAACCAAGAGACATTATACTACACATGCACTTCTTTGACACAAAACAAAAAATACTGAATTATATCAGAGAGAGAGGTAATTTCCCGGACCCGTATACAAACTTAAAAATTTTTGCTGACCTTTCCAAAGCGACGATGGAAGCTACGAGGGAATTTCGAGAGGTGACCACAAAATTAAGATCTAAAAGAGTATTATACAGATGGGGATTCCCCACCAAAATTCTGGTGTGGCACAGGGTTAAGACTACCCCATTATATACTCCTGAAGAAGGGATGCATTTTTTTCTTCTCTTCAGAGGTCCCACAGTAATAAAGAAAATGGCTGAGCTTTAAATTTCTGATGACCTCGCTTCAATCTGATTCCTAAGTTATAGTGGTTATCACTTTGTCCAACAGTTAGAACAGTCTAATTAAAAGATGGGTGTGTCACGGGTCATGCCCATTTTCTTTGCCCCCCAAGGTAGGAGAGACATCACTATAGGTGATATCCTCCAGGGGAAATCACTAATTTGTATTTGTTCTGTTTCATTTTTTATTTTTATTGATAAGTTTACTTTTTTTTACTCTCATCTTTAGTTGCTATTGTGTGATCAAGAGAGCCAAGAGTAGTCCATATGAAATTAAAAGTTCTCTCATATAATGTTAAAGGTCTAAATAGCCCATACAAACGATTTATCACCTGGAAGAAAATTAAAAATTACCAGGCTGATATCACTAGTTTACAAGAAGTAAGATTTGCAAGAGATAATCATCCAATATTTCAAAATAAGAACTATCCCCATATCTCCAAGTCACTGCAAGAAAACAAGAGGGCTGGGGTTATCACTTTAGTTATCAATAGTGTCCCATTCCAATTGATAAATGAAGTGATAGACTCTCTAGGAAGGTTCCACATCCTCATAGCCAATTTAAATTCTAAGGTATGCACAATTATCAATGTCTATGCACCAAATAGGAGACAAATCCGCTTTTTCAAAAACCTAATAAAAAAAGGTCAATGAGGTGAGGAGAGGAGATCTAATAATGGCAGGGGACTTTAATGTGGTGCCAGATGCCCTCTTGGACTCCTCCTCCTTGGCACATCGACAGACACAGTCCATTAATAGTTGGATCAATAAAAATGAATTGTTCGACATATTCCGCTGTCTCAATGAGTCTTCTAGGGAATTTACGTTTTACTCTACTGTTCATAAATCATTCTCAAGCATTGACTTGTTTCTGATCGATATATTTTCGTAATCCAAATTTACAAAAATTGATATATGAGATAAATCCTTTTCAGACCACTCCCCAATTATAGGTGAATTTATGTTCAGACACCCCCTCAATAATACTTTTTTATGGAAATCGAATCCAACCCTCTTTAGAATTCCAGAATATAAGGAAATCATAGAGAAGACAATAGTCAATTATTTTGAAGAAAACTCATCAGAGATATAGAACAATTTGTCCTATGGTGCGCCCATAAGGCGGTTTTGAGGGGATGCATGATCTAACTTTCATCTAGGCCTAAAAAGAAAAACAGGGAATTGATTACCTCCTAACAGTCTCAATTAGAGTTGAGCGATACTTTCCGATATCCTAAAGTATCGGAATCGGAATGGTATCGCCGATATCACTAAAATATCGGCGATACCCGATACCGATACCGGAAGTCCCATGTAAGTCTATGGGAACAAAATATCGAAATTAAAAAAAACCCATTCTTGCCTTGTTGGTTAATTGTACATGAAGGAAAACAAGAAAGAGTAATGTAGAATGTATTGGGGAAGGTTGAGGAGACATTAAAGGCATAGATGTTTAACCCAATCAAATGGAATAGCATAAATATTTTTTTTTTTAAAGATGTTCGGATTGACGAAGAAATTGACAATGTTAACGTTTTTTATATTTTGGCAAATATGTATATTACACAACTTCCATGCTCTTCATCTTCACCTTTTTAACTTTTCACACACTTTCTCCTTCATAATCTTCTGCAGCATCATCTTTTTCATCAAATTATTCTTCATCTTCACCTTCTTTATCTTCTTCTTAAACTTCTTGCTATTCATCTTTGTTAACATTACTCATATTCTTCTTATTAAACTATTATTCTTATTCATATTCTGCTTCATCTTCTTCATCATATTCTTATTTGTGACAGAGAATCCTGTACTTGTAATCTGTCAAAGTATGAATTTTTCATCCTTCCGTTCTTGCTGTCACAAAAGATTTAAATTACAACAGTATTTGTCCGTGTTCAGTTTAGCCTGCAGCAGCAGGCATTTTCCAGGGGCACCACGAGGAGGAACGGACTCACCCCCATACACTGCTTAGTCTTCTTCTGCTTAGAATTTAGAGCATATATTTTGCTCTTCATTTTGGTCTTATACTTCATGTTCTTCTGCTTTTAGATCTTCTGCTTATTGTTCTTGTGTCTCTTGTTCCGTATCTTGTATTTGTAGCACAATCTTGTACCAGCTGATGTTACTGGGACACGGTTACTAAGCAGGAGGTACCTGTGCTCCAAAGCACTACCAAGGACCAGCAGACGTTGCTGGAACTCGGATACCGAGATGGAGGCACCTAGGCCAAAGGCACTGTGGAGAACCAGCTGACGGTACTGGAACCCGGAGGGGCAGCAGAAGGAAAAGAGCCAATGGCACAACCGAGGACCAGCTGACGTTACTGGGACACGGTTACTAAGCAGGAGGTACCTGTGCTCCAAAGCACTACCAAGGACCAGCAGACGTTGCTGGAACTCGGATACCGACATGGAGGCACCTAGGCCAAAGGCACTGCGGAGAACCAGCTGACGGTACTGGAACCCGGAGGGGCAGCAGAAGGAAAAGAGCCAATGGCACAACCGAGGACCAGCTGACGTTACTGAACCCCAGTAACACAGGAGCAAGTGTTGACTGTGCTAACAGCACTTCCGATCAACAACTGGCGGTGTTGGAGCCCAGGGTCAAGGAGGATGTTTAAATACTAGATCAAGTAATTTCCTTGTTACCTGTCAATTTTAAATGTCTATACTTCAAACAAGAGAAAGATAACCTTTACTACCATAAGATGATGATTTCATTTAAACTAATATCTAGATAAATAAAGAATTGACAAACATAAACACATACATTAACATGTTGAACAGCAATGCAAACCACAAAATAAATTAGTTAAGGAATCTGCTATACGGTTGTACATAAAAGCATACAAGTACATATCTGAATCCATTAATGATGGATAAGTAACAGTATGTACACCATTTTTATTGTATAGACAATGAATGTCTGACTTCAAAACATCATCAGCATTACAAGTTATCTGTGATATTACTAAAATGTTCCATTTGCTGAATAATGTCCCTAAATATTTTATACAAAATTATACAATTTCCATCATGTAATACTCATAATATGTGGCAATAATCATTTTTATTAACAAACATAACCTTTAAAAAGTGCATAGTGCATAGTGAAAATTGCTATTTATGGCTGACTGTCGACTTGGAAGCATGACAACAGATAGATAAGGTATATATAGATGACACTGCATAGCCACAGATGGTGAATGGCAATGTAATACTGTACCTCAATAAAGTGTGCGTCACTACTACATATTTTTTTTTATATAGCTGTATAAACAGGGTACATGGATGTATGCTTGTGCCTTTGTTTTGACGCACAGACTGCCTTCCTGCTGAGACGCATTGGGTAGTGAACAGTTGTGTGCAGTGTTCACTGCAGTCTCTGCGGAATAACCACACTTAGACCTTATAACTTTTCAGACTTTCTTTATCAATCTACCAAGATGAAGAAGGCAGGGAGTAAGGCACGTGGTCGTGGAGTTTCTTCAGGGAGAGGACGTGGGGATTCTGTGGCTGCTGCGGCCCCCAGTGACACAGCATCCACCAGTTTTCCCCGGGCCGTGAGCGTTCCTTTATGCGCACTTTTGTAGGAGCTCGGAGTACCCCCCTGCTGCGGGAAGAACAAATTGAAGCCGTTGTTGTTTGGATCTCAGCCAATGCATCGACTTCAATTGCTTCCACCTCCTCTCAGGACCACAGCACTGTTGGGCAACCATCTGTCTCTTCACCGCCTGGCAAATTGCCCAGGCAGTCAGAGAGTTCTGTACAGGAGCCAGCTGAGTGTCTGCTTCTGTTCTCAGAATCTATTGGCTTGCAAACAGGGGCCCAGCCAAGCAGCATTCTGTAATGTGAAGAAGAGGGAGTATGCAGTGATGCGCAACAGCTGTGTCTCTCTGAATCTGAAGAGGCGGGTGAGACAGTGCCGATGGTCAGCACACCGCAGAACGCATCTGATGATGATGATGAGACCCAGGTGCCAGTTTCTGTTGAGCATGGTGCTGGCCAGACCACCCAACAGCAGGTGTTGGAAGAGGGTAGTGGAGATGATGAGGTCCAAGACCCAACATGGCATGAAGAACAGGAAGGTGGTGGGAGCAGCTCAGAGGAATAATAATAATATTTATTTATATAGCGCCATCATATTCCGCAGCGCTTTACAGTTTAGCAGTTTCAGAACACAAGTCATAAGTAACAACGTTAACAATACAATAATTTAAGCTAAATAAGTCGCCCCTGCTCGTGACAGCTTACAATGTACAATGAGATGGGGGAGATACAAAGTATAGGTGTTTATATACAATGGTGCATTTACAATGATGTTCCAGCCATCTTAAGGGACTGAGGGATGGAGATAGTGAATGGGCTAGAGACACACACACACTTACACAGAATACATAGAATGACTTTGATTAGTGAATGTGATAGGCCGCTCTGAACAAATGTGTTTTGAGGGAGCGCCTGAAACCCTGCAAATTGTGGATAGTCCTAATTTCTTGGGGTACAGCATTCCAGAGGATTGGCGTAGAGCAGGAGAAGTCTTGGAGTCGGGAGTGGGAGGTACGTATTAGTGCAGAGGTTAGTCGAAAGTCGTTTGCAGAGCGCAGCAGTCGGTTAGGCCGATAGATAGAAATGAGGGAGGAGATGTAGGAGGGGTGCTGCACTGTGGAGAGCTTTGTGGGTGAGAACCAGTACTTTGGTTGAAAGCTGGGAGAGGCCTAGAGAAATGGTTAGTGATAGAAGGAAGATAGAGGAAGACATTGCCCCAACGGTACAAACAGGAGGGAGAGTTAGGCTGCAGACTCGGTTGCCTGTAGCCTCCAGTTTGGCACCTGTTCGGAGCAGTTGTCTTCCAAAAGTCAAAACGTGCGCTCCCAGGACTTGCACTGCGTGGTCCTTTTTTCACACACTTGCACATGATATTTGCTATGTGAAATGCAAGCTGTGTAATTAAAAATTAAAAATAGCTAAAAGTGTCAGTCACCTCAATACCACAAATATGTGGAAACATGTGCGGACAAAGCACGTAGTTGAGTTACAAAGACACACTAGAGATGTAGGCCAACCTACAGCAGCACCTACATCTTCAGGTTGTGTTGAAGCCTCTTCATCGAGCTCACACACAGCTGGTTATGCTTCCTCACAGGATCGCCATGGAAGAACCTCGGCCACTGTTGTCCAGAGACAAACTGTTATTCCACACACAGCAGCAAGTTCCCTGTCATCCTCACACTCCCAGGCCACAAAACAGCCAGCGGTAGCACAGGCATGGGATAAAAGACGGCCATACTCCGCAAACCATGCACGAGCACAGGCTCTGAATGCTGGCATTGCAAAACTCCTGTCCCTTGAAATGCTGTGATTCAGGCTGGTGGAGACAGACAGTTTCCGTAACTGAATATCATTGTCAATCCCACAATACAATGTGCCAAGCCGATTTCATTTCAGCAGGCAAGCCGTCCCTGGTCTGCAAAAGCATGTTGAGGGAAAAATTAAACATGCGCTACTAAAAGCCCTCAGTAGCAAGGTCCACCTGACCACCGATGCGTGGACCAGTACCCATTGTTATGATCTGCTACAACCAGTAAGGAAAGAAGGGAATTCTGTCCCTACAATACAACTAAGCTGAATCCCTACGATGTAACGGGGAACCTGATCCTGCGACCAGACCCGCTAAAGTCCTCATCTAGTGTGAACGAAGACCTATAGTTGCGAGGGAGTAATCCCTACAAGATCTAGGGACTGTGAGAAAAGGTGGACACCTCCTAACATAAATTGTAGCATGGATAATTAAACAGAAAAATAAATACTTTGTGATCCTAACATCAAGCAAAACTGACAGATTAAGGCACCTAAGCACCCGGCTAGCTTAACAGTAGATAATACAATGAAGTCAAGCAAAGCCAGAAGGGCGGAGCCAGACTAAATAGGGAAAAAAGGTCATGTGACCAGCAAACTGAAACAAAACCTAACAAGAGGGTTCTAACACCCATGGCCAGGGACAATACCTTTCCCTCACTGCCCATTGGGTCAATGTTGTGCAGCCGGGTACTGATCTTGCGAGTGGCGCTGTACGTGTTCTGCCAACTCCAAGGATTGCAGGAATCAAGTCTGTACACATTGATTCCTCCTCCTATTCCAGTTCCTCAGAATCATCGCTGCAGGAGCCGTCACGGTCTACCTCCACATGGACCCGTGAACGTTTACCTGTTGCGACCGATATGAGCACAGCCGTGTCCAAATGTCAACAGGCCATCCTGAAATTAATTTCCATGGGGAATCTTAGCCACACAGCGCAGGAGCTCTGTAATGCCATAAAGCAGGAGAGCGACGTGTGGTTTTTGGAAGAGAATCTACAGGCAGGCTTGGTAGTGTGTGACAATGGCCGAAATCTGGTGTCAGCTCTGGGCCTTGGCAACCTCACTCACATACCATGTCTGTCATATGTGCTCAACTTGGTCGTGCAGAGTTTTTTGAGGGACTATCCGGATCTTGATGCACTGCTGCACAAGGTCCGCCTAGAGTGCGCTCACTTGCGACGTTCCAGCATGGCCAGATCGCTGATTGCAGCTCTGCAACGCAGATTTCACCTTCATGAACATCGCATCATATGTGACGTACCCACCAGGTGGAATTCCTCGTTACATATGTTGGAGCGGTTGTGTGAGCAGCAGCCAACAGTAATGGAGTATCAGCTGCATCAGGCGCAGTCAACTCGCAATTTGCGGCGTTCACACTTCACCACTACTGAGTGGGCCTCTATAATAAGAATAATAATATTATTTATTTATATAGCGCCATAATATTCCGCAGTGCTTTACAGTTTAACAGTTTCAAAACACGAGTCATAAGTAACAACGTTAACAATACAATAATTAAAGCAAAATCAGCCGCCCCTGCTGGTGAAAGCTTACAATCTACAATGAGGTGTGGGAGATACAAAGTACAGGTGTTTATATACAATGGTGTTTTTACAATGATGGTCCAGCCATTTTAAGGAAGTGAGGGATGCATGGAGATAGTGAATGGGCTACACACACAGAATTACACATAGAATGACTTTGATTAGTGAATGTGATAGGCCACTGTGAACAAATGTGTTTTGAGGGAGCGCCTGAAACCATCCAAATTGCGGATAGTCCTAATTTCTTGGGGTAGAGCATTCCAGAGGATTGGCGCAGCGCGGGTGAAGTCTTGGAGTTGGGAGTGGGAGGTACGGATTAGTGCAGAGGTTAGTCGAAGGTCGTTTGCAGAGTGCAGCAGTCGGTTAGGCCGATAAATATAAATAAGGGAGGAGATGTAGGGGGGTGCTGCGCTGTGGAGAGCTTTGTTGGTGAGAACCAGTAATTAGAATTGGATCCTATAATGAATGGGCAGCCACTGCCAGTGTAATGAGTGGCGAATAACTCTATGAAGGATATCTGCCACGTTTTGCGTGCGTTTGATGAGTCAACGCGGATGGCGAGTGCAGATGATGCACTAGTCAGCCTGACTGTCCCCCTTATCTGCCTGCTTCAAAAAACACTGCAAGCACTAAGGCATGAGGTTTTGGAAGAGGTGGAGGATGAGGAGTCACAAATTCCATCACCTTCTGGACAGTCAGCGCAACGTGGTTCCTCACAAAGGGCTGGAGGACTTTCAAAGTACCATGCTGTATCAACAATTGAACCTCCAGAGTCGCTGTCTATATTTTCATAACCATTACAAACTTTTAATGTATTTACAAAGCACATAATGTACATTTTTTGTCTATCCTTTTGTAATGCTATTGTGTTTCCATAAACTGATGTTACAGAATTATGATACAAAGTTTTTAAATTTTGAGTTTTAAATTTTGTAAATTTATATGTATTTGAAGGACTTTGTGAGGAGGATGAGGAGGAGTCAATGGAGGAGGAAGACATCGCTCCAGAGGGAGGTAGACAATGCTCTAGTCAGTATGTAGACCAAGGGTGGGGTGATGCACAGCAGGCGGAGATGACGCCTCTTGCAGGGGACAACGTTTCTTGGCCAGTTGGGAGTCTGCAGCACATGGTTGATTTCATGCTGCAGTGGCTGAGAAACGACCGCCGCATCGAACACATTCACACCACGTCTGATTATTGGGTGTACACCCTCCTAGACCCTCGCTACCGGGACAACTTACAAAGCCTCATCACACCGTTGAACCGGGAGCGTAAAATGCGGAAGTACCAAGACACACTGGTGCAATCCATAATGTTCTCCATTCCAGCCGAGAGCACTGCTGCTGCTACTGATTTACAAAGCAGCTCTGTGCGTCGAGGCAGTGGAGACAGCTCTGCAACAAGAGGGAGCACAAGCAGCGCCTCTGCACAGGGCAAGAACAGTATGTTCCAAATGTGTCGAAGTTTTGTGGCAGCGCCACCAATGTCTACACCATCCGAGACGGCTCCAGTCAGCAGGAGGCAACATTTCCGTAAGATGGTGACAGACTACATGTCTTGCCCTCTCAGTGTACTCCCAGATGGCTCTTCCCCATTCAAGTTTTGTGTCTCTAAGCTGGATACATGGCCAGAGCTTAGCCAGTATGCATTGGAGGTGCTGGCTTGATCTGCTGCCAGTGTATTATCGGAGCGCGTCTTTACTGCTGCAGGTGGTGTACTAACAGACCGTTGCATGCGACTATCCTACGATAATGTAGAACGGCTTACTTTTCTGAAAATGAACTAGGCATGGATCTCGCCTGAATTTGCCTGTCCGGTTTCAGATTAACTAACTGGTTGGCAACGTTTTCCATGTCTCCTGTTATGTTCATCTTTCTACCACCTGAGCTATACTCCCTGGGCTACAACACTGCCAGTTGCTGCTCAGAAGTGTCGTGTCCACAGACCAATACACAAGCTATAGTGATAGTGGGGTTCAGTAACGCCTGCTGTTCCCCTGCTGTGTGTCCGGCAAAAATTACTGCTACCTAGCTACACATGTTTAAAAAAACATGACATGTTAAAGTGGCTAGTGCTACACATAGATATCAGGCTACACCCTTATTTCTAAGCTGTAAACAAGTGAAACGTCAAATTTAAAACCATTCAATGATTAGTGTTGGTAACAAATCTGTAACTAAATAATTGTGACATATTATGGCAGATATCCACATGTCTAACACAAATGCTAACACAAAAGCATACTTATGCTATAGGGTACTGATGGTGAACCTTCTCACTCCATAACTTTGACCAATCCAACTCACATCATGCCTCAAATGCTGCAATGTTGGAAGTGCATAATGTGGGTTGAACTTTGACAACAGCTGCAGTGCGAAGGTTATCCTTCTGTGTTCTTGGCTTTTAAATAAAAGCATACAAGTAAATATAATAATACATTGTTGATTAAGGGACATGATGTACACCTGTAATATTGTGCAAACAATGGATGTAGGACTATTCCTCTTCAACATTAGTGCTTGAACATTATATTTGTGTCATTTGAAAAAATACATATTTTAGTTAAAATTAAAACACATGTTCAGTAGCTGTGAAAGGCCTGTTTTGTACTTCTATATGTTTGCAACCAATGTATTGTATACGGATGGAAGCGCGTCACACTAATAGATTAGATTTATTTTAAATGGAATGTAGCAGAACCAATTGGAGATAAATGAAAAGGATGAGCCACTGAGACACGCTCAGCAGAGTACAAGCAGCAGTGCTTGAACATGTAACTGGAGCGTGATCTGCACTCAAAAAAGTAAAAAACACAGACTGAAGTGAACACTGAAACACAACTGTCCACAATCTGTGAAAAGCTCCTTTCTGTACTTCTATAGTGTTTGCAACCAATGTATTGTATACGGATGGAAGCGCGTCACACTAATAGATTAGATTTATTTTAAATGGAATGTAGCAGAACCAATTGGAGATAAATGAAAAGGATGAGCCACTGAGACACGCTCAGCAGAGTACAAGCAGCAGTGCTTGAACATGTAACTGGAGCGTGATCTGCACTCAAAAAAGTAAAAAACACAGACTGAAGTGAACACTGAAACACAACTGTCCACAATCTGTGAAAAGCTCCTTTCTGTACTTCTATAGTGTTTGCAACCAATGTATTGTATACGGATGGAAGCGCGTCACACTAATAGATTAGATTTATTTTAAATGGAATGTAGCAGAACCAATTGGAGATAAATGAAAAGGATGAGCCACTGAGACACGCTCAGCAGAGTACAAGCAGCAGTGCTTGAACATGTAACTGGAGCGTGATCTGCACTCAAAAAAGTAAAAAACACAGACTGAAGTGAACACTGAAACACAACTGTCCACAATCTGTGAAAAGCTCCTTTCTGTACTTCTATAGTGTTTGCAACCAATGTATTGTATACGGATGGAAGCGCGTCACACTAATAGATTTGATTTTTTTCTAATATAATGGAGCTGCACCAATTCCACTAAATAAAATAAAAAAAAAAAAAAAAAAAGTGACACGTGCAGATGCCTACAAACAGCGGTGGATGCAGAGCAAACTGCAGCGTCACCTGCACTGTCACACACACACCTTGCACAGAGCTGTTAAAACAACACTGGCAAAATGAAGCTTTACACAGCGGTTGGTAAACTAGCCTGCCTCAAGCACAGTAGTACACAAAATCGCAATATCTAACTGTCCCTCAGAGTCAGCACAGCAGCGTTCTGTCCCTAACTGAGTTCACAGCACAGTGACGCTAAAATGGCTGCGGCGCCTTTTATAGTGCATTCTGACATCATTTCAGCAGCCAATCACAGCCATGCCATTAGTTAAGATGACCGCATCATTACAGGATGTGCCCACACTTCGTAGGATTCCTCATTGGCTGACTAAAATCACATTGCCTCTCAAAGAATTATGGGAACTTCCGATTCCGGTATACGATATGGAAAAAGTATCGGAATTAAGTATCGGAATTCCGATAACGCGAATATCGGCCGATACCCGATACTTGCGGTATCGGAATGCTCAACACTAGTCTCAATTAAAAATAAAAGAGGATTTACAGAAAAACTTAACAACACCCTCCTCAGAAACCCAACGTGAGATTCTAGTTTTAAGGCAGAAACTCAAGGCAGCCATTCTTGCCGAGTATGACGCCGTAATAAGAACCTCAAAATTTAACTATTATTCAGCAATCAACAAACCAACCAAACATATGATGGATAGATTGAAACAAGATCGCATAAGGAAAAAGATTTTTAAAATTAAAACATCCTCTGGGGTCATAAACTCATAAAAACCCACCCTGCAGAAATTGCAAATGTCTTTGCAGACTTTTTCTATAAACTCTATAATCTTAAACAGGACCCTTCAACCCCTACTCCAGTTTTGGAATCCATAAATTCCTTCCTATCTGACCTAAAGCTCCCACAGTTAGAGCCCCCTGATTTTGGTGCTCTTGAATCAGCCATTCACAATAGAAGAAATTACAAATGTCATCATCAAACTCAAATCTCAAAAATCCCCGAGGCCGGATGGATTCACAAATGACTATTTCAAGACTTTCTCTAACATTATCTCCCCTCACTTAAAATTATTATATGATCACGCTTCCTCAACTGGATTCTTCCCCAGAGAAATGCTACAAGCCAATATAATTATGATTCCCAAAGATAAGGGGGAATCAGACATGGTCCAAAACTATAGGCCTATACCCTTAATCAATGGGGATATTAAAATCTACTCCAAAATCTTCGCTGATCGAATGAAAAATCTTCTTCCCTCACTAATTAAAAATGATGAAATTTGATTTATTACTGGAAGGCAGGCCTCTGATGGCACAAGAGGGATATTAAATATATTAAACATAGTAAAATCCCTGAATACCCCCTCACTTTTTGTAACATTAGATGCGGAAAAGGCCTTTGATAGAATTAATTGGAATTACTTAAAGCAACACTATTTAAATTCGGATTCAATGATAAATTTATATCTTCTTTTTTTGCACTATACTCAGACCCAAATGCTAAAGTTTATACTAATAATCA
This sequence comes from Oophaga sylvatica, assembly GCA_033576555.1. Classification (NCBI taxonomy): domain Eukaryota; kingdom Metazoa; phylum Chordata; class Amphibia; order Anura; family Dendrobatidae; genus Oophaga; species Oophaga sylvatica. The sequence continues at coordinate 210,222,736 of JARQOD010000006.1, read as the reverse complement.
TCTCTCTAAATTGTTCCCCATAACCAATGGTACAAGACAGGGGTGCCCTCTGTCACCTTTGCTCTTTGCCCTAGCAATGGATCCATTGGCGGAAAAGGTTAGATTGAATAATTTGATCGCGGGCTTTAATACTCCACACCGCCAACATAAAATTACCTTATTCGCTGATGATATTTTTTTGACACTCAAAGACCCCGTAAAATCAATTACTGCCTTAAAAACAGATTTGGACTCTCTCAAAAATTTCTATTTTAAAATTAACCCCAGAAATCTAAAATCCTGCATTTTTGCTTAAACCAAGACTTGGCCCAAGAAATTAAACAGCAAACTGACTATCTATGGGAAGACAAAGAGATAACGTATTTAGGAATCACACTAACAAATAAATTCCACTTATTAATTCCTTCGAATATAGACAATCTGATTAAAACTATATCCAAAGATTTTGCCCGCTTTAAACTTTTAAACTTGTCCCTACTAGGTAAGATCATGGTGGTAAAATCCATTATTTTGCCTAAAGTTCTATACTTTCGAACTCTGCCACTGGTGATTCAATCTTCCTTCTTAACAAAGATTCAAAATCTAATAAAATCCTTTACCTGGAATAACAGAAAGGCGAGGGTAGCTAATGATGTTCTATACAAAATGAAAAGCAAGGGAGGCATAGCCTTGCCAAATGTCCTGGCCTACTACCAGAATTCTATGATCAAGCATAGCCAAAACTGGTTTTGTGATAATTCCCAAGTAGCCTGGCTCGACCTGGAAATGGCCTAAAACAATAACACGCCTTTACAAGACTCCTTTTTTAGATATTTATTAGGACCAATCCAAAGGGAGCATCATCAACCCATTTTTCAAGCGGTTCTGTCAGCACGAAAGTCGCTGACTAGGCTGGCGAGGGGAAGTTCGAGACTAAGCCAGATTAAGAATTGTCCCATCTCTTTAATAGCTATAATTTACAAAATTCCAATTCCATCTATTTGGTCAGAAGTTGGAATAAACATTGTAGGCAACATTTACAATGGTGAATCATTCTATTCATACAGTGAAATCAAACATACTTATAATTTGCTTTCCTCCCAATTTATATTTTATTTAATCTTAAAAGAAAATATCCAAAAATTATTATCAAAGTAGACCCCTAAACTTAGACATAGTCTCTTCCTTATTAAAAGATACCAAGCATAAAAACAGGTGGAGCCTTAAATGCATCTATAGCCACTTCAATAAAGACACTAATGAAATGAAAAATATCTACCTACAAAGATGGGAATCTGATCTAAATAGATCTTTTTCAATTGAAACGTGGGAAAATGCCATCAAGCACACCTATGCATCAAATATTTCCATTCCCCTCCATGAGTCCTTTTTTAAACTGATTACGAGGTGGTATCTCACACCGATACGACTTTCACACATAAATGGAGATACCTCCGCTCTTTGTTGGAGAGGATGTGGATCACCCGCTAACTTATATCATATCTTCTGAACATGTCCAAAAATGAAGAAACTCTGGAAAGACGCTATATTACATATCAAATCTCTTACACATATCAAACTCATAGTCACGCCACAAATGGCGCTCTTCTCGATAGGACTTGAGGGTGTTGATCCTTCAATTAAACATATAATTATTCATATCTTCCTGGTGATTAAAAATTCAATTGCACTGTGGTGAAAAAAAACCAAACACCAAAACTATTAGATATTATTAATACAATGAAAAAAGGTTTGCTATGAACAATAACTTCCTGCAAAAATACCATATAAAATGGGATTTGTGGAAAGCAAAACATCCCGCATTATAGAGAGTACTTGGCTACTGGGCTCTTTAGCTGTATTAGATTTATAATAGATCTTGAGTTTTATTTACTCATCCTGTAACATCACATATACCAATGGGCATAATTGGTTATTCTTTAAATATCTTTAAATATCTTTGTAAATAGTTTGAATTCTCTATTTGTACTATTAAGATACCCTGCCCTTGTTTTACCTCTTGTCTCCCATTCTTCTCTTCCTTCTATAAAATTGTTTGAAAATTAATAAAAATATTTGAAGGGGAAAAGTTATTTTTTCATTCCTATTACTTTTGGGACATTACTAGCACTTGTTTTGCCATCCAGCTTGTCCTATTGCAAGAGGATTGCGAACACCACAGCAGCGTTTTTTATACTTTCCTTTGTTAAATAAGATTTGGTTCAGGTGATCACCTAATCAGAAGCACATTAAATAGAATGAAGTGTACTCTGGTTGGAATTCAACTGACACTGGAATGGAATGGCTGTCAGACATGTAGAGAAGCTGATTTTTATAAAACTGTGCAGTGGTCTCTTTATTTTTTTGAGCAGTGTATATATGTATTTATATACAGTACAGACCAAAAGTTTGGACACACCTTCTCATTCAATGATTTTTCTGTATTTTCTCGACTATGAAAATTGTAGAATCACACTGAAGGCATCAAAACTATGAATTAACACATGTGGAATTATACATTACACTTTACAAAAAAGTGTGAAACAACTGAAAATATGTCTTATATTCTAGGTTCTTCAAAGTAGCCACCTTTTGCTTAAGTACTGCTTTGCATGCAGAAAAAGTGAACGGATGGACTCTACATGCCTGGTTCACACCGTGAAGCATGGAGGAGGTGGTGTGATGGTGTGGGGGTGCTTTGCTGGTGACACTGTTGGGGATTTATTAAAAATTTAAGGCATACTGAACCAGCATGGCTACCACAGCATCTTGCAGCGGCATGTTATTCCTTCCGGTTTGCGTTTAGTTGGACCATCATTTATTTTTCAACAGGACAATGACCCCAATCACATCTCCAGGCTGTGTAAGGGCTATTTGACCAAGAGGGAGAGTGCTGGGGTGCTACGCCAGATGACCTGGCCTCCACAGTCACCAGACCTGAACCCAATCAAGATGGTTTGGGGTGAGCTGGACTGCTCACCGCTTCAATTTTGATTAAATCCCCAACAGTGTCACCAGAAAAGCACCCCCACACCATCACACCACCTCCTCCATGCTTCACAGTGGGAACCAGGCATGTAGAGTCTATCTGTTCACCTTTTCTGCGTGCAAAGCAGTAATCAAAGCAAAATGTGGCTACTTTGAAGAACCTAGAATATAAGACATATTTTCAGTTGTTTCACACTTTTTTGTAAAGTGTAATGTATAATTCCACATGTGTTAATTCATAGTTTTGATGCCTTCAGTGTGATTCTACAATTTTCATAGTCATAAAAATACAGAAAAATCTTTGAATGGGAAGGTGTGTCCAAACTTTTGGTCTGTACTGTATATACAGCTCTGGCAAAAATTAAGGGAACACTCAAATAACATATCCTAACTGAATGATTGAAATATTCTCATTGAATACTTTGTTCTGTACAAAGTTGAATGTGCTGACAAAATCACTTAAAAATCATCAATGGAAATCAAATTTATTAACCAAAGGAGGCCTGGATTTGGAGTCACACACAAAATTAAAGTGGAATGTAATGTCCTTAAATAATGTGAAAGTGATGCTCAGTAGTGTGTGTGGCCTCCACGTGCCTGTAGACCTCCCTGTACATGTATGACCTCCCTACAATGCCTGGCATGCTCCTGATGAGGCGGCGGATGGTCTCCTGAGGGATCTCCTCCCAGACCTGGACTAAAGCATCCGCCAACTCCTGGACAGTCTGTGGTGCAATGTGATGTTGGTGGATGGAGCGAGACATGATGTGCCAGATGTGCTCAATCGGATTCAGGTCTGGGGAACAGGCGAGCCAGTCCATAGCTTCAATGCCTTCATCTTGCAGGAACTGCTGACACACTCCAGCCACATGAGGTCTGGCATTGTCCTGCATTAGGCAGAACCCTGGGCCAACCGCACCAGCATATGGTCTCACAAGGGGTCTGAGGATCTCATTTCAGTACCTAATGGCAGTCAGGCTACCTCTGGCGAGCACATGGAGGACTGTGCAGCCCTCCAAAGAAATGCCACCCCACACCATTACTGACCCACTGCCATGCTGAAGGATGTTGCAGGCAGCAGATCACTCTCCACGGCGTCTCCAGACTCTGTCACGTCTGTCATATGTGATCAGGGCCGGCTACAGGATTTTGAGGGCCCCGGGTGAAAGAGTCTCAGTGGGCTCCCCACCCCACTTTAAGGCTATGTGCACACATTCAGGATTTTTGCGGGGTTTTTTTAGCATTTTTGTGGCGGTTTTCCGCCGCAAAAATGCTGAAAATACACATGCATTAACCATCCTATTGTTACAATGCATACCGCAATTTTTGTGCATATGCTGCATTTTTTTCTGCAAAAAAAATGCATCGCGGAAAAAAACGCAGCATGTTCATTCTTTTTCCGGAATCACGGCGATTCCGCCGCCATAGGAATGCATTGAACCGCTTACTTTCCTCATGTAGCTATGCCCACCATGCGCAAAGTGAGCGGTTCATGTGCGGTTGGTACCCAGGGTCTGGAGGAGAGGAGACTCTGCCCTGGGTACCATATCCCTGTAAAACAATATTTAAAATAAAAAATTGGGATATTCTCACCTTCCGGCAGCCTTCCTGGTCATCAGCGACACTCCTGGCAACTCTCGTTCCCAGTGATGCATAGCGACAATGACCCCAGATGACGTAGTGGTCTCGCGTGATGCTACGTCATCTGGGGTCATTGTCGCCAGGCATCACTGGGAACGGGAGTTGTCGGGAGCATCGCGAGGACCGAGAAGGCTGCAGGGGCCGCCGGAAGGTGAGAATAGCACGATTTTTTATTTTTTTTATTATTTTTAACATTAGATCTTTTTACTATTGATGCAGCATAGGCGGCATCAATAGCAAAAAGTTGCTCACACTTGTCAAACACTTGTTTGACAAGTGTGACCAACCTGTCAATCAGTTTTCCAAGCGATGCTACAGATCGCTTGCAAAACGCTAGTTTCTGGTGGGAATACGCAAACCTATAAAATGCGTATTTCCCGCGGCAGGGAGGTGCGGGATTGCTGCGGAAATTTCTGCGACAATTCTAATACGTGTGCACATAGCCTGACACATACCACGATTCATGATGCAGATACAGCAGAGAGATATAGGTATAGTACTGTACAATGCCAGATTTCACTTCCTACAGACTCACACAAGCCAATTTTTTTTTTTTTTTCTGGCGCCGGCAGCTGTTATCGGATTCATCTTGAAGTGTGACTGTAGGGTATGCCACACCAAGCGAGATCGCTAACGAGATCGCTACTGCGTCATCATTTATGACGCAGTAGCGATCTCGTTGGCGACTTAGCTGTGTGTGACGTAGCAGCGATGTGGCCCCTGCTGAGATGTTGATCGCTTATGAAGATTCTGAGCCGTTTTTTGGTCGTTGGTGTCCCGCTGGTGAGCCTGAATCGCTGAGTGTGACAACCTTTATGAACGACTTCACCAGCGTCGCAGGTGGGACTAGGTTTTCCTAACGACCGCAGAGGTCGTTATACAGATCACTGATGAGATGTGTTTGGAATCACAGATCGCTGATGAGTTGTGTTTGGAATCACAGATCGCTGATGAGTTGTGTTTGGAATCACAGATCGCTGATGAGTTGTGTTTGGAATCACACAGCTAAGTTGCTAACGAGATCGCTACTGCATCATAAATGGTGACGCAGTAGCAATCTCATTATAGATCTCGCTTAAACCCCCGTCTCACACAGCGATCTCGCTAGCGAATTCGCTGCTGAGTCACTAGTTTTGTGACGCAGCAGCGATCTCCCCAGCGATATCGCTGTGTGTGACATTCAGCGACGATCAGCCCCCCTGCTGGGTATCGCTGATCGTCGCTGAATGTCCTGGACATTTTTTTGATCGCTGGTCTCCCGCTGACAGGCACGCATCGCTGCGTGTGACAGGCGGGAGATCAGCGATCCGCTGGTAACCAAGGTACACAGCGGGTTTCCAGGCGCGGGGCTGTGCCTAGAAACCCGCTGTGTACCTTGGATACCAGCGCCCTGATGCAGGGAGAAGGTAACCAAGGTACACAGCGGGTTTCCAGGCACCGCGCAGCGCCTGGAAACCCGATGTGTACCTTGATTACCAGCTCCCTGCATCAGGGCGCTGGTATCCAAGGTACACTGCGGGTAACTAAGCGATGTTACCCGCAGTGTCGCTGTGCTGATCGCTGCCCTGAGCTGCCTGTTTGGCAGCTCAGCAGCGATCATGTAGCGATACACCAGCGATCCTGACAAGTGCATATCGTTGTCGGGATCGCTGGTGTATCGCTATGTGAGACCCGGGCTTTAGTGTGACATACCCTTGTCACTATGCATGAAGCTAGTAGTATATCACTTGGGACTCAAGTAGTGACAGTCAACCTTCAATAAGATGAATCTGATAACAGCTGCCGGCGCCAGAAAAAAAAAACTCGGCTGTTCTCACTGCAGAGCCGGCTCATTGCATTCACAGCAGGGAGCCGGCTTTGCATCAGCTTGTTCATGGAGTCTGTACTCACTCACTGTCTAGCCACTGACACTGCCGCAGGACTCAGGAGCCATCACGAGTCGGAGGAGCCTCAGTGAGTGCCGGGAAGCTGTGCAGTGCTGGGACCAACTCTCTCAAAGTTGCCTGCAGCCTGCACACACAGCTTCTGTCCTGTGCCGCCCGCCTCTTCCAGTCTCCGCCTCCTCACTTCCTCCCTGGCTGCGGCACCAGTGAGAAGAGACAGGGGGGGAGCTCTACTGGTCTCCACCAATCCTGAAGGTCTGCTGTCGTGAGCGTGAGTGGGCCCCCCGTCTCACCAGGGCCCCGACACTTGCCCGGGTGTGCTGGGTGCTGACGCCGGCCCTCTATGTGATCAGTGTGAACCTGCTTTCATCTGTGAAGAGCACAGGGCGCCACTGGCGAATTTGCCAATCCTGGTGTTCTGTGACAAATGCCAAACGTCCTGCACAGTGTTGGGCTGTGAGCACAACCCCCACCTGTGGACGTCAGGCACTCAGACCATCCTCATGGAGTCGATTTCTAACCATTTGTGCAGACACATGCACATTTGTGACCTGCTGGAGGTCATTTAGTAGGGCTCTGGCAGTGCTCCTCCTGCTCCTCCTTGCACAAAGGCAGAGGTAGCGGTCCTGCTGCTGGGTTGTTGCCCTCCTACGGCCCCCTCCACGTCTCCTGGTGTACGGGCCTGTCTCCTGGTAGCGCCTCCAGCCTCTGGACACTACACTAACAGACACAGCAAACCTTCTTGCCACAACTCGCATTGATGCGCCATCCTGGATGAGCTGCACTACCTTGAGCCACTTGTGGGGGTTGTAGAGTACGTCTCATGTTACCACAAGTGTGTCAGGACTCTGAACATTTTTGATCACCTTTTGTGCATTACTGCCCTTTTCTAAGATGGCGTCTTTGGTCTCATGTGCACTGTGTCTTCCTGTTATATAACTCCACCCCAGTCTTTAGTCTGTGCTAGAGTATTCTGCCTTGCATCCAGCTTCTGACCTCTGGTGGCTCCCTGGCTTTGTACCTGCTCCTGTAAACCTGTTTTATGATCCTGCTACTCTGCTCTGAGTTCCTGCTGCATACATCGGTTTCCAGTAATCCTCCTTCATCTGGCTGCTTGTGTTACTCCCATCTGCATTTGCTAGACATGTAAGCTGTGGCAGCCCTGTGCTGCTTAAAACTGAGTTTATCACCCAGGCCTCCCTGGTTGAGCTAAAGATTTCATTTGAACTGCCTACCTGTGCTTGGACTAAACTAAGACTTAAGGTACTGCCACACTACACAATCCCGCTAGCGATCTCGTTAGCGTCGCATACTAATGAGATCGCTAGCGGGATTGTTTCTATATCGCTAGTAGCTACCTAACTTAGCGATGTCGTTAAGGACGCTATCGCGGTTAGCGATCTCCTTAACGACTTTAGCGGTACAAAAGTACCGCTAAATCGCTAAGAAAAGGTGCTACACTTAGCGATATATACTTACCCAGCGGGACGCCAGCGACGAAAATAGGGTCCGGAACGATTCCAGCGACGAGCGAGATCACAGCAGGAAGCTCGTCGCTGGCAGCTGCCGCACACAACAACATCGCTAACGGGATCGCTAAATAGTGACGTTTTTTAGCGATCCCGTTAGCGATGTTGTTTAGTGTGGCATACCCTTTAGTCGTGTCAAGTATCCTCAAGTTTAACTGTGCTTCATAGACTCTCTGCTTGATTGCATTTCTTTCTGAAGTTTCCTATAGACTGTTAAGCTGCATTTATTATCTACACCAAGTGTTGTGGACTTGAACTTTGCTTTGCACCTGTTTGAATCACCGTGTGATAATATAGACTTTTCCACTTATAAGACTGTGTCCTGTAGTTGTCTTGTTTCCACGCAAGAAGTCTCCTGAGTTATCCCTTATAATTATTACAAAGTGTGAAAGCACAACCAACATTCAAAAGTGACCAAAACATCAGCCAGAAAGCATTGGTACTGAGATGTGGTCTGTGGTCCCCACCTGCAGAACCACTCTTTTATTGAGTGTGTCTTGATAATTGCCAATAATTTCCATCTGTTGTCTATTCCATTTGCACAACAGCATGTGAAATTGATTGTCAATCAGTGTTGCTTCCTAAGTGGACAGTTTGATTTCACAGAAGTTTGATTTACGTAGAGTTATGTTCTGTTGTTTAAGTGTTCCCTTTATTTTTTTGAGCAGTGTATATACTGTGTATAATTATTTACACATTATTTACCATATACATACAATTTTCCCAACATATGGGAACTTGTCACATGGTCTCTGTACTGTGAGATACAGAGAACAGATCTGCACAGATTCATCTGAGATCTTTTCCTCTGAACACATGGAGTTTGAACACAACACAAGGTTTTTTAAAAGAGCTCCAACGGACACAATTCTTTTTCCCTCTTTTTTTCTGCACAAGTTTGTATATATGTAAATAAAAAAAAACTTATTTTACCAATTGTTTTGCTGACTTTATTTAATAATGAAATGATGTGTTTTCTCTGTATATCTACTTTTTATGATTGATTTTTGTCTTTGTATTTTTGTCTTCGACCACATGTGATTGTACATCCCCTCCTTCCTCTGCGCCTTTTTTGAATTTTTCATTTACTTTATTGTTTATGTGTTACAGTCGATTTTGTTTTAGGTTTGTCCTGAAGAAGGAATCAGAGTGACTACAAAACGGGTTGACATTAAACCAATGATTCCTAATTTCATTGTGTCTTGTCATTTAATCAGCAGCGCAGGATACATCGCCCTTGGCACGTTGTATACATTAATACATTGAAACATCTGTTGTGGGCTATGGCACAATGTCTTGATAGCCCATGGAAAGAAAACCATTTGAGAACATTGGATTTGTGTGTGTACATCCTTTTGTGTAGTGGTTGGATCGTTCTACCAATATATTGTTTTTTGAAGGGACAACAGATGAGATAGATCTCAAAATCACATTCACTAATCAAAGTCATTCTATGTGTAAGTGTGTGTGTAGCCCATTCACTATCTCCATCCATCCCTCACTCCCCCAAGATGGCTGGACCATCATTGTAAATGCACCATTGTATCTCCCCCACCTCATTGTAGATTGTAAGCTCTCACGAGCAGAGTCGTCTTATTTTGCTTTAATTATGGTATTGTTAACGTTGTTACTTATGACTTGTGTTTTGAAACTGTTAAACTGTAAAGCGCTGCAGAATATGATGGCGCTATATAAATAAAGATTATTATTATTATTATTATTAAAATGTGTCTGGCAAGTCATGAAGCTTTTTATGGCCAAGGTTTCCATGTTATCACCCCTATTGAACACATTCCCTCCAACATACCAAACAGTCATGAACATCTGAATCCGCATAAAAACAACCTTCGTTGACTATTGCATATTGGACCTCCGGAAGCCCTGATTTACATATACTTTATCTCCAAGTTTGTAAATTTACAATTGCATGGGCTTACAGACCTTGACCAAGTGTCATAAAAGTAAGTGGCTATGTCTTTATCAGGTTAAAACATAACAATAAAGAGCATATTGGTATCATGTAATATTTTGTCTACTCATGTGGTGTATCTATTCTAGTCTCCAAAGCTTCTGCTGAATATCAGGTGATTGTCAGAAATGTTATCGTGTGCTGTGCTCTAAAAAAATCTCAATTTTGATAGTTAATAAATTTTTACCTCCTCCATTTGATCCAGGCTATAGTGCATTGGAAACTTTAACACAGTCTGAGAATTGTGTATCACCGTACTGGAGTTCAAGACGCAACCTCTATGCATTTAAATGTATCGTGTTCAGTTATTTAACCAATGTGTAGAGATGGAAATTCACTACTCAATTAATTACTCATTACTCAACTGTACACAAATTATTTGTCACAATCCATTTTTGGATTCATGGCACCTCTGGTTCCACTATAATTTAAACGTACTTTTTTCCTTCCAGACCAGTGCGGGTTAATGACAATTTCCCTTGCTGGCAGCTTGCTGCAACTGCAGCGTTGCTAGGTCACCTGATATGGGTGGTGACCACTCCCACCCTCCTTTAAATGGTAACTTGATGCATCAGTTGACTGTTGATGATAGAGTTATTCTATGGAGACCAGCCTTGCAGTTGCAACTCTCTGGTGTCAGCTATTTCTGGAGTTTGGAGTCCAGTTTCTGTGTCCTCTGCGGTGTGGAGCTTGGCAGCAGAGTCTGGTAGCTAAGTGTGGTGTTTTTAGCTTGTCTGTCTCATGTTGGTCACTGTCCCCTGTGTTGCACCATCTGCAGTGGTGAGGCTAGCGCCCTTGCTGGGCAGTGCACTAGCCAGGGCAGTGCTAGGTGACAGCGAGGGACGAGGTTCGTGATGGCGGCAGGGGGAAGGACCCGTTTAGGATTTTAGGGGAGTGCAGGGACAGGCTCAGGTTGGAGTTAAGGAGGTGTGCATTACTCATTCCCTATCGGTAGGGCCTTCCTGTCCCCATTTCCATCCCATTGAGTGTTTGTTGTGCTGTCCAATGACCAACCCCTGTTGGGTCGTTACATATCGTGACATTATTTTCAGAATTGACCAGGTTTTTGCACCTCCAGTCATACTGTTATTGATACTCAAAATAAACTGTATCTCTAGAGTCATCTTTGATCACTTTGCCCATATAGTCAAACTCTCTATAGGCCACTGAGTGACTCTGAAATATGGCGCATGCACCCTATATGACTTGAATCATCACCAGAGCTGGTACAGTGGTTTTTGGGCCCATAAGTGTGAACTCAGAGGACACTGAGAAAATAAATGCTTAAAGATGCATATGGAGCAAAAGACAGAGCTTCCAAGAATCACATAAGGTATCTTGACCACCAGATGTAGTTTTAGAGATAAGAGAACATTGTTTTGCATAGAATGCATCAAACTGATCAAAATAAAGGAATCATAATTAATACCCCATTTTTGGAAAACCAGCTAAGCCCCTATTCCCAAAGACAATAATGCTATGAGTAAAGTTACATGAATTTACATGAAATAAGGTTATGAGCCGCCCAGCCAGGGCTGTGGGGTACTCGGACCCGAGCCCGTTGATCTCTATGGGGATGTCACGGTGGCCATGGCAAGGTCTGAGGCCCTGGACGCTCACCCTCAAAAAGGGGATATTTACAGGGGATAATATCAGTGAATCGTGACGCCACCTGTGATGTCTGGTGAGGATCACCAGCGCTGAAGCAGTCCACTGAGGCCGGTGTTGTGGCAGCTTAGGTGGTATCGCTCCCCACTGGTGGAGCGGGCCTACAGGGCAGCGTAAGTGTAGGGATGCTGGACAGAGGGAACCCAGCCGGGCACACACACAAGTCACTTCTGTACCTTTACTGGAGTTAGTGCAGGGACGTCCCGGAGCACTGTAGGGTGAAGGGTGCACGTCCGGATTCTCCCTAGTGAGCAGGTGTAGGGCCTCCTGTTTCTTGACTCTCTGTAGTAAGCTTCTGACCTGCCTGTAGCTAGGCCTAACTTTGTCTCTGTCCTGCACCGGCTGACTTTGTGGTAGGGCCTTCTCCTGGAGTACACACTCCTTGCTTGTATGGTCTCCGTGTCCCCTGGCTCTGTTACGTATCAGCTCTTGGGTGCTCCTGGGACCTGTAGTCCTCCAGGAATTTCGGTTGTCTCCTACTGGGTCATAGAGATCTCTGCAAGCTCGGACCCGGTGTCTGGCATGAGCTTTCTGGGGTGAGCTGGTAAAGCTCCTCTGCCCCCTTGCTACTCTCTCCTCTAGCCTTTGGCCTACTCGGGCCCTCACTAGGCTATACACACTGGCAGTTAGCTGGCTGCCTCATCTGCCGCTCTCTAGAGCGTTGGCACGCTCCTAGCTCGCTGACTTGAGCTGAGTGAATCTCACACTGCAGACTGTCCTGTTTCAGTGTCTCAGAGTGTTCTCTGCTAGAGCGAACTGCACTGTTCCTAGAGTGTCCTCTCTAGAGTGTGCTCTCTTCCTGCCTTCTCCCTCCTTTTTATCTACCTATACAGGCTCCCTCTGGTGGTCTGAGGAAGGGAGAAAGTGTGTGAATGTTCTGAGGGCCTCTTGTGGATAAATCCTTTAGTGCACCCTTCTAGGATTTGTGGCACCAAGCGCAGTGAAGTAAATTTTTCAAAAACATAACAATAAACAATAAACAATCTTCCCTTTATGGGAGGTGAGGACACTTGAACGTTGCATAAAAGGTAAATAACTATATATATATATATATATATATATATATACATTGCAAAAGCAGTCAGAAAATGAGCAACCAGAAAGTCCAAGTCTCTTCCGAAAAGGTCACTCAAAAAGGGAAGCACTTAAGGAGTGCAACTATTTACACTTAAAATATTTGAGCTGCACATAGTCCCCAGCCACTGAGTTCTTGAATACCCAAAGGGTATTAGAAAAGCAATTGAGCAAGTGTCCATTTCACTTGATTTGTCCATTAGGGGAAAAAATAAATTAGTAAACAAATAGGTCAATGAACGATAGAAATAACAATATAATACAATAATATACAATACCCCAGGGGTAACTATCTACATCTGCCAGAGGTTTGACTATTCTCTGTAGCTAGCAGGGGGTTGACCTCTTGTGCTACATATTGATCTGCGTGGTGCGGTGGTCTGTGAGGTATCAGTTACCCTGTCTGCTCTACGTGAGAGTGAGTTATAGAATTGCCTTAACCTCTCTACGGAACTGGCAAGTATACCATGGGCTGGGCCATCTGGCTCTGTTTCTGCAGGGGATCCTTCTTCCTGGGATTCTTCTTGAGCAGGCTCTTCTGCAGCACTAGGCTCTTCTGCAGTACTTACAGGTTCAACTTGCTGTGGAGGTTCCTCTGGCTGTTGGAAGAATTGGAGTACTGGGATTATGACTGCTTCTCCGATTCGAGGCCAATCTGCCGGAAAGTCTCCCAACTCAGTATGTATTACTGCTTCTTCAGGTTCCTCCGAGGTGATGAAAGGCACTTCTTCTTGGGGCTTTAGCAGATCTGGACACAACTTCAAGTGGTCCCTATAGATACAGTTGCAGTCATTCTCCCTCCATCTTTGCTGATCAAACACGTTTTCCTGTTATCAAACTTTGAATTCAACACAGTATAGGGCTCTCTCCCACTGGTCATCGAGTTTGTGAGTTTTCCTCTTTCTTTTCAGCACTACTTCACCAGGTGTGAAGGGTTCTGCGGGCGCATGCTTGTTGTAGTGAGTCTCTTGCTTGTTTCTCACCCGAGCGAGACTATCTTCGACGCAGGCCTGTACTTTTCTGTACTGCTCCTGTCTGGTGGTGTCCCAGTTCTCAGTGGTCGCATCTACTTCTGGTTCTACAACACCAAGCTCCAGATCCATGGGCAGCTTTCCTGGTCTTGCCCGCATGAGATAAGCTGGGGTGCAATTGGTGGAACTCACAGGTATGTGATTGTACAGATCTACCAGGTCAGGTAGCAGGTCTGGCCGCTGATTTCTCTCCTCAAGTGGTAAGGTCTTCAGCAGGTCGATGACGATGTTGTTCATCTTTTCACACAGACCTGTTATGTTTCGGTAGCTGAGGAGTGCAGGTAAAAAAGGCAATACACCAGAGCAGTTGGAATCTATGAGATTGCAGTACCCTGACTAACCACCACAACTAGAGGCAGCCGTGGAGCGTTCCTACGTTGGTCCTAGACGCCTCGTCACAGCCTGAGAAACTAGCTACACCTAAAGATAGAAAGAGGAAAGCTATCTGCCCCGGAGCAGATCCCCAAAGACATAGAAAGCCCCCAAACATGTAATGGCGGTTAGACAAGAAGAAATACTGACACAGACAGAAAATAGAATGAGCAAACGTTGGGGCCCAAACTACCTAAATAGAAAAGGATAGGAAGGGTACTTACTGCAATCTCAAAAAACCCTGAAAAGCACCAACTCTACTAATTTCAAAAATACCTGAGATCACACGACCTCTACCACCTAAATTAGCTCTCTGGTGTAACAAAATCAAAACAGCAGCCACTGAAAAAACTGGAAAAAGCAAATGTACAAACATCAGTGGCTGAACAAAACTGAGAGGGCAAAAGCCCCCGGAGGGGACCCAGAAGGCCCCCACAGAAGTGCAGGACAAAATGCAAAAATCAAGCACAAAACAAAAAAGAAAAAAATGTCTTATCTGTAAGCAGGAGATGCAGACACGACACAGCAGGCTACAAAGGAAACAGGAATCAAGGATTGAGACCAGAACAATTGATCACCGGCAACCCTGATGGGAAGGCAACTCCCTTATATAAGACCAGTCAGTAACACCTGATTCCCAATCCTCACAATCTTCACTGGGCAGACCAGTACCGCTTGTAACCACCAGAGGGAGCCTCTGCTCAGAACTCATCTCAAGCCCATTCACAACACAGACCATTGGTTTGTGGGTGGTACGGTGTGGTTCTTATCTTTTTACACCCGTACAGATGGCAGAACTCTTTGAACAATTCAGCCTCTTTGCTGCTGTCTCTGCCGTCAGATCTTTGACAGAGGCGACCACCAGAAACCTGGAGTAGTGATCCACCATAGTCAGGGCATAGGAGTATCCTGACCGGCTGGGTGACAACTTGACATGGTCCAGGGCCACGATCTCCAGGGGTCGAGTCGTCTTGATGGGTTGCAGGGGTGCTGTTAGAACTCTCCTGTTAGGTTTTTTCTATCTTGTTGGTCACATTACTTTTTTGCCTATTTAATCCTGCTCCGCCCTTCTGGCTTTGCTGGACTTCATTGTAATTTCTACTCTTAAGCTAGCCAGGTGCTTTGTTACCTTACTCAATTAGTTTTGCTTGGTCTTCGGACCTCTATGTTCTATGTTGTTTGCTTGTCTTTTACTGCTACAATTTCTGTTAGGAGGTGTCCATCTTTTCTCCCAGTCCCTAGTTCTTGTAGGGATCCCTCCCTCGCATCTATAGGTTTTCGTACAGACTAGCTGAGGACTTTAGCGGGTCTGATCGCAGGTTCAGGTTCCCCGTTACATCGTAGGGGTCTAGCTTAGTTCTAATGTAGGGACAGATATCCCTCTTTCCTTAGTGCTTGTAGCAGAACATAACAGTAAGTCCAGCCCAAAAAAAAATAAAAAATCTCTAAGGAAAGATTTCCAGTTTCCATCATGGTGTCGGTTCAGAACTTTGCTCAATGCCTGCAGGGACTCTCTCTGGAGGTGGCCGAGCTCCAGCAACACGTGAGTAGCTGTTCTGGAGCACATTTCGTAGAGCCAAAGGTGCGTTTACCTGATTTATTTTTTGGTGAACAACAAGATTTTTTTTCTTTTAAAAATGCTTGCTTGTTGTATTTTCGTTTGAGACCCAGATCCTCTGGTGATGAATCGCAGCGCATAGGGTTCATAATGTCACTTTTGCGCAAAGAACCTCAGGATTGGGCCTTTTCTCTGCAACCTAGTGATCCATGCTTTAGATCAGTGGATAGTTTTTTTTCTGCTTTGGGGTTATTGTATGATGATCCTGATCGTGTCTCACCAGCTGAGACAGAATTGAGACGTTTGAGGCAGGGATCAGGTAATGTGGAAAAATATTGTACTCACTTCCGACGTTGGTCTACTCAGGTGGGGTGGAATGATTCAGCTTTGAAAAGTTTGTTTCTTGCAGGGCTAGGTGAAAGGGTTAAAGATTTACTGATTGCTTATCCCATACCTGGTAACTTGCAGGAGGCTATGCAATTAGCTATACGGGTGGATAGGAGACTGTGTGCAAGGGTTAATGAGAGTAAATCCTCTGCCATGTCAGCTCCAAGTCTTGAGAGGGTCTGTACTGACATTGGAGAGCCGATGGAGATTGGAGCGATGGCACCCCGCTCTCAGGAAAAAGACCGCAGGTTTTCTGAAGGTTTCTGCTTTTATTGCGGCAAATCTGACCATTTCATTAAGAACTGTGTGCTTCGTATGAACAAAGAAAAAAAAAAGAGCTCAGTTCCGCCCAAATAGCCTGTTTAAACACTAAGGGTGTCTTTCTTTCTGCCTCTACTGCTGCTCAGGAAGAATTAATGGAATTTCGGGTATTTGTCGATTGTGGTTCTACTCTGAATGTGTTTGATGGGGGATTCTTGGAAAAACTAAAATTAAAAACCAAACCTTTGTCATCCCCTATTGCCGTGGTTTCTGTTGATGGCTCTCCCTTGAAGAATGTTACTCACAAGGTCTGTGAATTTCCCCTCACTATTAATGGTGTTCACCAAGAGAATTTGGATTTGGTAGTATTGAATAATTTGCCTTCTCCAGTGGTTTTGGGGTTACCCAGGTTAAAATTGCACAATCCTGTACTGGATTGGTCTACCAATGAAATTAAGTCCTGGAGTCCTAAGTGTTATGACAAGTGTTGTAACGGGCGTATTGCTGCTGTGGATAAAGGGGAACTACCTGTACCTATTCAGGATTTTTGGAAAGTTTTTTCTGAGAAGGAATCGCAGATTTTACCTCCCCATAGAGACTGATTGTACTATTGAATTTGTCCCTGGAGCGACTCTTCCTAAAAGTCGTTTATTTAATCTTACTATTCCTGAGAGAAAGGCTTTGGAGGAATACATACAGACAAGCTTGGCCGCCGGTCACATTAGGCCTTCCAAGTCTCCTGTGGCTGTTGGATTTTTTTTTTGTTAAAAAAAAGGACGCGGTTTACGTCCTTGTCTGGACTTTCGTGAGATTAATAAAATTACTGTACGCAATCCTTACCCACTGCCATTGATTCCTGATTTGTTTAACCAGTTAGCGGGGGCCAAGTGGTTCTCTAAAATTGATCTTCGGGGGGCATATAATTTGTTGCGCATGAAGGAGGGTGATGAATGGAAGACTGCTTTTAACACTCCTGTGGGTCATTTTGAGAATCTGGTTATGCCTTTTGGTCTTACCAATGCTCCTGCATTTTTTCAGAATCTTATTAATGACATCCTTAGACCTTTGATCGGCAAAAATGTGGTTGTGTATTTGGATGACATTTTGATTTATTTGCGGGATCTGGAGTCTCATTGGCGGAGCGTTCGTGAGGTATTACAGTTATTGATTGACAATTCGCTTTTTGCTAAGCTGGAGAAATGTGAGTTCGCTGTACAGAGAATTAGTTTTTTTGGCTACATTATCTCTAGCGAAGGTTTTGAGATGGACCCGGTGAAAGTTCAAGCTGTGCAGGAATGGCCTAGGCCTATTGGTTTGAAATCGTTACAGAGGTTTTTGGGTTTCGCCAATTATTATAGAAAATTCTTTAAAAAATTTTCTAATATTGTCAAACCACTGACCGATCTCACCAGGAAAGGTGCTAATGTGGTTCAGTGGATTACTGAGGCCATTGAAGCTTTTGTGTTTCTAAAGGAGAGGTTCAGCTCTGCTCCCATCCTTATGCAGCCTGATGTGACTAAACCGTTTTTGGTTGAGGTTGATGCTTCTTCTTGGGGGTCGGCGCGGTGTTGTCTCAGGAAAACAGGGATGGAGTACATCCCTGTGCCTTTTTTTCAAAAAATTTTCTGAGACTGAACTGAATTACGATATTGGTAATCGGGAATTGTTGGCGATTAAACTTGCATTTGAACACTGGCGTCATCTCTTGGAAGGTGCTGAATTTCCCGTTCAGGTTTTCACTGATCATAAAAATCTGATCTATCTTGATGCTGCCAAACGCTTGAATGCCCGTCAGGCTAGGTGGGCACTGTTTTTCTCGCGGTTTAATTTTTCTGTTTCTTACATCCCAGGTACTAAGAATGTTAAAGCCGATGCTTTGTCTCGCAGCTTTTCTCCCATGGTTGGTGCTGAGGAGGAGGAGAACATTTTACAAGAAGGGGTTGTGATTGCTGCTTTGGACTCTGTGTTGGAAGATGAGATTCTTAAAGCACAGGAGAATGCACCATCTAACACTCCCCATGGGAGGTTGTTTGTGCCTGGGACCTTTAGGAGACATTTGTTTGTTGAGTGTCATGAGTCTCGGTTGGCAGGTCATCCGGGAATCTCTGAGACCAAGAGACTTGTGGGTCGCAGTTTTTGGTGGCCTGGATGGCAGAAGGAAGTCATTAAGTGGGTGCGTCAATACACTGTGTGTGCTAGATCTAAGTCTTCACATACTCCTGCTGCGGGATTGCTTTGCCCTCTGGAGATCCCTAGTGCACCTTGGAAACATTTGGCTATGGACTTTATTACTGACCTTCCCTCCTCTGAGGGTTTCACTGTCATCTGGGTGGTCGTGGACCGTTTTAGCAAGATGTGTCACTTGGTTCCTTTCATCAAACTGCCCTGCGCTAAGACCCTCGCTAAGGCCTTTGTCAAGGAAATTGTCAGACTACATGGCGTTCCTACTGACATTGTTTCTGATAGGGGACCTCAGTTCGTGGCTCGTTTTTGGCGCGCCTTTTGTGACAGGTTGGGAGTTCATTTGTCGTTTTCATCCAGATATCATCCTGAGTCAATGGCCAGACAGAAAGGAAAAACCAGGATGTTGAGCAGTTCTTGCATAGTTTTGTGGCAGACAATCAAGAGGGGTGGTCGGAGTTTCTGCCACTTGCCGAATCTGCTCTTAACAACCATACATCCTCTTCTGCTGGTTGTTCGCCTTTTTTTTTGTTGTACTGGGAGATATCCGTCGTTTGGGTCATTCTCCAAATTGGTATCGGCCGTGCCTGAAGAAGAGAATTTTTCTGGTGATTTGGAGAGAGTTTGGACGGATGTGCATGGAAATCTTTAGGAGGCTTACAGAAAATCTAAAAGGTACTTTGATAGGAAACGGCAAGAGGTTTTGTTTGCTATTGGTGACATGGTTTGGTTGTCCTCTAAGAATCTGCGGTTGAGGATTCCTTCTAAAAAATTGGGTCCCAAGTTTGTAGGACCCTTTAAGGTGCTTCAGGTTGTTAACCAATCTGCTGTTAGGTTGGAGGTTCCTACCTCCTGGAAGATTAATCCGGTGTTTCATGTTTCTCTGTTGAAAAGAGCTGATGTGTCGGATGGAGACGCCTCTGCCACTGTTCCTCCAGTGGTGGAGGACGGGGAATATGAAATTTCCCACATCCTAAATTCTAGACGGTATAGAGGGAGTTTGCAGTATCTCGTTGCTTGGAAGGGTTTTGGACCCGAGAATAACTCATGGGTGAGGGCGGATGATGTTTCTGCGTCCAGACTTGTCAGAGCGTTTCACAAGAGGTTTCCGGGTAAGCCTGGGGCTAGGGGATTCGGAGGATCCTCTTAGAAGGGGGGGTACTGTTAGAACTCTCCTGTTAGGTTTTTTCTATCTTGTTGGTCACATGACCTTTTTTGCCTATTTAATCCTGCTCCGCCCTTCTGGTTTGCTGGACTTCATTGTAATTTCTACTCTTAAGCTAGCCAGGTGCTTTGTTACCTTATTCAATTAGCTTTGCTTGGTCTTCGGACCTCTATGTTCTATGTTGTTTGTTTGTCTTTTACTGCTACAATTTCTGTTAGGAGGTGTCCATCTTTTCTCCCAGTCCCTAGTTCTTGTAGGGATCCCTCCCTCGCATCTATAGGTCTTCGTACAGACTAGCTGAGGACTTTAGCGGGTCTGATCGCAGGATCAGGTTCCCCGTTACATCGTAGGGATCTAGCTTAGTTCTATTGTAGGGACAGATATCCCTCTTTCCTTAGTGCTTGTAGCAGAACATAACAGGTGCCTTCTGGCTGCTGTAGTCTTTTCTTCTGAGGCTACAGGGTCCACAGTCTCTGCACCATCTCTCAATGGAGCTGCGCATTCCCACCCAGTAGAATCGACACTTCAACAGGTTCTCTAGCTTTTTCCAGCCAAAATGCCACGCCTGATTGTGGTAGGCTTCCAAACACCATCTGGATGTCTGTCCTGGGGACTACTATCTGCCATACCATCTCATGGGTTTTTGGATTGACGTACCTTCGGCACAGCTTCTCACGGTAGATAAACAGCCGGCTTCTCTCATTCCACAGCTGCCTTGCTTGTGGAGACGCATCCTTCTCCAAGGAGGAACCTTCTTGAGTTATCAGCTCCTTGATCCGGCTGACAACCTGATCGCTGTCCTGGGTCTCCTTCCAGCTGTGGTGAGGTAAAGGGTTTAACGTCTTACCACGCTGCCTCCTGAAGGCTCGTTGCTCGTGGATCATCCCATTCCTGTGAAAGGCAGGTAGTTCATTCTCCTCTTGGTCATCCACTTCTTCTTCTGTGTCTAACTGGTGAGGCATTCTGGACAGGGCATCAGCGTTGGCGTTCTTGCAGCCCGCCCGGTACTTTATTGTGAATTGGTAGTTCGACAGCCGAGCCATCCATCGTTGTTCCATGGCTCCCAGCTAGGCTGTTTCAAGATGCGTCAAGGGGTTATTGTCAGTGTAGGCAGTGAACTTGCTGGAGGCTAGGTAGTGCTTAAACCTTTCAGTAATGGCCCAGACCAGCGCCAGGAACTCCAACTTGAAGCTGCTATAGTTCTCTGGGTTCCTCTCGGTCGAGCGGAGCTTCCTGCTTGCATATGCGATGACTTTCTCTAGGCCATTTTGCTTCTGACTTAAGACAGCTCTCAGTCCTTCATTGCTGGCATCCGTATACAGCAGGAACAGTTGGTTGTAGTCAGGGTAGGCTAGGATCTCGTCACCTATCAGGATCTCCTTCATTTCTTGAAATGATTCAGCCTGTTCTTTACCCCAGTGGAATGGGGGATCTCTGCCCTTGGGGACCGTCCTACCAGGAGGTCTTGCAGAGGCGCTGCTTTCTTAGTGTAGTCCTTTACAAACCTCCGGTAGTATCCTGTCAGTCCCAGGAACTGATGCACCTCTTTGAGGTTCTTCGGCTCTGGCCATTTCTGGATGGCAGTGAACTTCTCTGGGTCTGGCTCTACTCCCTCTGAACTGACAATGTGTCCCAGGTACTGTACCTTTTGCTTGAGCAGGTGACACTTTGAGGGCTTCAATTTCATCCCATACCGGGACAGTGACTCAAATACTTCCGCCAGGTGCTTCAAGTGGTCTTCATACGTTTTGGAGTACACAATCACGTCATCCAGATATAGTAACAGTCTAAAAGTTGAGGTGTCCCAGGCAGCACTCCATCACTCTCTGAAACGTGCCGGGGGCACAGCTGAGTCCAAACAGCATTCTGTCGAACTCACAGAGTCCCATCGCGGTGGTGAAGGCCGTCTTCTCCCGATCCTCCTCAGCCACAGCTACTTGCCAGTACCCACTAGTGAGGTCAAGGGTGGAAAAGTAATTAGCAGACTTTAAGGCAGCTAGAGACTCCTCAATACGTGGTAAATGGTATACATCTTTATGTGTAATGCGATTTACTTGTCTGTAATCCACACACATTCTCATGCTTCCATCCTTTTTCCTGACTAGAACTAGGGGAGCTGCCCAGGGACTACAACTATCCCTTATCACCCCTGCTTCCTTCATGTCACGCAACATCTCCTTGACTTTCTGGTAGTGTGCTGGAGGTATAGGCCTGTACCGTTCCTTAATGGGAGATGGTTGCCTGTGGGGATGTGATGTACACCCTTAATCTTCCCAAAGTCAAGTGGGTGTTTGATGAATACCTGTGCGTATTCCTGGACCACCTGATGTACCCCCTGTTTCTGGTGAGCTGGAGTGGTGTCTGTCCCATCATGGATGTAAGGTTCTTTGTCTCTGTTGACATGTTCCTTGAAACTCAGTTTTCCATCGGCCATTTTGCTTTCTGTCTTTCTGCAGCTCTTGCCCTCAGTTAATATGGAGTTTCCAGTTTTCATGTTCCCGCCCTGATTCTTCCCTCTTGCTTCTTAAGCAGCCTCAGCTGAACAATCAGTGCTCCTGAATCAAGCCTCAGTCAGTCTGTGACCTGACTCCTGGAAGCCTTGGACTTGTACTCCAGCTATTCCCTACTGAGGAACCTTGGAACACTTTTGGACTCTGGAAACCTGCTGTTTGGTGAATCCATGTTTGCAGAGGAATTACGGTACAGAGAAGAGATCCTGAACCTGCTTTGGAGATTTATTGTAGTGCTTGAAGTTACTCTGGCCTGCTGTGTCTCCTGTCGCTGTTCCTGCAAACTGTGTGAACTTTTCAGCATGCTTGTATGAAGTAATACAAGTCATTTCATATCAACCTATGTCTCATGTGTTTTCCTCGCACCCAAGCACAAGACGCTATAGGAACTGTACACTATACATGACAAGATTCAGGAGCCAATGTTTAGTGTCTGCTGGGTCTGGGAAAGCCGTGTCTGCTGTGACTGTGGATATCAGATGTCCGTTTAATACCTTATGTGATGACAGTGGTTGTGACTTCTCACAACCATTCCAGGTGAGCGCATTCCCTTAAAATTTTACTCTGGAGTGTTACCACAGGTAAACACTATTGTTTTTTTTTTTTTTTTTTCCTTTTTCTCTTCCAGCACCTCTGCCTTAAAAGATCTGGAAGATGGAGGCCCGCATAAAGGAACTTTGCGGAGTGACTGATACAATCCTTTCAGATGTACAGACTTTAAAAACCCGTTTTGCAAGCCTACAGGACCTCACTAATCATAATTTGCAAGTGTTTGGACAGACTACCCAGGAATTGCGAGCCAGGATTGAGGCTCTAGAGGAACGAGCCCAGGCTCCTGCCATAACCCCAACTTCTGGGATCCCCAAATTACCTCCTTTTCGTTTTGGCAGTGAACGTGAGAAATTCAGGGGATTTATTAATCAATGCAATTTATTTTTCTCTGCACATGCTTCACAATTTCCCACTGAACGATCCAAAGTGCTTACTATAATCATGTTGCTTACCAATAAGGCTTTGATGTGGGCAAACCCTCTGATTGAGACTGAGGATGATTGTTTGAATCACCTTGATGCTTTTATTTCAGCCATGGGGCAGGTGTTTGATGACCCCAATCGAGGTGCAACAGCTGAAGCAGCCATGTTAACTTTGCACCAAGGTAAGCGTTCAGTAGCCGAATATGCCCTGGATTTCAGGAGATGGGCTCTTGATACCACTTGGGACACTTCCGCTAAAAAATCTATTTTTCGGAAAGGGTTGTCTCCACTGATTAAGGATGAACTTGCTCGTGCCGACCCTCCCACTGCGTTAGGTGACTTTATTAACTATTGTATCCGTATTGATGCTCGTCTGACTGAACGCAGACAAGAGAGATGGTTCGAAAATAATCGCACTAACCTTTTACTACCTTCCTCCTCAGCTAAGGAACCTTTGAGTAGGATCACAAGGGAACCAGAACCTGAACCCATGCAGGTGGACTCTTTACAAAGACGGGTTAGTGATGCACGCAAAGAACATCGTATAAAGGAAAATCTATGTTTCTACTGTGGTAAGTCAGGGCACTTCATTATAAACTGCCCCAGCCGTTCTCGTAAGACTACTGCAGCAGTCATTCACTGTGAGTGTTGCGAGAGGAGCTCTGTCATGTCCGAGCCTCAGGCTCCAGAGAGATCTGCTGCAAGAGATCTTGATTTCTCGGACTTAAACTCTGTTAGTTCTGGGGACGATGACTGTATAAACGCTGCAATTTTTCAAGTTTCCTCAGCGGTGTCCCAGCTGAGTTGTAAAAGAAACAATTCTCATTGCTTCCTTTCCATCAAACTCTGGGTTGACTCAGTCTGGGTGTCTAGCTCTGCTATGATCGACTCAGGAGCAAGTGGAAATTTTATGGATATCTCCTTTGCTCTGAAACAGGGGATACGTTCAGTGAAGAAGGCTACTCCAGTACAGATGGAGACTGTGGATGGCTCTCTACTGACTTCTGGACCAGTGGATCAAGAAACAGAGCCTTTGAGGGTCCTTATGGGTAAAGATCATCAGGAGAAAATGTCTTTTTTGCTTATCTCTTCTCCCCACTTTCCCATCATTCTAGGGCTACCATGGCTGCAGGCGCAGAATCCTACGATTAACTGGGAGACCAAGGAATTACACTTTCCGGAGAAACAGATGAGTCAAGGAGTTTCAGCTTGCTCTGTTCCTAAAGGAACCATGTCAGTCCCTGAACTACCAGCTGTATACCAGGACTATGACGATTTATGTGACAAGAAGAACGCTGATCAGCTTCCTCCTCACCGTCCATATGATTGTCCAATTGAATTATTACCCGGAGCCGAGATACCTTTTGGTAAGATCTACCCCCTAGCGGGGCCCGAGCTAAAAGCTTTGAAGGATTATATAGACGAAAATTTAGCCAAGGGCTTCATACGCCCTCTTCATCTCCCGCAGGTGCACCCATCTTCTTTGTGAAGAAGAAAGATGGATCTCTGAGACCCTGCATAGACTATAGGGAACTCAATAAGGTTACTATTAGAAACCGTTATCCATTGCCTTTAATCCCTGAGTTGTTGGAGAGAGTGCGGCATGCCAAAATTTTCTCTAAACTGGATCTCCATGGGGCCTATAACTTGGTCCGTATCAGACCTGGGGATGAATGGAAGACTGCTTTCAGGTCACGCTATGGACACTTTGAATATCTAGTTATGCCTTTTGGTCTGAGTACCGCCCCAGCCACTTTCCAACACTTCGTGAATGATATCTTCAGGGATCTCCTAGATACATTTGTGGTGATTTATCTGGATGATATTCTAATTTTTTCTAACTCCACAGAGGAACATCATGGACATGTGAGAATGGTCTTAGAACGCCTAAGACAAAACCATCTCTACATCAAACTTGAAAAATGTGAATTTCATAGGACCGAAATTCAATTTCTGGGGTATGTACTATCTACGCAAGGGATTAGTATGGATGGAAGCAAGACCCAAGCCATCAAGGATTGGCCAATTCCTAGAAATGTGAAGGAGGTGCAGCGTTTCATCGGGTTTGCCAACTTCTATAGACGTTTCATTAAGAATTTTTCTGAGGTAGTGTCACCTATCACCCAACTTACCCGGAAACAGTCTAGGTTCTCCTGGACCCCGCAAGCTCAGGAAGCATTTTCCTGTTTAAAGGATAAATTTACCACCGCACCTATCTTAGTACATCCCAACCCCGAGCTTGCCTTCATAATAGAGGTGGATGCTTCAGACTGTGCCGTTGGAGCTATACTCTCTCAGAGAACAGGTGAGAAGAATGTCTTGCATCCCTGTGCCTTCTTTTCCCAGCAGTTGTCTTCGGCTGAGAGGAACTACGATGTGGGCAATAGAGAATTGTTGGCCATTATTGCCGCCTTCAAGGAATGGAGACACCTTCTTCAGGGAGCTGCACAGCAAATAGTCGTCCTGACAGACCATCGTAACCTTGAATTTATCAGGTCGGCTAAGTGCCTGACTCCTCGCCAGGCTCGCTGGAATCTTTTCCTAAACCAATTTAATTTTGTCATTTCTTATAGACCAGGATCGCGCAATGGAAAGGCTGATGCACTCTCTAGGATTCATTCAGCAGAGACACGTCCACTTACTCCTCCTAAGACTATTCTTCCTGACTCTAGATTCCTGGAGTGATTCATAATCAAGACCTACTTAAGGACATCAAGGAAGCATACCATGCGGATTCTTTGTTGGCTCAACCCCCAAGGGACGTAAGTCTTGTCTTTAAGAATGGTGTGTGGATTCAGGGACAATGTCTGTATATACCTGAAACAGTCAGATTGAGAGTATTGCAACTCATCCACGATTCCAAGATAGCCGGGCATAGGGGAATTCTAAAGACACAAGAATTTCTTTCTCGTTTCTTTTGGTGGCCCACTTACAGGAAAGATGTCTTAAACTATGTCACTTCATGTGAAGTCTGTGCAAGATGCAAAACACCTCGCTCCTCACCAACTGGTCTGTTGCAACCTCTTCCCACCCCGTCCCGCCCGTGGGGATCCATTTCTATGGACTTCATTGTGGAGTTACCAACCTCTCAAGGGAAGAACACCATTCTAGTGGTGGTTGACCGTCTAACAAAGGCAGCTCATTTTATCCCTTGTGTCGGCTTACCCACTGCAAAACAGACATCAGACTTGATGATTAAGAATGTGTTTCGCTTACATGGAGTACCAGATGAGGTCATTTCGGATCGAGGGGTGCAATTCACTTCAAGGTTTTGGCAAAATTTCTGTGCAGCATTGGACATTAAAGTAAACCTTTCTTCTGCTTTTCATCCCCAGACTAATGGACAGACAGAACGAACCAATCAGACCCTGGAGCAGTATCTCCGCTGTTTTATCTGCCACCTACAGGATGATTGGGTGGATCTACTTCCACTGGCTGAGTTCTCTTATAACAACTCTCAGAGCGCCTCCACTAAGCAGTCTCCTTTTTACTCCAATCTAGGTTATCATCCTAACATTCTTCCTCGATTTCCCATAGATACGCCCTTGCCGGCAGTGGCTGAAAGAATCACTTCTTTACAAAAGAATATGGATCTTCTAAAGGAAAATCTAGAATTGGCTCAGGAAAGGTACAAGAAAGCAGCAGATAAATTTCGTAAACCTGCACCAGCTTTCAAGGTAGGAGATTTGGTCTGGCTGTCAACCAGAAATCTTAAATTAAAGATTCCATCGTCTAAATTGGGACATAAGTACATTGGACCTTATAAGATCAATAAGATTATAAGTGCTGTTGCTTGTCGTCTTCAACTACCCAGAACTATGAGAATCCACCCTGTCTTTCATGTATCCCTACTAAAGGCTGCAACACCCAATACGTTTCCTGGACGTTCTTCTCCTTGCCCTGACCCAGTGCTGGTCGATGGTCAGGAAGAATTTATGGTGGAAAGGATTCTAGATTCCAGGTTGTACAGAAATCAGTTGCAATATTTGATTAAATGGCAGGGCTACCCAGTGGAGGACAACTCATGGGAACCAGTCAATAATGTAAATGCTCCTCGCCTGCTCCGCCAGTTTCATCAGAGGTACCCTGACAAGCCTGGTCTGAGGTCATCCGGAGGTTGTCCCTAAGGGGGAAGTAATGTAAGGTTCTTTGTCTCTGTTGACATGTTCCTTGAAACTCAGTTTTCCGTCGGCCATTTTGCTTTCTGTCTTTCTGCAGCTCTTGCCCTCAGTTAATATGGAGTTTCCAGTTTTCATGTTCCCGCCCTGATTCTTCCCTCTTGCTTCTTAAGCAGCCTCAGCTGAACAATCAGTGCTCCTGAATCAAGCCTCAGTCAGTCTGTGACCTGACTCCTGGAAGCCTTGGACTTGTACTCCAGCTATTCCCTACTGAGGAACCTTGGAACACTTTTGGACTCTGGAAACCTGCTGTTTGGTGAATCCATGTTTGCAGAGGAATTACGGTACAGAGAAGAGATCCTGAACCTGCTTTGGAGATTTATTGTAGTGCTTGAAGTTACTCTGGCCTGCTGTGTCTCCTGTCGCTGTTCCTGCAAACTGTGTGAACTTTTCAGCATGCTTGTATGAAGTATTACAAGTCATTTCATATCAACCTATGTCTCATGTGTTTTCCTCACACCCAAGCACAAGACGCTATAGGAACTGTACATTATACATGACAATGGATCTGCTGACACCAATCCTCCACCTTGGTTACCGGTTCATTAACCTCCTCTGGGTCTGGGGAGGTTAAGGACTCCGTCGTGTGAATGGAGTTATTATCTACAGCATGAAACTTGGCAACAGTGGCATAATGTGGTAATTTGACTTCATCTTCCCCACAGTTGAGAAGACGGACGGGCACCCTCCCATTGCGTACATCTACTACCCCTCTGGCGGTTAAGAGTGTAGGTCTGTGCTTTGAGCAAAGGGGTTCTACTACTGCTTGGTAGCTCTGTCCTTTCAGACCTATTGCTGCTCTACACCAGGTAAGCATTTCACTCATTGGGGGAATCACAATGGGTGTCGGTTCTGTTACCCGCACATTACCAATCTCACCACCGGTCAGTTCCACTTGCTGCTGGCACATCAGGGCCCAGATCTCCTTCTGGATCACTCTCTTCTGCCCTGGTCTGGCAACATCAGCGAGCTGTTGGAGTAAAAACACAACCTCTTCTAAACAGTTACCAATAATGTTAGTGCCTAGTACCACATTCAGTCCATTTTCCTCATTGACAGTCTTTACTACAATAAGTCCCTGGTCCTTTAACTCCACCCTCCCCACTTTTACTGCTACATTCTTGGCCCCAAGTAAGTCAAGAGGGAGGCCGTTAGAGGCGTATACTGCAAAGTTGGGGTTTGGGGGTTGGAGACTGTCCATGGACCAGTATCTGTTGTAAAGGATATCAGGTATGATGGTTACCTGGGATCCGGTGTCCAGCAGGGCAGGTATTGCGATGCCATCCAGTATGATGAATAGGAAAGGTCTTCCTCCCACAAACCTGCGGTGCCAGTCTGAGGGGCCTGATGAGTCTATTCCTGGGTGCTGGCCCTTGGACCCAGGGTTTGCTCGTTTAAAGGACACTGGCGTACGGTGTGACCTTCCTTCTGGCAGCGGTAGCAGACGATCTCTCGGTGAGGATGGCGCTGGTCGTTGGTCCTTCCTGGGGGTGGTGTTGTCCTCCTCCGGGGTGGCGACGTCCTCCTTCTCCTCCGGTTCATCCAGGGGACATCCTCAGGGCAGTCGGCTAGCAGGATCTTTCCTTGTGTCTCCGGTTCCGTCCGCAGTTGCAGGGCACTCATTACAGTGGCCAGGTTTCTGGTCAGCTGGCGCACTTCTGAGCGCAGACAGTCTAGCTCAGTAGGGACGCTGCCTGCGCTTTGGCTTCAGCAACCAGCAGGGAAAAGGCGGGTGCTGCTGGTGTTAGAGTGGCCTCATCCTGGTAACGTTGGGTTGCGGTATTTGCTGTTTCCAGGGGTTGCAGTCCCTTTATAGCCATATCCTTAAGGGCATCAAAGGTAGCATCTGGATGATCCAAGGACCACCAGCGCACAGTCCTGCTCTCCGCTTGGGACCTCAGCCCCTGTACAAATTGTTCTTTTAGCATTTTACTCTCATTGGTGACGCTGATTGGATTAACCTGTTTTAGAACTCGCAGGGCCCCTTGTAAATGGCAGACATAGTCTCAAACGCTGTCCTCCGGTTTCTGAGAGCATTGGTAGAACCTCATCCGGAGGTCTGCTTCAGTGCGGTCCTCAAAGGCAGTCTGCAACTTTTTGAAAATTGCGGGCACTGATTTCTGGTCTGCGGCCGACCACGTTTCTATTTCCCTCTCTGCAGCACCAGTCAATTGTCCCACAACTACTGCAGCCCTTTGCTTGTCTGACATAGAATACATGTCCAGTATGCTGCATATTTTGCGCTTGAATCCCGACAGGGTGTCTGGCTTGCCGCTGTACTGGGGAAGCCACTTTGCTCCAGGCATGTACGGTAAAGTCAGTGGTACTTTAGGGGCTATAGGTCCAGGCGATGGGGCGGCTGCTCCGGCCTGTGCGGCAGCGGTCGAGGGCCGGTCATCAGGGCTGTCGGCTTTGGGTGTGCCGTCGGACGGGTGCTGCGACATCTTGGCGCCCCCCTAGTGAACCGTGGCCTACCTTCCTGTAGGCCGCAGCTCCGCAGGGCACAGTCTGCTGGTAGGACCTGCGTCGCCGACGTCCCACGTCAGAGCGTTCACTGGAGCTCCCTGCCAGGACCTGTCCAAGACTCTGCGCGGTTTCACAGGTAAGCCTCCTAGTTTTCCCGCGGTGACGTAATAATGGTGGACAATGGCAGGAAATCTTCACCACAATACAATATACAGTCTTTTTGTAAAAGCGCACAGTACCCGGTGGCAACGGGCACAACTTCTTCCGTTGCCGCGGGCACGCGATCCTGTTCGTGATGCCAGTTAGATGAGCCGCCCAGCCAGGGCTGTGGGGTTCTCGGACCCGAGCCCGTTGATCTCTATGGGGGATGTCACTGTGGCCACGGCTCGGTCCATGGCCCTGGGCGCTCTCCCCTCAAAAAGGGGATATTTACAGGGGATAATGTCAGTGAATCGTGACGCCACCTGTGGTGGCTGGTGAGGATCACCAGTGCTGCAGCAGTCCACTGAGGCCGGTGTTGTGGCAGCTTAGGTGGTATCGCTCCCCACAGGTGGAGCGGGCCTACAGGGCAGCGTAAGTGTAGGGATGCAGGACGGAGGGAATCCAGCTGGGTAAGAACAAGAATGGGGGCACACACACAAGTCACTTCTGTACCTTTACTGGAGTTAGTGCAGGGACGTCCCTGAGCACTGTAGGGTGAATGGTGCACGTCCGGATTCTCCCTAGTGAGCAGGTGTAGGGCCTCCTGTTTCTTGCCTCTCTGTAGTAAGCTTCTGACCTGCCTGTAGCTAGGCCTAACTTGGTCTCTGTCCTGCACCGGCTGACTTTGTGGTAGGGCCTTCTCCTGGAGTACACACTCCCTGCTTGTAGGGTCTCCGTGTCCCCTGGCTCTGTTACGTATCAGCTCTTGGGTGCTCCTGGGACCTGTAGTCCTCCAGGAATTCCGGTTGTCTCCTACTGGGTCGTAGAGATCCCAGTAAGCTCGGACACGGTGTCCGATATGTGCTTTCTGGGGTGAGCTGGTAAAGCCTCCCTGCCTCCTTGCTACTCTCTCCTCTAGCCTTTGGCCTACTCGGGCCCTCACTAGGCTATACACACTGGCAGTTAGCTGGCTGCCTCTTCTGCCGCTCTCTAGAGCGTCAGCACGCTCCTAGCTTGCTGACTTGAGCTGAGTGAGTCTCACACTGCAGACTGACCTGTTTCAGTGTCTCAGAGTTTTCTCTGCTAGAGCGAACTGCACTGTTCCTAGAGTGTCCTCTCTAGAGTGTGCTCTCTTCCTGCCTTCTCCCTCCTTTTTATCTACCTATACAGGCTCTCTCTGGTGGTCTGAGGAAGGGAGAAAGTGTGTGAATGCTCTGAGGGCCTCTTGTGGATGAATCCTTTAGTGCACCCTTCTAGGATTTGTGGCACCAAGCGCAGCTGGGCTCCACAGTTACATGAGCAATATGTTATTCAGCATGCCACAAAAGACATACAGAAAAAAGTATAGGGAACTGAAAGGAAAAAAACTCATGTTGCTGGAAAATAAACACTGTACCTTTAAAGGGCTGTGGCATATTTGTCTTTCCGAAACTCATACGACCCAAGAGAGACTCCGATTTCTGATTGTGGGTGGGTCCAGAGTACCATTCAGCGTTTTCTACTCATGCACAGGGAGTAAGCAGTTTAGTGCATAGATCGATTCAATTTATCTGTTCCTCCTCTAAAATAGATACCGATGGAAGATTTATATGTCTTGCTTGTACCATATACAATATAAATGTTATTATAGTAGCTTTGTGTATTCTACCCCTTACTCAGTGGAAATCCTTAAAAGGATAATTTCTTTTATAAGTTCCTTTCCAGAGACACTGGTTCTTTAACGTTTTTTTAACACTACCTCCACCCTTACTGGGATAAATTTCACATGGGAAAAATTTCTCAAAATGTGCAATGTACATCTCTACATTATCTGCTAGAGGAGTTTGGCATGGTGGACCTATGGAGAATAAGGCACCCTAATGTCAATGAATATTCCTGTTATTCGGCCTCCCATTATTATTTGTTAAGAATAGACCTAGCCATTGGATCTTCATCAATCATACCCTATATTAAATTGGTGAGGTATCTGCCAGGGAGTGTCTCTGACCACTCATTTTTACAGGTACAACTGCAGATAGGTGTAGTGAGGTCTCTGGGGAATATACAGTACAGACCAAAAGTTTGGACACACCTTCTCATTCAAAGATTTTTCTGTATTTTCATGACTATGAAAATTGTAGAATCACATTGAAGGCATCAAAACTATGAATTAACACATGTAGAATTATACATTACACTTTACAAAAAAGTGTGAAACAACTGAAAATATGTCTTATATTCTAGGTTCTTCAAAGTAGCCACCTTTTGCTTTGATTACTGCTTTGCACGCAGAAAAGGTGAACGGATGGACTCTACATGCCTGGTTCCCACCATGAAGCATGGAAGAGGTGGTGTGATGGTGTGGGGGTGCTTTGCTGGTGACACTGTTGGGGATTTATTCAAAATTGAAGCGGTGACGGTGCAGCTCACCCCAAACCATCTCGATTGGGTTCAGGTCTGGTGACTGTGGAGGCCAGGTCATCTGGCGTAGCACCCCCAACTCTCCTCTTGGTCAAATAGCCCTTACACAGCCTGGAGGTGTGTTTGGGGTCATTGTCCTGTTGAAAAATAAATGATGGTCCAACTAAACGCAAACCGGATGGAATAGCATGTTGCTACAAGATGCTGTGGTAGCCATGCTGGTTCAGTATGCCTTCAATTTTGAATAAATCCCCAACAGTGTCACCAGCAAAGCACTCCCACACCATCACACCTCCTCTTTCATGCTTCACGGTGGGAACCAGGCATGTAGAGTCCATCCGTTCACCTTTTCTGCGTGCAAAGCAGTAATCAAAGCAAAAGGTGGCTACTTTGAAGAACCTAGAATATAAGACATATTTTCAGTTGTTTCACACTTTTTTGTTAAGTGTAATGTATAATTCCACATGTGTTAATTCATAGTTTTGATGCCTTCAGTGTGATTCTACAATTTTCATAGTCATGAAAATACAGAAAAATCGTTGAATGAGAAGGTGTGTCCAAACTTTTGGTCTGTACTGTACATGGCGCCTCAATCCTTTTGGCTGCAACTAATTGGCCCTACTCTTAGCTCTAGAATATTTTAGTTTTTCGTCATCTACAAGATTTATATGGGATATGCATAGGGGATAAATATGATAAAATCCTAAACAAAGGAGATAACCCAAAAATTGCAACAGAATGTCTGTGAAAAGGAGACACTTTATGTGGCAGATATGCCTGTAAGGCTGGCGTCACACTAGCGAGTTTGATGCGAGTTAGTTTCACGACTAACTCGCATCAAACCCGGCAAGGCCGCCCGCTCTCGGACCAGAGTGCGCTGCTGCATGTATTTCTATGCCGCCGCGCACTCTGGTCCGAGAGCGGGCGGCCATGCCGGGTGTTGATGCGAGTTAGTCGTGCGACTAACTCGCATCAAACTCGCTAGTGTGACACCGGCCTAACAAGTACAATACAATGGGAAACTGCACAGAAAACATTGCCTGATCATTTGCTAACATTAGCTTCTCAGAAACAATTGTTTGTTAAGTAAAAATACTTTATAGAGGGTGGGATTGCAGGCCACCAACTGGCAACTACAGTTAAAGCACAGACGGAATAGCCTAAATAAATAAACTGGTCACAACAGATGGGAGGGTGGTTACTGGCACTGATAAAGTTATTAAATGACTCCATTCTTATTATAGGAATGTGTTCACATGTAAGACTAATGCTTTGGAGGAAGATATTGCCTCTTACCTAGAGGAAATTGCTCTTCCTAGACTGTCTAGATCTACAAGGAAGGCTTTGGATCAGTCCATGGACTTGGAGGAATTTGACCGCGTATGGCAACTACCCTTCCGCACCCAACCCGTACGGAAAAAACGCCACCCCTTAAAATAAAAACACTACTCATTAAATTCTTTGGATAATATTGGCCACAGCGGCCAGTTTATTAACAAAACAATAACATATAACAATTATAACAATAATTATTAATAAAATCTCTACTCAAACATGAGGGGAGGGTTCTTGGAGCCAAAAGATCTGACTTTAAATTTGGCAAAACCCCCATGAACTTCGACCACCATGTTACCCACAGCTGTACACCACCAGCTCGAGGGCACCATACAACCCGTTCCAGGAAGACTAACCACTAAAAGCTCTCAGGGTAAAACCCCGTCCAGAGCCCATAACCAAATGCCAGATCAACCCCACACCATTTTAACTGTACGGAATTTAATTGCAATTCCTTCCCCGATGAATCAGCATCAACTCCAAGAACCCCACCCCCCGCCAACCACGAACAGCCCTGACCACCTCAGGCTCGTGAGTGCCCCAACACCGCCAATGCTCTCTTAACCTCCTCTTGTATCGCCAATGCCCACAAATCAATCCCTATTGCGTTCAAATGAACCCCATCCTCCATCCAAAAATTACCAACCCCAGATTCCAATTCAAAATGCCTCACACTTATGCCACCACTCCTGGATACAAAACTCGACACGGCCCTATTCAACTTCACCCTGGCCCTATTAATCCCCTTCACAGATCAGGCCACCCTCCACTTCTTCCTAGGAACAATATCCGACCATACTGTCAACACTCCCGGAAACGACGTCCACAACCTCAAAAAGTCGAAACTAATATCCCTGATCAATTCTCTAACTGGCTTAACTCACAAATCATTCCCACCCATATGCACAACCCAAATGTCAGGTGCTCTATCAAAACGAGTGGCTCGAGAAAATTCAGATAGGATCCTGCTCCAAACCATCCCTCTAAACCCAACCATCAAATAGCCACCTGATCCCTACTAAAGCCTAATTGCCTACCGTCCTGCCTCACGTCAGCCCATAGCGCCCCCAATGCACGAACGAATGTCTGAAAATCCAGGCTAATAAGGGATCCACGACCTGAAAATTACACAAGTAACATTAAAGTCACTCCTACACATTCCCCGACACCATTAATGACGCCCATACGTTAAGCAATGGTCAGAGCTCCACCTGCCAATCTTGGCTACCGAGAGAACATGAATCGGGTCGGTTTTTACCGACCCCGCTTTTGCAATCGCCGTTATTAACCCTATAACGGCGATCGCAAAAAAAACGATTTTCCCTTTAATTTCTCTCTCCTTTGATGTGATCGCTCATCAGAGGGAGAGAAATGGGGTCCCCGGGACCCCCGATCAACCCACCGTGCCTCCCGGTGTCCCCCCAGGCCTCCCATGTCTCCCTGAGCTTCTGGCGTCTTTTACCGGCAAAGAAAATGGCGGGCGCCTGCACCGTACGCCCGCCGAGCCGGATTTCCTCCGGGGTCTCGGCTACGGGTAGCCGAGACCCCAGAGAACATAATTAGGGTCCCCCCAGTCTCCCCGCTTATGCGATCGCAGTTATTAACCCTATAACGGCGATCGCAAAAGAAAAAATAAAGACTCGATCCTGCAAGTAATTTCTCTCCCCTCTGATGTGATCGCACATCAGAGGGGAGAGAAATAGGGTCCCAGGACCCCCGATCCCCCCCGGTACCTCAAGGTGTTCCCCATGTCCCCTCTGTGCTCCTGCAGCGCCCCCTGTCCTCCGATCCTCCCGTCCTCTTCATCCTGTAAAAAAAAATGGCGGGCGCATGCTCAGTGCGCCAGCCGAATCTGCCTAGCAGCAGATTCAAAAAATGTTTCATTCATTCATTCTCCTAAAAGTACATTTTGATCACTGTGATAAACTATCACAGTGATCAAAATAGAAAAAACAGTACATAAACCTCCCCTTTATCACCCCCTTTGTTAGGGACATATAATAAAATAAAGAAATTTTATTTATTTTTATTTTTCCATTAGGGTTAGGGTAATAATTAGGGTTAGGGTTACAATTAGGGTTAGGGTTAGGCTGGGTTCATACTGCGTTATGGCAGTCCGTTAGACGAACTGCGTTACACCGCGGTATAACGCGGTGTAACGCAGTCCGTTAACGCTGCCATTCACCCCATTAGAGGGCGCATCGTGACGCATGCCGTAAAGTGGCATGCGTTCGTGACGTGCCATCATTCAGTGACAGAGCCTCGGACGCAGGCTGCAGCATCTGGGCTCCGTCACCGCTAGCGCAGATGAATCATCTGCTGATTACTCTGCGCTAGCGGGTAAAGCATAATGCGATCTCGTTATGCTATACTGTTACCAGCCCGTCAACGCTATGTGTTGAACGGGCTGGTAAAATGCAATATGAACCTAGCCTTAGGGTTAGGGTTATAATTAGGGTTAGGGTTGGAATTAGGGTTAGGGTTACACTTAGGGTTAGGGTTACAATTAGGGTTAGGGTTACAATTAGGGTTGGGATTAGGGTTAGGGTTGGGATTAGGGTTAGGGGTGTGTTGAGGTTTGGGTTGGAGCTAGAATTGAGGGGTTTCCACTATTTAGGCACATCAGGGGGTCTCCAAACACGACGTGGAGTTCAAAAAGTCAAATGGCGCTCCCTCCCTTCCGAGCCCTGCCGTGCGCCCAAACAGTGGTTTACCCCAACATATGGGGTATCAGCGTACTCAGGACAAATTGCACACCAAGTTTGGGGTTCTAATTTCTCCTGTTACCCTTGGGAAAATAAAAAATAGCTGGCTAAAAAAATCATTTTTGAGGAAATAAATGATTTTTTATTTTCACGGCTCTGCGTTTACAAATTTCTGTGAAGCACTTGGGGTTCAAAGTGCTCACCACACATCTAGATAAGCTCCTTGGGGGTCTAGTTTCCAAAATGGTGTCACTTACAAGGGGTTTCTACTGTTTAGGCACATCAAGGGCTCTGAAAACACAACATGACGCCCGCAGAACATTCCATCAAAGTCTGCATTACAAAATGGCGCTCCTTCCCTTCCAAGCTCTCCCATGCGCCCAAACAGTGGTTCCACCCCACATATGGGGTATCAGCGTACTCAGGAAAAATTGCACAACAACTTTTGGGGTCCAATTTCTCCTGTTACCCTTGGGAAAATAAAAAAAATAGCAGGCTAAAGAATCATTTATGAGGAAAAAAAATATTTTTTATTTTCACGGCTCTACGTTATAAACTTCTGTGAAGCACTTGGAGGTTCAAAGTGCTCACCACGCATCTAGATAAGTTCCTTAAGGGGTCTAGTTTCCAAAATGGTGTCACTTGTGGGGGTTTCCACTGTTTAGACACATCAGGGCCTCTACAAACGCGACATGGCATCCAGCCAATTCTGCGTTGAAAAAGTCAAACGGCGCTCCTTCCCTTCCAAGCTCTGCCATGCACCCAAACAGTGGTTTACCCCCACATATGGGGTATCACCATGCTCAGGACAAATTGCACAAAAACTTTTGCGGTCTTGTTACTCTTGGGAAAATAAAAATTGGTGTGAAAAGATAGTTTTTGTGGAAAAAAAATTTTTTTTTATTTTCACGGCTCTACGTTATAAACTTCTGTGAAGCACTTGGAGGTTCAAAGTGCTCACCACACATCTATATAAGTTCCTTAAAGGGTCTAGTTTCCAAAATGGTGTCACTTTGGGGGTTTCCACTGTTTAGACACATCAGGGCCTCTACAAAGTGACATGGCGTCCAGCCAATTCTGCGTTAAAAAAGTCAAACGGCGCTCCTTCCCTTCAAAGCTCTGCCCTGCACCCTAACAGTGGTTTATCCCCACATATGGGGTATCAGCATGCTCAGGACAAATTGCACAAAAACTTTTGGGGTCTTGTTACCCTTGGGAAAATAAAAATTGGGGTGAAAAGATAGTTTTTGTGGAAAAAATATGATTTTTTATTTTCACGGCTCTATGTTATAAACTTCTGTGAAGCACTTGGAAGTTCAAAGTGCTCACCACACATCTAGAAAAGTTCCTTAAGGGGTCTAGTTTCCAAAATGGGGTCACTTATTGGGGGTTTCCACTGTTTAGGCACATCAGGGGCTCTCTAAACGCGACATGGCGTCCAGCCAATTCTGCGTTGAAAACGTCAAACGGCGCCCCTTCCCTTGCAACCTCTGCCATGCGCCAAAAAAGTGGTTTACCCCCACATATGGCATATCGGCGTATTCAGGAGAAATTGAACAACAAATTTTGTGGTTCATTTTTTCTTTTAACACTTGAGAAAATTAAAAAAATTGGTTCCGAAGTAAAGTTTTTGCAAAAAAAGTTAAATGTTAATTTTTTCCTTCCACATTGCTTCAGTTCCTGTGAAGCACGTAAAGGGTTAATAAACTTCTTGAATGTAGTTTTGAGCACTTTGAGGGGTGAAGTTTTTAGAATGGTGTCATTTTTGGGTATTTTCTATCATATAGACCCCTCAAAGTGACTTCAAATGTGATGTGGTCCCTAAAAAAAAATGGTGTTGTAAAAATGAGAAATCGCTGGTCAATTTTTAACCCTTATAACTTCGTAACCCAAAAAAATTTTGTTCCCAAAATTGTGCTGATGTAAAGTAGACATGTGGGAAATGTTATTTATTAAGAAATTTGTGTGACACATCTCTCTGATTTAAGGGCATAAAAATTTAAAATTTGAAAATTGCTAAATTTTCACAATTTTCGCCATATTTCCGCTTATTTCATAATTAAACGCAAGTCATATCAAAATTTTTTTACCACTAACGTGAAGTACAATATGTCACAAAAATACAATCTCAGAATCAGCTGGATTTGTTAAAGCATTCCAGAGTTATAGCCTCATAAAGGGACAGTGGTCAGAATTGTAAAAATTGGCCCGGTCATTAAGCTGCAAATTGGCTCTGTCACTAAGGGGTTAAAGCACACAGGAATGATTTTCTCACATAAACAGTCTATTGTGGTTTATTTGCACTTCATAAACCGCACCACTAACAGTCCATTACATCACATCGTATACGGCTTTAACTGACAGTCGCTAAACACGCCGGACTCCTCACTTCGTCCAGTTACCGTGGGCGACCATATGCCGAACAGTTCATCAATGTCCACGGAACCAAAACAAGCATCAACAGTTTGTTCCAATGGCAGACACTTGTCTGCCGTTCCATAACCCCCTTGTCTGGAGTTACCTTACAGGAGCTCCTGCTCCACACACTGACTCCTGTCAGTCCTCTCTCCCAGACTAGCTGCCTTATTGGAATCACCGTCCTTGCGACCAAGGCACTCCCGACAGTCCAGACCCTCAGAAGGACGGTAACTTCCCCAACGTAGTGCCGTCACAGACTCTGCACATACACGGCCTCTCCATGTGCTCTTCAGGAAGTTAGGACATTCCAACACACAGGCCTTCCAGGACCTTACATCACCGACGATGTGACCAGACCTCAGTCACATTATACCACCGTAGCCACCCCCATAGGTGGGAGGTGTGTGGTTAGCCAGTCCCACCCAGCTCACCGACTAACCCTACAAGCCCCCCCTTAAAACTAAACAAACACTTGTGGGACTACAGGTCCCAGAACAACAACATTTTCAGGCTTACAGCGCAGAGGACATCCTCTGTCTCTGCAACACATACCGGCCATTCACAATGATGCCAGTCACTGTCTCAACATCCAAGTTACTCCTGTGACTGCCATGCACTCCCATGGACTCAATCCTCCTCCGTGCGTGTCCTGAGGAGAACATACAGCGCCCCTAGCTATAACAGGGGTCACTGCCTCACACTATACATGTAACCAAATGCATTTCTTGAAGTGTATATGTAAGGAGATAGACATACTACCCACATTCCAATTGAAAAAACAGGTTTTATTGTTGAAATGTGTTATGTGATGTAATGTTATCTATATACAGGTCCTTCTCAAAAAAATTAGCATATAGTGCTAAATTTCATTATTTTCCATAATGTAATGATTACAATTAAACTTTCATATATTTTAGATTCATTACACACCAACTGAAATTTGTCAGGTCTTTTATTGTTTTAATACTGATGATTTTGGCATACAACTCATGATAACCCAAAAAACCTGTCTCAAAAAATTAGCATATCAAGAAAAGGTTCTCTAAACAACCTATTACCCTAATCTTCTAAATCAACTAATTAACTCTAAACACATGCAAAAGATTCCTGAGGCTTTTAAAAACTCCCTGCCTGGTTCATTACTCAAAACCCCCATCATGGGTAAGACTAGCGACCTTACTGATGTCAAGAAGGCCATCATTGACACCCTCAAGCAAGAGGGTAAGACCCAGAAAGAAATTTCTCAACAAATAGGCTGTTCCCAGAGTGCTGTATCAAGGCACCTCAATGGGAAGTCTGTTGGAAGGAAACAATGTGGCAGAAAACGCTGTACAACGAGAAAAGGTGACCGGACCCTGAGGAAGATTGTGGAGAAGGACCGATTCCAGACCTTGGGGGACCTGAGGAAGCAGTGGACTGAGTGTGGTGTAGAAACATCCAGAGCCACCGTGCACAGGCGTGTGCAGGAAATGGGCTACAGGTGCCGCATTCCCCAGGTAAAGCCACTTTTGAACCATAAACAGCGGCAGAAGCGCCTGACCTGGGCTACAGAGAAGCAGCACTGGACTGTTGCTAAGTGGTCCCAAGTACTTTTTTCTGATGAAAGCAAATTTTGCATGTCATTCGGAAATCAAGGTGCCAGAGTCTGGAGGAAGACTGGGGAGAAGGAAATGCCAAAATGCCTGAAGTCCAGTGTCAAGTACCCACAGTCAGTGATGGTGTGGGGTGCCATGTCAGTTGCTGGTGTTGGTCCACTGTGTTTCATCAAGGGCAGGGTCAATGAAGCTAGCTATCAGGAGATTTTGGAGCACTTGTAACGAATAGAAGCGGAGGCAGAGGTGGTGAAATTCACATTCGTTTTTATTTTTTAATGTGGAACCTCGAGACCGCGGTCCGGGGGGCTCCGAAGGGGGCGTAACTAGTGAGCCCCGGGTACCCGTAGTAAGGCCCCTCGAACAGGACCAGAATGGAATACCCGGAGGACACAGGTGCTACCTCCAGTTAGACCCCGGACACGTGGCAGCTGCCCCAGAGGGACCAAAAGGGTAACAGGTATTTACAGAGTCCGTGGAGGGTTCTTGACGGAGCTGAGTAAGGTCCTGGTCCAGAATAGATGGTGGCAGGCTGGCTTCAGTGACCTTGTCACGGTCCACGGATACGGATGGCTGATGGCGGAACGGGATGACACTTGCGCCAGTAATAGCCGAGATTGTCCAGGTTAGCCAGATACGGGTTAGCAATGATCTGAGGAGACAAACAGTATCAGCGAAGCACAGAGACTGCAGACGCAGCGCAGACAGATCAGGAACAGAACCGGATGTAGCAATGATAGAACACGTTGCTCCGGCACTCCCCTAATGGTGGAGTGACCAGATATAGTACTGAGTGCGCAGTCATTGGTTAATTAGCTATTTCAAAAAATGCACGCTGCCCCTTTAAGAGAGATGGTGGGCGCGGCCTCGAGTCCTAAGCAGACTATCTGGAGGCCTGCCAGCAGCGTGCCAGGAAGTGGAGGAGGACACAGGACGCCGAGGAGCAGATGGGACAGGTGAGTGAGCAGAACGGAGTGCAGAGCCAGCGCTGGGACCGAGTGTAACACTGGGCCTCCATAACACCTCAGCAGTGTCACAGGCTGATTGCCTCCATGCCACGCCGCATTGAAGCAGTCATTTCTGCAAAAGGATTCCCGACCAAGTATTGAGTGCATAACTGAACATTATTATTTCATGTTTTTTTTGTTTGTTTTTAAAAAACACTTTTATTTTATTGGACGGTTGAAATATGTTAATTTTTTGAGACAGGTTTTTTGGGTTATCAGGAGTTGTATGCCAAAATCATCAGTATTAAAACAATAAAAGACCTGACAAATTTCAGTTGGTGTGTAATGATTCTAAAATATATGAAAGTTTAATTGTAATCATTACATTATGGAAAATAATGA
Source organism: Oophaga sylvatica (assembly GCA_033576555.1). NCBI lineage: Eukaryota > Metazoa > Chordata > Amphibia > Anura > Dendrobatidae > Oophaga > Oophaga sylvatica. Next base: position 210,180,982 of record JARQOD010000006.1, on the reverse strand, counting down.
AATTTTGCACTATATGCAAATTTTTTGAGAAGTACCTGTATAATTGAATTGTGATGTGTGGTAAAGATGTTAATATTATTGATAGAGTGTTCAGTTTGACAGTAGGGATAGTGAGAGTTAATATTTGGGACTAGCCAATTTCCTGTTAGAGACTCAGAAAATCTCAGAATGCATACAGAAAGGTCCTTAAGTTCCATATGACCAGTGTCACATTC